>CAWUFW010000446.1:3018750-3637500 GCA_963921515.1 Calotriton arnoldi | reverse complement strand
GAGAGAAAGCAGCCGGGCCTCGACAGAGAGAGAGAGAGAGCAGCCGGGCCTCGACAGAGAGAGAGAGAGAGAGCAGCCGGGCCTCGACAGAGAGAGAGAGAGACAGCCGGGCCTCGACAGAGAGAGAGAGAGAGAGCAGCCGGGCCTCGACAGAGAGAGAGAGAGAGCAGCCGGGCCTCGACAGAGAGAGAGAGAGAGCAGCCGGGCCTCGACAGAGAGAGAGAGAGAGCAGCCGGGCCTCGACAGAGAGAGAGAGAGAGCAGCCGGGCCTCGACAGAGAGAGAGAGAGCAGCCGGGCCTCGACAGAGAGAGAGAGAGAGAGCAGCCGGGCCTCGACAGAGAGAGAGAGAGAGCAGCCGGGCCTCGACAGAGAGAGAGAGAGAGAGCAGCCGGGCCTCGACAGAGAGAGAGAGAGAGCAGCCGGGCCTCGACAGAGAGAGAGAGAGAGAGAGCAGCCGGGCCTCGACAGAGAGAGAGAGAGAGAGAGAGAGAGAGAGAGAGAGAGAGAGAGAGAGCAGCCGGGCCTCAACAGAGAGAGAGCAGCCGGGCCTCAACAGAGAGAGAGAGAGAGAAAGCAGCCGGGCCTAGACAGAGAGAGAGAGAAAGCAGCCGGGCCTCGACAGAGAGAGAGAGAGAGAGCAGCCGGGCCTCGACAGAGAGAGAGAGAGAGAGAGCAGCCGGGCCTCGACAGAGAGAGAGAGAGAGCAGCCGGGCCTCGACAGAGAGAGAGAGAGAGCAGCCGGGCCTCGACAGAGAGAGAGAGAGCGCAGCCGGGCCTCGACAGAGAGAGAGAGAGAGCAGCCGGGCCTCGACAGAGAGAGAGAGAGAGCAGCCGGGCCTCAACAGAGAGAGAGAGAGAGAGAGAGAGAGAGAGAGAGAGAGCAGCCGGGCCTCAACAGAGAGAGAGAGAGAGAGAGAGAGAGAGAGAGAGCAGCCGGGCCTCAACAGAGAGAGAGAGAGAGAGAGAGCAGCCGGGCCTCAACAGAGAGAGCGAGAGAGAGAGAGAGAGCGAGCAGCCGGGCCTCGACAGAGAGAGAGAGAGAGCAGCCGGGCCTCGACAGAGAGAGAGAGAGAGAGCAGCCGGGCCTCGACAGAGAGAGAGAGAGAGAGCAGCCGGGCCTCGACAGAGAGAGAGAGAGAGAGAGCAGCCGGGCCTCGACAGAGAGAGAGAGAGAGAGCAGCCGGGCCTCGACAGAGAGAGAGAGAGAGAGCAGCCGGGCCTCGACAGAGAGAGAGAGAGAGAAGCAGCCGGGCCTCGACAGAGAGAGAGAGCAGCCGGGCCTCGACAGAGAGAGAGAGCAGCCGGGCCTCGACAGAGAGAGAGAAGAGCAGCCGGGCCTCGACAGAGAGAGAGAGAGCAGCCGGGCCTCGACAGAGAGAGAGAGAGCAGCCGGGCCTCGACAGAGAGAGAGAGAGCAGCCGGGCCTCGACAGAGAGAGAGAGAGCAGCCGGGCCTCGACAGAGAGAGAGAGAGCAGCCGGGCCTCGACAGAGAGAGAGAGAGAGAGAGCGCAGCCGGGGGGAGAGAGAGAGAGAGAGAGAGAGAGAGAGAGAGAGAGAGATCCGGGGAGAGAGAGAGAGAGAGAGAGAGAGAGAGAGAGAGAGAGAGAGCAGCCGGGGAGAGAGAGAGAGAGAGAGAGAGAGAGAGAGAGAGAGCAGCCGGGGAGAGAGAGAGAGAGAGAGAGAGAGAGAGCAGCCGGGGAGAGAGAGAGAGAGAGAGAGAGAGAGAGAGCAGCCGGGGAGAGAGAGAGAGAGAGAGAGAGAGAGAGAGAAGCCGGGGAGAGAGAGAGAGAGAGAGAGAGAGAGCAGCCGGGGGGGAGAGAGAGAGAGAGAGAGAGCAGCCGGGGGGAGAGAGAGAGAGAGAGAGAGAGAGAGAGAGAGAGAGAGAGAGAGAGAGAGAGAGAGAGAGAGAGAGAGAGAGAGAACAGCCGGGCCTCGACAGAGAGAGAGAGAGAACAGCCGGGCCTCGACAGAGAGAGAGAGAGAGCAGCCGGGCCTCGACAGAGAGAGAGAGAGAGAAGCCGGGCCGCGAGAGAGAGAGAGAGCGCGAGAGCGCGAGAGCGCGAGAGCGCGAGAGCGCGAGAGCGCGAGAGAGCGCGCGAGAGAGCGCGCGAGAGAGAGAGAGAGAGCGCGAGAGAGAGCGCGCGAGAGAGAGCGCGCGAGAGAGAGCGCGAGAGAGAGAGAGCAGCCGGGCCTCGACAGAGAGAGAGAGAGAGAGAGAGCAGCCGGGCCTCGACAGAGAGAGAGAGAGCAGCCGGGCCTCGACAGAGAGAGAGAGAGCAGCCCGGCCTCGACAGAGAGAGAGAGAGAGCAGCCGGGCCTCGAGAGAGAGAGAGAGAGAGCAGCCGGGCCTCGACAGAGAGAGAGAGAGCAGCCGGGCCTCGACAGAGAGAGAGAGAGAGAGAGAGAGAGAGAGAGAGAGAGAGCAGCCGGGCCTCGACAGAGAGAGAGAGAGAGCAGCCGGGCCTCGACAGAGAGAGAGAGAGAGAGAGAGCAGCCGGGCCTCGACAGAGAGAGAGAGAGCAGCCGGGCCTCGACAGAGAGAGAGCAGCCGGGCCTCGACAGAGAGAGAGCAGCCGGGCCTCGACAGAGAGAGAGAGAGAAAGCAGCCGGGCCTCGACAGAGAGAGAGAGAGAGAGCAGCCGGGCCTCGACAGAGAGAGAGAGAGAGAGAGCAGCCGGGCCTCGACAGAGAGAGAGAGAGAGAGAGAGAGAGCAAGCAGCCGGGCCTCGACAGAGAGAGAGAGAGAGCAGCCGGGCCTCGAGAGAGAGAGAGAGCGAGAGAGAGAGCAGCCGGGCCTCGACAGAGAGAGAGAGAGCGAGAGAGAGAGCAGCCGGGCCTCGACAGAGAGAGAGAGAGAGCGAGAGAGAGAGCAGCCGGGCCTCGACAGAGAGAGAGAGAGAGAGAGAGAGAGAGAGAGAGAGCAGCCAGGCCTCGACAGAGAGAGAGCAGCCGGGCCTCGACAGAGAGAGAGAGCAGCCGGGCCTCGACAGAGAGAGAGAGCAGCCGGGCCTCGACAGAGAGAGAGAGAGAGAGAGAGAGAGAGAGCAGCCAGGCCTCGACAGAGAGAGAGCAGCCGGGCCTCGACAGAGAGAGAGAGCAGCCGGGCCTCGACAGAGAGAGAGAGCGAGAGAGAGAGAGAGCAGCCAGGCCTCGACAGAGAGAGAGAGCGAGAGAGAGCAGCCAGGCCTCGACAGAGAGAGAGAGCGAGAGAGAGAGAGAGAGAGCAGCCAGGCCTCGACAGAGAGAGAGAGAGAGCAGCCAGGCCTCGACAGAGAGAGAGAGAGAGCAGCCAGGCCTCGACAGAGAGAGAGAGAGAGAGAGCAGCCAGGCCTCGACAGAGAGAGAGAGAGAGAGAGAGAGAAGCCGGGCCTCGACAGAGAGAGAGAGAGAGAGAGAGAGAGAGAGAGAGAGAGAGAGAGAGAGAGAGAGAAGCCGGGCCTCGACAGAGAGAGAGAGAGAGAGCGCGCAGCCGGGCCTCGACAGAGAGAGAGAGAGAGAGAGAGCAGCCGGGCCTCGACAGAGAGAGAGAGAGAGAGAGAGAGCAGCCGGGCCTCGACAGAGAGAGAGAGAGAGAGAGAGAGAGAGAGAGAGCAGCCGGGCCTCGACAGAGAGAGAGAGAGAGAGAGAGAGAGAGCAGCCGGGCCTCGACAGAGAGAGAGAGAGAGAGAGAGAGAGAGAGAGAGAGAGCAGCCGGGCCTCGACAGAGAGAGAGAGAGAGAGAGAGAGAGAGAGAGAGAGAGAGCAGCCGGGCCTCGACAGAGAGAGAGAGAGAGCAGCCGGGCCTCGACAGAGAGAGAGAGAGAGAGCAGCCGGGCCTCGACAGAGAGAGAGAGAGAGAGAGAGAGAGAGCAGCCGGGCCTCGACAGAGAGAGAGAGAGAGAGAGAGAGAGCAGCCGGGCCTCGACAGAGAGAGAGAGAGAGAGAGAGAGAGAGAGCAGCCGGGCCTCGACAGAGAGAGAGAGAGAGAGAGAGCGCAGCCGGGCCTCGACAGAGAGAGAGAGAGAGAGAGAGCGCAGCCGGGCCTCGACAGAGAGAGAGAGAGAGAGAGAGAGCAGCCGGGCCTCGACAGAGAGAGAGAGAGAGAGAGAGAGCAGCCGGGCCTCGACAGAGAGAGAGAGAGAGAGAGAGAGAGAGAGCAGCCGGGCCTCGACAGAGAGAGAGAGAGAGAGAGAGAGAGAGCAGCCGGGCCTCGACAGAGAGAGAGAGAGAGAGAGAGAGCAGCCGGGCCTCGACAGAGAGAGAGAGAGCAGCCGGGCCTCGACAGAGAGAGAGAGAGAGAGAGCAGCCGGGCCTCGACAGAGAGAGAGAGAGAGAGAGCAGCCGGGCCTCGACAGAGAGAGAGAGCAGCCGGGCCTCGACAGAGAGAGAGAGAGAGCGAGCAGCCGGGCCTCGACAGAGAGAGAGAGAGAAAGCAGCCGGGCCTCGACAGAGAGAGAGAGAGAGAGAGCAGCCGGGCCTCGACAGAGAGAGAGAGAGAGAGCAGCCGGGCCTCGACAGAGAGAGAGAGAGAGAGAGCAGCCGGGCCTCGACAGAGAGAGAGAGAGAGAGCAGCCGGGCCTCGACAGAGAGAGAGAGAGCAGCCGGGCCTCGACAGAGAGAGAGAGCAGCCGGGCCTCGACAGAGAGAGAGAGAGCAGCCGGGCCTCGACAGAGAGAGAGAGAGAGAGAGAGAGCAGCCGGGCCTCGACAGAGAGAGAGAGAGAGAGCAGCCGGGCCTCGACAGAGAGAGAGAGAGAGCAGCCGGGCCTCGACAGAGAGAGAGAGAGCAGCCGGGCCTCGACAGAGAGAGAGAGAGCAGCCGGGCCTCGACAGAGAGAGAGAGAGCAGCCGGGCCTCGACAGAGAGAGAGAGAGAAGCCGGGCCTCGACAGAGAGAGAGAGAGAAGCCGGGCCTCGACAGAGAGAGAGAGAGAGAGAGAGAGAGAGAGCGAGAGCAGCCGGGCCTCGACAGAGAGAGAGAGAGAGCAGCCGGGCCTCGACAGAGAGAGAGAGAGAGAGAGAGAGCAGCCGGGCCTCGACAGAGAGAGAGAGAGAGAGAGCAGCCGGGCCTCGACAGAGAGAGAGAGAGCAGCAGAGAGAGAGAGAGAGAGAGAGAGAGAGAGAGAGAGAGAGAGAGAGAGAGAGAGAGCGCAGCCGGGCCTCGACAGAGAGAGAGAGAGAGCAGCCGGGCCTCGACAGAGAGAGAGAGAGAGAGAGAGAGAGAGAGCAGCCGGGCCTCGACAGAGAGAGAGAGAGAGAGAGAGAGAGCAAGCAGCCGGGCCTCGACAGAGAGAGAGAGAGAGAGAGCAAGCAGCCGGGCCTCGACAGAGAGAGAGAGAGAGAGAGAGAGCAAGCAGCCGGGCCTCGACAGAGAGAGAGAGCAAGCAGCCGGGCCTCGACAGAGAGAGAGAGAGAGAGAGAGCAGCCCGGCCTCGACAGAGAGAGAGAGAGAGAGAGCAGCCCGGCCTCGACAGAGAGAGAGAGAGAGAGAGCAGCCCGGCCTCAACAGAGAGAGAGAGAGAGAGAGCAGCCCGGCCTCAACAGAGAGAGAGAGAGCAGCCCGGCCTCGACAGAGAGAGAGAGAGAGCAGCCCGGCCTCGACAGAGAGAGAGAGAGAGCAGCCCGGCCTCGACAGAGAGAGAGAGAGCAGCCCGGCCTCGACAGAGAGAGAGAGAGCAGCCCGGCCTCGACAGAGAGAGAGAGAGCAGCCCGGCCTCGACAGAGAGAGCAGCTCAGACTAAGAGCAGCAGGCCCAAGTCAAAGTGCCATAGAATGCAATAGGCTAAGTGAGCAGTCAAACCAAGCCAGTTCGGCCAGAGTCCCAGAATGAGACCTATGCATGACAAAGTAGCCCAAGAGAGCGCAGCAATTTAGCTAAAGACAGCACTCAACCAGAGCTTAGAGAGCACAGCCCAGGTAGGGGGTTTACACTGGCAGCCCTGGAACCATGCCAAGTGAGCGGTATGGTGAGCATAGCTCGGACATGTGCAACATTCTGAGCCAGTGGTTCGGCCCAGAGACAAGTGGCCAGTGCAGCCAAGACAATGCAACCACTCATGAGCGGATGCAAGGCCTCGAGGAGGTGTCACTGCCAAAGTGAGTGTTGCTGTTAAAGAGGGAGGCAGAAACCCAAGACAGCACCACAGGCATCAGTGGCCAAGCAAGTGAGATAGCAACCTGAGTGAGCATCAGCAACATGAAATGCACTGCAGCCCAAAAGAGCCCCACAGCCATGGAGAAAGACACACAGCGGTGGCTAGCAACTTTGAAAATCAGTCGGGGCACAGCGTGCCATAAAACTCACTGATATGTTGCCTTTCTCCTCTCCTCTTTTCCAGACGCTGAGCAAGAAGGAAGGTGGTTTACTTCCTGCATACAAATCTAACCAATCCTGGAGCATGCTCCAGGACTCGTTGGAGCAGACTAACCCAGCGCTCATTTTGAGGCTGGGGTCCTGTGCCTGCAATCCCTCAGCTTTTTTTACAGCACTTTAGATTGCAGACTATCAAGTGCGCATGACAGATTGACCGGCTGCACACAGAGTAATAAAACGGTAATGAACATTTTATTATTCTGTGCGTACCTGCTGCGTTCACAGCAGAGGAGGGGAGAAGGGGGGGCGGGGGGGGGGGGAAAGAGACACACACTCCTCCGCCTTACTGGAGGAGCAGACGCTGGGGGCACAGTTAAAAAAAAAAAAAAAAACACTCTAAGAGTGCATCTTTGTTCGAGGTAGCACCGTAAACACAGAAGCTCCAGAGGGTGTTGCACTAATTATAGCAAAACAGAGTCTCGAGGACACTAAAGCCCAACTGAAAGCTGCAGGTACCTTGTCCTGAGGGAGTAGCAGTGCAGGCATTAAACTTCACTGCAGGCGCTGAAGTCCATTATGGCTCTGCTGGCACCACAGCACCAGCACTGCAGGCACAGAAACATGTCAGCATGTCTAAATTTGGGCAATGGCAGTCAGACAGGTGGGGAGGGGCAAAAAAAGACCAAAGCTATAATATTCCAGAAAACAATCTAAACGCAAGAGAAACAAGCTAAAACAATCTCTAAATGGAGAACATCATATACTTCTTACCTGGGGCACAAATGAACTAAGGACTAGATGCATGTACAACTGGTTGCAATTTGCAACAAGTATGTTTGCGACAAGTCTGGTAATTTGCGAAGCGACCTCTGTACTAATAGGTTGTTGTGCAAATTACCAATTCAGTAGAGGTTGCAATTCTATCAACCTCATGAATATTAATGAGGTAGGTTGAAATTTGTGACTTAGTAGGATTCATAGCTATCACAGGGATGGTGGCCTGCTGGGGTCAGCAGACCACCATGTCTGTGATTGCTTTTTAATAAAACAATTTTTAAAAATAATGCAGCCCGTTTTCCTTAAACGAAAACGGGATGCATTTAAAAATAAAAATGACATGTTTCATATTTATTTTTAAGAGTAGGTTGTGGTCCGTGGGACCACTGCCTGCTCTTCCAAAGTATATTTTTAAACATTCTCAAAGGGAAGGTGACCCCTTTCCTATTTGCGAATGGGTAAACACCAACTTTCAGTTGGTGGTAAAGTACGAATATTTTGCAACCACATTTCGGTCACAAAACATTAGTACACACCACTACGATTTGGTATTTGGAAGGACACCCTAAACAAGCCCCTTCCAAATACAGAATCGTTATTAGCTCACAAACCCAAATTACGATTCGGTAATGTGTTACAGAATCACAGGTTAGGTTTCATATATAAGAAAAAGTCTTTTGCTTTCGCCAACAGCCCAATTCTGCAAATTGGGCCTTTTGTGACTGCAAAAAGGCTCCTTACATCTAGCCCACAATGTTATACAAGCAACTAGAACACCTCAAAAAAGCATTGCGTTTTCTACACATTCAAGAAATGACTTGAAGAGTTCAATCCAATAGACAGGTTAATGAGAACTGACGGCAAAATCGCCCTAATCTTCAAGTGTGGGGTCTAGGAGGAAGAGAAGAGCATGCAGAAAGGAACACATGTCCCCCAGGAACAGTGCATCCATCTCCAGTGCTGCCATCAGGTCTTCAAGTGCATAGACACTAGTCAAGTCAATAAAACTTTATTCGGTTTTTATTTATAAAACCATAAAAGTTACACAGATACAATACATACAAACAAAGAATTATAGCATAACAAACTCCATTACCGCACAATAAATCATCTAAAAACATGTCTAAATAAATAGACTCTACATGTCCATAAAGTGCCTAGATTTCATAGATGCCTTTAAAAACCCTACAATAAAAATGATACATTCATCCTTCAACAATTGGAGATACATTAGTGCAGGTCTGACCTGATTAAAATTCAATTTCTTTAAAATAGGAACTAAAAAATGCCTCCTGGGGACTTACGTATAGTTTACAAAAAAACATAAAGTGCAGCAAATCCTGAGGAGACTTTCCGTCGCAGCCACAGGAAGCTAGCACTTGACCTCTGGAAGCCCCCTTGGGTCTTGCTAACAGGAGATGGAAGAGATTCATCCGGAACCTAGTTAAAAGAAATTTTTCATGTGTCGTCAAGGACCCCATAAGGTATGGTTCAGACAATGGCGTCGATTTGAGCAATAGGTATGCCCGAACACTAGGTTTCCGTGCCTCTTCTGCTTCCCGATCAACTTGCCTTCTGCTCAAAAAGGCTGACTTGGTTAATTCCACGTCCTTTCTTACAATAACATCTGGCTTAGAGAATAAAACTCCCCGCCCAATCCATTCAAATCCTCTTTTAATATAATTAAGCCAGGGGATACTAGCCACATTATCCAAGGACAGGCATTCTCTTAAGATCAAGTGAGTGAGGATTAGATCTTCATTTAACCAACACGTTAACCAAAAAATTAGACACTACACAATTAGTGAGCCGCTTTGGCCGTTGCTCCACTCCCAGAAGAGCATCTTTAAATTCTGGCAAATTAACAAGAAACGGGACCTGAAAGACCAAAAGGAAGAAACCTCCATCCAATTCATGGAATATTATGTCTCAGCTTTTCAATCCATCAGGCTCACCCCTTCCCACTTCACAGACCCACAATCGTAACACAGGGAAACCACAAGCAGGACGAGGGACAGCCCATGTCTATAGGAATCACTCCTCAATGTACTGGGAGACACACCTGGGGCAACCACAGGCTAGACTCTTATAGAGCGCTGTGAAGAAACTTGAAAAAAAACATTACATTTGCATAACTCCTTAACGTGCTAAAATAAAAACAAACACACAGACAATCACCAAATACACAGACTGACAACAGACTGGAAAACAAGCACTTGCTAAGCTCATAGGTCTAGATTTATTATGCTAACGCATAAAGCACAAGCACATTCAAACCAGACAAACGAAAGTCTGTATGGAAGGCTCTCTCGCTTTCAATACACTCCTGTTTATGCTTCTATTTGAAATAAAGGTCGGATGGCAAGAAAGCCCTAACTAGTTCTTCTTTCATGTTTATGACATAGAAAGAATTGGAGGACTATAATGAAGGTTCGCTTGCTCCTCAAAAACGTATGGAGATAGAAACAACAAGCATTGGTAAACGCATTAGGTTTCGCCTTTGTGATTAATAATAAGCTGTTTCTTGTTGTAAGTTGTAGCTTGCCGAGTAGTTGTATAATATAAGTTACAGATAGTCTGTTAACCCGTTAAGTGCTTCTGTCGGCCAACGGCCGTCGCGAGCACTACCTCGGTAGTGCTGCGCACGTCCGTTGGCCGACGCGGCCCCGCCCGCTTAATAGAACGTTCCGCACTGGCGCGGAACGTTCCAAGCAGTTAACCGGTTAAAGTGTTATGACTTGTTTATGTACAAAAAGGCAATATATTGTCTATTACTAGTGGTATAGTTCGGGTACTAGCAAAATTTTGAAAAATGAAATGAAAGAGGAAAATAACAGAATTAATTGATGTATAGCAGTATTATGTGTTTAGAGGAGTTCTGACAACTTTTGGGTCTGGTGCCACTGCACCTGCTGCACCATTCAAATCATGCCCCTAATGCCTGCAAGATAACTGCATTTGTGACCGCCTGTTTAGTAGTAAAATATTGCAAGAAGTGTTATGACAACTTTTGGCCCGGTGTCACTGCATCTGCAGCACCATTGAAATCATGACCCTAGTGCCTGCAACTTAACTCCACTTATGACTGCTTAGTTAGAAGTTAAATATAGTAATATTTGGTGTTTAGAAAAGTTATGACAACTTTTGGCCCGGTGCCACTGCACCTGCAGCACCATTGAAGTCATGACCCTAGTGCCTGCTAGATAACTGCACTTGTGACTGCGTGTTTAGTAGTAATATTTAGCAATATTCTGCATTTAGTAAGGTCCCTAGAGCTTTTGGCCCCAGTGCCACTGCACCTGCTGCACTATTTAAATCAAGCCCCTTTTCACTGCAAGATAACTGCAATTGGTATGCCTGTATAGTATTCAAATATAGCAATATTAGGTGTTTAGAGGAGTTCTGACAACTTTTGGGCCCAGTGCCACTGCACCTGCTGCACCATTGAAACCATGACCCTGTTTTCTGGAAGGTAACTGCCCTTGTGACTGCCTATTTAGTAGTACAATATACCAATATTAGGTGTTTAGTGGGGTGCATAGAGTTTTTGGGCCTAGTCCTACTGCACCTGCTGCACCATTGAAATCAAGTCCCTTTTAACTGCCAGGTAACTGCAATTGTGACTGCCTATTTAGTTGTAAAATATTGCAATATTAGGTTTTTAGAGGAGTTCTGACAACATTTGGACCCGGTGCCACTGCACCTGCTGCACCATTCAAATAATGACCCTGTTGCTTGCAAGATAACCGCACTTGTGACTGCATGTTTAGTAGTAAAATATAGCAATAAGTGGTGTTTAATGGAGTTATGACAACTTTTGGCCCCTGTGTCATTGCACCATTTAAATTAAGCACCTTTCAATTGCAAGACAAATGCAATTGGGACTGCTTGTTTAGTAGTAAAATATAGCAATATTAGGTGTTTAGTGGAGTTCTGACAACTTTTGGCCCAGGTGCCACTGCACCTGGTGCACCATTCAAATCAGGACCATAGTGCCTGAAAGATAACTGCACTTGTGACTGCCTGTTTAGTAGTAACACATAGCAATATTTGGCGTTTAGTGGAGTTATGACAACTTTTGGCCCAGGTGCCACAGCACCCCTTGCACCATTTAAATTAGGCCCATTTCAACTGCAATGTGACTGCCTGTTTAATAGTAAAATATGGCAATATTATGGGTTTAGAGGAGTTCCGACAACTTTTTGGCCCAGTGCTACTGCACCTGCTGCACCATTCAACTCATGTCCCTGATGTCTGAAAGATAACTGTACATGTGGCTACCTGTTTAGTAGTAAAATAGAGCATAGCTCTTGTATATTAACATTAATTTTAACGCACAGTGTTTATTACAACATTTAGAATTTGATCATAGTGACCAAATAGATTACGTTGAAAAAATCTATCCAATAATGCCTACAAAGTGCAAAGAAAGGTACTGAGGCATGAATAGAAAATGCCACAAAAGTTCTAAGGCTAGAGCATCTGCTTTACACAACTAAGTAATAAAAAGCAAGCATTCCAGCAAAATGTTAGAAGCTGTCTGCCTTTTCCGTGGGAAGAGATCTTATCTTGACAGTGAATTGGGCGTAAACAGTGGGAACAGCTTTAGTAAAAGTATCGTAAATGCGTGCAGCAACGGCAAGTTAAAAAAAAAAAACCTCCACACAAAAGCGAACACAGTAAATCGACAATGGGACCCAATAAGAACCCTCTTAAGATATATTAAATACAAGAGATTTCAAAAGCACAGCGCAATCGCTGTGCATGCGAAACCTACAAAGGGGATATATTGAATGCAAATGAGCCGTCAGTGTAATCCACCTTTCATTACCAAAGCACTAATTAGAAGACGCATGGCGGAAAGGAAGAAGGAGTACACAGGGAAAAGAGAGAGAAGCAAGAGGGGGCAGAAAGAAGAAAACAGGCACACAGTGGAAGGAGGCATGGTGGTGGAGAATGAAGAGGAACAGCGGAAGGAGGAAAATATGAGTGGGTGACCGATGGGGGCGTGAGACGCACATAAGGAAAGGAGTGACAGATAGGGCAGGAATGGAGCAAGACAAAGGAGGGAGTGGATGTGGACAAAGAAGACAGAGAGGGCTACAGTAGTAATGTAGCCCCTCGTGCAATTCAGTGGAAGCACTGAGTGGAGGCTGAGGGATACAGCCAATAGTCGTGGGTGAGACATCAATATCCCACAGGGTTGAACCAAGATGTGATTGATAAAGTATCAAGCCAATGGCTGAAAGAGGATTGCTACGTACAGTCGATGGTTGAAACGAGTCCACCCTTAGACCAAATAATGTACATTGTTAACAGATGAGTTTCACAACTGTGCTGCCAAAACCCAGATGTAATAACAGCTGACAAGTATCAAGACATAATCCCAGAACAAAATAAAATCTGCCATCAGTGTTACTTCAGCAAAATGTAGACTGAGGGTCACTATTTCCTGCAGTTCCCACCTACAAAGACACGCAGAATACTTACTAAACTACATTCTTCAGGGAAAGAGAAGTCTTTGGGTGGAAAAAGAAAATGCACATAATGGCATTGATGTTGAATGAGTACAGCCATATGCCAAATGCAGAGAATGTGAATCCACGTATTGAAGTCCACTGTCCCTTATGGATTAATCCCTGGATTGTCAGCCATTCGCCATGAGTTACATAAGAATCATGCCTTCTGCATATTAATGAAGCAAGAAGTGTTGCGACTCCTTGTGAACAGTGTTTCTCCATTGCAACCAATTTTTAGGTCATGCCTAAGACAGAGCATGCACTGTCTGTTGCGAGACATATTGTTTAGCTTAAAGTGGACTGAAGCCTGCCAATTGCTTACCATTGGTTGGCTTTATTGTCACTCTGTTTGCTTCTTATTTGTCAGCTTCCTTGGGCTTTCCATCCTCTTCTGGTGTTTTGCCCTTTCCCTGGAGCATGGACCAATCACTTGTGTCCTTGCACTGCTCTCTTTTCAGGCACTACTTTTTTCTTTTTTGTTAAGCACTCCAAGAGAGTGCATGTTTTTTTACAGCCGTCTCTCTCGTGTTCCTCTTTCCACCCATGTGTTTCTCCCCTAGACTTCCCTCCTTCAGTAGCTGTTCTAGCTTCCTCCCCACCCACCTTCCATTGCAGTTCTCGCTTTCCTTCCGTTGTCTGTGCGCTTCCCCATAACCACTGTTGTCCGTTTGCTGCTTCATCCCGCCTGCCCACCCTCAGTTGTCCGATTTCCCATCCCTGACCACCCTTGTTTGTGTGCTTCCCCCTCCCTTGTCCATGTGCTTCACCCGCCAAACCCACCATACATTGCCCTTGTGTTTCCCTAAGCTCTCCGTTGTTTGTGCGCTTCTACGCCCGCCAACTCTCGCGGTTGTCCATGCGCTTCCCTATTGTTGTCTCTTGCTTGTCCTTCTTTCCCACTGCTTCATCCCCTGCACACTCCCCACCCCAACCTACTTCCCCATTTGTTTTGTTTTTTTAAAAACGGATTAGCGCTATAGCAAAAAAGCGCACTTTGCACAACTTTTTTTAATTTATCCATCCCCGATTATTAAATAAAAAGAAAAAATGCTGAACTCATTTTGACGGTGTGCACATGCATGCTGGAGCACGCTCACAAAATGGCACGACAGATACATCTTAGAATTTTCATCCACGCTGTACACCAGCTACCCTGCTGTACAGCATGACAAAAAATCATTGCCAAAGCCAACAGGCGAGAGCTATTTGCCAATGTTCCTCATCAGTGACTGATCTGGTGCATCTTCCATTCATTTTGTTTTTTAGTGTCTGTGTATCGCCCTCTATAATACCAAGAAGTTTTTCCTACACGCACTCATTAAGTACACATAACAAACAAAGTATGGTGGGATCTGTGATGGACCAACTTCAGAGATCTCAACTGTGTCAGGCAGAAGTAGTTCCATCAAATACTTTGCATTCCATTACAATGGGGTACCTGCAGTTCTGCTACTTTCTTTATGGAAAGTACTGCAAGGATCTGAAAACGAAGGGGAAAAAAAGGAGAAAAAAAAGAAAGAATTCAAGCCTGGCGACCTTGGCATTGCGCCAGGCTTGAGGTTGAATGGCTGGCATTTAAGTCCAATACAGGAGTCGTGCACGTCAAACACAGGCGCGCTGCAAACAGATAAACGTCATAAATATGCCACAAACAGACCTGTTTTTCTTGTTACAAAATATGTGTTTTCACTGCTCTTGAGGTCACTTACTGCTGAATCACTATAATGGTTAGGTAACTACTTTTCCTGTTATGTCCCTGATGGTATGAACTGTTTTTTTTCTTGTTTTCTGGGTGCTAACAGATTGGTTTTATGATGTTTGTTAACCAGAACTCCCTTCCTGCTCTCTTGTAAAGCACTCGAATGAATGCCTTTGGGCCAAGTATACGCCATATAAAAACGCAATAAATCAAACATGCATCGTGAAAACTTGGCAGCCATGCAACTACTGTCCTATAAGCAGAAGGAGGGGCTGTGTGCAGAAAAGGTGCAAGAGGGCTCCATGGAAGTCAGTTTAGAGGAGCAGAAGGGTTGCCACTTGGCTTCAGCCTCCACATCAACACGACATAATACCCGTCATAGGATTTCTTTTGAGGGTCTGATGCATTCTGGGCTTTGTAGTACTGGCTTCTTTCCTCTTAACGCACACGAGGATGTGTTTTAAAAGGAAATTCCAGCACTAGAGTCATGATGTCCTAAAGACGGGGAGTTATGGGTCTGTACAGGGTGCTAAGAAGACTGCAAAGGCTGTGGGGGTGTTACCATGCCCATCTGTGGAATACTCGGCGCTCTGCAAGGATGGGAGCCTCTGGGAGCTAGAATGAGGGCCTCTGTGGAGGGCACGGTCTAACACCATGGTCTGTCTAGTTAGGGACGGGGAGGGTGCGGGGTGTCTTCCCTGCTCTTACCCATCATCATGCCGCGGACCGGGTCTCGGTGTCTCGCCGTGCTGCAGGGTCCATGGGCTACCAGTGCTGTGGCTCCACCTAGATGTCTCCCAAGGGCGGGCGCCATCTGCCGGAAATGGACGGCACTGCACGCCCCTATAGTGACTCTAGGTATGAGAGGGGTGAACAGCCGAGCGCCATCTGCAGGAATCCGGAGGCACTGCAAGCGTCATGCCCGCGGATCGCATGCCCATCGTTATCATAAAAGGATACTCAATAGTTCTCATCGAGATAGAGAACGGGCTGCTATCCGCACACTGAAGGCCCCGCTCACGAGGCGGCCATATCAAGACTGTGTAGTTTCGAATGACGACAAATTAGAATAACATTTGTAAGACAACCATCAAGCGTTACTAATATACAAAAACCACATAGAGTGTCGTTTAAACATTTTTAAGTGATTTGCGAGCGCTTGTTTAGAAAAATGAAAGTGTAAATTATATTTGAATCAGTATTTTATTCTCCTAGAATAATTGCGTGTGCTCGAGTTAGGGCAGTTTTTCGATTGCTTACTCTTAGATTTCATCTACCGAATTGACCTCTGTAACTTTAACGACAGAGTCACACCCTACCAATCTTGTAATAATTTTTACCGGAGATGCTACGAGCGAGGCGGGGTTAGCGCTTGGGAAATGGGGTGGGGCTTTGCAGCTCCCTCACTGCCTGAATACCACACTTGCCCTCGTTTATATAGTGTATATTTAATGTAGGCCTGCCAAGTATCACGCATCAGGCGTGACGCTAACGCATTTCAGTGTGGTGTTCCCGCATCACCGCACTGAAATGCATTGTCACGCATTTGCCACTGACCGTCACCGCACTCTGCTGACATCGCGGCTGAAACTGGCTGCCCAATACGCCAGGTGCTAGCGCGCGCCGGCGCCTCTCACACACACTGTGGACTGTGCACCCCGGGCCGCAGCAGACACTTCACTTGCCAGCAGCAGCTCAACAGTTAAAGATCACTCTGTGTGCTCTCAGACTCCGACCTCGGTGCTACAATGTCACAATATCTGCCTGCTGCCAAATTCCCGCGGCCGCCCGTTGCGCTGGAGCCTGCGCGGCTGTGAGTCACTCTGACTGCCCAATTAAAATACCGAGACCCGGGTGCGGGGCCTGCCCTCATGGGGGCTCACCTCACTGGTTTGTGGGTGGCACTCGGCTGTCTCAGGGCTGCTGTCTGCTCACAGGGGCCTGGCTGCCCATGTCGTGGGGCTTCTGATTGCCGGCCCCCCTGTGCCGATTTTAATATTACTAGGGAGGGTCAAATCCAGTGGACGTCGTCAGAGTCTTCTAATCCGTAACTCACTGACCGGAAAAATTAATGCAGCGGCTGTCAGGACACACAGGGCTCACGGCAGAGAGTAGACAGTCAGCCAGGATTAAAGAGGCCCGCGGCATTCCTAATCAAAATGATTGCCGCGGGGTGTGGGGGCTCGCGGTCTGAGCCCGGCAGCATGCTGTAGAGTCACTGACGCCAGTCACGGTGCCTCCCTGACCTTTCATATATATCTCTACTCTCTTTCACGTGCTCACCGGGGCTTTCCCCTCCCACCTCTTGTGACTAGTAGACAAGAGGCCTCAGAGTCCCGAGGAAACACTCATCTCCGGTCCCGCCCTGCGTACCTAATGGATCGAAGGGACAAGTCTTAGTAAACAGATGGGGCATATGCGAAAAAGTGAGCCTAAAAGATAGCAACCAAAATAAATATTGCCACGTTTAATTATACCACGGATTGCTCATCAAGCAATCCAGAGCAACATTAGGAGTAAAAAATGGTTGCAAAAGCCATACAGAATAACTGGCAATGACAGCGCAGCTGCTCGCATGACTACGGTAAATGATCCCGTGACTGGATCCGACGCTGGTGGCAGAGTGAATCTGTGAATGACCTTCGCCACCGCCGGAGTGTTCCTCAGCAGCCCAGAACACTTACAGCTGAGCCAGAATGATGCATCCTTGCCCCGGGAGTCCACGAGGTGCACTCACCAATTGCCACTGTCTCCCTTCGCAAAGAGTAAGTGCCGGAGGAGTGACAGGTATCCTCTCGTAAGCTAGTCAAGTTGCTAAAAGCCAAAATAAAGCTTCTCGTTGCTCACTGGTAGCCCCATTCTTTCCATTCACTCTCGTGTATTCACATACATTTACCCACTTTCATGCATACATCAACCAATACAGCCATCATCCGGATTTACCCAGGAATTCATCACCCGATTATTTACGCTCCTCTTGGTATACTCTCTGTGAATACGGTTGCATGCACATATGTTTTCTGGGTCCGCGTGAAGATGTTTTACACAGCATAAGATATTTACTAGAAAGAACCTTTGCACATGAAATATTTAGCCAACTCTTGTGCCTTTTCCAATGCTTGTTTTTGGGGTAAAAATACATTATGTGCATGAGGGGTACAGTGTTCATTTCAATCCACCTGCTTACAATACGTTTACTTTATGTTTGTAAGTTATGCGATTTATTGTGTCCCACCAGGAAATTAATGGGTGTAATTTCTGATATTTATATGTTTCTCTCGTCGTCATTGCTTGATTTTGCTTGCAAGAAAGTGTCACTCATAGTCGTTCAAATGTCACTCATAATTACACTGAAATTATGAAAATGTCACACATGGCAAACTGAAACCTTGGCACCTATGAACCACCAAAGCGTTGAAGCGCTTTAGGACTAGAAACAGGCTACTTCAGAACCCAAGAGTGAAGGTTATTCCAGTACCGAATCGCCTTTGCCAGGATACCATCCTGGATGGAAGGAAATGCAGCATTTGTAGTGTCTTGTGAATAAAAGAACGCTGGAACTCCTTAGGTTCCCATTGTACACCGCAGGCCTGTGACGTAAGCGTTGGAGAGATGAGTTGAAGGCAGGCTTAGAATGTTGAGTTCTGACTTTCACACAGCGGAATAAAGACGTGTAAAACTGCTCTCTGTGTGTGGCGTGGTTATTGGCAAATACCTGGGATGGCAGGACACTACAACTGGCAACGAAATAATTGATACGAAGCCCATACATTGAAAGCACTCTTCCAGAGAGTTTGCCGTGGTCCAGCAAACTGCTTGTGCGTGCCACAGTCAAAGTGCAGAATCGACGCTGGCACTGGTGGAGTCTCAGCGCAACGCTAGCCTGTGTAAAACGTGTGAAGATAATGAAAGCGACATTGAAAGTCTACATGTCGATGGCCAGGAACTGAATGAAACGGTCATAAATAAAAGGTACTGCGCCATTACACAAATTAATGCTACATGCTATACGGAGTAAAGGCAAATGCAACCAGCTAAAGAAAGCAGCGCACAGCAATAGTTCAGTCCAGATTACACTGAAATCCATGTGGTATGAAACAGAGACTAACCAGGTGTTTGTGGAGAAACATTTAAGCACAAAGCCGGCCAAATATCATAACGTTATCTGCTTTCATGGACTTGTAGCATACAAGGTTTATCTACTCACCGAAACCAATAACGAATTATCTTGCTGCAGAGCAACCCCAGAGAGAGGCCCGAGGGTTGTGCTAGAAGAGTTGTCCCCGAAGGAAGCCGCCCACCACCAAAGCTGCCAGGTAGGGGTTCAGAACAGCTCCCTAGACCGCCATCAAGTAAAGCACTCCGATTGAGAGCCAAGGCGAGACCCAAGCTCCACAAGTCGTTAAGGCCGACTGCGAAATCAGCACGTTACAATGCGCTAGAGAAGCTCTGCCTGATCGAGTTCCACAAGAAGCACCTGAGAGACCACAGCTGTCCACCAATGTATATAGGGCTGCTGCATTCTTAAAACCGCCAACTGCATTTGATACTGCCAAAAAAAACGACATTGGCAATAGATGGATTGCATGTGTAGAGACTGCTGAAGATTTCATAGATGCAATAAATAGAAAAAATGATATAAAGATTATAAAATATCTGAGGAACATGACTGGTGAAGGAGTGAAAGAAGCCATGAAAAAGATACCACAAGAAGGTGAAGGACGTACTGTTGGAAAATGAGGCAGTATCTGTGAGGCCTGCACAAATAACATGACTACATTTGTCCTTCACTGGGAACCAAACACCTCATTGTAGCGCTTGACTCTCAGAGGGTAGCGTTGCAGAGCAGTCTAAGGCTTACTCAAGGTGAAGGAAGTGACCCGATTAGGGCCACCCGGGTCAATCGCGACCACCTCTCAGCCTTTCATACAAATGAAGAGTCGGTCAGACAGTAGAGAATACAAACCAAATTTATTTATTAGTATGCGCTCGAGCGGAGTCCGGTCTGACCAGCCTCCTTAGATAGCTGCCAAGGGACTGATCTCCGTTCCCACAGTAAAGTCAGATATACATTTCCAACACCCCTAAGACCTGCCCAGACTGGAATTTTCCAGTCTGGGTGCTGATGAACAAAGGTGGTACAGAAGGACGGTCTCCCATCCTGAGACTGGGTACATCTTAGTTTCAAGATTACTCTGCCCGTGCTCGTCTCTCTGAGAGTGGGAGCAGGCCTACCTAGGAGGAAAGGCATTCAGTTGCAGAATTATCTATTCATTAGTGCAGCGAAGCTCAACCTTGGATGATAAAGAGAAACAATCGAGGCTGCTTTTCTGCTGAGGCAGACAGTATGAGACAGAAGCTTTGTTTCGATCATGGTACAAAATGGCGGCTGACTACAAAATGGTGCCGCAAATGCTAACTTAACTCGCACAATGCTATAAGGAGTCAGCCAGACACATTTTCAGTCCAACGGACCCTCCTTTTAGCATTTGCTAACAATTTTGTCTAATGCTTGGAAATTAATAACTGCTCGCATAGTAAGAAAACGACTACTGTTACATGTTCATTCACACATTATCAATATTCAAAAATACCTTCGTCAATAGACATTAAGTCGTGGACAGCCTGCATCATCATGGTCAAAGACTTAGCACCATGTACTGGGGCCTTTGGTGTGGGTGTTAACTTTCCAACACAGTAAGTGCAGCATGCAGGAAGACAATGGACACACAGGCAACAAGTGAAAATGACAACTGCAATTACTACCAGAAAGATAAGAATCTTCCAACCCCAGGATGCTATTAAACCCCAGAACCAAACAGAAAGTGTCCAGGTACCATTCTCTTGGTGAATATCAGATGCAAGCCTATTCAACTTCTGTATAGCAGCGTATACATTAGGAGCGTGGTCCGGTATGTATACACAGCAACTGCTGCCGATGACGCGGCAGGCCCCTCCCCGATCAGCAAGGATGACGTCTAACACCATCCTGTTCTGAAGAGCAACGAGCCTCGTAGCTTGGAGCTCAGCTGTAATATTTGTCAGAATTCCAGCCGTGTTATTAATGACCCCTTCCACAACCCTGGTGAGGGGACGAATATTGAGGCTATTGGACATAGGGCCCCAAAAGGGAATAATACCCTTCATAGAATCAGTGAACTGCTGTAGAGTAGTATCTGTCTGATCTATGTCTTCTGTATTGATAAGCCTTCTAATACGGGATAGATGGACACCCCTACGCTGCAATCGGTGATCTCTATGGTAGTTGGACGGTGCTATATACACCGGGGGAAGGAGGAAAGAGAGGTAGCATATGCCAGACCACCCCCTCGGAAGCCACACATAAGCCTGGGACCCGCAAACAAAATAAACATTATGGGGGGAAAGCAAAGGTGGGCTACTCGTCGTGCTCAACACATAAGTATAATTGCAATTACTCTCTCCCACTTTAACATTCCCAAGGCCTCGAACACAAAAACCAGCTGTTGTGTTGACTACCGGTACTGGCATTGCTTCATCTTTAGTAATATTGCGTATCTGAAAAGACCTAAAATATTCAGTGACATTGAACCCCTGGAAATCCAACATTTCATTTCGAAGCCATGTTACATTTTTTTCGTTCTCATATATGTTCATACAGGCTGTTGGGGACAATGTATCAGGGGCCCCTTGTTCTCCTGGAGTAAACCTTGTGTGAACACGTATGTATTCTAACACAGTATCATAATCAGCATATGTCATATTCATAGCATCAGAATGGAAATGCGTATATACCATGGTAAACAGTTGAAACCAGGCCTCACAGCTCCCAAGATAGGAAAATGGCATGGACAGTAATATATCGTTCTTATGTGTCACGGAAGGGAGCAGTCCACAGATCCAGCAATTAGTAACATTAGATGTATCATTTGCCTGGTGGAGCATTTGCAAGAAAACATTATCTATGTATGTTTTTCTGTGCTCACCCTTATGAGGGGCCAAAGTAACAAACATGTGTTCAGGGGGAACAGGCGTTGTAACAATCAAAAAGTGCACAGGATATTTCTCCTCAAGGAACCACACTATTCCAAGTACTGTTATCAGAGAGATCAGAACAATTACTACAAAAACTATTTTGCTCTTAGTAGACAAACTAGACCAACCAGACCCCCTGCCCGAAACGCGGGGCTGCAAAGGGCTGTTTTTCTTCCATAATGGGGCGACCAAATGGGTACATTTTAACCAGAGCAAAGGACATGCAATGGAGCCAATGACAAGAAGACAAGAGAGGGGCAAATGTCCCAGCGTCCGTCGGAGCCTCGCTGGTAGACTCCTATTGTTCATCAATTGTTAGCGCTGTTGAGCACCGGCGGTGGAGCTAGGCGATCCTAGCTCTTTGAAGAAATCCCACGTCGCACAGGATAAGGCACTCCATTTCCCAGGGGAGCACACTCGAGCAATCCTGTCCAATGTCCGAACAATGCACCAATTTCAACTCTCCCTATTCTACTGTGGCCTGACTTGTCGAGTTCATCCCTGCTAATCTGACTTTTCCTTTGGTGCACTGTTCCTCCGTCGGGGGCGCAAATTGTACCTAGCTACTCCAGTGACAGAGGGGTCTGCAAACAGGGGCTCAGACACAGAGGGGCCAAAGGACTGGGGCTCAAACACAGATGGGCCAACAGGCTGGGGCTCCTGGATGGCCTTGATCTCAGGTGGCAATACCGCGTTCAACACTGCGTTGTTTTCCTCCTCCGTTTGTGCCCACGTCAGCCGGGCATCTGAGAAGGGAACAAAATGGGGCACTTGCTCTGTTTCAGAGTCGCCTACTCCATCAAGCACCCACTGGTCGTAGGGTAAAGGGAGGGGCACTTTTCTGCAATGCTGTGAATGGATCCAATTCTTTCTGCCGGCTACCTTCACAGCTGAGCGGGTAGGAAGGAGGACTTGCGCTGGCCCCTTCCAGCGCGGCTCCAAACTGCCTTTCCTCTGGAAATGCCTCGTTATTACATAGTCCCCAGGCCGGATATCATGGCCTGGCCCCTCGGGAGCTGGTGGTAGGACTTCGTGGATCTGTTGATGAATAGAACGCAAGTTTTTAGTCAACTCATACAAGTAATCCACTAGCAAAGGGTATTCAATTTCAGAAAATCTACGAGGACGCGGGACGCCCCAGACATTCGCCGGGCGTCCGAGCACGACCTCATACGGTGACAATCCTGTCCTAGAGTGAGCCGTAGTTCTTGTAGACAAAAGAGCTAATGGTCAAGCATCTGGCCACAGCAATCCTGTGCTCTCTTGAATCTTTGCCAATTTCAGTTTGAGAGTACCATTGTACTTCTCAACCAGGCCTGCTGACTGGGGGTGGTTTGCAGCATGAAATTTCTGCTTGATGTGCAGGCCGTCACACACCAGCTGGATAACCTTTGTATTGAAGTGACTTCCGTTGTCACTCCAAATCAAACGGGGCAAACCAAAACGTGGGAAGAACTCCTTTAGGAGTGCCTTAGCCGTCGCCATAGCTGTGTTCTCTTTAGTGGGGTAAGCCTCAACCCATTTACTGAATGCACAAACAACTACTAACACATATTTCAGATTGTTGACTCGTTCCATTTCGATAAAATCCATCTGAAGGACCTCGAAAGGGAAGGAAGGCGGTGCAAAATTACCAGGTTGTGTAGGGGTGCCTTTTCCAGGGTTATACATCATGCATACCATATAGTACTTTACCAAGTGAGAAGCAACCTTGGGATTATTGTCATTCTGCCATACAGGATCTAATAGTTTACAGATGCCCTTCGCACTAATGTGGGCTGGCCTGTGCGCCATAGTGACAACAGGAAGGACATATGCGTCTGGTAACATCCATCTCTGCTTTCCTGACTTATCCGTCCAACACCCATCCTCATCCAAACGTGATGTACTTTCCTGCCATACTGCTAACTCCTCAATCGTTGCCTCACTCTGAATCTCTTTCACATTGTCTAGAGTATCCTCGAACATAGTGACCTCGGGCACCCACCTGGCAGGACCCGCTACAAACATCTTTTTCATTTTTGTTCGAGCTGTCTCCTTGGCTGTCTGGTCTGCAAATGCATTTCGTCTTCCAACATCATCAGTAATTGCCCTGTGGGCGCTGCACTTTATTATGGCCAATTTTATAGGGAGTGTCAGGGCGGACAGAAGCCTATGTATAAGGGGGCCATTCTGGATGCATGTCCCATGGGAGGTGAGGAACCCTCTGTCTGCCCAGAGCCGCCCAAAATTATGGGCGACACGGAAGGCGTACTGGCTGTCAGTATAAATATTAACAGCCAGTCCCTCGCTCAATTCACAGGCCCTAATAAGGGCGACTAGTTCAGCTGCCTGAGCAGACTGATAGGGAACTCGTGATGTCTCAACTACTGTATGCAGTGTGGTAAGCGCGTATGCTGCGGTGGTGGTGCCATCTGGTAATTTGAAACAAGAGCCATCGACATATAGTTCCCCTTGGGGGTCAGGTAAGGGAACATCAGCCAGGTCTACCCGTCCCTTCATCTCTTCCTCCGTCCGAAAAGACAATCATGTATGTCTATTTCTTCACTCTCAGAAGGGAGGGTGTGGTACGGGGTTAAGCTGTAATTAAAAGTCCAAGACCGTTTCTTGCTGAAGAAAGCTTTTTATTGGAGAAGAAAAGCTTAGCAGGAAGAACCCACGGCAACACGACAGGCAGGCAGACGAGTTGAGAGTAACTGACTCTCAACTCGTCAACCTGAGCTCTAAATTCCAAAGGTAAGAACACTGAGACACAATGGTTCTAATAATTAAAGAAACAGTAAAACAAGTAATACATACCACAACACCCCCCTTTCCCCACAACAAAAAAACAACAAAACAACAACAACAAAAAAAACAATCAATCCAAAACATAATCCATCAATTTGGATGGTAGCTTGACGGCACGATGGGAGCGAGAGAAACGTTCCTCAACACCAACATTTTGATTAGATGTGGGAGAAGAACTTCCAAGGTCACAATCAGTAGGAGTACAAGCAGAGTCAGAAATAGGAGGAACAATATAAGCATCTCCAGAAACAGAAGGTGTAAACGGAATGCTGGGATGAATGTCAAAAGCTGAAGTACAATCACTGTACTCATCTCTATCATCATACATTTGTTTGAAAATGTCAACTTGCTCATTGGTGAGTTTTACTGCTCAATTTTTATTCCACCATCCCCTCCCATCCAACAATAAAGAGGGTTTACTAACCCTCATTAAACGCACAGGAAGGAAAAAAGTAGATTGACCTTTGGACACTTTGAAAGGCTTCTTAATGAGAACCCAATCATTCACAGAAAATAGATCAGATTTGACTCTAGAGTTGGTGTCATATAACTCCTTTTGTTTGATTTGTTTAGACAAAACTCATTAGACCTAACAACATTAAGATCATCACTCGAAAACCTCTTGTTAATCAAAGAAGAACCAGCACTCAGATTAGAAAACCATTCAGGAATCAATTTTGATCTAGCCTCCCTACCTCTGAGAGCTTTGAAAGGAGTGACTCCAGTGGAGGAATGAGGTGAGGTAAGATAGGCCCAAACCTTTTCTTGCAAGAAATCAGCAACATCAACATTAGCAGCTACAGCAGTTTGAATACCTTCTTTGAGAATACGATTAGCTGTTTCAACCAAACCGTTTGCAGAAGGACTGTACAAAGCAACTTGGAAGTGCTTAATATCAAACTTTACCAAGAAATCAGTCATTTGTGGGGGGAGGAGGAAGTAGCTATTCGGGTAGAAAGAAAAGGGTTTATGGGGCACTTACCAACCTGGTTCAAAATAACGCGCTTATAGACATTTGGGCTCAGTTAAATCCTACTGACCCTGGTTGTACATTCTTTTCTGCACCCCATAAGATTGTTACCAGATTAGACTATTTCTTCGTGTCTTATTCTTTAAAATCAAGATGTAGGATAGAAAAGCACCCCCAGATAATTTCAGATCATAATCCCCTAGTTTTAACAATCATCTGGGGAGGGGCGGAAAGACAAGAGAAGGGTTGGACTTTTGAGCGAGGTCTTTTAAAAGATCCAGAATATGTGACTCATATGAATGAAAGGATCAAGGGGTTCTGGGAGATTAATAGAGGGAGTGCCAGACCTGGGATTGTCTGGGATGCGTTCACAGCCGGGGTGAGGGGGGAGTCACTGAGTTATAGCTTGGGTCGGCAGAAGAGGGAGGGTCAACGGATGAAAGCATCATGTAAGGCATTGACGGATGCGGAGGAGGAGCTTGCTAGTGCGATACGAATGTGCAAACCACTGGAAGATATAATATTGAGGCTGGCAATAGCAAAGGCGGAAATAGGGGATTTCGCTGCAAGTAGGGCTGCCGAAAAATTTCTGGCAAGAAGGGAACTGTGTTATGAGTTTAGCGAAAGGGTGGGGCACACTCTGGCAGTTCGACTTAGGCAAAAAACTACGGCTGGGGAGATTAGGGACATTATGGACAGAGGCGGAAAGCTAATGGAGGGCTCATTAGGTATCCGGGAAGTTTTTCGCCAATTTTATGAAGATCTGTACAGGGAAGAACAACGAGGGGAACTAAGATCAAATCAAGAATATCTACAGGGAATCTCGAAGCATAGTATTGACTCCGAAGATAGAGAGGCACTTGATATTGCGCTGACCCAGGATGAGATATATGGAGCATTAGGGAGCCTCCCGACCGGGAAAGCTGCTGGACCGGATCTAATCCCCTTAGAGTTTTATAAAACATTTCTTGAGGCTATTGGACCGGATCTGGTGGCCATAATCGGTCAAGCCCAGCAAGGCGATTCAATCCCCGATTCATGGGCTGGGGCGGATGTGATTGTGTTCTTAAAGAAGGGCAAACCATCTAGAGAACCGGGCTCATATAGGCCAGTAACGTTGATGAATAGCGACGTTAAAATTTATTCAAAGGCCTTGGCAACCCGTCTGAATCAAATAATAGGGAAAATTGTCCATCCCTGCCAACATGGCTTTATTCCCAGAAGGGGCACTACAGAACATACCCGAAGAGTAATAACCCTATTTGATGCAGCGGAGGTCTCAGGAGACCCTATGGCTTTAATACTCATGGATGCTGAAAAAGCGTTCGATAGGGTCTCCTGGGACTACCTTTGGGATGTGATGAAATGGTTCGGGATAGGGTGCAATTATATTAAGGCTATTCAGGCTTTATACAAAGCTCCAAAGGCTCGGATTAGAGTGAATGGGGGGTATACGGCACCGGTGATAATTAACCGAGGTACAAGGCAGGGGTGCCCCTGCTCGCCCCTGCTATTCGCACTTTACATTGATCCCCTGTTAAGGAAGCTGGACGCCTCCATTAGTATTAGTCCTATGCGGTATCATGGGTGGGAGACCAAAATATTGGCTTACGCAGATGATGTCGCTGTGGTCACCCCTAATCCCCAAGACACAATGGTCGCAATAGAAGAAGAGGCTCAAGTTTTTGGAGCAATTTCCGGGTATGCACTAAATAGCCAGAAGACGCTGGTAGTTCAAAATAAATGGACTAAACTAGAAGATCTGAGGGTGGTCGCCTCAGCTGTTTACCTGGGTATTGAAATAACTCCAGATCTGGGAAAATTAGTGAAAAAGAATATTGAACCAATTATAGGGAAAGCCAAAAAAGATTTTTATAGACTGAATAATCTTCACATGACACTGGTTGGCCGCAGCAATGTGGTAAAGATGGTGTTCCTCCCCAAAATACTCTATCTCTTTAGGGCCATACCGTTAGAGTTTGAGAAGCACTGGTTTAGTATCCTGGAGCATATTGTGAACAGGTTTATATGGGCCCATGGAAAAACAAGGCAGGCTATAAGATATATGTCATTGCCTAGGAAGAGAGGAGGGTGGGCAGTCCCAGATTTTAAGATGTATTATTGGGCTTCGGCTTTTCAATATATGTTTGGTTTGTTTGGTAGGGCTGTGGGCAACCCCTGGGATAATTTAGGCAATCCAGATGTTTACAAACTGTTATTAGGTGAGGACACGATTAATTGCTTTATGAAATTTACTGAACCAAGCTATTATAAAAAAACGAAATTTAAGACCCTGTTGGCCGCACATAAGATCTGGGCTGCATTCAAAAAGAAAATTGGTCTAGGCAGGTTTAATCACTATACACAGTTATATAGAAATCCAATGCTTCCGGATATTTTCTCTGATATAACTATGTCAGAGTGGGAGGGGAAGGGGCTGCAGGTTTTGGGGGATCTGATGGGTCCTGACGGTATGCGGATGTTTAGTGATATCCAGCAGGAGCATGGGGTTAATATAAGAATTTTTTTTAAATATCTGCAGCTGCGGAGTTCTTTTAAAGGGAAAATGGGGGGGCCTTGCGGTTTTCAGAGATCGGTAATTATAGATGATATAAGAGCGGGAGAGAACTACTCTATTAGGAAAATTTATGCCGAACTGCAATTATCTAAGCCGGATGACCTGGATAAATACGAGAAAAAGTGGGCGGATAAACTGGGCATAAATCAGAACTGCTTTTCTGAGTCTTTAGAAATGGGCCAAAGTATCTTATGTTCAGCAGGATTGCAGGCTCAGCACTTCAAAACGATTTATTGTTTGTACCATACGCCGGCAAGGATAGCGCAGTGGGGTGGACAGGAGGGAATTAGGTGCTCCCGATGTGATAGCCCCGAAGCTGATTTAATCCATATGTTCTCGACCTGCCCCCGGATGGTAAATTTAATAAAAGCAATAGAAAAATTTATGGATCAAACTTTGAATATACAAGTAATTCTAGATCCAGCTTTAATACTCTTGGGGATTCAATTGAGCGGAAGGCAAAATTCATTTGATTATTTTCTGTTTCTTGCTATGGCTGCATTACGTATTATTATCGCCTCTGCCTGGCTGGATCAATCAGCCCCACCCTTTCAGCAATGGTTAGCTAAATTGTTAGCAATATATAATTTGGAGAAAGGGATTTATGAAAGAAAGGGCAAGAGAGGGAAAAAACTTGGCAGGCGCATATGGGAACCCATTTATAGATGGAAGGAAGCTGTGAATGATAGCCGAAGCTGACTGAAATTAATTTCATACTGATGTGTAAATATTAAATAGGCCCTTGTGATATTAATTACAAAGATGAATTGATGCTCTATTAGGGTTTTAAAATGCTTTGGATATTATGAGTTTGTATTGTATTTTAATGGAAAATGTGATCCTCAAGTATTAATTGTATGTTTATTTTTGTACTGTACCTCTTGGGCAAAATAATAATAAAATCTTTATAAAAAAAAAAAAAGAAATCAGTCATTTGCTTAGAAACAAAAGACACACCATTGTCCGTAACCAAAGAGCAAGGTGCACCTTCAATCTTGAAAATGTTCTCTAAAAAAGAAATAACAGACACAGAGTTGGCCACCTCAACAAAGGAGTAATACAACCACTTGGAAAAGTAGTCTATAGCAACTAGCAAATACCTCATCCGAGATAGAAGAATGTTGAAAGGTCCAGAAAAATCAAGGGCAATTTTCTCCCAAGGCATCTCAGGAAAAGGGACAGGAAACAAAGGTTTTTTGTTGAGTTTCCAGTGTTTATCCGAGACAACACATGTGGGACACTTAGAAACAAAATTGGTCACCATAGAGTCCAAACCTGGCCACCAGTAAATCTGTTTAATTCTCTTAGCAGTGGCAGACATGCCCGAATGCCCCTCATGAGCAATGGCAACAATCTTATCCCTAAGTATTTGAGGAGGAACAAACAAACCATTGCGAATACAAACACCATTTTCAAAAGATAGTTCCTCACCGACTTGAGCAAAAGATCTTAATTCAGTAGATAAATTCTTACTAGCAGGCCATTTGTTCCTGACAAAAAACTCGACTTTCTTCAAATTTTCGTCTTTCTCCATAGCCAGAATCCAATCCTCGTGTGAGAATTTACCACCGCTAGCCGAAACAACAACAATAACACCAACAACACAGTCATCAACAAAGTCATCTAAAGTAGCGGAATTACATGGTAAAGGAATGCGAGATAAGCAGTCAGCACGGACATTCCTTCCACCTTGAATATATTTGATGTCAAGATCATATTCTTGTAACTTGGAGAGAAGTCTGACAAGGCGAGCGGAAGCTTTGCGCAGACCATTATCAGACCCTCCAACTTTTCGCGATTTCGCAATTCACGAAAAAATCGTGAAATCAGCTGACTAGCGCGATGGCCGCGATATTTACAATTATTGCCGCGATATTTACAAAAAAGTGCCAGCAAAACAAACAATGCTCTTTCATTGGCTGTGGGCGCACACGTCACTACGTGCCGCCGTCCAGCCGTCCAATACCTGCTTCCTCCTGGTATGGGGGAATAAATGTGCGCCGGTGTTTCCTGACTGGCTATAGACTTGCATCAGGAAAGTCCGAGATTGCACTGCCCGTTTGTTCTAAATTTAGTCTGGAAAATTCCATGGCGTAACACCCTTTTGATAGAAGATCTTTGTGCCTGGAATTATAATGATTCCGTATCACGTTGGAAAAACAAGTGATCTCATAACGAGTTGCGTTATTCAAACTACGTCAATCACAGGCCTACGTTACGTGACCAAAACACGGGATTAGATATAGCGGATAGGGTAAAGGAATTTCTGTGAACAACCACCGGGGCCTGCATCAAATCAGTGGCAGGACTGGGAGGTACGCAGAACCTAGTGAAAATAGGGAACACAGCGCCAGAGCTTCGAGGCGCTATGACATTCTCTCTCACGGTCGGGGATTCCCCTGGGATTTATATGACTACGGCAATTTGTACAGAGCACAAATGACACCGACCTAACTCCAGGCACATGCATAAATAATAGCTGGTGGGTGATCTCACTCACTAGAAGCTGAGTAGGTCACTGCACCTATGGCCCGCAGTAGTGCCTTAACGCGATTATAAGCCCCTTGGGCGCTCTCTCTACAGTATAACAGATGTCCTAACCTTCGGAAAACCCTTAGATGTAATGGCCGTGTAGTTCTGCCTTACTTCCTGTGTCTGTGTCCTCAGAGGGGCTGCTGTGTTGAGTCATGAGACTGACGTGCACGTTAGACACTCACACATCTCTGCAGCAGCGCTCAATTCCTCTGTCTGTAGGAGCGAGACCCTTGTCTTTACTCGCCCCAGCCCTTCTGGTCTCTGTAAGAAACTGTGCGCTGCTTCACAGGTTAGTGTCAGATGCCCTTTGACCTCAAGCGTTATTGAAACCTGTGGTCGTTTTCACACGAACAGGCACTTTCCGGAAGAGCAATGTGTATGAAAACATTCATGAGGAATGTGAACCTGGTTATTATCTCCTGTCCAACTGGAATATCTGACTTGTGAAATTAGGTTTACTGGTAGGTAATGGGTTCATTAGCCCCTCATTGGTTCTGCTCGACTGCAAAATAAAAGATTCTGAACCATCTTTGATGCTATCATGATTTATTATGAACAGCAATTACTTAATTGCCTTTTTTTTTACAACACTCAAACCAATCTGAAACCTTGGCAGCTATGTACCCAGCAGCAGCGCTTCAGAACTGCTGGGGATATTTTAAGGCCCCTTTTAGACCATTGGGTTTCAGAAAAGAGGATAGTTTTTTAAATAAATTCCCTTGCCTTTGTCCACTCACAAAGTGTCACTTAAATTGCCACACTTAATTAACTGCAATACTTTCTAGTAAAGCGCTCTAGCAGCAAAGCAGGACTTTCTGTATGGGTCATATTGGTATTATCAATATATTTTCATGTTAAAAAGGGTGATAGAAATGACTGTTTTTTAAAATGGACGGGTCCAGGAGGTGGCGGTGCCCCGGCAGGGGTGCATACATGGGTGCTAGAACACCCCAGGGAGAAATAGGGCCCCTCTCACGAGGTGCAGATTGGAGCTGTGCTTCTGTAGAGCCGCAGACACTTTAAACATGCCAGTTTCACAGTGGAATACCTTGCTAAATCAGTTTACATTGATTTAAGGCTGAAAAGGAATGATTACGAGTAAAATAAAGTGCCGCAATAATGCTGCTAAATTTCCATTTTTGTGCCGCTAAATTTGCAAATGTATGCCGCAATATCCTGGGAGGTCTGCATTATCAGCCAAAAGAAAGACTAAAGGTTTATGATCCGTGAAAATATCACATTGTTTTCCCCAAATGTAAGTTTTGAACTTTTGAACTGCCCAAACAATACCCAGGGCCTCCCTTTCAATAGTGCTATAGTGGCACTCAGCTTCAGAAAGAGACCTAGAGGCAAAAGCTATAGTATTCTCATGTCCATCTACCCACTGACCAAAAACAGCACCTAAACCTTTCAGACTAGCATCAACAGTGATAAAGGAATCACCAGAGGGATCAAAAGAACGTAATGCAGGGGCATTGATCACAAAAGATTTGAGTCTCTCAAAAACTGTAGACAAGGAGTCACTCCAGACAAATTTCACACCTTTCTTAAGAAGGTCTCTCAAAGGTTGAAAGGCAAGAGAGTAACCGGGAACAAACCTGGCGTAGTATTCACAAAGGCCAAGGAAGGAACGTAATGTGTCCTTATCAACTGGTGCAGGAGCATTCCTGATGGCCTCAATATTGCAGAATTTAGGCTTCATTCCTTCTGCAGAGATAAAGTGTCCTAAATACTCAACTTTATTAACAAGAAGCTTACACTTGTTGGGTTTAACAGTCATGCCAGTGGAATCGACCACATTGAGCACTTTTCGTAAGATCTGAACATGTTCATCCCTGGTTTCAGTAAAGACAAGAATGTCTTCCTGAAACGCTTGGACATGCGGCATATCACCAAATAACCCATCCATGAGTTTTTGAAAAACACTTGCCGCGGATGCAAGACCAAAAGGAAGTCTAAAATACTTTAAAGCTCCAAATGGAGTCACAAACGAGGTAAGGGATTGAGATTCCTCAGAGAGTTGAATAACTCGAATGCAGATCAAGGGTGGAAAAGAATTTGGCATTTCCAATATTGGCAAGCATTTCTTGTATGTGTGGAAGCGGATGGCAATCCACAAGAATGTTGCGATTGAGAGATCTTAAATCAACACATAGTCTGAGATCCCCAGTCTTTTTCTTGGCTAAGACAACCGGAGAAACCCATTCTGAAGCATCAATGGGTGCAATGATACCCTCTGATTTAAGTTTATTCAATAACATTTTGAGATCATCCCTAATACTAAGGGGAACAGGTCTCACTTTATGTACAACTGGGACAGCACCATTTTTTAATTTGATGCAGTGCTCAAAGCCCTTAACAGAACCCACTGCATCTTTGAAAACGCCAGGGAAGGAGTCAACAAGTGTTGAAACAATATCATCTTCTGAATCAAGGAGTAAAATGTCCTTAGGGAGAGGACCTAAAGCAATAGGAGGACCTTGCCCAGGACACAAAATAATACCAAGGCGAGCAAGGTCTTTCCAACCAACAATATCCCTGCCCTTTACCGCTACGTAAATCTTGGTTTTGATGGCTCTGCCCAAACATTCCACCATCCCCTAAAAGAAACCTAAGAGATTAATACCTTGCTCACCAAAAGCCTTAGGATTGATGTCAGGGGACAACAAGGAAGTACCAGGTGACCATAATTCATGAAACGTACGGTCAGCAAGAATAGTAATAGGGGCACCAGAATCAGCCATGACAGAGATAGATTTCCCATCAACCACGGCATCAACAATGGGTCCCTTAATAGAGGAAACATCGGAGTTATCATTGGCGTCCACAGTAAGAAATACATTACAAAATTATTTTTCACATTGTTGTACCTCCAAGTCAGTGTCCTCTACAGAAACATTTGAAACTTTAACTTTGGTTAACGATGAGTTGGCACAACCTCTGCAGACACTTTGGAAATGGCCAAACTTGTTGCAACGAGTGCACTTCTTACCAATAGCAGGACATGTAGGATTGCTTCCAATGTGATTCTTAGAACCACAGCGAAAACAGACAAGCTGTTTGCGAGGAAGTTGGCCCTTACGTTTATTTCGGTCAAAGACTTGTCTGTTGCTAACAGCAAAAACAACATCATCGTCAGACAAGGCATTGACAGAAGAGGAAAGGGACGAAGATTGATTGGACAAAACTTTGGAGGAGACGATGGATCTTGCTATGCTCATGGCAATAGCCAAAACTTCAGGAAGAGTGGGATTACGACAAGCAAGTAAACGTTCTTGAATTTTTTGGGAAGAACAGTAAAAAACAAATTGGTCTCTAATATGAGTGTCAATGTTAGCACCAAATTCACACTTTTCAGCTAAAACTCTAAGAGAAGCAACAAAGTCTTCAACTGATTCGTCAGAGGATTGCTTGCATATAGCAAAGTTGAATCTTTCCAATAATACATTTGAAACATCAGGATATTGCTTTCTCATGCGTTCATTTGCTTCCAAATAAACGTTCCAAGGGGAATCTTCAGCAGTTGGAGCTGGACGACGAGGAAGATTATGAAAAATTCTTTGACCAGCAATCCCTAAATGGTTGAACAGGATGGAGAATTTTCTCAAAGGTGTGTAACCTTCAGCATCAATGGCGGCTAAATAGTTTTCAAAAGTACGAAGCCATTCCAGCCATTTAATGTCAGGCTTACCCGCTTTTTGTAGAAAAGGTGGAGGTTGAATGAGACCCTGATTGGAAGCCATGGTGCACAAAGAACGTAGAAAAGTGTAAAAATGTCACCAAAAATACAATAAAGAACTGCCCCATATTGCTGCTCTGGTCCACCCCGACCAGGCTGGTTTTATGCCTCAAAGTGCGACTAGGCACAACATTAGGCGGGCGCATATAGCAGTGGTGGCCATCCAGTGACTGGGTGCACCGGCGGCGCTGCTGTTAGCAGACATGGATAGAGCATTTGACTCCCTTAGTTGGGTGTACCTCTTTGCCTTACTACATAGGCTGAACTTCGGACCGAGGTTTATATCCTATTTGACTCTTCTATATACGGACCTCCCACGTCGGTGCGGGTAGCTGGTGCAGCCTCATCCGTGTTCTCTATTGGTCGGGGAACGAGACAGGGCTGCCCCCTGTCCCCATATTTATTTGCCCTTGCAATGGAGCCGCTGGCCGCGTGGGTGCGCATGGACGCGCAGGTACAGGGATTTGAATGGGCTCAGGGATTGTCAGATAGGATTGCATTGTACGCAGATGATGTCTTATCCTTCCTCACGGATGTGGAAAGGAACGGGGCCTCGGCTCCTGCGCATTATGCAAATCTTTGGGGAGACCTCTGGATTGTATATGAACCCCCGTAAATCTACGTTGTGGATGCTCGGAGGACGGGAGCGATTGGGAGCCTGGGCATCGTCCATTCAGTTGGCGGCGGGAGGACTGAAATATCTGGGTGTATTTATAACGAATGTGCCCGCGGTTTCCTGGGAGCGCAATCTGGTACCAGGGTGGGAGCGAGTACGTGAAGATATTAAAACCTGGTCCCGTATGCCCCTGACCATCTATGGCAGATTGGCTATATTTAAGATGGTTGCGCTTCCCCGTCTTCTCTATCAGTTGCAGAACCACCCATATCCGATCCCCCCCGATGGTTCCGGCAAGTAAATGCGGCTCTTGGGCAGTTCTTGTGGGAAGGGGGTAAGGTGCGTGTGGCCCTGCGGACGTGCTATTTATCTACCTATTGTGAGGGACTAGCATCGTCGGACATTCTGTCATATTATCAAGCATCCCACCTGCTCGTATTGAATGAATGGTGGTATGGCAATAGGGAGGATCCAGCTTACGCAGTAGAGCGGCGGCTCATGGGAGATCACTCGCTGCACAGGGTATTATACTCGGCACCGCTGCGGGGATCGTTGCCTTCGGCAACAAAGGTCGTGTTCCAGGTCTGGAGGCAGGCATTGCGTAGGATGGGGTGGTGGAATACGCTGACGCGGGAGACTCCCCTCTGGGATAACGGGCGTTTGCCGCAACTAGCTGCCTTGCAGGGATTCCGGGGTTGGGATCATATAGGGATATCGGTCTTGGGGGATGTTATGAGGGGTCCAGTCTTGAAATCCTTCCAGGACCTTCAGACGGAACTTCATATGCCAAAGTCCCAATTCTTCAAGTATCTTCAATTCCGGCACGCTCTGTCCCCCAGTCTGGAGGGCTTGGAGTCCGTAGCTGAGTTCAGCCCCCTAGAGGCCAAAGTCTTTATGGGAGAACTCCAGGATCGTAAGATCTCCAGGATATACCAAACCCTAGTTATCCATTGCTCCTCCACACTACAGAAACTCCGGGAGGATTGGGAGGGGGATATAGGTCCCTTGGAAGAGGAGGACTGGGCGGAGGCCCTGGCTGCTCCGCGTGGGGCGGCCATAGCGGTGCGTCTGCGCCAGGTCCAGTTTAAATACCTACATAGGGCCTACTACACACGAAAGCGGTTGTGGAAGGCAGGGTTGATTGCCTCTCCTGTGTGCCTTAGATGTAACCGGGAGGAAGGTACGCTGGTGCACACGGTTTGGCAGTGTCTCTCCCTGGATCGTTTTTGGAGGGGGGTTCACACTTGTTTATCAGAGGTCCTGTGTTGGGACCTTCCCCGCTCGCTGAAACTTGCTCTATTACACGTCATGGAGGGGATAGGCGGCAATGTCTACAAACGCCATTTACTACTGTTGGGTCTTACATTAGCAAAACGGGACATAGCGAGGGCGTGGAAAGCACCGAGGCCCCCTGCAGTAGCCGCATGGAAGAATGGTCTGGACTTTTGCATGGGCCTAGAAATACCCATCTTCATTGCCAGGGGGTGTCCCCAAAAACATTTTAAAATATGGAAAAGGTGGGCAGACTATCGGGGATTGCTCCTAGAGCCGGTTCCAGTGGCACGGGGCCCGCATTTATAGAGATTAGGGTTCCTCGGGGAGGATCCAGGGAGTGGGGTGGGATATGGAACTACGGGAGATAGCTCTACTGTAATATTCAAATGGTTCTGTCTAGAGTGAGTGTATAGTGCGATCAGGGGAGGGGATGGGAGGGGGGAGTTAGATTTTCATTGTATTACTTTAAATTTCTTTTTTTCTCCTTGGTTATCATTATGGAAAATGTCAAAGTCAGTATTACATGCTCTGATTGTGCAGACACCTCTGGGTTACAGGGCCCTGCTGTTTATGTGCCATTTGACAAATAAAATTTGTTTACATTTAAAAAAAAAAAATACAATAAAGAGATGTATGATGTAAAATAATGACTCACACAATAGATGTGCAAATCACCGAGAAAAATAACCAAATGCAAATAAATAAGAATAAAAATGTATATATATGTATTTGATTTAAAATCGACCCACACGGCAGGTGTGCAGATCACCGAAGAAAAATTCAAAATGATAAGAGGATCCAACGAGGTCCCGCATAGTGGATTTGTGAACCACAGCAGACAGAAGAAATGATATGAATGTCTGCACGTAAGGTGTGCAAATCACCGAAATGGCGTTAAAAATTCCACAAGCCAAGAATAAAATTGCCAAAATAGGTGTGCGGATCACCGATGCCGCAACATGAAAGAAGAAACAGCTGCTGTCGCAAAGGTGTGCGAATCACCGTAGAAGCAGAAGGTATCCTCACCCAAGATGGCCGCCAAAGTCCTACGTCAGTATGCAGGAAGAATTCACCAAAGAATAAGGCAGGCAGCGTACAGCAGTGTGACGACACTAGCTGGAGCGGGTGCAAAGGAGAAAAGCTTGATCTCCAAGATCGCAAGGAGGCCGCTCGAGAAATAGAATGTGGAGCGGAGCGTGAAACAATAGGCAAGCTCAAGTAAGTAGCGCGAGCTGGCGCGGTAGGATTAACAATGGCCAAGTCAAGTTTGATGGCTCGAGCTGGCGCGGGGCAGTCAACAATAGCCAAATCAAATAGATGGCGCGAGCTGGCGCGGGACAGTCACGTGAAGGCAGCCGGCAGTTTGAAGTAAATTAAACGTCGCGCAAAAAGCCAAATGAAACAATCCCACCTTATTTTCTTGAGGGATGCAGCAACTCCGGGACAACAGGTACAGCCGGTGGGTTCTGGCAGTATGTCCCAGTATAGCAGCAAAAGAAACGTTGCGGTCAATAACATAAACAGCTCTACCCCACTCCTGCTACCAAAATGTGGTACGGGGTTAAGCTGTAATTAAAAGTCCAAGACCGTTTCTTGCTGAAGAAAGCTTTTTATTGGAGAAGAAAAGCTTAGCAGGAAGAACCCACGGCAACACGACAGGCAGGCAGACGAGTTGAGAGTAACTGACTCTCAACTCGTCAACCTGAGCTCTAAATTTCAAAGGTAAGAACACTGAGACACAATGGTTCTAATAATTAAAGAAACAGTGAAACAAGTAATACATACCACAGAGGGGCAGTAACGTGGCAGGGTTCAGAGTGGCACATCTTTTGATCGTGATATGCGGGGCAAAGAGAGTTAGCTCATAACCGGTCAGATGTGCACTGGTAAGGTGCTGTCTCTTAGTCTTATTCAATAGGGTATCCACAGCATGAGGCACCATGACCGTGAGGTCAGTATCAAGTACGAGCCCAGCCGATTGCCTTATAGAGATGGCCACAGCCGCGACCGCTCTTAGACAGCTCGGGAGGGCTCTGATGACTGGCTCAAGCAAAGCAGAAAAATAAGCACACGGCCGTTGCTTACCTCCAAAGGCCTGTGTTAAAACAGAGAGTGCACAACCAGCCGTCTCGTGTACATGCAGCACGAACGGCTTCCCATAATCAGGCGTGCCAAGCACAGGAGCAGAGCAAAGCGCAACTTTTAATTGCTCAAAAGACTGCTGACATTCAGGCATCCAAGGCAGGGGCTCATGCACATCTTTAGTGGTTAATACAAGCAAAGGCTTTATTAGTAGTGAATAATTAGGGATCCAATGGCGACAGTAGGAAGTGATGCCAATAAAAGCGCGCACATCCCTCTGGGTTTTAGGGGTAGGCATTTTAACAATGGCGCTAATGCGCTAAGGGGTCAATCTCCTACCCTCCTTCGACAGTAGGTGACCTAAATAGGTGACCTCCTGTCGACAATATTGAAATTTAGAAAGGGACACTTTATGTCCATGGTGGGCCAAATGTAGCAACAACTTAACCGTACTGTCTTTGCATCCCTGTTCAGTATCGTAAGCTATCAGTATGTCATCCACATACTGAAGTAATACATTACCTGGGGAAAGCGTGAGAGAGTCCAATTGAGCCTTCAGAGCCTGGCTATATATACTAGGGATTTCAGTATAGCCCTGAGGAGCGAGACAGAATCTAAAGCTTCTCCCAGCCAGGGTAAAACCAAACAGATAGCGGCTATCAGGATGAATTGGGATACTAAAGAAAGCATTTTAACAAATCAATGACAGAGAAGAATTTGGCAGAAGAGGGGATCATTGTCAAAATGGCAGTAATGTCAGGGACAACCGGGAACTGAGGGACACCTATTTTATTAACTGCGCGCAAATCAATTACAAAACGATAAACATCTGGGTGATCATCAGAGGAGCCTGAAGGTGCCCTTTTAAGAATGGGAAGGATAGGGCTATTACACACATTCGCAGTCGTCTCTTCAACAACTCTTGACTCAATCAGGTCCTGTATAATCCGCAACAAAGCCCCCCCCCCGCTTGTGGTATTTTGTACTGAGGAATACGGGGCAAAATGGCATTGTCTTTAACTTTAATGGAAATTGGGGGAATTTGCAATAGTCCTACATCCGTGTCACCTGTTGCCCACAAAGTGGGCGGCACAGCCTTAAAATCAGCAGGAAGGGGCGCATCCATGGACAGACACTGCTTAGAGCTCATCACATTCGGTCCCATCGTCATGTAAACACCGTCCGGAGAACAAAAAATGGTTGTATGCTACTTCTCTAATAAATCCAAGCTCATTAGGGTTTCTCCACAATTTGACGTCAATAAGAACTGGGAATCCACAGTAAAAGGACCGATAGTCAAAGCAAGAGGTTTGGAAATGGGGCTTACTACCGGTATGCCATAAAATCCTACCAAAACATTATTTTGGCCAGACAGAGCTGCCCTGGGGACCAGCGAATGAGAAACAGAGCTATTCATTGCACCTGTGTCCACTAAGAATTTCTTCACTGAGCCTTGCAAATCTGCGGTGACATAAGGACTGCATTGATCTCCAGGTATCTGGAATGGTCCCTCACCCTGTCCCTGGCTGTCCTAGCTGTGAGACATCCCTGTCACCTCGTCCAGATCATAATCATCGTGGTAATACTGTCTCCCTCGAGGGTCATCAACATAGTTCTGGTCAGAGCGACCCAACGATGTCCCATCCTCCCGACCCCCCAGCCTGATCACTTGCTCCACGGCCCCGTCCACGAGAACCTCGTCCTCTGGGTGTCGCAACTTTCTGCAATAACACCGGACACCCACTTCGCCAGTGCCCCTCCTCCTTACAATATGCACACTGATTCAGCCCCATGGGCGCAGTGCTCCTACTAGTACGGGAAAGCTGCCAGGCCGGACCAGCTCCACGTCCTCTACCGTTACCCCTAGATGCCTGCTGTAACAACACCTTTGTCTTCAACTCCTTATGCTTCTTTTCCACCTTCTCCTTCTCCTAATTTTCCCTGTGTTCATAATACTGTGCCATACTCAATATAACGGAAGGGGAGGATGTCGTCCAAGTGCTCTCTGAAGCCTGCAACCGAGCTGCAATCTCTGGGAGCAGATTCGTAACAAATCTATTGACAAACAACCGGACACCCCCTTCTACTGACAAATCCTGTCCACTAAAATCCAAAAACACACCCTCAAACCGTGTGAAAAAATCAGACACAGTTTCATCTTTCTTCTGCCAACATGCCGCTAACTTGTCCCAATCTACCCTTCTCGGTGGAATAAGAGAGTGCATATAGGTGATAATTCGGCCGGGTAAAGCTAGTATCTCGGCCGTAGGCATTTCCCCAGGCTTCCTTTCCTTATCCCATGCTTTAATCTGGGCCCATGTACCACCCAATTCCACAACTTGGTCCTGCGTGTGTACCTGCCTCCAAATGTCGACGGGCACCAGCAGACCAAAGAACATTTCAAAATCTGCGTCATTACTGTTGATGAAGCAGCTTCCGTCAATTCCTTATAGTATGCAGTTGGATTTTTTCTAGGGTCGGGTAACTGAGTCTTAAGGGATAACACCTCACTTCTCTTCCATGGGGTATAAACCCACTGTTCTTGAAACCGAACCTCTACCCTTGGTCTAAGAACAGCATCATGCTGATCTCGAAGCTCTGGCAACTCAGGGTGATATATGGGATGGACTTCCCTCATCGGAAACTGGGACACTGTCTTTGGGCTCTTCTCAAACAACCTTCCTCGATAAGCTACCAATGTCGCAACATTTCCGAAAACCTCCTCAGGCGCCATACCAGCAGCGTATACATTATCTCTGATATCATAAATAATCTGGGGCGCTATAGCATTGAAGCACTGTTCCCACAATCCAATCAGTGTAGCCGACATGTGCTTAAGGGCATGCTGCTGCATAAACGGCTCGTAACCCCTCAAGACACTCCACACATCTTCAGTACTATAAATGGGATGACGGGCCCACTGAGCGGCCTGATTTGCTACCGTCCTTTTCTCTTCCTCCCCCACATCATATTGTATTAAGATCCGTCCCAGTCGCTCCCTAGCAGTTGCCCAGTCCCCGTCCCCGTCCCCTGATCCACGTACAGGCGTTCCACCACCCAGCACTGCCGGGGAATGAGGGAAGAGGGAAGGAGTAGTAACTGAAAAAGTAGGCACCAATGTCTTTAATGGCTGTGTTGTGGGCGTAAGGGCTGGAGAAAAAGAAGACATTAACACGGTAGGCATAGCAGGGAGACTAGCAGTCATCGCAGGCGCGGAAGGCGAAGCCACAGAATTGACAGGAGGCGCAGCGGCTAAAGCAACTGAGTCAATAACAGAAGAAACAGAAACAGCAGGGGCAGAAGAGACAGACGACTGGGGCTGTGGCACAGCAGGGTATATTCTCTGCAGGGCGTATGGAGGCGGAGGTCGGGTGTCTAACAATTCCTCCACAAATGTATCATTGTCTTCCCGAACCACATAAGACTTTTCACATTGCAATTGAAACTTCCTATCGGCACACTCTATCCCCTTCTCAGTCTTCTCCTTATCATACACAACAGCTTTCTGAGTCAGTGTCTGCATCCTTCCTTTTGGGCCTCCTTTTCTGCTTTCATTCGTCTCTGTTTATCTTCCTTTTGCCATGTTCTAATTGAATCAAACATTGACTGCCTACTCCTTTTCGCAAACAATTTATCCTGCAGGAAATTATGCTTTTGCTCATCAAAAGTGCCCGTCAACGGCCACTGCAACTCAGCGTTGTCCCTCGTATATTTGTGCCATAATGTACTAAACATAATAGGGCCAAAGCCATGCTTGGCCCTATTATGTTTAGTACATTATGGTACATTTCAAAGTTTGGAGTGCCTTCTGGAGGCGCAGGCTGACTCTCTTTCAATCGAGCATCAGTAGAACAACAACGACAACTCACACAACAGAATTTGCTAAAGCAAGGTATTTTGAAACGAAAATGTTTTCACTATTTATGCCGAGCAGATATTTGCAAATATCTTACCAAAATTGGTCCTCAGACCTCACCAAAATTCGGATCAAAACAATACCATGTTCACAAAGAACTCAAACAAATTCAAGCGCTTGTCCAAAAACGATCCTCAGACCGTACCAAACACAAACCAAAGTGGCGCCATAGCCACAGAACAAAACGAAAGCAAACTCACCTGGTGCACACAAGTCAAACGAAGTTATTCTCCACTGCCGACTCTTTGGACCAAACGGTCAGATCCAAGGGTTTCACCGTTCAGGACCCCAGCCGGGATGACCACTGGCCGAGGCACCGCCCGGTCAGACAGACGGGGCAGCTGCGAGTACTTGACTCTCTCTTGCAGGGATCCCCGGTCCGCCCATCCGACCCGACGTGGCCCCGTCCCCCTCACCCGTCCGCGGGCAAGGGAGGGTCACTCGCCCGATGGGGTCCCTGTTCGGGCGGCAACTGAAGGAAGTGACCCGATTAGGGCCACCCGGGTCACTCGCGACCACCTCTCAGCCTTCCATACAAATGAAGAGTCGGTCAGACAGTAGAGAATACAAACCAAAGTTATTTATTAGTATGCGCTCGAGCGGAGTCCGGTCTGACCAGCCTCCTTAGATAGCTGCCGAGGGACTGACCCCCGTTCACACGGTAAAGTCAGATATACATTTCCAACACCCCTAAGACCTGCCCAGACTGGAATTCTCCAGTCTGGGCGCTGATGAACAAAGGAGGTACAGAAGGACAGTCTCCCATCCTGAGACTGGGTACACACTATCTTAGTTTCAAGGTTACTCTGCCCGTGCTCGTCTCTCTGAGAGTGGGAGCAGGCCTACCTAGGAGGAAAGGCATGCAGTTACAGAATGATCTATTCATTAGTGCAGCGAAGCTCAACCTTGGATGATAAAGAGAAAGAATCGAGGCTGCTTTTCTGCTGAGGCAGACAGTATGAGACAGAAGCTTTGTTTCGATCATGGTACAAAATGGTGGCTGAATACAAAATGGTGCCGCAAATGCTAACTTAACTCGCACAATGCTATAAGGAGTCAGCCAGACACATTTTCAGTCCAACAAAGGAAGGTGAGTGGGCTAGTAATCGCCATTTACCAGTACTCAGAAATAACAATAATAATTGATTGTCCAGTCTGGACTTTGCTTTATATAAAAGGAAGAGTACATTTATTAAACACACACACTACTCAATACTATGCAACAATTTACAAATATACATAAGCTGTTGGAATTACTTTGTGACATTGCATAACATTCCCACCCCTCCCCTAGGGGGGGGTGGGGTCTAGTACCACCAGTCCCATGTATGCACATCATCTTGCCCCCAATGCAGTAGGTTGACCATAACCTGGAGTGAGGGCCTTGCCCACTGGCACCATCCCAGTGGCGACCCACCCCATTATCTCAACAAGCATTTAAAATGGGCACACCTGCCATGGTGACACATAACCCTGACTGAGCATCTCATATTGACCATACAGTATACACCTTAGTGGCTAACAGTCTGGGTTGTTCCTCACCTAACGCAGCAGCAAGAATGCATGTTTAGGCATCACTTAAAATGACAGTACTTATCATAGCTGATAACAGTTATAATGCATTGCAATTAAAGCCCCTAAAAGGCATCACAGTTATAATCACAGGATTAAGCATATACAGCCAGACACCCTAGCAGGAATGTCCAGCAACATAATCCCACTTTGCTTATGATTTCACATTACACATGTGGCTTTCATTCCCTCAAAAGAAATAACATTAAGTAAATGCGCTCCTCGTGCAATTGCCCCTCTTCACCTCCAGGGGATGCCCTTCTCCAGACATCCCCAGCTCAGCCCTTCACACCTTGGTGCAGTCCCAAAACGCACCCCCAGCTGAAGAACAAAAGTTCCAGCCACAGGATGCTGTTGATGCATGGCTGAGCCCTTGAGGGGTTGTTTCTTTCAAGTCCCCCAGAGACTTAGGGAGGGACTTTCCTCACATTGTGCTGGGGGAGTCTGCATGCTCCTGCAGCTCCCCCTGCACCTTTGCATCCCCTTAGTGGTGACCCCGTCCTCCTGGGGCCACCAAGCACAGAGAACTAGCCATTTTTCCTTGCAGGCCGGTCCGGGCCTGCAAGGCATTATAGGGCGAGGTGCTCCTGTTCCATGCATAACTGAATAGCGGCTCCTCCACTGCTCGAGGAGAGCTGCGTTACCAGCGGGGACGGCCTCATGCCGCAACATCTCTTCTGAGGGGTCCCAGTCCCACCCGTACCCCTCACCTCCACAGTTAAGTGTCCTTGCAGCTCGGGGAGCCCACCCCCGGCTGCTCCTGCCGGCTCCCTGCCCGGCCCGCACCTTCGTGTGCGGCCGCGGGAGCCGGCGCGTCCATTCTGGTCTGCCCGCTCCTGCGGGCAGACGCCAAGAGTGCGACGGCACTCCCCCCTCCTTCCCGCTGCTCCGAGGAGTACGGCGGCACTCCCCCTCTCCTAACTTCACTCCTGGGCCCGGAGTTGGGGATCCCGGGCCCCCCCCGGGGGCAATCTTCACGGGGAGCATTACGGCGCTCTCCGACCTCCGCCTCTTCTTCGGGGCCCGGAGTTGGGGTCTCGGGCCCCCAGGCCTTCTTCGGCAGGGAGCGCGACAGCACTCCCCAGCTTGTCTTCCTGGCTTCGGGGCCTGGAGTTGGGGTCCCGGGCCCCAGGAAATTCTTCACGTGTAGCGCGACGGCACTCCCCAGCTTGTCTTCCTGGCTTCGGGGCCTGGAGTTGGGGTCCCGGGCCCCAGGAAATTCTTCACGTGTAGCGCGACGGCGCTCCCCAGCTTGTCTTCTCCCGCGAGCAGGGACGCGCGATGGCACGCCCCTCTCCTCCTCACCACCGTCACCGGGGCCCGGAGTTGGGGATCCCGGGCCCCAGAGGTCTTCTCGCAGGGGGGCACGACGGCGCTCCCCGCTCTCCAGTGTCATCGGGGGCCAGGGTGGACGCCTGGCACCCCTTTTGGGCCTCTTCACGGGGATCGCGATGGCGCTCCCAGACTTTACTTCTTGTGGGGGCAGCCCCTGGGACCTGACCCACCCTGGGGCACATCTAAGACCGGCGGCGGAGCCCCACGCGCTTCGTTGTAGGTCCCAGTAGGGGTCAAAGGTTGCCTACCCTCTGGGGGGCATATCTCAGCCCCAAGGGGACTGATTCTCACCATCTTGGCCTCCTCGTTCTCCTGGTGGCCAGCCCCAGCCACTGGGAGCCCTTTCCTTCGACATCCTGGCCTCTAAGAGGGTGAAATCAGCAGGGAGCTGTCTTTACTGGCTCCCTGCGCCAGCCTTTCACCAGGCTCTCCTCCTGGGCCTCTCTTCTCCTTGCTCAGAGGCCCAGGCTTCTGTTCACTGGTCCTGGACTCCCCCACAGGCACAATCCAGAGTCCTGGGACAGTCAGGGGGTTCCTCCTTCCCAACTGCCCATGGCGCCAGGCTCCAGCACCAGTCTTCCTCAGCAGACCACACCCCAGAGATCACTCCTCTTACTGTGCAAGACCTTTTAAAACAATTTAGATGGGGCTGGCAGGAAGGCTCCTCCGCCCTATCATGCAGCGACACATCACCTCTCTGCCCCTGTTCCCTCCTTCCTGCACAGGCCTCTGGGACAGTTCAAAATGGCGTCGTCCAGGGGTCTCATGCCACATGGTCTCTGAAAGGCCCCCTTCCCCCCTTGCTGCCTTCATGGCCCAGGCCTGGTGCCTGGTACCAGGTGACAGCTGCTGATGGATAACCTGCCGCTCCACCCCTCATCTCTCCCTCTTGGAGAGAAGACCTTTGCCCTTGGAATTCCTGCAGTGAAGGGCTTGGCCTCTGATGCCACAGCTTGGGGAGAAAGGCAATTAATCCAGCCTGGCAGGGTCACACCCAGCCCGGCTCTGGTTATGAGCTGAGTCAGAGGAATATGACATTTCTCGATGACCCATAAGCAGTACAGATATGGCTTAGGATTCAGCAGAATACTTCTTTTTACACAACTTACAGTGTACTTTGGTGCGTGTCTGGAATTTGTAGGCCCTAGAGAAGTGAAACTACCCCATGTGGTCCCCATCTTCATAGGAGAATAATGGAGTGTTCCTTCAGTGAAAACAGTAAAGCACACTGACTTTCCCTTACATGTGTCTTCCCATAGTATAAAGCCTATTCCATGTCATCACCCAACTCTGCATAATTCCTGCCACACCATTCTATCTGTACCTGCTCCTGGGCTGCGCACGACAGGAATCTCCCCCGCGCAGCCCTTTCACGTGTGCACATGCATGTGCGAACGTGCCTACATGTTACCAGTCCGGTGCCTATTACACCGGCTGCAGCGCAGCGGCCTTCTCTCACAAGGGGGACACCGATAAAATCCACATGCAGTCTCTTTCATCATGAGTTCACGTGGGTGAGTCCCAGCTTATGAGGCTCTCCAACAGTAAAAGCAAAAAAATTAGGTGTTCAAAAAGTTAAAAATCTGGGCGGCTCAGATGGGCAGAACCACCTTCTAACACGTACGATCATATCAAAACAGCCTTGAATGTCAAATTTAATCCGGTGTAAAATGTGGTTCATGAAAGATACATAGTCAGTCAAGAATGTCAGAGACCAGGTGAAACCATTGATGAGTTTGTTGAGAGACTGGATGCTCTGGTGATGCACTGTAAATTCAATGAATTTAACGATGAGGAAGCTACCTGCCTCAGAGTAATCGATAGATGTCTGTAAGATTCCAAATGCTGAAGGAAACTCTGAGCTTGGAACCAGCCCTCAAGGCTGCTCGCTCTGAAGTGCGTGCTGATCATCAAGCGACTGACATGGAGGCCGGAGGTGCCCAAAGTGCATCAGTCATGAGCATGAAAAGTTCATCAAGGTACAAGGCCGAAGGACACAAGGCAATGTTTTCACAGAAAAAGAAAACATGTTACAGATGTGGAGTGTCATTTCTACACAAAGGTAAATGTCCTGCCATTGTCACATAAATGCATTGGCTTTGGTAAAGCGAACCATTTTGTGACAACTTGCAAGGCGAAGAAAAAAGTAAGTGCGTCACAGCGCGAAGACAAAATGGCCGACTGAATGCAACCTCAGCGATGTTCAACTCGCACAAGGACAGGTGGTTACACCAACTGAGGCAAATCGATACCAAACAAAGTCATTGTCGCCTAAATCATAGAAAAATGAGTTCCTCAGGATCAGTTTCCAGTGAAAGTGACAATGACAATTGTGCAATATTGATGTGCACTTAAAAAAGGCATGCACATGTGGGACTAGTCAAATGTGAGAAAAAATTCAAAGTAAAGAAAAATCGCCATTAAAAAACACCAAAAACATTCAAACATTGTCCGAAGATCACTCCAAAGATAAATGGGTGTTCAATACCATTCATAATTGACAGCAGTGCGTCGATAAATATCATGCCTGGGCAGAAGTATCAAGAATTGTCTCCGTTACCACAACTTACAAAGTCAAAAACTAAAGTATAGACATGGGCTGCTACGACACCCTTAAAGAGCCAAGGTTCTTTGCAGCCATGGTGAAAGATAAGAAAACTAAACTGTGGTACAAGCACCTATACATGTACTTCAAGGAACAGCTTCAAGTGCCTGTTTGCTGAGTTTTAATACTGCTGCTAGTATGGGAATGATATCAGTGAACTACAATATGAATGCTCATCATGAAATTGTGAGTCGATTTCCTTCATTATTTCATGGATTAGGAAAACTCAAAACAATGAAAGTAAAGTTACATATAAATGAGGATGTTCGTCCTGTTGCTCAAAGACACAGACGAATTGCGTTTCACTTGCAAGAAGCTACTGAAAAGGAACTTAATACGTTGCTTGGACATAACATCATTGAACATTCCACTGGTCCAACACCATGAGTTTCTCCCATTGTAGTAGGGCCTAAAAGAGACAGTGAAGGTGCTGTACGCATATGCGTTGACATGCGTCAAGCCAACAAGGTAATTGAGCGAGAGAGGCATCCCGGTCCGCACACTGCTGATCTATGTCAGAGAGTCAGATTGGAATACCACAAACCTGATGGATCCGACCAGCGGGGGCGATGTGCGAAGCCTGTCCAACCATTCCCCCCTATGGTATCTCCTAACAGCGATTATAGACAGCTTTCCCAGAGACACCACATAGGGGAAAGGGGGAATGGGATAAAATAAGAAAAGCAGCTGAAGATAACTGGAAGGCCTCATTTTCAGAGTTCGTAATAGGGTACCAATGTCTATTCTCCATGTAGAGCCAACCGTGTGTAAGAGCCCTGTATAAAGACAAAGAATAACAGTGTACCATGAGTCACCTCTTAGTTTCTGTTCCTATATTAACTATATGCAATCATCCTCAAGTGATTTTCATACTCACAACACACTCTTCATACAGCAGACAAGGGCACAAGAACAGTGTCAGTTTCTGTTTCAGAAAAAAGACTTAAACAATAGATATGGACTCCTTTGAAGAAACATAAAGTCTAGTTTTTTCTGTGAAAGGATACTCTTCTTTGGTAGGATATAATAGGCAGCCAATCTGGAAGAAACAAAAAGAACAAAGAACGCTAGAGCGAGCACACTTAGTACTTATCTGCCCAGTGTCAATTCAACTGCAGCTAAGTATCCTCTTCTGCTGCTGGTTTTCACAGCGACGAGGATGATTCACCATACGGGTCGACTCACACGGGCTTTTCTGGTTCTCCACCTCCAGCGGGGAAGACGTGACCATAACCAAGGAGCTCACGAGAGCTCACGATTCCAACTCCATGGGGCAGAAAGTCGGAAGAAAGACACAGCCGCACCGCGGCCGACGAGCGCAAATTGTATAACACCCAGCCTAGGACGACGCCGACACGCCCCTCCTCAGGAAATCAATTTGCAGCAAACTTTACATGCTCCTCCTCGAGCATGTCAGGGGAAGTCATACTGTAGCGAGGATTTCACCACAGTAGCACATAGAGAACAAACAGCTTGTAGCACAAACGGATATCTATCTCCAACATGGATTGTCAAGCACTGGACAATCCAATGGGCGGAGTTTATATATGCTTTCTGCCTTTAGGGCAGCTGTAGGAAGTGCTATTCTTCATCGTCCTGATGTCTTCTGGGACTTGTAGTCCCTTTTCTTCCAGTGATTGGTTTGCTATCATACCATACTCGAACCTCAGTCACACAATGATATGCAAGTGGTGTGAGTAGGACATTTGCTTGTGTACCTATACTATTCTGACCCAACCCGTATTTCTGTACAACACCATGACAATATGATAACTCAACTGAATGTTGCAAAGTTCTTCTCTCGACTCGACTTAAATAAAGAACATTACCAATTGGAACTTTAAGAAAAATCCAGGTACATTATAACCTTTTCTAAGCGCAACACCTCATAATACTTACCATCACAAAATACAAGCATACACCCACCTTTCAAACTACACAAATGAACAAACTCCAATGCCAAGCTTTCTCTCTTCCACCACACCCAACACACATACAGCAACACAGCAAATCTCTTCTAACCGCTCTCATCCATTGGACAATTTAGAACCTTACTACATGACCCACATGCTGCACCACCACACCTAACTCATACACCTTCTGCCCTAAACACATGCAAACAATATAAGCAACGTGCCACACCTCACAACTTTGCTTCTCCATGTCTACTGTACAACAAGGTGACACCACAAAAACAACATAGCGCACCAACTCACTCTAAAACACCGTCTTCTCCACCTACACACGCAGACCCATAAAAATGCCTTCTTAGCCTGCTGGACGAGGAACACGATACAGAACAGCTACACTGTTGCTATCCTCCTACAGCTAATACCAGCACTAAGGGCACACCTGCTACAAGCCAACAAAATACAGCTCACACTTTCTACAAAACAAAGTCACACTATCACCAAAGCACAGTCTCTAAACTGTCTACTAATAAATGCTCGATCGCTCTCTAAAAACAAACATCACATCTACAACCTTCTCACTGATGCAAAACCAGACATAGTATGCATAACTGAATCATGGTTTAGAGATGATATGGCTCCAGTCCTGCATGAAGCTGTTCCTCTAGACTATCAAAACGATCACCCAAAATCGTATAGGCAAAAAAGGAGGCGGCAAGCTGTTGTGTGCAGACAAACATTACATATCACTAAAGTTGACGACGTCTCCATAAAAAACTGTGAGGCTCTTTTCATCAGATGCAATCCTACACCGTCTTCCTCCTGTAAGTTCCTACTCCTTTACAGACCTCCACCTAGCAATGCAACATTCCCAGACACACTTCTAGACACAGTTTCAAACCTGATAACACTACACTCCAACCTGTGCATTCTGGGTGACCTCAACATTTGGTTTGATAAACCCAATATGCCCCATCCGAAAACAATCATCGCTGGCCTAGACGCACTGAACTTGCATCAGATTATCCACAAACCCACACACAACGCTGGACACATCCTAGATGTCATTTTTGCTAATACCGAACTAGTTACCTTTCAAACTATAACTCTGGTCACATGGTCAGGACCACCATTTGCTTGCTTTCCAACATAAAACAACACTAAGCGACATACCTAAAACCACCTTACATGCATCCACCTATCGACCATGGAACAAACTCAATTTGGAACACTTAGAAACACAACTAACATCCAGTACAGATCTAGAAACAATAAATTCTGTTCAAAAACTATACGAGTGGCTACAGGAAGCAATTGATATCCTGATACCACTAAAAACCACACAACAGAACAAAAGGAAACAAGCACTTTGGAGAAATACAGAGATAAAAGACATACAACAACAAATTAGAAAGCTGCAACATGCCTGATTGAAAACAAACTCCCATCAAGACAAACTTCGCCTACAGAAAATTATACAAGTCAGCTATAAAAAAGCTAAGAAAAGATACTATTCAGACAGAAATCAAAATGCTAAATGTGCAAATAAAGAATTCTATAAAATACTCAATGAATTTTGTAAACCAAATTGCCTAGAAGGAGCTCATCCCATTACTCAAGATTTCACAGACCAACTGGCAAATCATTGCACGGCTAAAGCAGACAAGTTGGACTCGTACCTAAAACAAAGACAAAGCACCAGCACTGACCCTTTTACAAAACAACAATCCAAGAATACTCTAACCCAGCCTCTCCGTTCCTTCCGACACCTTTCACACAATGAATTAATGGACCTCGTCAAAGCAAGCAGGCCTACCGGTAGCCCTTCAGACCCGTGTCCACCGCAAACCTTCAAGACAATTCTTCTAACAACCTCTGCTGCCACTCCAGTAAGAAGAATCATCAACAACTCCTTAACTACCGGAATATTTCCAGAAGAACTCAAATAGTCATACATACGCCCTTTACTGAAGAAAACAAACTTGGACCTGCTGAACCCTGACAACTGCAAACCGAATACAAATGGACCTTTCCTGGGAAAACGGATAGAAAGAGCAGCGTTTGCCCAGATGTCACAATTCATTGAAGAGAATGCCATACTTTCAGACTTCCAAACGGGATTCCATCCAGGAAGAGGCACAGAATCTGCCCTCCTTGCCATCTGGAATGACCTGAACAACACAGTTAACTGCACCGGGGTTGCTGCGCTACTTCTCTTGGACCTCTCGGCTGCTTTTGACACGGTTGACCATGATACTCTGATACAAAGACTCTAAGAAGCCGACATAGAGGGGACTGCTCTAGACTGGATCGCATCCTACCTTCGCAACAGAACTAATGTCATCCATACTTCACCTTTCTTGTCCAAACCGTACATCACAAAAGCAGGGGTCCCTCAAGGCTCTATCATCTCGCCCATGCTTTTCAACATCTACATGAAGTCATTACCGGCACTGATCAATCAATTTCACCTCACGTGCTATAACTAAGCAGATGACACACAAATACTCCGTCAACTGGAATGCCCCAAAGACATTAGAAACTCGCCAATTTTCAGTTGTCTCAGAGCTGTGGATCAATGGATGACGTGAAGCCATCGCAAATTGAATGCTTCCAAAACGGAAATACTCATGTGTGGCGATTGGAAACATTATGACCCACTCGCCGCCTGGTCTGATGATCTGGGAACACTGTCTAAAGTATCAAAGGAAGTAAGAAACCTCGGAATGACCTTGGACTCCAAGCTATCGATGAATGCCCAAGTGGACAAACTAGCGAGATCAAGCTTTGTTACTATAAAAACTCTGCAACTAATCTTCCCCCATTTGGGATTTCCACACAAGGTCCAGGCTACCATCTCCCTTGTTCTGTCCAAACTCGATTACACCAATAGCCTCTACCATGGATCACTTTTAACGACCATGAAAAGACTACAACAGATTCAGAACTCGGCTGCCAGAATACTCTTACATATAAAACCACAAGACCACATCTCCCCTGCCTTGAAAGCCCTGCATTGGTTACCGGTTGCAAGAAGATCCACATTCAAGCTGCTTTGTATCACCCACAAAGCGATACATGGAACGGGACCGCTCTTGATCAGGAATACAATTACCAAACACATTCAACAAAGGAACCTCCGCTCTAGAGTGGCACCTTGCCTCAAAATCCCAAGATACAAGAAAAAAACATGGGTGGCACATCCTTCTCTGTTCAAGCAACCAAACTATGGAACTCTTTACCCCCCAACATGAGATCCATGGATAACCACCTTATCTTCAGAAAACAATTCAAGAATTGGCTCTTCCCCACATAAGCACCATACGCAAACAGAAATATACAGCATATCCCTCTGTATATAAGCACTTATTGGCACTATAGATATGTGCTTTGTATAAACGTGTAGAATAATTATATTTTTAAAAAATACATATATACATATTCATTAGTTCTGCGAAACAAATGTACATATTACTGATAGTTACATTATTCTATGTTTTTAACATGTATATAAGTGACTGCATAAATAAGTAAATCTTTTATCATAACTATTTATCTTCAATTGCTTTACTATTGAATTACACAAAAAAATAAAACTATATATATATACACATATACACATATATATATGTATATATATACAAATAAATAAAATGAATTATAAGTACAACAACACTTGAAAGCCGGAGTTTATTTAATGCATCTTTAATCTACATATACTTACTTCCTTTATGCATCTATATACCTTCCATGTACTTATGGATCTATATCTTTATTACTTTTCTTCTAATTCAGCACATCCAATGCACTACCCTATTTCCCACCCTATACCTCTCTCAATATATCCTCTACCTCAACTCTCTGACTCATCTCAAACCTCTTTCTACTACTCTTTCCAATGCACTACCCTATTTCTCACCCTATACCTCTATCAATATATCCTCTACCTCCACTCTCTCATTCATTCCAAATCCCATACCACTACTATGATCCCCAAAATAACCCTTTCTAGACTCTTCCCTACTCTACCCCTCCTTTCATCATCTCATACCTCTTTTACTATTCAGATCCCCCAAAACAAGCCTTTCTAAACCCTTCCCTTTGACTCTTCCCCCTCCACATCCCTGTTACTCATCCCTAGCATTTCCCCTACTGCTATGACCTCCAAAACAAAACAAAACAAAAGGTCTAAATCTTTCCCTCTTCTATCCCTCCACTATCCTTTTCAATTCAAATAACAGACTAACATGTCCACCTCTCAAATTAATTTCATAGTTCACTATACTAATTCACCACTAATCCTTTATGGGTTCGGGAGTAGCGGCCTACCCGCCAAAAAAGCGCTTCAACACCTCATCAGGGTTAGCAAGCGCTATAGAAATGCAAACCTTTTTCCCTCTTCTATCCCTCCGCTATCCTTCTCAATCCAAATAACTGACTAACATATCCACCACTCAAATTACTTTCATATTTCACTATACTAATTCACCACTAATCCTTTATGGGTTCCGGAATAGCGTGCTACGCGCCGAAAAAAACGCTTCAACACCCCATCAGGGGTAGCAAGCGATATATAAATGCAAACCTTTTTCCCTCTTCTATCCCTCTGCTATCCTTCTCAATCCTAATAACTAACATATCCACCACTCAAATTACTTTCATATTTCACTATACTAATTCACCACTAGTCCTTTATGGGTTCCGGAGTAGTGTTCTACTCACTCAGAAAGAAATTCAACACCACATCAGGGGTAGCAAGCGCTAAATAAATGCAAACCTTTTTCCCTTTTCTATCTCTCCACTATCCTTCTGAATCCAAATAACTGACTAACATATCCACCACTCAAATGACTTTCATATTTCACTATACTAATTCACCACTAATCCTTTATGGGTTCCGGAGTAGCGTGCTACTCGCCGAAAAAGCGCTTTGACGCCTCGTCAAGGGTAGTAAGCGCTATATAAATGCAATTGCAATACAATACAATTAAATTTGGGCTGTTTCGCTATAAGCGATTGGGTTTTGGTGTATCCTTTACTACAGAACCTTTCCAAGACGCCATACGATGTATCATGCAGCCTGTAGTGAATGCATTTAACTATAGCGATGACATTTTGTTTTTCGAAGCCACACAGAAAGAGCATGACAAAACTCCCAAGCAAGTATGTTGGTTTGAACAATGCAGGATTAACTTTTAATGCTGACAAATGTGAATTGCACAAGAATAGCTTGAAATTCTTTGGCCATGTCTTTTCTGATGGGGGTATGAAACCTGATCTAGCTAAAGTGCAAACGCTGCCTACTGCAAATCTCCCACAAGACATTTCTATGTTACGATCATTTCTGGGAATGGCCAGTTACTGTTCTAGATACATACAAGAATTTGCTACGGTTAGTGCACCGTTACGAGAACTAACGTAAAATAATGTGTCTTTTCATTGGTCACATGAATGTGAGAAGAACTTCCAAAAAATCAAGCAGACTATTTAGAGTGCCACTGAAATGGCCTACTTTGATCCCAAATGCCATACAGAGGTTGTAGTTGATGCTAGTCCTGTCGGGTGGGCACAATTCTTGCACAACACAACGGACAGCCAAATGCCTAGAGACATATTGTGGCATTCACCAGTAAAAGCCTGTCACAAACGGAACGTGCTTACTTTCAACCTGAAAAGAAAGTCTGGCAGTGGTTTGGGCTTGTGAATATTTCCATGTATTCTTCTACGGAAACCATTTCATAGTAGTGACTGATCATCAAGCACTGTTGACGATATTTGGCAATCCCAAAGCGAAAATGCCTCCTCGAATTGAACGTTGGAGTTTGAGGTTACAAGAATACAACTTGTAGGAAAGTAGGATCTGCTTTCATGGTTACCCCCACTTTTTGCTGGTGTCAGTATTGTATTGTATTGTAATTGCATTTATATAGCGCTTACTACCCCATGCGAGGCGTCAAAGCACTTTTTCGGTGAGTAGCACGCTACTCCGGGACCCATAAAGGATTAGTGTTGAATTAGTATAGTGAAATATGAAAGTAATTTAAGTGGTGGATAGGTTAGTCAGTTATTTGGATTCGGAAGGATAGCAGAAGGATAGAAGAGGAAAAAGGTTTGTATTTATATAGCGCTTGTTACCCCTGATGGGGTGTTGAAGCGCTTTTTTTGGCGAGTAGCACGCTACTCCGGAAACCCATAAAGGATTAGTGGTGAATTAGTATGGTGAAATATGAAAGTAATTTGAGTGGTGGAGATTAGTCAGTTATTTGGAGTGAGAAGGATAGCGGAGGGATAGAAGGGGAAGAAAGGTTTGCATTCATATAGCACCTGTTACCCCTGATGGGTGTTGAAGCGCTTTTCTGGCGAGTAGCACGCTACACCGGAACCCATAAAGGGTCAGTGTTGAAAATTAGTATAGTGAAATATGAAGTAATTTGAGTGGTGGATATGTTATTCAGTTATTTGGATAGAGAAGGGTTGGCGGCGAGATAGAAGAGGGTAAAGAGGTTTGTATTTATATAGCGCTTGCTACCCTTGATGGGGTTTTGAAGCACTTTTTGGCGAGTAGCACGCTACTCTGGAACCCATAAGGATTAGTGTTGAATTAGTATAGTGAAATATGAAAGTAATTTGAGTGGTGGATATGTTAGTCAGTTATTTGGATTGAGAAGGGTTGGGAGGGGTAGAAAAGGGAAAAAGGTTTGCATTTATATAGCGCTTGTAACCCTGATGGGGTGTTGAAGCGCTTTATTGGCGAGTAGCATGCTACTCTGGAACCCATAAAGGATTAGTGGTGAATTAGTATAGTGGAATATGAAATTTGAGAAGTGAACATGTTAGTCTGTTATTTTGATTGAAATGGATAGTGTGTTTTTTTGACTAGTGTGGCTGGGATCCTGCTGATCAGCACCCAGCCACTGTGCTTCCTCCCTAAATTTGTCGTGGTAAGTACTTTGGTACCACCACAATTAGCTACTGGTGTACCCATGTAAGTCCCTAGTATATGGTACTAAGGAATCCAGGGAATAGGTACACCAGGGGTCTCTCATGGGCTGAAGCATGTATTATGCCACCCATGAGATACACTCAAACTGTGACTACAGGCCTGCCTTGGCAGCCTGTGGAAGCCGGTGCTAGCACCACTTACGACATATATAAGTTTCCTTATATCTCGGGTCACTGCCCTTAAAACCTATACGTTACCCCTAAGGCAGGCCTTTCAATCCTGAAGGCAGGGTGTTAGGTTATAAGTGTGAGGGTGCCCTGCATGAGCAGGAAACCCCCTAGAAACCCCGGAGTCGATTCTCCAGGCTTTGTAAGTGCGGTCAGCCATTTTCATACATATAGTGGCCATGAGTCATTATGCGATGGCTAACTATATATTGGCTGTGCCGAACCTCGGCATGTTTGGTATCAAACATGTTGGAATCATACCCCAACACCGTTACCTGTGTTGGTGGTATGATTCCATGCACTGGGGGGGCTCCTCCGGGAAGTTCCCAGTACTCCCAGTAACAGCCTTCCAGGGTCTGCCAGCAAGCTTGTGCTGCTGCCGACCCCAGACACGATTCTGCCCTCCTGCTGCTGAGCTGAAGTTGAGCAGGGGAAGGTAGAACAATAGTTTCCTGTCACAGGGAGGTGTGACCACCTCCCAGACAGGACTTAGTGTATTGGGCTGGGGTGGGGCGCTTGCCAGTGCCACCAGACTGCTTTGAAGGACACGTTTGGTGCCCTCCTTGCATACTCTAGTTAAACCAGTTTTGGGAGCCCTTCGCTCCCACTCAGGCACGAAACTGGACAAAGGACATTTGTAGTATGCTCCCCTCTGTCCTGCCCCTCCTCCGGGAGGGACCCCCGAGACGTCCCAACCCCTTTCTTAGGTTATACAAGGGCTCACCTGTGGGTGGGTCCTCAGATTCATCGTGGGACAAGACTCAAGACTGAAACCACGTCACTCTTTGACCATCTGGACACTTGAACTTCGCTGGACTTCGCCTGGAACTGAGACTGCATCACGGAATACTCCTGCTTCTTCTGGTCTCGCTGTTCTGCAAGTTTTCTTTGTCGTCTGTGTCTGTGCTTCATCCAGGATCTTTAACAGACCTGTGGGCATCAAGGACACCCTAAGTAATCTCACTTGGAGTAAAGGAGTCACTCCCCTGCATCTGCAGGCACCGCAACAAAGCTGACCGGTCTGCTGCTCCTGATGTCCCAAGGACTTCACAAGGCCCAGCAACACAGGTGTTAGCTCTGCAACTCTCTCGAGGCCTGACCTGTCCTCTCTGCAATTTTGAGGCGAGTATCCCTCGTCTGAACTGCTGGGACCGGACCCCTGTGTACTGCGTCGACTTGCCATTGCCAAGGATTGTTGGCTCTGCACTCCAGAGATCTTCGGGCTACAAGAAGCTCCAGCCTCCAGCATCTCTTCCTGCCAGGATCTTTGTCCTCACCACAGCCTCTGCATCGTGGGCCTTCATCTTTGGTGAGTTGCTCGAGGTCCTCCTGTGACTCCTGAGCCTTCATCCTGGGGGTCCTCTCGAGGGTCTTCTTTTGCTTCAGTGGGCTCCCCTGCTTGCTTGGGGCCTGCTCTGACTCTCCTGCTCTTGGTGAGTATCTTGGACCTTATTGGTCCCAACGTTGCTCCTTTATCATTTTCCACGTCTGTTGCTGCCAGCCCCTTGGTTCTCAACTTCTGACGTGGGACAGCTTGTGCACGGCTCCTAGTCCTCCTCAGCGTCACCTGGTCCCCACAGCTGCAACGACAAGGTCACTGTTAACTCTCTTGCATCTTCCATCATCGGTGGTCATTGCTCTTCCGTGCCTCCTGGTCACCTCCAAGTGGCATAGACTCTGTCCTCTCTGCGTGCAGGTTCTCCTCTTCAAGAATGCACCCTTGGATTCCACCGGACTCTTTCACCTTCGTTGCCAGCGGCATCTTCACTGAAGTCCTCCATTGTGGCCTACTGCAGTTTCTGACGTCACTTTACACCTAAGCACCCGGCTTCCCTGGTGTAGGTATCCTGGTTCCTGGGGTGTCCACGGGTGGTGTGACTCTCCAACCTCCTGTCTTCCATTGGGGTTCTTCATGGTCCACTGGGAAGGGTTCTTCTTCTTCAAAACTGCAACCGTGACTTTCTTGTTGACTTCTATTGATTACGTGGCTGTGTTTCCACTTTGCACACAGCCTCCGTGGGGTTCCTGGTTCCCCACGGAGGCTTGGACCAGGAGACTCAGAAGTGCTGGGGACCCAAGGAACCATGGGTGGTTTCTTGGGTCCCCAGCACTTCTGAGTCTCCTGGTCCAAGTCCCGACTTCGGTCGCAGTTCGGATTCCACTTTCTTAGTATATGGTTTGGTCTCCCCCTGGAGACCACTGTGTATTGTGCTCACCTACCTGTTTGCATTTGAAATATTGCGTGTATTTGTGTTGATATCTCCGGGTATGAGATATACCAATGTGTTAGTGAGTGTGTATAATAAATAGACATATTTCCATAACCACACTGCGTTTTTTTTTCCGTTTAACCTACACTACATCATTAGATCTGGTTAAACAAGCTGCTTAACACACCTTCTGGACTAAGCCTGAAGGCTGCTCTCCACAGCTTTCTATGGTTGTCTAAGGCCACTAAAACCACCATAAGGGTTGTCTGGATTAGTGCAAGGAGCTTCACTTAAATAAGTGTGCACCATATACTAAGCCAGCCTCCTACACGACTATACAATTCTTCATTGTCCAGGGAAAGATCCGAATCCTGCTGATTATTTTTCAAGAGTGCCATTGCAGTGCCCTGGCACCCCAACCAAGCCAGCTGAAGCTTACAAAAATTGTATTGTGAAATCGAGCACACCAGCTGCCATGTCTTTAGAACAAATTGTCACTGCCATGAGCCAAGATAGTAACATGTTAAAGTTAAAAGACATTATTGCTCATCAATCGTGGAACCAGCACTCTAGACCTCTCACTAATGACAGTGAGTATTTAAAGTTCAAAAACATAAGAGCTGAACTTTTGGTAATTCAAGAGGGCCTCATTCTGTGAGGTATACAAATCGTTATTCCTGAGAGTCTACGACAACAAGTGATCGACGTCGCCCATGAGGGACATCGAGGAATAGTTGCCACCAAGAGAGTTCTCCGTGACTAAGTCTGGTTTCCTTACCTCATTGAAAGGGTTGAATAAGAATTAAAGACTTGTCATATATGCAAATGTCTTTCATCTCAAGTTATTCAGCACCCATTGAACATGTCAGAATTCCCACATCATGGTTGGGACAGAATTGCTATTGACTTCTTTGGCCCTCTTGAGAGTGGACTCATCTTCTAGTAATTGTTGATGAATACTCCCATTTTCCATTGGTAGAAGACTTTTCTGGTTCAAAGAATTTTCTTAAGTTTTGCAACCAGAGTTGTACAGTGGTAAAAAGAAATAAGTGTACAGTAAGAAAGGAGGGTTACATTGATGGGGAGAGGAAAAGGCTGTGCACAAGATGAGACATAATTTGGTTATGCAATTGATACATATCAGTTCTTTGCCTTTGAACAATGTACAGAAGAATTATGCATGAATATCATATTGGATACATAGAAGGAATTTACATTTCCGGAAAAGTGTTACATTCATGGCCTTCATATATGTAAAACAATCTGATACTAATGAACAAAAGCTGCAGACCGGTTAACATACCATGACGTCCATAAAGAATCGAAGGTCATATCTCTGTTCAGTAACATATGCCGTTGGAAAAATTAAGTTTCAGCATGAATAAGCAATAAGTTAGTTCTGTACATGACCCAGAGTGTAAATAAGATGTGCACAGGTGTGAATAGAAAAAAGTGTTTGTCTCACGTGGACGAGGGGAGATGGCTAGGAGGGTAACCTTGGGAAATGGTAACATGTTGGCGGAAGTGTATTTTATCTGTTGTGAAAGGAGCTCTCTAGAGGAGAGGTGGTTTTCTCAGAGGGAAGATCATAGAGGTTTGTGCGGAAAGGCACTAGCATCCAGCGCCCTCCATATTGAACAACAAGAGGTTCTCCACAGGGAAAGCTGTAGTGCAATGTTATCAGCACCTCTAAGAAAAGTCAACCATTCTTGCCACATAGGGAATGAGACCGCTTTGAGGTTTTTCCAGTTGTTTAGTACTAGCTTGCAAGCTAGAGTGAGCATTAGGTCTAGTAAAAAGTGGTTGCTGTCGTTCTCGAGTTGGGGGTCCAAAGGCCCTAAGATAATATAGGAGAACTCTTTTGTTGGTAGGATATCTAGGGTGTGCCTGATGCAGTCTAAGACTTTATTCCAAAAGTCTTGGAGAAGGGGACATTCGGATAACATGTGCGCTAGGGAGCCTTCCTGTTTGTAGCAGCACCAGCAGTTTGGGTCTTGCTTGAGACCAACCTTAAAGAGTCTTGCGGGAGTCCAATATGTCCTATTTATAATTATATATTTAGTTTGTGATAAGATAGGTGAAATTATGTGAGTAAAGGGAGATTTGTTGATGGTTGTCCAGTCAAAGGTTATGTCACTCTTGTTCGATTCAGCTTCCCATTTCCGTTGATTGCGAGAAACAGTTTTATTTTGGTTCGGAAGGAGAGTTTTGTATATACTAGGGACCAGGTGACCTACTTTGAGTAGGCGGTTCATAAGGGTAATGAGAGAAGGAGTGGCAGCCGATAGATTCTTTTTGGCGAGTTTTACTTTAAGCTGCAGGAATTTATAAAAGTCTATATTCGCGAGGTTAAACCGCTTTTGTAACGATGAGTATGGTAGAGGAGAAGTACCTTTGACGATGTCTTGCACTAGGTTAATGCCTTTGTGTGACCAGTCCGCCCATGAAACTGAGGAGCCGTCAATTTTGAGTTTTGGGTTATGCCATAGAGATGACAAGTGGGAATGTTGTAATTTGATCTCCAGCCGTGAGTCAAGGGTCATGAGAGCTCTTTTGGTGTTCTGTATGATGTTTCTAGAGTGCGGTAGATGGAATGTGTCCATTGTGGCTAGTGCAGCAAGAGGGGTGTTCTGTATGAGGGACTTTTCTATCACCACCCAGGGGGGTGCATAAGTTGGGTTTTCAATAAACCAATTAGTGCCCTGTTTACATAAAAAAAGCTGTTTGATAATTCCTGAAAGACTTTTCATCCACTACACATGAAAAGGTTATTCGAAAATTAGATGGCATCTTTGCGACATGGGGTGTACCTATGAGAATTCAAAGACTTTCTAAATCACCTCTATATAAGGCATCAAAAAAGCACTCCTCTATTGCCCCAGGCCAATTGTCTGGTAGAACGGCTTATGAGTACTCTAAAGACAGATGTTCAACGTGATGCATTGGAGTAGCTCGACCTCAAAATTGTTTTGAACACTACTCTTGGAGCTTACCGTTCGATTCCACACTCAACGACATGGGAAAGCCCTGCAACTCTCATGTTTGGAAGAGCCATGACGACCAAGCTACCTCAATGGACCAACCTCAAATCCAAGAATGAAAAAGACATTCATACTACAGACTTTGGCCGCAAACAGAAAATGAAAACATCTGCTGACAGATGACATCATGTAAAAGATGTCACCATTTCAAGAGGAGATCGAGTGCTTGTCAGACAACACAGGAAAAGAAAGTCTGATGCTCTTTTTTAGGCTGAGCCCTTTACCATCACTAACACCAAAGAACACATGGTGACTGCCCAGTGTCCTAGGAAATCCCTTACGAGAGATTACTCTAATTTTCGATATGTGGCCCATCACTCACCAAACATCGATGTCAATGTAGAGACTGGGCTCATACAGCCTGTTGATGACTCTGTGTCTGCTGATGATTCCACCTCACCTGTGCAAATCACTGACACTTCTTCTGTCAGATCCCGGTTTCTAGTGTCCTGATCAGGACATATGATTCAGGTGCCACAATGCTTAATTGAAGAATTATAATTGCCTGGATATCTATGTATTGATTCATGTATATGTCCATATATTTATTTATTTTGAAAAAGTTGTAACTTTTTAATTAACAAAGCGGGAGATGTAGTGTCTTGTAAATAAAAGAACACTGGAACTCTTTTTGTTCCCACTGTTCACCGTAGGCATGTCACGTAAGCGTTGGAAAGATGAGTTGAAGGTAGGCTTAGAATGTTGAGTTCTGACTTACACGCAACGGAATAAAGACGTGTAAAATTACTTTCAGTGTGTGGCCTGGTTATTGGCAAATACCTGGGCTGGCAGGACGCTACAGCGTTCTCCCTGCTTCTGGTTAATAAAATGAGGTAGCTGGGAGCCCCTCTTGTATTTAGAGGGCAGTTCCTGGCTAACTACATCAGAGTTGCAATTGACCTGTGAACCCATAAAGCTCTGCCCGTCCTCAACTCACATGAATCACTCACAGATTAGCTCCTTAACCTGGTGCTAAGTTGTTTGTCTGAGGTGGTTATTGGTGTGTGGCAGCAAGAGGTGAGGGGGAGATGGGAGAGCAAGAAACGCTGATCAGGTCTTAAAAACAGCGCTTGCAACATTTTAAAATGAGTGGAAGCAATTTAATGTGAATTAATGGAGCCAAGCGACAGGGGCACTGCTGTTTGCATTACCTTAATGCAGACAGGTCCTTACAACCCTCAGAAGATTGGCGCCCTGGTTCTGGGCAATGTTCCCTCAAATTATTTTTGTCTTTGTTGGAAGCAAAATGTTTGTGAGCGTGCGTTATTCAGCTGTGTGCGGAATCAAGACTGTAACATAAATACCTGCTTTGAGGTGTACAGCCCCCAGTAATTACCACAGAGAGGGGCAGGGAGTGGGTTCCCCATCAATACAGTATAAGGTAGCACAGAATGGTAACATTTGAAAGCAGACATATTTTTGGTGTTCCTTATTATTGTTAGTATCCTTTACTTAAAATTACAGTGGGAAATAATTTTGGTTAAAACCTAGATAGAATTTTATAGAGTTTGTTCCCCTTGGAATTAGGACATTGTAATTAGGACATTGTAATTAGGACATCTGTGACAAAGCATGCTATCTAAAGCACACAGGAATAATAATCTTTGGTCAAACCTAATGAGATTTAAGAAGAACTTTGCAGGGACTTTCTGGGGTCTTGTACATGGGGTTTTGGTGAAAATAAGAGGTGCATTTTGAAGTACATTTGGTCAGTAACTGTCGTGAAAAATGAATGGCATTTAAATACAGTGGGACTTCACATTGGTTCTGGGACTATTCATGAGACCAGTATTGAAATAGGAATCGGACATTTAGCCGGAAACACTAATCTTATTTGGCTATAATGTAAACTTAGAAGCAGTACTTAATTTGTGAAAGAACGAGTGCTGTGCCCACCTTTTCCTCTGAAGCCCCCCAGTGCCACTGTTGAATGTCGGGGTTGCTGAATACCAAGGTAACCTCATGCTTCCTTCACCCACAACAGTACTCTCCCCACCCCTTTATCTCGTCCTTGAAGGTTGCTTTTCATCCCTTCTTTCTCCCTTTGTTACTGTTTTGATAATTAAAAAAATATGTTCCGGTCCCCAAACAACAGTGATGGTGGGCACCACCTGCAACCATAGCACAAATATGCACAGCTTACAGTGGAGCAAAACGTATGGAAAAAGATGGATTTTCCACTGGTCCTGAATGGATTTAGAAGGCAGCTCTAAACAAACGGCTATAGATGGGGCATGACAGCCTCATACTCTCAGGGGTCTTTGCAGCAATGACTGCATAATGAGGGCTAGAAGAGACTGCTAGCAGCATGACAAGTGGTCACAGTAGGGCTGGACTACTGGGATATGTGAACGGTGTATTGGGAATGACTGTGCTCAAGGTGTCAAGGTGGAGACACTGGCTTAATCTGCATTCACAGGAACAGAAGTGAGCAAGTCTCTACCCAGGTCTGTAAGTGACTTTTAGTGCCACAGGTTGGGTCTAGGCTACCTGTTCATGGTAGTACGTCTTCCTCCAGCATTGCACGTACTATTTGGCAGAGTAGGCACAGTGCATTGCATTTGAAATGGTGATGAAGGTCCAAACATCTAGTGAAAGAACCACCACCATCTTTTCAGTATGTAGCTGACCTTGATTGCACATACAAACAGGCATAACCTCTCTCTCTAGAAATGCAAACTATTTACACTGAGAATTTATTATAGTAACATAGAGGTCACGAGAAGCATGGATAATGCTCCACAGTGTAAGGCTGTTGACTTGTTAAAATAAACTCATATTGGAATCAGCACTGCTGAAGAGCCCTTGTACACTTTTCATAGTATTAACACTTCTCAGCAGTCCACCCTTTTGATAGGACAAGGTCAACACGTCCTTGGAGGGGCATCTTTAAGAGGTACTATTATTCATAAATTTGCAACAACAAAAAATATATGGCGCTATAAATATTGGGCAACATTTGAAAGGATTTTAAAATGCACTCTATAGAGCTATTTGAGGATTTTCTATAAAGTAAATGGCTAATAATGAACTCCCATTAGTTCATTGCAAAGCCTGTGGGGGCCATGCACAGTGGCCCCGTTTTTATATTCTTTAAATCCCATATATAGACTTGACTCATTTTTTTCTCTGCTTGTCTTAATTTAGCACATTGTCTGCTTTCCCTCTCTCCATTTTCTTTTTATCTTGCTAAGTTTTTCCCTCCTTTCTTTCTCTCTCTCCCATTCTTTATTCCTTGTGCTTTGTATTCCTCACCTTAGGTTCCCCTGCCTCTTCTGTATCCTACTGTTACAATTGGCTTCCACTTTCATTTCTCTCTTCCATTCAAATTACTTTACACAATTTCCATTTATTTCCCTTTCACATATCAGAAATCTTGAAATACATGTGGGAGCATGCATCTTGTCTATGTTGTGAGACATGCATTTTTTTCTGCTGCCTCAGTCCCTATGGGCATTGCCCTATCGGGCCTGTAGACAGACATTGCACATTTAGACACATGTAATTCGGACAAAACTACAGGTAGAAGCACGGTGCGCCCCTAAAAACACCTATTGATGCACACATGACAAACACTAATACACATACATCATTTTTAAGCCTCTAGTTTATAAAGCACCTCATAGCCTAAAGATAGCAGGCGTTGTACAGATGGTTGAAGATAAAATAAAAAATAGTAGAGAAAAATAAAAAATACACCAAGTGAAATGCAAAAAAACCAAAGCTCATTGCCATGATGCACCAATATTCACTCTTCCACCTCCTCTCTTACACACTTTTTATGACTGATTTGTGTTATCTTAAGTCATACATTCTCCTCTTCACCACACTGTGTGATCCTAGGCAAGTCACTTTACTTCACTGGGTCTCAGTTACCATATTATCTAAAGTGCAAGTTCCTAGACGTAGACTATCACAGACATGAAGAGCTATAAAAATTGACATGGACATTTATTAAGTTTACTTTTCCTGCAGAAGTGAGCTGAGTATGACCTCAGTAGCAGGTTCTAAAACCTTCTCATAGTATACTGTGAGTCTGTGCCTGTGTGACAATAGTCAGGATTGAGATGTCCTCCTGGTCAGTACGGAGATACATTGGCAGAATAGTATATGTTCTTTGTGCTGGGGAAGATGGATTTGTTGCAGGTCCAGACTGACGTAGCAGCAGTACTTAGCACCAACCTAATAACAACCATTTTATTTTGGACATTGCACTAATATATCCATCTATCTATATGTCTGTCTAACCGATGCAAAACAACATGCTGAAAAGGTCTCAGTTCTTATCGGCAACCTCTTTCTTCAGTTTATTTTGAAAAGCCTAAATAAATTTTACCTAAAACATAACAAGCATTGGCATAGCCAATAGGTCTCGCCTTTGGGACCTTATAAGTGTTTAGCCATGCAACACTTGATGTTGTTGCACCAAGGATATTGTGCTGGATAACTTCAGCACAATATCCTTGGTGCAACAACATCAACTGTTGCATGGCTAAACACTTATAAGGTACAAGGTTTAGCCATGCAACAGCTGATGTTGTTGCACCAAGGATATTGTGCTGCAAAACTAAATACTTATAAGGTCCCAAAAGCGAGACCTATTGGCTATGCCAATGCTTGTTACTCTTGTTAACACTGTCTGGGCATTTGGTTGCACCTCAATGATACCAGTTTAACACCAAAATATAGAAATAAGCAACAGAAAAGTGACCAGTCAACCTTTGCAAAGGACCTTTCACTGGGCGGCAACACGTGTCACTGAGTTTTTAGTAACTTTTGAACCGTTTAAGCTAGAAACATTTTTTTGTTAAAATCTGCAGACTACACAGCTGATGATGGATTATGTGGCAAATCGACAATTATGAGAAAAACGCTGCAGTGGCACAATCGTATAATTCCAGTGGCACTGCTCATACCTCTTGCAAGGTCATCTAGCGCTCTGATTTGCATAGGGTTTCAGAGTGCATGGTTGAAAGGGGTTCCTTATGATTTCTCCTATCTGGAATGGGTTGGTACGGTGCATCAGGTCTGAGTACGTGGTGGGTGCATATTGTGCAGTGTCGTTGTACATAAGAATGGGTGCTGCAAGGAGTGTGAAATAGGTGCGGCAGTACATGCAGGTTCATCTTTTGGGGTGAGCAGTGTCATATATACAAACCACTGTTGATGTGCATCAGTGGGGTTGATTGTGGTATATGGAGCTCACCCAGTACATTAAAGGAACCAAGACATTGGAAGAAATGTTAAACCAAGTATCATTATATGGAGTCTATCCAGGAGCAACAGAGAAATCACCCTTTGGAAGCACAGTCAAACCACTAAGAAGTATTATAAGGATTCTAATCAGGAGGAAGAGAGGAGCTTCATAGGCGTGATAGAAGAGGAGCCATTGGAAGCACTGTTAACCCACCAAGCACCTCTATAAGTATTCTACTCAGGAGCAATACAGGAACTACCCATGGGAGGCACTGTTAAACCACCAAGTATCATTATATGGAGTATATCCAGGATTAACAGAGAAATCACCCATTGGAAGCACAGTTAAACCAATAACAAGTAATATATAAAGTCTATCCAGGGCTACAGGAGAGGTTCATTGGAGGCACTGTTAAAACACCAAGCAAGGATTCTACCCAAAAGCAATAGAGGAATAGCCTGTGGGAGGCACTGTTAAACTACCAAGGAGTTTTATATGGAGTCGACCCAAGAAATACAGCGGAACAACAGAGGAGCACCCCACTGGATGCGCTGTTAAGCTACCAAGGAGTTTTATATGGAGTCTATCCAGGGGCGACAGGAGCAACAGAGAAGCAACCCACTGGAAGCACTGTTAAACCACCAACGCGTATTATATTAAGTCTACCAATAGCAACAGGAGAGCAGCAGTACAGCAACCCAGTAGGAGCACTGTTAAACCACTATAAGGATTCTAAAAAAGCAGCAATAGAGGAACAACCCATGGGAGGCACTGTTAAACTACCAAGGAGATTTATATGGAGTCCACCCAGGAACTACAGAGGACCAACAGAGGAACACCCAACTGGAGGCACTGTTAAAAAACAAGCACTACTAAATGCAGTCTACACAATAGTATCTATGGAACCAAACAGTTGGAGGCACTCACAAGTAATCGGGAGCATTATACAGAGCCTACCCAGGAGTGATAGAGGAGCAAAACATTGGAGGCACTTTTAAACCCCTAAGGAGTACCACCGGGAGTCTACACAAGAGTGATAGAGAAGCAACTCTTTTAGAGACACTTTCAAACCACCAAGGAGAATTACAGGGCAACTACTCAGGAACAGTAGAGGAGAACCCATAGTAAACACTTTTAAACCACCAAGCACAGACGTATCGGGCGGTCTGCATAACAGTAAAAGTAACGCGGCCGCGCGGCCGTGAAAATACTGGCTCACTGAGAACATCAAAGCGGCCGCGAAAGTGAAAGTGATCGTGATCGCGATCAAGCGCGGCGAGCGATGCGCTTAATGAGCATGACGAGGAAAGCCATATGGCGCCTCTGCTCGTAAGCGCGCGCCCGCGCACATGCACGCAAGCTGTAGGCCAGCCATGGTAGCATTTTTTGAAGCCCTTATTAAAAGTCTCGCCAGACCAGCGCATGCGCTGGGTCAGGCGAGACCTAAAAACAAGGCGGCCAGAAGTAACAGAAGATGCCTGTTAAGCACACACCCTGCTAACAAGCGATTTCCTGAGTCCCCCTAGCGATTTTCAAGTGAGGGATATCCTGCCAATGGCGACGGCAGCTGCCTGCGCTCCTGGGCTCAGTCACCTGGAGCGCCTGCATGGCCTGCCTTTGGAGCCTGACCCGTGCCTCCCCTGGCAGCAGGCACCTGACTCCCATCTGTTTTCATACAAATACACACACATTCCATTGAAGACATGGAGGTTGAAAATTATGCTGTGTGAGACAACTTTTCAAACTTGAGAATGTGTAGGCGACAGACTGACTCACCTGAGGCATGGCCTGCAGCTTCAGTGGCAGGCGCGAGCGGGCGTCAGAAGGCCGGCAAGGTTAGCATTGGCAATATTTAAATTAAGGCCGCACCAGTCCGTCCTGGAAGAATGGAAGACACCGCAGGAAAGCAAGTCAATCCGAAAAATATATGAATTCGCTGCTTTCCAAGAAGAAAATGCTTTCTGATTTAAAGAATGAAATAAAGAAACGTTTGTGAATACTGCAGCAAGCTGAAAAACGAGCAGCGGAAAGTACTGAGTACTATGTCTGCAGCTTTATCAAACTGAGCCATTAGCGAAACATCTGGTTTTAATGCAGATATAAGCCATGCGATTTTGGCTGCTCTTGCTTCTTACATTTTTCCATCCTTTTATTAGTTCCTGTGTCAACCGTTTGATGAAGTTAAATTGACTGCGCTTGATGTTACTCTTCCAGTAAAAATAAAGTATTTTGGGGAACTATCTGGGTTTGCGATTCCCTTTTTGAATTTTGCTAAAATATGAAATGATTGTAAGGTGAAAAGAACACCGAAATATTACCTTTGCTTAACAATAATCTCCTTCGACGCGCGCTGTTGTTTAAACAAGCAGCTATTGCATGATTTGCACATCCAGTTGATGATATGAACCAAAATGAAGTCAAAATGAAGTTGACCCCTGAAATTAGTTTTGGGCCTCCAGTTTCCGCACCCGGGAGAGCATTTGTCATTGATACTGGCCCACCGGCGTTTCTGATGTGGCATGGCACAGCTGGCAAATTTTGCTCACGAAAATTAAAGGAGAGAGGTGAGCTTGGAGATTGCATTAACACCTCATCATGTCCCACAAAAAGGAATTTGCCAATGTTAACATTTGGAGAAATGCTTGGACGAGCTTTTGGCTAAAGAACTGGCGCCTTCTCGCGAAGCAGCTGCCACTTGGACTGAGGCGCCTTCCAGTGCTGCGTTTAAATGATACCGGGCCTGGCGCGCTCAGGGGGAGACCGGGACAAGGCCTCAAAGCTCTCTTGTTAAAAGAAATATTGATTCAATTCCTTTTGTTATTAATAGACTTTTTGCATGTCCTCGGTGGTTTTAATTACTCGTCCTCGTTCGCCCTGTCGCATTTTCTGCCTGCACGGTTGTTTACCTTCCTGACTCGCCTGGGCCGCACGGTCCCTCTCAGCCGCCTCACCTCACGCCGTCACGCGCACTTTAAATTGAGCAAAGTGGCGCATATGCGCATGAGAATCAATGACCATTGTATGCTCCACCCTCTAACGGTGAAGACCGCGCAGATGCGGCCGCGCACGCGCACCGTTTAATTTATGATGAGGCGGCTACGCTTGCAACTACGGCGAGCGTAACCTAAGTTACCTAAGTCCCAGCATCGGAGAAGGATGCGCAGCCGCGGAGGGGGCCCCTGGAGCGCGGGGCCCCCCCGCACTGCGGGGGCTGCGGGGGCCTGTGTTACGCCCCTGCGTCTTCCTACCGGGGTACTGTATTGGTTTTTTTCTGCTATCGCAACCTGCTACTGGGGGGCGATAGATGATGGTTAAGCGCCTCTTCTCATTCTGTGTGATCTCAATGTCTGGAGCTTGGGGGGAGGTGGGGTGGAGATTGTAGGCAGGGGTATGCAGAAATGACGTAAAGCTCCAGCTGTCCAGCGCCTGCCACTTAACAAGGACAACAATGGAGGAGCGGGGGCGAGCGCGGCAGCCTGCTCAGCTGACCAGACGCTCGTGCGTCATGGCCATGTGTTTCCAATTATCACGCCCGCGTCTGGGCACGATAATGGGAAACAGATGTCGGCCGCGGGTAACCGCCCGAAAAAGGCCATGACGCACGAGCGTCTGGTCAGCTTTGAAAACCCCCTACATAATGCTTCGCCAGAAGCAGCGCTTGCGCGCTACTCTAGGCTCAACCTAAAAAGGAGTGAACAAGGCTTCTGTCTAGAACAGAAGACATGAGAATGCATGTTCGTGTTACATAGAAGCTTATTTAATGAGAAATATCACCTTTCCACAGAAAAACACGAAATTCCACTGCTGCATTTAGAAATGAAAACATGTTACTTTGCGTGTTTTTACAGGTAGCCGTGCTATTAGCCATGCTGCTTTTCCTTTCTGACCTTTGAAATCTTTACAGTTTAAATAAAAGGAAAGCTGGCCTAATGCGGAACAGTTTACCAGCTCGCATAAACAAATGACAGAATGTTGACGAAGAAGCAGTTATCAGTCATCTGCCACATGAAAAGTGTGCGCGCTGTGAATCCATCTCTGCGCGGCATCAAGAATGACGATGAGCAGCCGTGCAGGCGCGCACCTTAGAGGGAACGGTGGTCCTGGGTCCAGCTCGCCAATGACAAAAGCCTGCCCTGAGCCAATGGTTATTGGTGATATCCTTAACTATTTATTCAGTTTTAGGAAAGTACAGATATTATCCTAATGTTTTAGAGCGCTTTTTAGGTCTTGCCTGCAGGCAGCACACATGCTCTTGGCAAAGATCTGTTGTATATTAAAAAAAACTCTAAAAAGGGTTTTTTAGCCCGTCCATTACTTACCATTCGTTGGCATCATTATCATTCTTCTTTGATCCCGCCGATTACTTACCATTCGTTGTCATCGTTATCATTCTTCTTTGCTCCCGACCACTGCTTACCATTCGTTGGCATCATTATCACCCTTCTTTGCTCCCGTCCATTGCTTACCATTTGTTGGCATCATTGTCACTCTTCTTTGCTCCAGCCCATTGCTTACCATTCGATGGCATCGTTATCACTCTTCTTTGCTCCCGCCCATAGTTTACCATTCATTGGCATCGTTATCACTCTTCTTTGCTCCCGCCCATTGCTTACCATTCGTTGGCATCGTTATCACTCTACTTTGCTCTTGCCCTTTACTTACCATTCGTTGGCATCATTATCACTTTTCTTTGCTCCCGCCCATTGCTTACCATTCGTTGCCATCATTATCACTCTTCTTTGCTCCTGCCCATTACTTACCATTCGTTGGCATCATGCTCACTCTTCTTTGCTACCGTCCATTACTTACCATTCGTTGGCAGCATTGTCACTCCTCTTTGCTGCCTTCTAATTTGGCAGCATGTGCGAGGCAATACTTCCATTATTGTTGTGTGGAGCATGGACCAAGTACAGATTGACTTAACTTTATTATTGTCTGTCCGCTGCTCCTGCTGTGATTGAGGTACTATTTCTTTCTTTTTTTTTGTTGCAATTTTAAATAGCGCAAACTTGACCCAACAAGAAGGTACATGGGGTGCTTTACATGACCACCAGTTACATTATGCAAGTTCACATTCACTTTTGTTTAGGCAGGGGAATTTTCAGTGATTTGCCCTGAATCACAAGATGTTGAGGTAACGCAGAGACTCGAACGTAGTTCCTCGTTCGGAAGTGGTCGGCATCTCTGGCCATAGTGCCACATCCTTCTTCCCCATCTCACCCACTCCTCCATTCAGGTGGGGCATAACGTTTTTTTAGCCATGTTGCACAGAATCACATCTACTGTACAACATGCCTGAAAGTAAAAAAAAAAAAATGCTATGACAAGGCCAGCTTTGACTGCGTCATAGCTCTTTTATTGTGTTTACTTTCAGCCATGTTGCACATGGCAAAAAAAACATTGGCAAAGCCAACAGATCTCGTAAAGGCGAGACCTATTGGCTTTGCCAACGCTTTTTGAAGAAGTAGCTCATTACATAACAATATTGCATTTCATAAGCATTACAACTAGAGTGACAAGAGGTAAACAGGTTGGTAGCTAATTTAAGTGTCATAGAATCTGGTGCTCGTGTAAAGCACTCTAATCTCCTTGGACAAAATTGTGCTATGTAAAACGTAAAAAATAAAATTCCAGGGTAAGCTGCAAGACAAAGTTCAGTGGCAAAATCTCAGGCTGATCCAAAAAATTAAAGAAGAGGGGTGTTGAGTTAGGCAGTAGTGCGAGGACAAGAGGGAATGAAGGGGCTCTACAAAGTGGAAGGGGAGGTGAAGATGTCAAGCACAAATAGGGTAGGCGGTACTGAAAAGAGAACTGGCGTATCTCTCAAAGATACGGGCTTTCAGATTGGTTTTAAAGCTAGACTTCTCAGGAATGGCCCCTAGGATTTGGAATGCCTTACCCCCAAAAACAAGACAGAACCCTCATGCGGCATCCTTTAAAAATTAAGTTAAATCGATTCTCCTGGCCAAATTCACTTGAACTATTAGATGCAGGCTGGTAGATATTTGCGATGCTGGAACAGTTACCATTGTTTGAACTAATATAACCAAAAATATTTTGTTTGTATATGTCTATTTCCTCTATTCCCTTTATTTGTTGTAAAGCGCTCTGATACCCGCAAGGGTCTTGTCCGCGCTATATAAAACCTTCAAAATAAATAAAATAAATAGACAGTGAGGTAGTGGTACATAAGCCCCGAGGCAAAGAGTTGCAAATTCTTGTAACACCCCTGAAAAGCATTGAGCCACAGTGCATTCCATCTTGAAAGTCGAGGGTACTAGAAGTAGTATTTCAGTACTACATGCAGTCTGCTGCTGCCACATTTCTATAACTGGGCCACTAGATATTATGGAGTGACAACAGACCCAACTTAGGCAGGTGACTTACGATTTCTAAAGCCAAAAGTGGCTTTATTTTAACTTTCTTCTACCTAAATTTGTCTCAACTTCAGCGAAAGTCAATTGAAAAATAAATTCCCCCAATTTTTTTTTTTATTCTCTTGTTTACGAAGGTTGAAAGGTATGTGGAGGTGTGGAGGGCCTTCTGAGTGATGCACACTCTTTTGTGCAAAGATCTGGTGAAAAGATCAGATTCAGCTGAGGTAGGTAAAGACGATTTATTCCAGAAGCAATATAGAGCTCCATGTAACGCGACCACCAACACCTCGCCCACTTGCAACTTGCATCCATCGAGTCTCCTCGACACTACATTCCACCCCACTGACCTCACATAGAGCTCAAGATCAGGCCAAACATCTAGCCTCAACCATAGGAGTATTACAAGTACTGGTGAGATCGGTCTTGCCTTTTGGTGTCAGAGGTGAAGCGCGACGCAGTATGGCATCACATAGTACTGTTTTTAGTGGAGCAAGATGCACTTTGGGAAGAAGGGACAAGAGGGAGTTGCAATAGTCAATCTTTGAGAACACCAGTGATTGAACTAGAACTATGAGAGCTTGATGAGGAATGAGATGCCAACTCCCCAAGAGCAGGTGTGATTGAAAGCGCACATTTCTGGCTGTGGTGCTGATATGAGTCTTTTGTTAACAATGACTCCTAGGTATTTGGCACCGACAACAACGGTGGGTTTGCAGTTAAGAATATAAATGAGACAATCCAAGATTGAACAGGCAGTGGTGACTAAGGCGAGGAAATGAGAAGAACATCTGTTTAGGAGGATAAAGTTTTATATGCTGGGAAGTCCGTCCGTTCTTGAACAGATTTCAAAGAATGGGCTTGGTGGGAGAGGACATTTGGAGGGGAAACCTTTACCTATATTTGTGTATCATCTGCATATTGGTGAGGAAGGATCCCCAGGTTTTTTAATATGATTGCAAATGGCACTATGTATAAATTGAAGAAGCTGAGGCCAGACTTGATCCCTGAGGGACCCTGTCGGCTACCGGCAACTCGTTTTGAGAAACTGGAATCAATTCATAACGTCTGTATATGTCACTCCCATCAATTCTCACCCAATCCTTGAGTGTATTTATAAGCATAATGTAATTTACTGTATCGAATGCTGAAGACGTGTCGAGAAGGATAAGGATGCAGGAGTTTTCCGAATATATGATGCATCGCTGACGAATTGAAGCAGTACTGTTTCAGTGCTGAAGCCTTGGCTGAGCCTGACTGGTACTCAGATGCACTGAGGCCTGCTAACCAGACCTTAGTGCCTGTGCCCTCACCCGTAAACTGATATGTCAAACTGGCTTTTACCTCAATTGGCTGAGCTAACTTACCTGTAAGTCCCTAGTAAATGGACCCCGGGGTACACAGGGCATGCAAGTTACAGGGTCCCCCCTAGGAACTGCAGCACTGGTTATGCCACCAGGGTGGGACATGAGTAAAACGAGCCTCTCAGCTGCCATTTACAGGCTGGAAGAGCAGTTTTAACTGTTGGCCCGACTTTGCCATTTAAAGCAATTGCAAAGCCAGACTTCCCCCTGGTATAAGTGTAAGTCACCCCTATCGCAGGCCTATCGAGTATTAAGGTAGGGTCAAACCTATTCCACGGGCAGAACATGTAACTTTATATGTAGAAAATCCAATCCAAGGGATTTATTATTGCACATCGAATTCAATGATCCATGTGAATATGTCATCAGAACAGCCGACACGTGTTTCATCACGAGCAGTGATTTTTTTCAAGCATACAAATAATGGGTAGCCCTCCATGTAGGTAAGATAAGATAAGATAAGTTTATAAAGCGCTCGAATGCCGCCGCGTCTTGGCGCTGAGAGTGTGAAGAGCGACTGCACTTATTGCATCCTGCGAACTCAGTTAGGGGGAAACAACCAGGATTTTAGGAGTTTCCTAAAAAGCTGCCTGTTGGGTTGTAGTCTCATAGCAATAGGCATCTGATTCCACAGTTTGGCTGCGCGGTGTGATAGACTCCTACCTCCCCATCTTACTCTGCAAATTTTGGAGATATGAATGAGACCCACGTTAGTGGATCTCAGATTTCTCGTAGGAGTGTACCATGGAAACAATTTCTGAATGTCGTCCGAGCCACCTCCATATCGTGCCTTATGCACCAAACATAGGGCCTTGAATTCTACCCGTTGCTGGATAGGGAGCCAATGTAATGACCTTATGCCCGCAGAGGTAGAATGGCCTTTGGGAATGTTTAATAACAATCGTGCAGCAGCATTTTGCAATGATTGTAGTGTAGTCCTCTGCGCTTTATCAGTGCCGATGAAGAGTGCATTGCAGTAGTCCAATTTTTAAAGAATGAGAGCTACTACCACCGTTTTCCTAAGTTCCTGAGGAATGAAAGGAAAAATCTTCCGTAGGATCTTCAATATAAAGAAACAGGAAGAAGTTAGACGGTTGATCTGAGCTGCGAAGTTAAGCTGATCATCAAAGATCATTCCTAAATTCTTGGCCTTAGCCGTTGGACGGGGACATTCACCAGCCTCAGTGGGCCACCAAATTGGACTCCACAGGGATTGACCCTTGCCAAACTCCACTACCTCCGTTTTTCCGGTATTGATCTTAAGAAAATTTTGACTCATCCAGCTCATGATTTCCGTCATGCAAGCATGAAAGCTGGTAGCGGTGGTCTCTGGCTGTTTAGATACGGATATGACAAGCTGGGAATCGTCCGCATACGAGACCAAAGTAAAGCCATGCTCTCTGATGAGTCTGGCCAGTGGAGTGACATAGATATTAAATAATGTGGGTGACAAGGCTGATACCTGGGGCACTCCGCATGGAAGATGAAAAGAATCAGATTGCAGATTTTCCCAGTGTATAATCTGCTCCCTTGAGGCTAGAAAGGAGGAGAGAAGGGCCAGAGCCGTATCCCCAATCCCCACAGCGTTCAGCCGCCGCACTAACACCGTATGATTCACGGTGTCAAATGCTGCTGATAGGTCTAAGAGGACAAAGACAGCCCTGCCCCCCCATCCACCTGTCTGCGAATCTCCTCCATCGCCAAAATCAGAGCAGTCTCTGTAGAATGGCATGACCAAAAGCCATGCTGACTCGAGTCAAGCAGGTAAGTCTTAACACATGATGTGGTGTATTTGGTGAATCCTGGGTTAGAGATCTTCAGATGATAAGTTCATCCAATATGTGACTGAATGGTATATAAAGCGGTGTAAGTATACTTGAAATGCAAATGACAGCGATCCTCAATGTCAAGATCGTTCTCTCCATACAGTATATTAGGAGACATCTCGGTTAAGAGAGGATGCACCGGCGTGGAGTGCACCTGCTGATTTTGGTGGCTAGCAATATAGAGGGGCTATGTCTGCTATTCCCTGCTCGAGGAGAAGTTGTCTCCAGAGCCCAGCTAAAGCCAAGAGACTCCTGGGGTTAGTGAGCTGGCATCCTGTTCACAGCACAGGAACAGAACAGCTGAGAAGCCTGCTGAGGCAAGATGGTAGCCCAGGTCCTGACACACAAAGTTGCACCCGAGTTCGGTGAGCCTGTGAGTGTCATCGAAGTGCAGCTGGGACCCCTCCCCCCACCCACAGAGAAGAAGTTATCAACCCAGGAAGGACTGGCTGGTGACTGCGATACTGGGCGACAGGTAGTCCAGTGGCAACTCAGTTTCTGCCCGCACCAAGAGGACTTTGTGGGTTGTCGACCCTGTGACCAGCACTGCCTCACCCTATTTGTGGACCGAGGAGTAGTCGCAGCAAAACCCTTGTTGACCACCTCGCATCCACAACATCCTTTGAGCATCTTAAGCATCCTACATACTTTGCATCAGGACCACTTCCATAGGAAATCCCTACAAAGGCTAAAAGTGCCTGGAGCTGACTAAGGACTGCTCTCCCTGCTGATGTTACTGTTCCTAAGGACCTTGCTGGTCCCCCTCACTGGCACCCTACTGGATTTGGCCTCCTAAGCGACTGTAAGTGATCGTATTACAACTAGCCCAAACTTTTTGGTGAAAAAGTTTCTAAATGTCAGATTCATTGAATTTGCCAGTGCTTGTTCGCGAGGATCACTGACAGAATATCGAGTCAGAATATCGAGGTACAAAAATATCGACACAAAAATATCGAGGTCAAGAATATCGAAGTCCTATCTACATAATGGTAAGTACAAAAATATCGAGAAAAAAAATATCGTTGTCAAAAATATTGTTGTTAAAAATATTGTTTTTTTAATGTTTAAAAAATAATGTAAAATAAAGTAAATAATACATATAATTAAAAGAAACATAGTTAAAATTATTTTAAAATGTTTAAAATTATAACTAATACATATAATGTAAAAATAAATTAAACATTTATATGTATAAAATATAAGATATATAGGGGCCCATTACGATGGCGGGCGGAAGCACTACCGCCGTGCTGGCGGATGCAAAACCACCAGTTACCGCCGGCACGCAGCAGTCCACACGCCCGCCCAATTACGATGCGAAAAGCAGGCCAAACACCGCCGGCAAGCCAGCAACACCGTCCGCCATCAAAGTGCGCCCGCACACGTAGCGGCGCAGCACAACTGACACACACCGTCCGACGAAACACGTCCCGCCCGGCGCATAAATTACGATGCCGCAAACAAACGGCTTTCACGGCAAAGAGACACCGCACGTGAAAGAGAGGCGGAAACACGGACGCAGAGCACGGACAACGAAGAAGCGGCACCCCGGGCATGAATCCAGCACTGCAGGCCCTTCCCATGCTTCTGCTGATGCACCACCAAGGACGCAACGTACCGCGGAGACGCAGGTAGGCACACACACAACAAGTGCACGCAAACAGCGCACACAGTGCAAGGGCGGAAAAAGCGGACAACCCCCACCAGCGCGTGCACACTACACATCCACCATTGCATCCACATATGACACACAGGCCAAATCCTAACATCGCGGAACACATGTGTACACACCACCTGGGACTAGGAACCAACCACCCCGTCACGGCCCCAAAGCGCCGATGACGCCGCCACCACATGCGCACAACGCAGAGGCCAACCGCAGCGCCATGCATGCGTCGCACACAGACACAGGGACACAACCAAGCAGCACACACATCAGCCCCACCCCGAACGCACATGACACGTGACAGGCCTGCCACAGACATGTCCCCAACGCCCAATTCACGGACAACACCCAACGCCACACAACCGACGCACACATGTCAGTGAAGTCACGCAACAGCAGGACACACCCCAGTGTAACAAACATGGCGAAGCACACAGCGGCGGCAACACCAACTAGGAGAAGCAGGGCCCCTTCGGGAAGAGGAACGCCAGTACCACACTGAAAAACCCATACCACCCTGCACATATGAACAAGACACATGAAACGGAACACCAAAGAGCCCGGTGACCGACAACAGGTGGCCCAAGAATTACATCCACACACAAGGCCCAACGCAGAGCGGAAAGGCAGCCTGCCGCCCACACAAGGGAGAGCAGACAGCACTGAATGACCTTCCATTCCAACACCGAAACCACAGCCCTACGACAGAAGCCGGTGAATACAGCCATTGTCCAAGAATAGACCAACACAGGCATGCCGAGGAGACCGACCACACGGCAGATAGCGCATATCACAGAAGCACACAACGGACGGGGAAGAAAGAAGAAAACACTCCCCCATGTCGGCCACATGCAAGTTAATTGGAAGGAGTCACACAGCACTGACCTTGAACTGTCTGAGAAGCATGTGGGAAGAGGGCCCGTGTCCTCCAAACAAGCCAACAGAACACAAGTCCTGTCTCCCCACGACTACACAGAGCTCACAGCAACCCCGGAGTGTGCACATTGCAGACTGCACACACAGCCGGAGCACGCCACCACAACGCACCGCTGCGAAATGGCAACCGCAACACACCTACCCAACTACGCCGAAGAGCTCAAGCTGTACCAAACCAGCACGATACATACATTGGGATGCGATCTCCTGTCCCTGCTGAACGTAAGTTACCGACTGACTTACCGCATCACATTGTTCAGCTGCGTCATGCCCGTCTTCTACTGTCGGAGGTGTCCCTACCAGCATCCCGTCGAGATATGCCTCTCCAACCCGGCATGTCTGAAGGCGGACCTGCTACCACTACTCCTCCCTCTGGACGCACACGACAGGGCCTGCTCTGCCTATGGGGGCATGGCGTATGTGGCCAACATCGCACGCGCACTGAAATGGAACCACTGTGCCTCCACACGACGGATCATCGAGAACAGCTACATCGAATGTCACCCAGCATGCCCCATCATGGTCCTCCAAGGGACAACCTACGAACAACACCTTGACAGCCACCATCCGCTTCATTGGCTGGCAAACATGTACACCACCAATGACATGGAAGCCCTGCTGGACGGCATCGCATACCTGACAACCTGTAAATACGTCGGACCACAACGCAGGTTCCCCGAGTGACCTATGAAGTCCAACCCCGCACCCATGCTCAGCTTCCGCACGGACTGGCCAGTCACCACCACAACAGCCATACCAAACGACCGGCAACTGTAACCACACCATCAACGACATCGCCATGACATCGGATATGACCGGGACATGCACACTGTTCCCCATCACATCCAGGAACACCGCATGCATCGTGGGAGGCAGTGGCATGGGCTCTGTGCATCGCACCCACATGGACGGAACTGCACGAACAACCAGGACACGACATGGATCCAGCGCACATGGACACACACACCGCTCAGTGGACATGAATAGGTCGCCTGGAGTCTGTGGGTGCTGCACCCCTCCCACCCCCGCCCCGGGAATCCCATACCAGGACCTTTGCATGGACGACAAGTGCATACAACAACAACACGACCCCAGTGACTGTGACATGTCCAGTAACCACCACAGTGCAACAACAAGTGGCACGCCGCTGCATGCACGCAAGCACATGCCCTGATGTCATCTCACATGCACGCGTGCATGAGGAACAACCGCAGCAAACCTGTCACATGGAACTGAGATGGACTGTGCCCATGATGCCGAGCGGTCTGGTAGGCTACATGTATACCGTCTGTGTCAAAGTCCGCAGCTCCGCAGCTATACGTAAATGTACATTAGCACAGCCTTGGCCAAGCAGATGTAACCCCACACCCTATCCCATTTGTAATCATGCTCAGTATATCCTCAATATGTATTCCGCTGCCAGTAGTGTCCACTATACTGCATCACAGAGGACAGAAGACTCAATATAATGTTTGAAACCAGAACTGTCTCCGCTGACTCATTTCACAAGTACGAATGAGAGAGGATGAGAGTATGTGAAGTACACGGCAGTCGTGACATGACCATGTAGTCCACTGGTATTGGATGTCAACGCAAATGAGTAGCACTACTGTGGAAGACACACATGTGTCGTGTGAAGTCGTATGGACGCAGTGCTCAGGTGGGTGGGTGCGACGGGTAGATGCGCACATGCCAAGTTGGAGCACGCCGTGTTGGGAGGGCTCATGAACAGTACACCACCGCTTCCCTGGGCATTGTGAGAGGACACCTGTCGGGGGAGTGAACACGTGTGTGCACAGCAGCCGGGCACACGTACAAAGCGGTACCAGGCGCACCTCAGCCCACCCTCTGTGGACGAGCTGGATCCTGTTGTGCGCCCGCCATGCCCCTTGACAAGGCACACACAGCCCCAGTCGACCAGGTGTAACCCCAACATAGTCAATCCGCACAGGCGATACAGGGCACGGGATGGCAGTGGAGCATGGTGTGTGAGAGGTCTCCTCGCGCTCCTCCTGGTCATATCACGCAGGCAATAGAACCTCAACGTCCAGCATGGCAAAAAGTCAAATGGAAGTGTAGGGGGACGCACCACAGCACGAGCAGCACTGACGTCACGGGAGGTGGCTCGCACCATCCCATCCATTGCCCATCATACCAACCACGCCACATGCCATTGCGACTAAGTGCAAGCGCGTGCGCCACCACCCCTGAGCCCTCCCCAGAGAGGCCAAAGAGTGAATGTGTGGGCCATCAGCCACAGACGGACGCGGCATGGCCGCAAGGGCAGCCACAGCCACTGGGTGTCGCAGGTGGCGGATCCGGAAGGCGAAGACTGTGATGCATAGTCCATGCAGGCCGGGTCTCCATTTGGGGCACCACGCAGGTGGACGGCGTCCCGCCACACATCATACCCTGAGACAGCCCACTCGTGCAACTGGACCCACACATACACTCCTTGCCCTCTCTGGTGCAAGCTTGGGGCTGCCTGTGCAAGCGCTAGCCTCGCAGGTGAGCATGCATATTGGGGGGCGAGGGGAGGACATGAGGGCTGGGGCGAAGATGACTGTATCACTGTCAGTTAGTACAAGGGATGACCCAGATGTGGAAAGGAAGAGACGTGTCCCGTGTGTACTGCAACTAGTCGCCAATCCAACTACCCCCCATGTCCGGAATGTAAGCCCGCACCTAGGCCCGCCCATCCGCCACATCGAACATACCACCAGCACGACAACCTTCCCATTCGAAACACTGACTGGGGGTGGCGACCAGTGAACAATCATGTGTAGCCTACCCACGCGTACATGTGGGCCCTCCATGATCCATGTCACCTGCGGCAAAGACATGACATGCGCAATGAGGGAAGTGAGGAGAGCTGTCCGCCCCACGCGCAGAAGGTGCATCAGCTCCACAGACCCAGCAGCGAGTCCAGCAGGGGTCACATGTGCAGGGGCAGCTGTGCCTGGTGTGAAGGCACATGCATATAGACAGCACATCGACCAATGTGTAGTCTGCCCACATCCACAGTCCATCATCATGCGGACATAGGAATTGAACACAGGGCAACACATCTTAGCTGGTGCACCCACCGTGACCAACAATGCGCAATCATCGACGTACCCGCCCTGTGCATGGCCCCCCCCCAACGGAGGCACATCCAGTGCCACCATCCCACACACACAAGCCTTCCACGGAACATGCTGTGTCCAATGGTCAGTACAGAGTCAGCGCCCATCTGGTGGATCCTGAACAGGAGACACATGCACACACATGCCAGCTCCCACTATGTACGACTGCCACCTGGCACGTGCAATGTAACCTCTCACCTGTGACGTGTGACTGCAAGCACACAGCCGTCTTGGCATGGGGCTGTCAATGTGGACACCAGTCAATGTTTCGGGAGCTGTGATCCGTACAGTGCTGTACATAGGGTGCAGTGCTGACACCTACTACTGTCTCATATCCCCTCGTGCCACAGGTCCCACTTGTATTGGCCGCTCAGCCCGTGCCCACATCGTCGTCGTCGTGTGCCATACTCATCCAGCCTCGGAAGCAGTACCATGCTCAGCAGACACTCATGTTGCCGTGGCGTTGCCGCTGACGAATATGCAGTCAGTCCCCATCAGCACGCCCGCAAGTCATTGGGGCCTAGATCCCCATGTGCATGCACATGGCAGTGGTATGTCTCACTTGCCATTGCCATTGTTGGGAGACCTGTGTAAGTGTATTGTGGCCGTGCCGTCCCAGCTTGACAGCTGGGCTGTGGCTCATGTGCTTGCTCAGTCATGTCAGTGATGTGTATGCGAAATTGCTATGTGCCGTGTTGCTTTGACATGTGTCCTCTGCCATTTAACCCAGGCGGAGACCGAACATTGACCGCCCATACCAATTGCTGGCGGACATGGACGATACAGAGGTAATCAGGAAGTTTCGGCTGGACAGGCCAACTCTGCATCGACTGTGTGCCATGTTAGAGCCCCATCTCCGTCCCCGCAGGGTGTATCCGACTGCTGTCACCCCCACGGCTAAGGTGATGGCCGCCATGCATTTCTTCGCCACTGGGTCATTCCAGCACACAGTGGGCAGTGGAGGAGGGATGTCCCAGCCCATGTTCAGCAAGGTGCTGAGGGATGTACTGGCAGCCATGATGCTGTACCGGAACAGGTACATCAGATTCCCCAGGGCTCGTGAATTGGCGGCAGTGAAGGGTGCATTCTATGCCCTTGGCAGAATCCCACACGTCGTGGGAGCCATTGACTGCACTCATGTTGGCCTTGTTCCACCACAGGCCACTGAGCACCTGTACCGCAACAGGAAGCACACGCACTCCCTGAATGTGCAAGTGGTGTGCCTTGCGGACATGGTGATCACCCACGTGTGTGCAAAGTTTCCAGGCTCGGCCCATGACGCACACATAATGCGCAACAGCATCTTGCCACGACTGATGGCCAATCTGCAACAGGATCGTGGCTGTATTGTCGGTGAGTATGTGGAGTGGTGTAGCGTGCTGGTTGTGCGATGCTGTCCCCTGTCCAGTTGGAATAGCAACGGTTCTCTGTGTCCCTCACACCCAGGTGACTCTGCGTATCCGAATGGGGCATGGCTGCTCAGTCCATTGAGGAATCCTCGCACCCCAGCAGACGATCGATACAATGAGGCACATGGGAGGACCAGACGTGTGGTCGAGCGTACCTTTGGCCTCCTCAAGTCCAGGTTCAGGTGCCTGGACCGCACCGGGGGTGCACTGGCGTACTCCCCACAGAAGGTGTGCCAGATAGTGGTGGCGTGCTGCATGCTGCACAATCTGGCCATTCGGAAGCAGATCCCCTCATTGTGGATGACGGAGATCAACCAGGGCCCCAGCCCGCAGACCAGGACAGCTCGAGTGAGGTGGACAGCGGAGAGGAGGAAGCTGGGAATGTGCGCCAGCAGCTCATCGCCCGCTACTTCACTTGACGGTGAGTGTCCATGTACGACGGATGATGTGTCTGTATCTATGCAGGTGTGTGTGTGCTGTGTCAGGGTGGCCGTATGTTCACTGCGTGCCGTGTGTCAACGCTCCATGGCCAGGGTAGTATGCCACTGTTGGTGGCTGTGGCATTGTGCCCTATTGCTCTGTGCGATGTGTGTACATTGCTTGTAGTTGTTGACATGTACTGTGTGATGGGTGTGTGACACACTCATTGAATGTGCTCCTGTTCTGTCTCCCACCCCTAGGTCCCTACAGGCCCTCCGGATTCCATTTCCATGCCACGCATCAGGTGCCTTTCCGCCCAAGGTGGCCGTTGTATTCCGTACAATAAAGACACAGGGCACAAACAGCAGTTAGTGAAAAAGGTGCATTTATTACAAACTGTGACATGTGATTGTGTGTAAGGTGATGACAAAAGTGGTGCGTGCAGTGACAATGAGCTGTCGGTCATGGCTGCGTGATGATCAGGGTGTACCCACTGGTTCTATGTCCATAGTCCAACACACACATGCCATCCAGATGGCTGTGTGGAGTGGGATCGTAGAGCAAGTCAATGCAGTGGCTGGTCAAGGAAGGCTGGCGGAAGGCTGGCTGGCTGCCTCACTTGCGACTGGAGCGTGCGAAGTCCTCCCGGGAGATCTGTTTCCTCTTCGGACGGCCCCTTCCACGTTTGGGAGGGGGGGTGTGGTGGCGACCTGCTGGTGGTGGGTGAGGTGTGCTCACTGGCTGTGGACGCAGGGGAAGTGGACACTGCTGCCCGAGCCTGCGCCCTAGCAGGTGGTGGCGGAGGTGGTGTTGCTGGCCTTGCCTGTGACCCCACCGCCACCACCAGCTGGCCCATGAGGTCCACGAGTTGGTCCATACGGGACACGAATTGGCCCATATGGGCGTCCATGGACCTCAGCACCCCCAGCACCTCCCGCGTGTCAGTAGCAGACCTGGCCCATTGTCCTTGGGCCTCTTCATAGGCCCCAAGGACTCTGTCCATTTGAGGCAGGGCATGGCTCCCAGGGGAGGCTGGCGTTTCCCTGACCCTGCTCCTCCTACCAGTCCTGCTGCCACCGGCCCTGCCCACTAGCCACATTGCTCACCACGGTCCTCGCTGTGGCTCCCAGGGTGGATCCAGTCGGCCGGGCCACCACCTGCGCTGGGGCTGGTGCCAGCGAAGACGTGGTGGTGGTGGAGGCGGTGGTGGTCGGTGCGGCGATGGTGGCGGTTGCGGCAGTGGTAGTGGCCGCAATGACCGTGGGTGTGGCCGCAACGACAGTGGCAGCAGGGGACTGGGACTGTTCAGCATCCCTGGATGATGGGTTGGTGGGTAGGAGGGGTCCTGGGGAGCGGCTGGGCCTTGCCACGCCAGATGGGCCAGCTTGGTGGTCCGTGTCCGAAGAGGTGGACAGATCCTCCAGATCCGTGTGTCCTCGTTGGGGGCTTGTAGGCTGGCTGTGCTGGCTGCTGTCTCCATCCCCAGCGTCCAGCAGTTCGTCACCTGTGGAGAGAATGAGATTTGTTATTGTGTTGCACCTGGCGAAGTATGTATTAGTCGTCTGACATTGGCAGTTCGTGCAATCTCGTACATGGGTTTCCCGGAGGCGAGTGTGTGGCTGTGGCATCTGTAGGTGTGTGTGCTAGGCAATGGGACTGTGTGCTGTGCACATGTGGCATGGGACGGATTGGCCATGCCGATGGGTGTGTTGCTTTGCCCCTACTCATTGTGACTCTGGTGTATGCGGGCTCCTGGCCCATCCTGGGTCTGGTTTGTACTTTGCTTTTGGAGTTCAAATGGAACGCTTAGGAACGCATATGGCAACATGGGGGCCATGCCCCAGATTCGCATTTGGGATGGAATATGCTTTTGGGGTTCAAATGGAACGCTTAGGAACGCATATGGCAACATGGGGGCTATGCCCCAGATTCGCATTTGGGAGGGTATATGCTTTTGGGGTACATGCTGTGAGCCATGGGTGCCGAACGTGACATGTGTTGTGGCAGCATGACAGTGCATGGTCTGAGGTGTGTGCATGCCTGACATGCCCTGCATATTTGCTGTCTGTTGTGGTTACTGGACATGGCATTGGACGCATCGTTATGAGTGAGTGATAGTTGTGTGCCAGCCAACGTATTGCAGTTGTCCCATCTCCTTGGTGTGCGTGCTGCCCTGTGCCATGTGCATCACTGCAGTGCTCGGGGGGTGTGGCCCATGTTGTGTGTTGTTGCTCACAGTGTGTCGTGCGCTTAATTGACTTCTGGCACATGGTTGGTCATGGGCATGTGTCTTAGCGTGACTGCTGTATGTGTGGCAGCTGTGCGGATGACATGCCTTTCATGAGACTGGGGCTGACGGATGGGATGGATGGTATGTTGTATGTGCATGGTGTGTCTGTGTGTTTGATGGGTTCAGTGGTGTTCGTGTGCATTTCTGTTGTTCCGCTCTGTTGCGTCTAGTGTTGTTTGTCTTACATAGGCGTAGTTGTGGGGTGTGTGGTTGACAGGCAGTAGGGGCTACATGGACAGGACTTCAATGGTGTTTCGGTTGTGTGTGATGAGTTGCACAGTGGCTGCCGTGTGGGACTATATTCAGTGTGGCTTGTGCATGCAGACGTGGCTCCTTGGGTGTTGCTATGTCTGTGATGGGTCATGTGGGGTGTGAGTCTGCTGTTCATGTCCGTGTGCACATTGTTCACTTGTTCGTGACGGTGGGCGGTGCTGCGTGTTCGTGTGCTACGTGACATGTCCCATGTGTTGGTGGTGTTATGGTCCTCATGCCTCCAGTAATCCAGCCCTGTCCAGTTTCCCACCTGCAAGTTGTTCGTGCGTGCACTGTACTGGATGCCACATGGCTCTTAGCGGGGGTGCTCCATGTTGCTGGTCTGTGGGGGTGGGGGCCTGGTGGGTGTTGTACTTCAGCTGTCCCCCTCCGACCCACTGCACTTTGTGTTCCTGCCACTTACCTGTTACTTGTCAGTTGGTGCAGCTGTGCCTGACACATGGGTGTGGGGAGTGCTCCACCTTGCTGGTCTGTGGGAGTGGGGGCCTGGTGGGTGTTGTACTTCAGCTGTCCCCCTCCGACCCACTGCACTTTGTGTTCCTGCCACTTACCTGTTACTTGTCAGTTGGTGCAGCTGTGGCGGACACATGGGTGTGGCGGGTGCTCGTTGTGGCGCTTCTGGCATATTTGTGGACCTGTTGGTGGTTACGTGGCTGGCTTAGTGTACACATGTCCCCACGCATCTTACAGTTGTTCGGTTTGGCCTGTGTGTGGTAGTGTCTGTTGCATGTGCGTGTGATGTGTTGTGTATTGTGTGCTGGACATGGGGGTGTTTGTCCCTGGGAGCTGTGGCATGGTGGTTGCGCATGTGTGTACATAGCGGTGTGCTGGTATACATTAGTTTGTACTTACCAGCCTCCACTCCCCCTGCTAATCCGGCGAGGATCTCCGGATGGATTACGACTCGCACCTTCTCCTCCCACGCTTTGAAGGTCTTAAAGAGCGCGGGATTCCCTCCGCCAGTGACGGCAGCCAGCTCTCTGTTTTTGCCCTCCTTCTTCTTGACCAGGCTCTTTACGTCATTCCAACGTTTGTTTATCTCGGTTCTGTTCCTGGGCAGGGTCCCGACTGCATTGACCTGGTCTACGATCCGGGTCCACATTCTGTTTCTGGTGGCTAGTGGTGTGTGCTGGACCATGTTCCCATAGATTTGTGGGTGCACCTTGATGATCTCGTCGACCATGACCGTCAGCTCCATGGGCGTGAACTTGGGCATCCTTTGTGGTGCCATGGTGTTTGTGGTGCTGGTGCGGTGTGTGTTGTGTAATGTGCAGGGGGTTTGTGGTGCCGGTGTTTGGTGGTGGTGGTGGTGGTGGTGGTTGTGATGTGTGCGTTTCTGTGGTGTGCTGCTGTCCTTGCTGTGTCACTGTGTCCTCTCCTCTCCTCTCTGGTTTGCAATGTAGCAAGGGGTTGTGGTCTGTGGGAGTGCTGCTTTTGTACTCACCTATGTGGGTGTGTCCTCATGGTCTGTTGTTTTCAGGTGTGTTGTGTCTGGGGTTCTGGCCTTTGTATTTTTTGTTTGTCCGGGGGGTGTTTTCGGGATGTGTACTGTGCTTGTGTATTTGTGCGTGCCTTGCTGTGTGGACTTGTTGGCCATGTTGTGTGCTATTGGTTTTGTGTGCGGATGGTTTCTGTGCAGGTACGTGGGCGCCATGGCTTCTGCCGTGTCGATTCTCATCGGCGTTGTTTGCGCTGGCAGGCGGTATTTTTGTTGTTTTTCCGCGCTCATGGCGGTGCGATCGTAATTTCACGTGCGGTGTGTCGGCCGTGAGGGCGGGCGGTTTTGTGTTGTCGTGCGTGTTTCCGTCCGTGGCGGGCGGTTTGACTCCGACTCGGACGATGGCGGGCGGTATTTTGTATGATTTTTCCGCCGATGGCGGTTTTCAGTTTGTGTACTCATAATGGCGTGGTCGGTGTTCAGGCGGTGTGTGCGGGCGGATTTTTGCCGCTTCCATGCCTGGCGGATTTTTTTACGCCGGGTATCGTAATGTGCCCCATACTTACTTAATAATATTTATAAATAATTATTTTAATAACTTATAAATTGTTAAAAAACATATTAAAAATTATAAATACATATATATACACATACACCAATAATAAAAATAAAAATATATATATAACAAATTAAAAAATTAGAATATTTTTAATCTTTTTAAAATACATTATACACTACATTAACTAAAACAGTAGAGAAAATATTGGATAGCGAAGAGGATAAAATTACTATTCCTACTCCAGAGAGTGCAACAGTAGGGAAAGTGTTGGATAGCGTAGGGGTAAAAATTAATATTCCCACTCCAGTGAGTGCAACAGTAGGGAAAGTGTTGGATAGCGTAGGGGTAAAAATTACTATTCCCACTCCAGTGAGTGCAACAGTAGGGAAAGTGTTGGATAGCGAAGAGGTAAAAATTACTATTCCCACTCCAGTGAGTGCAACAGTAGGGAAAGTGTTGGATAGCGTAGGGGTAAAAATGACTATTCCCACTCCAGTGAGTGCAACAGTAGGGAAAGTGTTGGATAGCGTAGGGGTAAAAATTACTATTCTCACTCCAGTGAGTGCAACAGTAGGGAAAGTGTTGGGTAGCGTAGGGGTAAAAATTACTATTCCCACTCCAGAGAGTGCAACAGTAGGGAAAGTGTTGGATAGCGTAGGGGTAAAAATTACTATTCCCACTCCAGAGAGTGTAACTGTAGGGAAAGTGTTGGATAGGAGAGGGTTAAAATTAACTTACTTATCAATTAAATAATTTTTTTAATTAAATAACCAATTAATAATTAATTAATAATAAATTATTTATAAATAATAACATTTTTTTTTTAAATAATTACTTCATTATAATTAAATTACTTCCCACTCTATTCCCCTATAAACCCACCCCGCTCCTAAAAAGTTTACACAATTAATATAATTATCAATTAATCAATTAATAAAAATTAATTAACAATTAATAATTAATTAACAATAAATTATCAATACCAGTAAATCAAAATTAATATTTACTTTATTAAAATTAAATTACTTCCCACCTTATTCCCCTATAAACCCACAACCCACTCCTAAAAAAAATAACACAATTAATATAATTATCAATTAATAAAAATTAATTAGCAATTCATAATTAATTAACAATAAATTAATTATCAATACCAATAAATAAAAATTAATAATTACTTTATTCCCACCCTATTCCCTATAAACCCACAACCCGCTCCTAACACAAATAACACAATTAATATAATTATCAATTAATCAATTAATAAAAATTAATTACCAATTAATAATTAATTAGCAATAAATTAATTATCAATACCAATAAATAAAAATTAATAATTACTTTATTAAAATTAAATTACTTCCCACCCTATTCCCCTATAAACCCACAACCCGCTCCTAAAAAAATTAACACAATTAATATAATTATCAATTAATAAAAATTAATTACCAATTAATAATTAATTAACAATAAATTAATTATCCATACCAATAAATTAAAATTAATAATTACTTTATTATAATTAAATTACTTCCCACCCTATTCCCCTATAAACCCACAACCCGCTACGGAATAAAAACACATTTAATTAAAAATAATTATTATTTTCTAAAAATTATTATTACATTTACTATAATTAAATTACTTCTCACCCTATTCCCCTATAAACCCACAACCCACTACAGAACTAAAACGCAAAATTTAATTAAAAATAATTAATAATTTCAAAAAATTATTATTAAATTTACTATAATTAAATCACTTCCCACCCTATTCCCCTATAAACCCACAACCCGCTACGGAACTAAAACGCAAAATATACTTTTAAAAACATTAATAACTTAAAAAAATGTAATACATATATTTAAAATAAAATACAATACTTAACAAAAAATTTAGAACACATACATTTAAAATACATACTAAAATACATAACACTAATATAAACATCGATATTATTAACAACGATATTTTTACAAACAATATTACTGACTTCGATATTAACAAAAACAATATTTCTTACCTTCAAGTTGATATTCTGGTCATCAATATTCTTGATGTCGATATTCAGTCCCTTCGATATTTCCAACTCGATATTTTTGTACTCCGAAAATAAAAACTCGATATTATGTCTTTGCCCTCTTCTCCCAGCAGTCCGAGGCCACGCTAGAATGGCGGCCCGCTCTCCGAGTCAGCGAGGTTAAGCCGCGATGCATGCGGAGCCGAGAACTCTGCACTACTGCTCTACTCCGCAGAAAACCGCAGAAACCGGGAATCCGGGAGGTCGTCATCGGGGGCCAGGCGCTCTTGTTAGGAGGTGCGGAGACTCCGTAAAGACCCCCGTTAGTAAAGAACCTGTAAAGACAGGTGGTGTGTCCCGGATATTCCCTGCACGGGCCCCTGCCCAACCTAAGATGCCAAGACGCCTGCAACACCCGTATCACCTGCTAGCTGCACGTTTGTAATAACACAGCGATTTCACGGGGGAGAAGGCAGAAGTGCCCCGCGCCGCTTCCCCCAGTCAGTCTCTACGGAAAAGAAGTAATCGCAATGCCCAAAGACGACACGATTAGCGGCAGAGCAGGTAGGAACAAGAGAGGAGGAGGAGAGACAGTAAAAGCAGGTGAAGTGAAGCGAGTGAAAGCAGCAGCAGTGGAACAGCCCCTGTGGCGTTTATTTTGTCTTCTCGCATATACTTCTGGAATCTCTAATGACACTCCACTCCCCTCCATTCCACGGCGGACGGCCTTTGGGGGATTCAGAGGCCGTGAGTTGGGAGCTGAGCTGAGCAGAGGGCTGGGCAGTCCACGTCAGCACAAGTCATTGATTACGGTGGGGGCGTTAAGACCTTAAAGAAACTTTATAACTCTGAAGAGCTGAACTCGGCTTCAGCGCCTGTGTCTCATCCCCGCCCGCTGCCCCCACCTGCCCCCACCTGACGCTGCTGATATCTGAGTGGCAAGAGGTTGGGGTGACCCCCTCCCCCCCTCCGCATTGCCCGGCGGGTCTCCGGTGGGTCTCCGGAGGCAGAACGGACCCTTCTGAATCGGATGGATGGCGGCGGATTGGGTGCACGCCGTAACCCAGCGGCGCAGATAATAGTGTAGAAAGCTGGGGCCTCAAGCAGCCTGGTATGATGTTCCTCCAGCAAGCCCGTGGAAACCAAACGCCGTGAGGGGAACGGCTTGTGTGGCACTCACCAGCTCCGCTGCAGCCGATCGCGGGGAACGGCCGAAGCAGTCTGAAGGGGGACTACAAGTCCCAGGTACCCGTGCGCACACCTCCCGCGCCCGGAGGCGCGTTAAGAACAGCGGCGGCTTCCCGCAGTGCGGGACGCGCGCAGGCTTGCCCGGGCCAAGGGCGGGCCCATCTGCGCCCGTCAGAGGCCGGAGGAGGCTGGGCCACCCTTCTAAGCTCCTGGTTCTGAGGTCTGTTTTACTTAAGTTGTGACTTGTTTTCTGGTTTCAGACCAAAACTTGTGAACAATCTGGGCTAAAATGAGTAAGCGAAGAGCAAACAATGGCAAGGGGGCCGTAGGGACTTTGGACGCTTTCCTACAGAGGGCAGAATCAGTGCTCATAAACGAAATCAAACTCACTGAGCGGAGGCTGTCACTAGAGTCGATCCCGCCTCTTACAAGACTTTCTATGACACCCGTGCTCACCGAACCATGTATGTTGATTAATACCGATGCATCTTCTTCCCGGCCTGGTCCCACTCAAGATGGTATAGAAGATCCCTTAGCAGATATTGTGCTCTCGTCACTCTCTGAGTCAGAATTTAGCCCCACTAGGCCTACAGTTACCACAAGAGGGCAAAAAAGCAAGGCCAGGATGGCCCCCACTGTAGTGCCCCTGCCTAAAAAAAGGAAGGCCAGGACTACCCGGAAGCAGAGTAAATCCGGGCAGAGACTAAATGGAAAGGCTGCGGAAACCTCACACAGCCCTTGTGTGCGTAGCGAGGACCAAATGATTGCCCTTGACTCTAACGAGCCGAATAATTCTCCAGACAGTTTGCAAGTCGGGAACTTCTGGGGCAGACTTGAAACTATGATGACAACCCTTCTGGAACCTATTCAGCTAAAAATATCTGCCGTTGAAGCTAGGCTAGCTAAGGTGGAGGAACATATCAGTCATATACACTTACCTGTACCATCATATAGCTCCTGCGTCCTAAATAATAGAGAGGTTGACATAGGGGCTGGCAATACTAGTAGAACCACTAACGAGCAGCTACAGGGTAGGAACACTGCCAAATGCAAAGACTCATGTGTAGCAAACATCTCAGCTCGCACTAGACAGCCTCCCCCTCACAAAGAAACTCCTGTAGAACATCTTAGTAATTCTTCTGATGCAGTGAGCGGAGTTCCGACTCCTAGGTCGTCAGGTCAGCTTAAAGATAGTGATAGAGGCATCGCCCCTAGGGACTACTCTGAGTCCCCTAACCCTCCTACATCTACTCTAAATTTGCCTCCCGATGTCACCCCCTATACAGTGATCCTGGCAAACATTCCTCCTTTAATCCCACAATACTTTCAAACATTGGGCAGCGTTAAAAAACAAGTCACTTCACTATTTGGTGAATGTTGAATGTTAAATGATGAAGGGGCATGTGTATCCCATTTCCGACATTCAGCTTTGGGGGAACAATTTAATGAGCTTATTTTCACCCTTGACTTGGGATTCGCTAATGAAATATGCCCAACCCCCGCCCCCATGCCCCGCACATTCAATGGTAGGGGTCTTTGCTCCACTATTGATTATGTTCTAGTCTCTAACAGCCACGCACACATTCTCCATTCTTTCTATGTGTCTGAAAATGCCCTTAGCGATCATTTTCCTCTTTGCCTAGCATTCTCTTTACCGTCCAATATAATTTCAAGATCGGAAAAGATCAATCACTCGCCAAATAATCTAGCTATAAAGAGCACCAATGGGTATTCCTTGCGTTGGACCATGGTAGATCAAGATGCTCTGGTTAAATCAGTGCTGGGCAAAACTAAACTAGCGGTAGAGACGTGCCTAAGTGATATAACCACCCCAGAAGTTATTCTAGCTTCATTTCAGGCCATCTCGAACGCCGTTAGAGAGTTTTTAACCAAACGCAGTAACACCAAGGGCTCCAATAAAGGATGGTTTGACTCAAGGTGCACCCAAGCCTATTCCCATTTAAAAAAGGTACTACATAAAACCTCAAGAAATAACACTGAAGTAAAGGCGGCCAGAGATGCATACAAACTAGCAATCAGGGATAGGAAAGCCACTATTAAGAAGTAGTTGTGGGATGCATTACTTACCGCGACAGTACTTAATGACAGCGCGGCCTTTTGGAAAGTCGTTAGGGCCCCTTTCCTGATTAGAGAGGATAGCCCATCACTTGAAATAGCAATAACTGAGGAGCAATGGATCACTCATTTCATCAAGGTTTATCAGGGCACGGGAAACCATATTCTGACGGATTGTCCCACCCAGGATGCTTGCACTTTGAATCTCCTCTCCCAAGCAAAAGCACTAATGTTTACTTTGGATGAAGTAGAGCGGGCTCTGTCTGTTAGCAAGGGTGGCAAGGCACCTGGTCCCAATGGGATTCCAATAGACTTGTTTAAATCTAACACTACTCTATGGGGACCCCTCTTGACGCAAGTTCTAAATGCTAGCTGTGAAGCTGACTTCCCACCCACTTGGGTAGAATCAACTATTGTCCCCATTTTTAAAAAGGGGGATAGACAGGACCCGACATGTTATAGGCCCATCTCTTTACTAGATGCCATAACAAAAGTAGCAGGCAGAATAATTCTGGAACGCCTTCAGGCGTGGGCGGAGGAGAACTCTGTCTTGTCGGACCTGCAATATGGCTTTCGAGCCGGCGTAGGCACTGTCGAGCAAGGTTTGAACCTGTCTCTTTTAGTTGGTAAATACACCAGGGCTAAGGTGGGGAATCTATTTTTAGCTTTTGTTGACCTTACAGCTGCATCTGATTGCATGATTCACAACAAACTTTGGTCAATTTTAGAAATGATGGAGGTTGATCCACAGATTATTTATTTTCTTAAACGTTTTTATAGTGATGCCAATGCACGAGTGCGCTGTGGTATGCAAGGTGAACGGTCGGCTCCCTTTCCAATCAAAAGCGGAGTCAGGCAAGGTTGTGTCCTTGCTCCGTTTCTTTTTAACTTGTATATAAATGGTCTGGGAGAGGCCCTTTTAAAAGATAATCATGACTTCCCCCAAGTGGCGGGACGACCCATCCCAGCCCTTTTATACGCAGATGATGCGGTACTGATGTCCCGTACCAACATAGGGCTGCAGAGGGTATTGGATAGCTTTTCCAAATTTATGAACGAGCTAGGCCTAAGAATTAATTCCTCTAAGACCTTCATTATGCGCTGTGGTTCTAGCATCAAAAAACCTAAAAATATGTTTGTGTCAGGACAAAAGATCGGAGTCACTAAGAAATTTTCATACTTGGGCATTCTTTTTGCACACAATGACTCCTGGTCACAGGCGGTGTCGGCAAAAAAACTGGCACTACATCTGCCCTTAGAGCTTTTGCGATTAAACTAGCCAAAAGACCACCGGAGGCGCTCATCAAAATATATAGAGCTAAATGTGTCTCAGCGGCAATCTATGGAACTGGGGTCTGGGGACCAGTTGATTTGCTTCCCATTCAAAGAGTAGAAAACTCCTTTTTAAAATACATCTTATCTGTCCCGAACGGCACTTCCGCGAGTATTTGTCACGAGGAGCTGGGTCTCTCCTTTGTTTCAGATCTAATAAAACTTGAGCCTGTGCTGTTATGGCACAGACTCTGGACAAAGGAAGAGACAAAACTAAACAGAGATATCGTTATGGACGTTTTGAAACTGGATAGGGCCCTGAAGATCCCATGGATAAGCTATGTCCGAAGGTTTTTTCAAGATCTTGACCATCCAGAGTATTTCACCAACCCCAGTATCATCAGGGAAATAACTAGGAAGGAATTAAAAGCAAGGGGCTTGTCTCTACTAGACTCCACCAGGTTATCAACTGAAATTGCAAAACCTACAGTCCTGCATAACCAGTTGATTTTAATTACTTTTAATATTCAACCCTACCTCACCTTGGCCCTGAGTGATTTTGACAGATTCCTTTTAATTCGCTTCCGCCTGGGAATATTTTATAGATTAGTTACTCTGACTGGGGGTGAGTGTTTGATTTGCTCTAACGCTCCGTCCATCATCCCCTTTGGTATTGCTTTGTTCGCACGTGGGTCCCTTGCTCACTTTGCCACTGGATTCAAGATAGCCTGGCTGATGAGGGTTTTGAACCCGAAACCGGTCCCAGGATGCTTGTTTCCGGTCCAGGGAAGACATGGCTTGGCAGTTCGGGCTGGACTGTTCCCATGAGGCACAGGGTCAGACTGATTTGCATATGGCCATGTCTGAACTGGGGTGGTGGAGTGAGCTAAAGAATGATGATGGATTAAACCCAGATCAGTTGACTGGGGGTGAGTGTTTGATTTGCTCTAACGCTCCGTCCATCATCCCCTTTGGTATTGCTTTGTTCGCCCTAAGTTGGCAGGGTATGCCCAGACGTGGGTCCCTTGCTCACTTTGCCACTGGATTCAAGATAGCCTGGCTGATGAGGGTTTTGAACCCGAAACCCGTCCCAGGATGCTTGTTTCCGGTCCAGGGAAGACATGGCTTGGCAGTTCGGGCTGGACTGTTCCCATGAGGCACAGGGTCAGACTGATTTGCATATGGCCATGTCTGAACTGGGGTAGTGGAGTGAGCTAAAGAATGATGATGGATTAAACCCAGATCAGTTGACTGGGGGTGAGTGTTTGATTTGCTCTAACGCTCCGTCCATCATCCCCTTTGGTATTGCTTTGTTCGCCCTAAGTTGGCAGGGTATGCCCAGACGTGGGTCCCTTGCTCACTTTGCCACTGGATTCAAGATAGCCTGGCTGATGAGGGTTTTGAACCCGAAACCCGTCCCAGGATGCTTGTTTCCGGTCCAGGGAAGACATGGCTTGGCAGTTCGGGCTGGACTGTTCCCATGAGGCACAGGGTCAGACTGATTTACATATGGCCATGTCTGAACTGGGGTGGTGGAGTGAGCTAAAGAATGATGATGGATTAAACCCAGATCAGTTGACTGGGGGTGAGTGTTTGATTTGCTCTAACGCTCCGTCCATCATCCCCTTTGGTATTGCAAAGTAAATGACTGGTCCCAAGTTTTACAGTTGTGCCCTTGTGATAAAATCTCCAAGCAGACTTCGATTCATGTCATTCTCTTTTGTAAATTTTATTCTAGTGCCAGGAGAACGAGTATAGTTCCTGTGTTAAAACGGTTTGGGCTTCGCCAATGTCGACCTGCTCTTCTGGCACTACAACAACTAGACAATGTACATATTGTTTTTAGGATGGTAACTTTCTTGAAAAATGTTCTGTGCCTAAGAAAACAATTGTCTCTATTTTAAATGTTTCTTTTAAATTTCAGGAAAGCCTGTGAAGTTTAATAATGTTTTTACCATTTTGTTTTTACGTATTTTATATGAATTTTAACGTGTATGAAATGCTGCTATTGTGCTTTTATGGTTGTTTGCTTACAATCGAATAAAGCTTTCTTGATTGATTGTCTTTGCACCTGTTCGCGATTGAGTGAAATAACTTGATTTACTATACCTTGTAAATTCGATATCTCCGGAACTCTCCGGTAGATCATTTTTGTTGTGGTGTAAAAATACAGTCTATTGTAAATTGGTGTCTGATTTCTTTGGTGTCTTGTACATTTCTTCACTTGTTTTGGTGCTGTTTAAATGCTTTACACTTGTTCCTTTGTGTAAGCCTTGCTGCTCAGAGCCACAGCTACCCAGGGTCGAGCTGAAGGTTTGACAAACAAAACCTAAGGGTCCTAAAGGGGTTGGTAAGAGTATTACACAGTGAGATTGCACAGCCACATCATATAATGCACCCCATTTCCTCAAAGAGGAATTTTACTTGAGTAGAGGTTTAGAGATAGATGCTCAAAAAATGAAAATGAGTTGTTGGGTATCAATTTACATTGAAGAGCTTTCCCGTGAATTACTTCAACACCTCCCCCCATCCTCCCTCGCAGTCTCATCTAATGATAGAGGAATTTAGAGGGAGACAAAGGTCCATGATATTGTGGGAAGTGTTGAACCAGATTTCAGTAAGCGCTAGCAAATCAAGATTGCGATAGTTAATGGTATTAGTTTGTACTTCAATGATAATCTACAATCATGTAGCATGCAGCGCAGAGCTGAACTTATAGTTGTGATGCTCAGAATGTTTGCTGAGTAAGTCTGCTGAACAAGTTACTTACCTTCAGTAACGCTTTTTCTGGTGGATACTATATCTCCCTGCAGATTCCTTTTCTTTTGAATAGCCGGGGCATCAGTCTGGATCTGGAAACTTTTCAATAGATCTCCCGTGCTAGTGGGGGTGCAGGCTCCATCACAAGCTTGCATGCTGCGCCCTGTAATGTCACTGGAGCCATGGGGTGCACCGTCGGTGTGCTGACATCAGTTTCCATCCATTGTTTTAGTGCTCCTTCAAGGCGAACAGTTTTTAGCTGTATTAACAGAAGAATGTATCAGAAGTATAGGTAGAAATAACCATGCAGCTAGGAAGCAGGTGGGTCAGGGAGAAAGCTGCAGGTAGATGTAGTATTAACCAAAAAACATGTTACTGAAGGTAATTAACATGTTCTTCTGATAGAAACTTCCGCTTGCAGATTCCTTACCTTTTGAATAGATTCACCAAGCAGTTTCTACTCAGAGGTCAGTGCATGGCTGCCTATACCAACAAATCCCGTAGAACTGAATGAGCAAAGCAACCCTCTCTCATCACTTCAGAATCCGGACAATAGAATTTTGCAGGGAGGACCAAGTTGCTGCTTTGCAGATATCCGACACAGGTACTCCTTTCACTTACACTTAAGTATAAGACATGGCTCTGGTAGAATGAGCCCTGGAGTCTTATGGAGGCTCCTTGTGCACCACGATATAGCAGATCTTGATGCACCGGTTAATCCATCTTGATAATGTCCTTATATGGGCTGCCTTGCGTTTCATTTTTTCAACATATACACAAAAAAGCTCATCATCCAGCCTGAATTCACGTGTTCGGTCCACGTAGAAGCTGACTGCTCTCCTTGGATCAATTCGATGAAGTCTTTCCTCCTCCTTTATAGGATGTGGAGGTGGGTAGAATGTGGCAAGGGTGATCGACTGATCTAAGTGGAAGCGAGTGACCACTTTAGGCAGGAAGGCAGCCTTGGTTCGTAATACCAGTTTGGAAAAAGGTGGAAAAGGGGGGCCTCACACTCAGCGCCTGAAGTTCACTTACCCGTCTGGCTGATATGATAGCGATTAAGAAAATAGTCTTGAATGTTAATAACTGTAAGCAGTAACTATGTAAAGGTTCAAAAGTGAAAACATTAAGGGGCTCATTACGATGGCGGACGGAAAAGCATTCCGACCACCATGCTAGCGGGAAATTTCCACCCGCAGGTACCGCGGCAAAACCGCCGGCCAGATTAGGATGCACTGCCAGAAACTCCCTACCGCGGCGGTCGGATTCCAGGATTCATCGGCGGAAAAGCTGAAAATCCGACCGCGCGGTCGGATTTGCTGCGGAAAGGCCAAAGACCGCCGTTTCCCCTGCGGACAGGAACACATGGAGCTATCCGCAGTATTGCCACCGCCATCCTCGATTGGCCGGATTCTCCGCAGCGGTGTGGTGGGCTGTTTGTGGCATCGTAAATCAACCGGCGGGCGCAACCGCATTCCGCATGGCGGTCCCTCCCTTTTAGCTCCGTCCGCCACCGCTGCGGAAGGGGATTCCTGGCGGTTCCCGAAACACTGCAGCGGACGGGAAATGAGCTATCTTTGCCCATCGTAATACGGCGGACGCAAGGACCGCCGATGGAGTGCGGAAAAGGGCATTTTCCGCCACCGCCAGCACCGCGGATGTGCTTCCGCCCGCCATCGTAATTAGCCCCTAAGTTAGTAAGAACTAAGTTGAGATGCCATTTTAGCTAATAAATGAAGTAGAAGGGTACTTGTTCATGGCACCTTTTATGAATCTCATAACAATTGGAGATTTAAATAGAGAAGGTTGGCTGGTTAGACATAAAAAAGATGATAAGGCTGACAAATAACCTTTAACAGTAACCACTGTGGATCCCTGCTGGGCCAGAAAAAGGGCAAAATGTAGAGTGTCAGACAGACGAGCTTACAGGGGATTCTATGGAACTGTCTGTAGACAATTTAACACATCTGGACAATCTGCTGGAATAAATAGTTTTGATGGAGTGTCCTCTAGCACAAAAAAGGACATTTGCCTCTTCCGAGGGAAAAGAAAACACACTCAGGTTGCCCCGTTTAATTTTCAGGCATGCAAGTGGAAGCTCTGGGAGCTGGAGTGAAGAACCTGTCCCTGAGACTGCGAGAGGAGGTCTACCCTGAGAGAGAGATGGAACAGAGGGCATAGGGAGAGGTGAATGCACTCTGCATATTGCACCCTTCGTGGGTTGTCCGGGGCGATTAGGATTACTTGTGCCTGGTTAAGACCAATTTTCCTCAATACATGAGGAATTAAGGGTATGAGGGGGAAGTATTGTATAGTAAAAACTTCCACTTCAAACATAATGCGCCCCTCAATGTTCCCTGCATACTGGAGGACACCGAAGTTCCGGCATTAAGCATTTTCTTGAGTGGCAAATATATCTAACTGAGGAGTCCCCTAAAATTGAAAGATGTCCTGGACTACCTCTGGATGAAGGCACCACTTGTGGTCGGTGAGGTAACGCAGGCTATGACTGTCCGCTTGCTCATTGAATACTCCAGCAAGGTTATTTGCTACCACACATATTTAATGGTCCTCAACCTTGGACTAGAGTCGCAGAGCTTCTGAACAGAAAAGATGCAACCTTTCTCCTCCCTGTTTGTTGATGTACCATATCACGGTCATATTGTCTGTCAAGATCTGGACTGACTGACCACAAAGGGAAGGGAGGAAGGCCTTGAGAGCCAGACCAATTGCCCGCAATTCCAACCAACTGATGTTTAAAATCTGTTTTTCTGGATAATAGAGTCCTCATATCTCCAGCACCTCCACATGAGCTCCCCATCCTAGAGTGGCGGCATCCGTAATCACTGCTTTCCTTGAGAAAGGTTGCTGTCCACGCTCCAACACTGAAGATACACTGCAGTGTCCCTGGAGAGCCTGACATAAGTGCATTGGTGTAATGCAGGAGGCTAGCAGACAAAGCAGGCGCAAGGACTAGAATGATCACTCCATCCTGAAACACTGGCATTATAGTCTGAATATCTTGAATCCTCTGAGGAGGAGGATGGAAGGTTTGATTCAATAGAGTGTCCAGTACTGTCTCTATAAACAGGATGTGCTGAGAGGGCAGCAGGTGAGTTTTGGACTTGTTGATGGAAAAACCAAGGTTGTACAACAGCTGAGTTGTCAGCCGCAAGTGGCAAGACACCATCTCTGGTGTTTTGACTTTGATGAGCCAGTCGTCGAGGTAAGGGACCACTAGAACTCCTGCCCTTCTGACATGGGCTGCAACCACTTCCATAAACTTCGAGAAGACTCGAGGTGCGGTAGTGAGGCTAAATGGAAGGACCACTAACTGGTAATGTTCGGATCGACCGTGAAGCAAAGGAACTTCCTGAGTGACTGCAGAATCGGGTTGCAGAAGTAAGCATCTTGCAGGTCGACAGACACCATCCAATCTTCCGCTTCTAATGCAAGTAAAACCTGAGCTAAGGACACCATTTTGAACCTTTCCTTTTTAAGGAACGAGTTCAGAAACCTGAGGTCTGGGATCAGATGAAGCCCAGCGTGTCTTTTCGGGATCAAGAAGTCGCAAGAGTAACATCCTTGACCCCGTTCCTACTTTGGAACCAACTCCACTGTGCCCTTTTACAACAAGGGCTGAACTTCCTTTTGAAAGATGCACAGATGGTCTTGCGGGAGTGCATCTGGGCAGTGAGGGATGGGAGGTGGTGATTGTTGCAAGGATAAGGCATAACCCCTCACAACAATTTGCAAAACCCAAAGGTCTGAAGTGATGGTCCTCCCTGCTTGTGAAAAGGAAGATACCTGCTCTCCGGTGCGTAACATGTGTTTCGATATTGCAGAACTAGGGATGTTTCCCTGTAGTGGCTGGGTAGAGGATGAGGAAGAAGAGGAGGGATGAAGGAGTAGGGCCTGCGAGGTCACTGAAATACAGGGGTCAGGCTTTCCTATGAATTGCACAACTGAACCTGAGAAGCTGGTGGTACCCCAGACAACCACGACTAGGTTAAAAGACGGGCACGCAGTCACAAAGTGTACAAGGGGGCTGCTCTGCCGTGGGCTTCACGTCTTTCTGCCTGGGTGTGGCCCCTGGCTGCGCCTTTGCTGATGACCACAGGCTGAGGTCTCCACTCCTGGAGTTTACCTATTCAATTTGTACAGCGTCAGTACACTTGCTACTGGGGCATGGGAGCCAAGCTACAGCCATGTGCATAGACAGGGCCACCAAGACTCCTCAACAAACTAAAATGGGCCAGTTCACCGGGGTGCAGAAGACCTATATGCGACAGACAGACCAACGGTCCAGGGGGGCCCCACCAGCTACACCGGAGCCCACAAGAGCTCAAATCTTTTCTGCCATTGAATTAACTAAACTAACAGACTTCATCGCCTCACTCACCATTGACTCCAAACACTACATCTTCCTCAGCGACCTCAATTTCCACCTAGACGACCTCAACAACACCAACACCGGCAACCTCCTGGAAAGCAAGAACAAGATCGGCCTCACCTAACTGGTCACCAACTCCACACACAGTGTAGGACACATGCTCAACCCCATCTTTACTCTCAGCGACAGAATCAAGTACAGCCATGTCTGCCACCAAACTCACCTGGACCGACCATCCTATCATCCACTTCACCATCACAGGACCCCCAGGCACCACCACCAAGCCTCCCAGCTCTTCCCACCGCAGCTGGAGTGAAATAACAGAGAACCAGTGGAATGACGCCCTCAACACCACCCAGTCTGAACCCGATACCAACCTTGAACAGACCATCAAGAATCCCTCCATCTGGATCACCAACTGCGCGGATACAGTGGCCCCAATCACACCCTCCAAACCCAGAATATCCACCAAACAGGCCAGCTGGTATACTCCAGAACTCAGAACCATGAAACGAAACTGCAAGCGTCTAGAAAGGAGATGGTGCACCAGCAAGGACCCTACAGACTGAGCCACCCTCACGACAGCCCTCAACAATTACCACCAACACCTGGATAACACGAAAAGATGCACCCTGGCCAAACGCATCGAAGCCAGCTCCAATCACAGCAAAGAACTCTTCAACATCGTTAAAGAGTTCTGCAGTCCGCCAGCCAATGAGAACACAATCACCCCATCGCAAGAACTCTGCGACACCCTGGCGGACTTCTTCCACAACAAGACATCCACCATCTACAATACTTTGAACCCCAACCCTCCGAAATCTACAGCCTCCTTGCTCCCACCCTTGCCAACTCCAACCACCCACTCACAACATGGGAACAACTCACCACACTGAACATCAAGGTCATCATGAACTCCATCCATGATGGAGCACCCTCGGCCCCCTGTCCCCACCACTTCTTCAACCTCAGAAGCGAGAAAATCAGCAACTATATCACCTAAATCTTTAATGCATCCATCACCATGGCCACCTTCCCCGAAGAATGGAAACATGCACAGGTCACACCTCTCCTCAAGAAAACCTTCGCCAACCCCAGCGAACTCAAGAACTACCGCCCTATCTCTCTGCTCCCCTTTCCCGCCGAAGTTCTCAAGAAGGCCAACAACCGACAACTCACAGAACACCTGGAGAACAACAATCTGCTAGACACCTCCCAAGCCGGCTTCGGCGCCAACCACAGCAGCAAAACCACCCTGATTACTGCCACTGATTACATCAGAAACATCCTCAACAGAGGAGAAACTGCAGTCCTGGTCCTCCTTTACCTCTCAGAAGCGTTCAACACCATATCCCACCACACCCTGATCAATCACATCGGGATCCAGGGAAACACCCTCCAATGGATCGCCTCCTTCCTCACAAGAAGAACCCAGAGAATACGCCTTCCACCATTCACCTCAGAACCATGAGCATCATCTGCGGCGTCCCTCAAAGCTCATCCCTCAGCCCCACCCTGTTCAACACCTACATGAAGCCCCTGACCAACTTCGTCAGAGCCCACGGCCTCAACATCATATCCTACGCAGATGACTCCCAGCTCATCCTCTCACTGTCAGAAGTCCCCTCCACCACTAGAACCAACTTTTGTATATGCATGAAGAGCGTCGCCGATTGGATGAAGAACAACTGCCTAAAGCTCAACACAGACAAAACTGATCTTCGGGAACAACACCTTCCTGAGGAGCAACTCCTGGTGGCCATCCGAACTTGGACCCTCACCCACACTGACTGGCCATGCCCGCAACCTTTGCAAAGAAAAGGGGCCCCCTGACACTAGTGAGAAGTACACCTAGACAGGGAAAAGACATTAATGTAAATACTCTAGGGCTACTTCAGACCATGAACCCTCACACCATAGAAAGGCTGAGAAATAACTATAGTGACACTAAAAATTAGAAATGTATAAAAAAGTTTATTTATAAATTATCTTAATCCTATTGTTAGGTAACTATAAAAACACATAATAAACATAAAGATATTCATACAGAGACTAACAATTATACAACATTCTGACCACATTCATTCACAATCAGAGACATACTACATACATATAATCAAATTGATATACATGATTATTCCGTCCCACATGATTGGGTTTATACAGACTATAACAAACAAACAACAACAACACTTAAATAAGAAGTTTGCATTTTTAGGGTGGTTTTCAAAGATGACTCTACGCGCGTTTCGACAGAAACACTGTCTTCATCAGGAGTTCCACCTCAGAATGTTGTGCTCAAAACTATCCAGCATCTGTACGTAGGCTGATAAGAGGTTTAAATGGTTCAGTTCAAGAATTTATTCCTGTCATCCAGGATACACCTGTAAGGTTCTTATGCTGATAGTGGCCTGTCTCGAAAGGGAACAGATTTGGTATATTAACCGACTCCTCAAGAAGAAGGCCTTGATAAAATGTATCCAGCAAGAGAGACGAGCTGCTAATCCCTCAGATGGTTGAAAATAGATGCTATATTAGCAATCCAAACCGCAACCTTGGCATCATCCTTGACAGCAAACTCACCATGACAAGCCAGATCTATGCAGTCTTTTCTACCTGCTTCCTCAATCTCCGCATGCTCTGGAAAATCTTAAGATGGCTCCCCGTCAATGCCAGGAAAACAGTCACGCAAGCCCTAGTTACCAGCCGCCTGGGCTATGGCAACACACTCTACGTAGGAATCACCACCAAACTCCTGAAGAAACTCCAGATGATATAGAACTCTGCCGACTGACTCATCCTCAACCTTGCTAAACGGACCAACACCACCCCCACCTCAAGAAGCTCCAGTGGCTCCCTGTCCAGAAGAGATGCCACTTCAAGATGTTGATACACGCCTACAGAGTCCTTTACGACCAAGGACCAGCTGTCATGGGCACCCAAGTCCTGGCTAGGACAACCCATGTAAGGAAACAGAACCTTCTACCCACAGGGCTCCATTGGGCTGCTCACTCCCGGCACTGGTGCAGTAGCCATCACACCAAGACCTTGGGTGAACCCCTTCTTGAGCATGGATGGGAGGATATAGAGAATTCAGTACAGTATCATGATGAGAGTGCACATGAAGACTGTATACCTTCTATTTAACACGTATGAGTGAGCCTACCCCTGAGTGAGAAATGCAGTGCCATGATTAGACTACACATGAAGCGCTATGTTCTTTATTCAAGCGTATGAATGTTCCTATCCATGTATGTGGCGTGGTAGTGTTGTATACACTATACAGACACAAGCAGGACAAAAGCAGCCTTATGATAGCCTAAAGCACAAATAACGCTGTTCACTGCAAAACTCTCCCAGGCACCGCAACCACGCATAGGGCTGAAGCGGCGTTATGCAGAAATAACGTTGCGGGATGATTAAGGACTTCATGTCCCATCATGCCTAGATCCGCGTCTACGTGCCTGCCGGTGTCGGCCACTGGAGGGTACATAAACCACTCCCAACGACCACGCCCTTGCTAGGCAATCCGCCTATTGGAGGAAGAGAAGCTTCTGTCTGCCGTCCGGATCGGAGCTCCTGCCGGAAGAAATCCACGACCCTACTCTGCCGTCGAGGGACGCCTGCCAGTTTCACCGCTCCTGTCAGCTGTCCAGAATGCTGTGCCTTGGAAGCGGTCCTGCTCTCCGGGGAGGTTCCCCTTCAGCTAAGTCAGCGTCGCCGAGGCCTTGCGCGCGCGTGACTAATTGTACTAATATTGTTCTGTATCGAGTGTGCTGGGCATTACGGACCGAAGCGATTAACATTTTGTGATTAAGGTGCTATTAATCTCGAAGTCGCTACGGTGCTAGCATGTACTATTTCATGAACTACTAACACTAGATACGTTTAACTGCATGTGACGCAGCTCTTGGAAAAGCATAAAGAAACTTTCAATAGAGATCGAAGGCACTGATCTCTATGAACTTAAGTTCTACAGCGTTTTCCCTGTGACCCTACGTTCCCTGACACTCAGCTTGTACCATTGATAAAGTGGATGTTCCCTGGGTCCAGTCCCTACCCACACCTGCACCAGGACGAATAATCGGTGAGGGAGGTCCGCTACCTACGCAAGCTGTCTATATTATTTTGTCCCAACCCCCATTCCCCTTGACGTGCTTCTCGGGGAGCAATTTACTGTTCTCCGTGGAGAACGGCATTGGGAGTGGTCGGACTGTCTTCTACATTGCTCCTGCTGGGCCTAGATACATCAGGTTAGTGCACGTGTGTGTTTGGCTTCTGACCCAAGCCTACATCAACCACTGCCTGTACTTCACTGACCATTCAGGCACCTTTGATCCTCCTCCCTCGCCCACACCCCCTGCATCAGCCAGAGCTACAGTGGAAGTTGCTCCTTCTCCTACCTCGCCAGCAAGTCCTGGAACAACCTTCCCTTGTGCCTCTGAACCTCTCCCTCCCTACCTCCCAGAATTCAGAAAGGGACTCAAGACCTGGCTCTTCAACTGATACTAGCCTCAGTAGCTAGATTCTAGTGCCTGAATAACTTCACAGGTGATCAGCCGTACTCTACAAACCCTTATTGATTGATTGAAATGTTGGAGAACAAAATAGATTCAATATCAATCTAGATGAACTTGCTACACACAGATGTGCGCAAAGTCAATGAAAGATCCTTGGAGATTGAGGAGGAAGTTGAACACCTGTCTAGTGAGGTGAAAGACCTGCAGTCCATGGTTCGCGCACCGACTGACAAGGCAAAGCACCTTGAAGACTGCCTCGAAAACTCGGAGGGTAGGTTTCGGAGATTTAATCTTTGCTTCGTTGGATTCTAGGAGAGGCAGGAGGGGGAGAAACAGAATCCTTCCTGGAACAATGGCTCCTGAAAGTCATGGGTCCCAGCCTGTTTTCCTCCATCTGGCGGTTGAACGAACTCAGCCCACTAGGCGCTGGTCCCCCTCCACCCACCTGTTGCTCCCCTACGGGCCCTGATTCCAAAGCTACTCAATTACCGGGTCAGAAGCAGCATTCTTCAACAGGCCTGCAAAAAGGCGACCCTCATTTTGAGGGCCAACCTATCCGAATTTTCCCTGACTACACTTGCAGAGTCCAGACCCAGAGGTGATTCTGAATGGCTGTCAAACAGAAATGGTGCTCCTTGAATATCAAATATTTGGTTCTCTTCCCGGTCAAACTGCGGGTAGTGAATGATGGACAGTCTTGCTTCTTTACTTGTCCAGAGGAATCGAGAACACCTGCACCCCAGAGGTGGCCTGCACGTCAAGGGATGCCAGAGGCACAGACGGGAGACAGCAGAGCAGACCCAGTGGCTCAATGGAGAGATGGTAGTGGGGCATAGTGGTGAATACCAGCAGCCCTCACATCAAAATGCAGCAAGATGGCACTTTGGGAATTGCCACTGATGACACATTGGGGGACATCCAGGGCCACGGAGAATCACGAATACAAACTGACACATGCTGAATCCTCAGTCAAGGTGTTTGAGATTAACGCTAGACACTGGTGCCCTCATAAAGGCTGGACATCCAAGGAGATGCACTATCCCTGCCCTAACGCCTAGGGCATAAGATGTCGACTCGTACAATAAAATACGCAATGCCTGATAGGATGACGAATATTTAAAACTCTTAAAAGTCTATTGATCTCCCTCATCTGGACTGGCAAATGTAACAGAGTGGGGCTGCATGTACTGAAACTAGACTTGGAAGAAGGAGGGCTCAGCCTGCTGAATCTGGAATTGTACTATCTGGCAGTGCAGTGATAGCATGCTGCCAAATGGTGTACTGACGGACTTAAAGGGGAGAAAAGGTTGTTAGCGGGGGACTCCAGGGACAGAGGACTATACGCAGTGCTTGATGGCAGGCGTCATCAGGGCAAACACTGTCCAAAACAGTGAGGCAGGTGGCACAAGCATGAGAGATAGCGAGTCGCTCATGCGCAAACTCCCTTTCTCCAGAAACCTGCCGATATAGTTGTTAAAACCTTTCATAGACATCTATGTCTGCGTCAGCAGGGAGGGACAGGAGCTGCGACACACTGGGAGACCTGTAAGCGGGAGACAGTCGCATATGTTTTGCTGAGGCCTAGGACAGTTTTGGGGTGGGACCTGACCAGGTCTTGCAGTTTGCTAAGTTGACAAAGAATTCGGACATGCTTTCCACATACCCCTGAGCTAGTTCATATGCTAGAAGTGTTGCTGGATATGGGATCCCTGTTGTGGGGGGGGGGTATACAATATCTCGGAGGCGGGAAGGCCTATACTGGGGGCCCAGCAAATAACGGGACAGCCACACTGGAGCTCTGTTCGTGCCGTCGGCCACGAGCGCTGACGCCACCCTTTATTTATAACCCCTGGTCCGCGCCCGGCCCAGGAGGGTGAATGCGCTACAAATTATAGGAAGGGCCGGGTGGCTCACTACATCCCTGCTTATCCATCTTGGTGTAAACAACAAACTAAAATAATAAACTAACAAAATAAACACAACAGCATGAACAACAACAGTCTATGACATCAATCTTCTTCGGAGATGCCCACGGCTCTTCAACACCAACAGTCTCTCAGCTTTTGGCTTGGTCGGGGATTGTCTCGCAACTGATACGGTGCTTTTCGTTGGGAAGCACTTGCCACTGGCCTCCAGGTATTTTCCTCTCCCTGTTGAGTTGCCTCTCCTTCCGCTTCACGTTCACTCCTGGGGGTTCCCCTGAATGTGCTTTCCCCTTCGGTTCCCTCATTCTGTCCGCCTTCTGGTTGTACTGACTCCCGATCCTCTCTGATGGCCTTGGGTGGGTAGCACCAACTTTTTAAACCACGATGCATTCCTCGCTATTCGCCTCTCTCCTCTTTGCGCCGTCACCATTGTTCCTTGTACTTCCACCACCTCCCAGGGCTCCGACTCGAACGGAGTTCTGAATTTCGACCCTGGGTGTCTGTCCTTCACAATCACCTTGTCTCCCCTCTGGAGTTTGACGGTCCTAGCTCTTCTTCTTCTACTGGCCAGATCATTGGCGGCTGTTCTTTTGGCGTGCACCGCTTCCTCGTCCATGGTGCCAGGCTCCCATTCGTCGCTCACCGGTACTACGTCTCTTACTGCCCGTCTCATTATTAGATCACTTGGGGCACACCCGGTGGTGCTGTGGGGTGTTTGCCTGTACGCTCATAGAAACCGATGCAGACACTCTTCAAGATCCTCTCGCTGATCTACTCCAATTCGTAGGGCCTTGTTAATTGTCCGCATGAGTCTCTCTACATCACCGTTGGCTTGGGGCCATTGAGGAGTTATTCTCCGGTGACGGATGTTATGGTGCTTCATGTATTCTTGGAATTCTTGTCCATGGAAGGGTGGCCCGTTGTTGGTTCGCACCACCTCTGGCGTTCCCAGTAATGCAAATGTCTTTTCTAACGCGGGCTTGACGTTTTCGAAGGCCGTCGACCGAACTATCTCCACGACTGGAAATTTTGAATAACTGTCCAGCAGGACCAGGGTCGATCTCCCGTCCGGGAAACTTCCAAAGTCCATACTGACAGATGCCCAAGGTTTCGTTGATGGCTGCTCCGTGATTATTGGTGGAACTGGCGCCTCACCTCCTTGATCTGACACTCGTGACAGTTTCTAACTTTCTCCTCGACCATACGATCCATTCCTGGGAACCATACTTTTGTTCGCAGGCGTGCTTTGGTTTTTTCAATCCCCTGGTGCCCTTGGTGAGCCAGGTCAATTGTTCGCTTCCACAGCCTAGCCGGCATTACAATTTTTGTTCCTCTGAGGACGATCCCCTCACTGCTTTTGCTAAGCTCGTCTCAGCATCTCCATACCCCTATCCGAGCTTCTCTGTCTTCCTCCGTCCTCCTGCTCACTCCGTCCCAAAAATTCTTCCAGGCATGGCTTCGTAGCGTTTCCTTTACCGCCACTAGACATTCATCCTCGTCAGTGGCTGTCCGAATTTCTTCCAGCGACAGAGCTCGGGGGCAGGACGCTCCTGTGACATGCTTGACGAATGACTCAGCCCCTTCGTCCACCTCGGTCGGCTGGCTCGTGTTATAGGTTAGCGGGTGTCGCGACAGGTAGTCCGCCGGGTTGTTGGCACCAGGTCGATAGACCAACTCGAAGTTGTAATGTTGGATCTGTACCGCCCACCTCTCGATCCTCGGGTGTCCACTTCTCGCCGTCCCGGTGAACAGTGGAACTAAGGGTTTGTGGTCTGTCACGACTTTGAATCTGTGTCCACAGAGATATATGTCAAAATGCTGACACACCCACCTTATCGCCAACGCCTCCCTCTCAATCTGGGCATAACGAGTCTCCACTGCCGTCAGTGCTCTGCTGGGTTATGCAATCGGCACCCAGTCCTCCTCGCCATCTCGCTGAAGGAGTACTGCCCCTAGGCCAACCGGGCTCGCATCAACCACCAGTTCCGTGGGGTGCCCAGGTTGGAAATATGCCACTGTCGCTCCCTGCAGCAGTGCTCCCTTGATGTCTTGAAACGCCTTCGCTGCCTCCCCCGTCCATTGCCACTTCACGTCCTTCTTGGTGAGCGCCCTCAGTGGCTCCAACAGTGTAGCCAAGTGGGGAATAAACCGTCCACAATAATTAGCCATGCCGAGGAAGCTTCTCATCTCGGACTGATTCTGGGGAGTAGTCGCCGCTTTGATCGCTTCCACCTTCGCTCGGTCCACCTGTAATCTATCCTTCGAGAACCGGTAACCGAACAATTCTACCTCGTTGGCATAGAATTGGCACTTCTCTCTGTGCAGCGTTAGCCCGTGATCAACTAGCCGTTGGAGGGTGGCCCTTACTCGCTTATGGTGTTCTTCGAGGGACTTGGAGAAGATTAGCACATCATCACTCACATTTATCACTCCCATTAGACCAGATAGTGCTCCTCGGATGGCATCCTGGAATACCTCCGCCGCGGAAGATACCCCAAAACTGAGTCGCTTGAACCGCCGCAATCCTACATGGGTGGAAAAAGTAGTTATATAACGGCTGGACTCGTCAAGCAGCAACTGGTGATATCCAGAATTGAGGTCGACTTTGGAGAACCACTGTTCTCCGTTGATATCTGCCACTATCTCGTCTATTATGGGAGTAATGTGCCGTTCTCTTTTAATGGCGGTGTTCGGCAGGCGCATGTCCACACTTAGGGGCCGATTCCGATCTCGGCCGGTAGGGCTCCGAATCGGATTCGGATTCACCGGATCCGATTCGGAGCCCTGTTTCCCGACCAAATCGTACGCGGGTCCGGCCGAGCGAGTACGATGCAAGCACCCGCGAAATCGCCGACCGACTCGAACGCGGCTTCAACACGCTCCGACCGACTCGCATGGACACGACTCGTACCGCGCTATGGAGACGTTTCCCGGCCGGGTAAGTACGATGCGCGCCGCGAGCAGTCCGACCGACTCGCGCCGTCCGGCTCGAAAGAGCTGTCGGAGCCGGACTTTGGGGGTCCGCGTCGGACCCCCTGTGCGCGTAGGCGCGCGAGTCGCACACAGGGGGACCCATGGGTCCCCCTCACCTGTGCATGTGCGCCGCGATGCGCTTGGAGGCGTACACGCTGTAGGGGCGCCCTTGTCCGCCTCGCACCCATTGAGTCAATGGGAGACCGCGTACGCGTTGTACAACAGGCTCCCATTGACTTCAATGGGAGTCCGACCGACTCGAGTCCGATGGCATGCGTGCGCATCGTACTCGTTCGGTCGGACTGCTAGGGTCCGATTCGGTCGGAATTCTCTCCGGGTCCGGCTCGGTCGGAGAGATTTCCGGCCCGAATCGGAATCGGCCCCATAGTCTTATCACTCCTGGTTGTTTTGGTTTTGGAGCAATTATGAGCGGGGACACCCACGGGGTGGGCCCAGACACTTTCTCAATCACTCCCGCCTTTTCCAGCTTTTCCAATTCTGCCTCCACCAGCGCCCATAGGTGAAATGGCACTCTCCAGTGTCTCAATGCCACGGGTTTGATAGTTTTCTCTATGTGCAGCTTCACTTTGACCCCTTTTAGGCACCCTAACCCTTCGAAGAAGCTGGGGAACTCTGCCATGATCTTGTCGGCATGAGATTGATGTACTTGTCGCGCAAACACTACCAATCCTAAATCCTCTGCGGAGTGGCAGCCTATTAAGGTACCCGCACTGTCTTTCGTCACATGAAATCGGGTCAGGGCCGATCGGTCTCCATGAGTGACCTCTACATCGATCATTCCTTGGAGCGGGATGGGAGTGTCTCCTCCATAGGTGAAGATTTTAGCTCGGGTGCACTGTAGCGGTGGTTTGGGCATGAGTAGGTCATATTGCTCTGCATCGAGAATGTTCACTGAAGCTTCAAGAAAAGGTGGAGGCAGCACCAGGGATGAAGTCACAAATCAGCCAGTATGGTCTTTTCAAATTCTTTTATTCTTCTTTGTATAAAAACACAGGACAACAGCCAACGCGTTTCGTTCCCTTTATAGGAACTTCATCAGGGCAAAAGGTTTATTGGATGGACCACGTTCCATTCGATGAGTCAGGACAATAGTGAACCAAATTTGCTGCTTTCCCGTATCGTGGGTTTGGGTGCACACATCACCGTCAATTCAAAGGCCGACTTGAATTCAACAATTGTGGTTTACCATAACCTCTTTTATATCGAAGGATGGGCTTCTTATACGGAGACCAATATTGCTTGGATATTGGATATGCATGGTTCCTATTACCAAATAGAACGGTTCCGGGCAACTTAGAGTGATCCACCGTTGGCAATAGAACTCGGCCTTAATCTAGTTCCGTTGTACACATAAGCGGAACTATTTTCGGACATATAACACATCTGTGTCTCTCTAGACCCTTTGAATACTGGATGTACATTGTTCGTATTTACATATAAGTATCGGGTCGGACAACCCGGAGTGACCTTTTTGTAGCAAACGGAATTAAGCTGCAACGCTGTACCGACGTCTTTTAGAAATCGGATTTCACTTTGTCCGTCTAATTTGGTTCACTATTGTCCTGACTCATCGAATGGAACGTGGTCCATCCAATAAACCTTGGAGGGAAGTGAGCCCGGTGAGGGTGTTGGGGGGGGAGGGGAGCTGTGGGTTGTATCCCAGAAGTTGGAGCGATGCTTGCAAGACAGAAGAAAGTGGTGGGCTTTGGAAGGAGTCTGCAGCATCAGGTTTTTCAAATGGGATATAGGATGTCCGGGGTGGGATAGGTTGCAGGGTGAGGTAAGGTCTCCATTTGTGGCTACAAAAGGGAAAGCAGATTGAGGGGCAGGGTATGGCAAAATGGCTGCACCTCATAGAAGAGTGATGAGTGACTGACTCCAACTGATATGGATAGAGATTGAAAACTGTCAATGAAGGTCCAGCGAGCGCTTGCAAAATGCATAGCGTATTCTCATTTTGAGGACCTAGGGGAGGTAGATCCCCAGAGCAAATCGCCAGAAAGTTGATTGGTGAGTTGCTGAATAGCAGCACATTGGGATTAGGCCTTGTAGGCGCAGGATTTAAGTTTGGTGGGGAAGAAACAGGAGCAACATGGAGAAAGTCTGACAGTTGTGTAGGCTCAGAACTTGGAGCAAGTGATACTGAACAACGAGAGTGTTTTGAGGATCGGTCACTATGTCAGACTGAAGCATGAGCCCAGGGTATGGAGCAATGAAGTAACCTAAGGAAGTAAGTGTAGTGTGAGGGTGACTTTCACTCAGTGTTGGAGGAACAGAGAAGAGGTCAGTTGTATAGACCAAGGACTTGGAGCAATGTTAGTGGTGTGAGGAAGGCTCTCTAAGTCAGACAGTTGTGTGAGTTCAAGATCTAAGGCAATAAGGTGATGTGGTGAAATGAGTGTATAATGAGTCTGTCACTCTCTCAGCAGGGGGGTGGAGAAGCTGTTGTCTTTGAAGATAAGTGCGAATGAGGTTTGAAGTGTGGGTGTTTGTGCAGCTAGGTGAAAAGTTTTCATGACTTTGAGAACAGTTATGAAAAAACAGTAAAATAACGTTCGGCAAATATTGGTGCGTTGAATTATGATTATTTCATTAATGTAAATGGAAATAATGATTTATCCTTTGAAAGATGGAGAGGGAGAAAATTTTAGCTTGCAACCATTAAGGAGAACATGAAGAAGATATGGTCTGTTTTGAGCTTACCATAGTGACTACATTGGTACTGGTCTGCGATGAGTGTATTGGAGTAGTCTTCCATTGTTCTGTGTTTTTGTGGATGCTTTTGAAAGATTTGATAAGTAAGGCACTTTAAATTAGTTAGCACCCACTTTTTCCAGCTTATGTGACATTGCTGCTGAGTAGGTAAAGGTCATGTGGGTCGTAAAGAAGGACCAAGTTAAATTGATAATGGTTGAAGGGGTGTATTTTGTTCTAGCTTAATAGGCCAGCATGGAATGTAGAAATAAAAGACTTATGGCACAATTTATAAATTGGCGGTTGGGCTGTCCGCCGCCAGGGCGATGAAGTATTTTACTCCATCACCCTGGCAGCGGTCCCAACAGCCACATTTAGAAATGGCTGTCGGGCCGACGGATATTTCTAGCAGTGACAGAATCTGCCTTCAAGGCGGTTTCTGTCAGTGCATTCTAACTTTGCCATAAGGCTCTGCAAACATGACGGAGCCGTACGGCAAAGCTACACATTTTTTTTTCTTTTCAAAAACAGGACCCCAAAGCTGGATTTTGTTTTTGAAAATAACAAAAACAATGCCCCCCTCGCCATGGGAGATATCTCCCATGACAAGGGTTTTTTTTTACATTTTTACTGCCCCTCACTGCCAGGGTTTGCCTGGTGGTGATGGGCAGTAAAAAACGGCTATATGTACGCCCATCTAACTTGGGCAGGTGGACATATAGAGTGTTCTCCAACAGCCCTAACTCTGTCGGGCTGTCAGAGAAGTTTGGCCATGACGGAGACATTATCAAACTATAGTTCACCTGCATTTAAGTTTGGGTGGGCAGACCATTATGTTGTGGGAAGGCTACTCCATCGCCGCTGCGATGGAGTACACTGTCCGCCAACACATGGATTGGGCCTTAGTCAGTGGCAATTAGGTCTAGCTGAATTGATTAGTGCTGTCAAGAATGGAAACATCAGAGAGAACTGAGTGTTTCGTTCTAGCTAATAGGTCAGGCTGGACTGAGGCAAGGGAAATGTTTCACCAATGGCAATTAAGTTAGGCAAAGTTGGGGCGTGGCTACGCCGTGCTGCAGTATGGCCGCCTTCTGAAGGGGCTCTGCCGGCCAGGCTTCAAAATCCTTAAGTATCTCCTTCTGTGTTCGGAATCTGCCATCGCAAAGCAGTGGGATCTAATGCCAGCACCAGTCGCGTTGTTCGTGCAACGACTCGGCTGTGGGGGCGAAGTGAAAGCAGCTGAATTTACCCTGTCAAGCTGCGGCCGGGTCTGAAGAGGAAAATGGCTGCTACATACCACCGAGTCGAGTAACAAGCCCGACGTGATCCTGAGTATCAAAACGCTACTCACTGCGGTGTGCCGTGACCTTGTGTGATGGTAGGCGGCTGACGACCGACGGACGTTGGGCTCCGAATCCTAGCCGGCGTTAACCCACCATATACGCAGTGGTGACGACGATACAGCAAGGGCGGAAGCGCCTGTGAGGCTACGCGGGACACCTGCGACCGGAGGAAGTAAGCCGATCCAGCCATCTCCCGTGGGCTGTTGCTGTGGCGCTGCTGCTGCGAGAACACCAGCTGCGCTGGCCTGAAGACAGAGGCGGTGCAGTGTTGCAGAGAAGTGCGGTGAGTGTAAGTCGGGATCGGAGGTGGTGCGGGACCGGGCGCGCCTCTGCTACCTAGGCCTGGGCCCCAATTGGCATACTGTGACTGCTGGGGCTGGGCTGGGGCTGGCGGCGGGTGTGTTTGTCCCGCACTGCAGGGGATTCTGGCCGAACTCGCGCACCGAGGTGCTGCTAGGCGAGGTGGTTGCACGGGAGTGTGGTGGGATTGGGTAGGGGGCACAGGGGCCTGTTCTTTCGCGCCTGCTCGGGCACCCGCCGGTGCAGTGGATAGCCCCCCCCACCTGTTTGCACTAGCGCCGGCTCCCACCCTTCTGAAGGTAGCCCAGTGCCCTTCGGGCTCATAATCAAGAGGCTTGGACGGCGTGGGCGAGGTTTGTGCACTAAACCAACACAAGACACCGCGCTAGGTCAATTGTGACGCCGGCCAGCGCTGTGTGAGCCTACGGGGGTGCTGCATCTGGATTGTGTCACCCTGAACTGGTCTCGCGCCACCTGTGCCAATGGGTAAGACTGACCCTAAACAGGCCAAGCTCCTCTTTGAAAATAAGCGCCAAACCCGCACGACTGATGCGGGCTCTGAGCCGGACACTGTCCAGGGCGTTAAAGACTCAATGGAGCAGCAAGAGGAAGACCTGCACACCATCCTGCTAGATGTGCGCTCAAGCATCAAAACCATCGACAATAAGATCGACACACTCACCTCAAGCCTGGAAAAAGTAAAGAAACGGGTGGATGTCCATGAGGGCCGCCTTGACACCCTGGGGACTAGGATTTCAGATACCCAAGACTTTCAGGCGGAATCCAAAGTACAAATACTAAACATGGAAAAAGTGCTGGCAGTAATTAAGGCTAAAAATGAGGATTTGGAGGCGCGCTCTAGGCGCAATAACCTAAGAATTATTGGTCTGCCAGAGTCCACTGCAATCCCGAAAATGGAACCATACATAGAAAACCTGCTATGTGACTTGTTCGGGCCGGCACTCTCGCAGGTCATGATCGTTGAGCGTGCCCACCGCTCACTGGGCCCTAGACCTCCACCTGGCGCCCCCCCACGCCCAATAATAGCACATCTTCTGAACTATAGAGACAGGGACGCAATTCTCAAAGCAGCCAGGGACAAAAGCCCTATAACTCATCAAGGGAATTCACTCTCCTTTTTCCCATACTACACCCCTGCTGTTCAGGCCGCACGTAGAGAGTTCACGCCAGCGAAACGCATCCTGCAAAATGCCTCCATTCCATATGCCATGTTATACCCGGCCAAGCTAAAAATTACACACGAAGGACAAACACAATTTTTCACTGACGCTAAGTCAGCCCTAAAATACACTAAGCATATATGCGCAAGAAAGTCGCCTCCTCGCTCCTCACAACAAATTGTTTCAGAACAGAACTTGAGCGACAATGACTGACTTGTTTATTCTACAGTTGTGTATTTAGCTACGCATGTTTTGTATGCATTTGCATTAGTTATGATACTTTCATTAGCTATTCCAGCCATAGTAAGATGCAACTCACTGTTCATGGTCTTGTAATGTTGGAAGCCTCATATTCGGCAGACTCCTACTCATATGTCAAGCCTGGCCACCTTGCCATCTGGCAGGTAATTGCCGCGCTCCAAGCCCCACAGGGAGATCTCCCATGAGCTTTTGCTTTTCGGTTCAAGGGGTTTTGTACGGGTGGGAGGGAGGCTATAAGTCACAACCTAATTGGGAGGTTGGTGTGGGTGGTGGGTGGGTCAGGGAGTTCAAAACAGATTCAGACACATGGTCACTAACTGCACGGTATTTGCAGATGGTACATAGCAACGTGTTTTTTTTTCTTTTTTATTAATAGTCATGTTAATTTCCAGTTTATATACCAAGAATAGATCAGCGACATCATCTTCCTATTTGTTTACTGATGCTCCAAAGTGCGCTCTACTTATACAAGCAACTTACTATACAACATTCCTGTTAAGACATGACTGAGACTAAATTCATCACATGGAATGTGAGAGGATTTAATGACTTTAGGAAATCACGATTGATACATGCATATTTAAGCAGACACCACGTAGATGTGTGCTTCCTCCAAGAAACTCACTTGAAGCACGTCTCTGACCCCAAACTGCAAAACAGATACTGGGTGGAAGTACACTCGGCCCCATACTCCAACTACGCTAGAGGGGTTTCGATACTGATCAGGCGTGGCCTTGGCTGGTCAACCACACATACACAGATAGACCCGGACGGGCGCTATATCATTTTAACTGGTACCCTCATGTCAACACAGATCACCTTAGTGGCCATCTACGGTCCAAATGTTGATGATCCACAATTCTTTCTCACTGTATGGGCTAAAGTATCGGCAACAGGTAGTGGCACGGTCATTTGGGGAGGGGATTTCAACGTCACTCTTAACAACGACTGGGATAGGGTCGGGGCCCTCGCAACCCACACTTTAAGGCATCCCAGCAGCTGAATAATCTCATTCTGGACCACAGTCTTATTGATATATGGTGCAGCAGGAATCCAGACATTAGAGAAGGCACGTGTATCACCTCACACCACAGTGACTGGTCCAGGCTGGACTATTGGCTTGTAACATGCGATGTTGCCTCCTGGACCATAGACGTGCTACATCTACCGCGCACGCTGTCCGACCACGCTCCAGTAGTGTTGCGCTGGATGATACCGCACACATCGCCCTGCGCGTTCAGCCGGCGTCTCCCACCACAAGCTTTACTAGATGCTGCATTTAGAGAAGAGATCAGAACCGACATTACCCAGTACTTCTCCGCGAATGAAGGATCAGTAGACTCTCCCTCAACCTTGTGGGAAGCCTTCAAGGCAGTTATAAGAGGGGCTTGTATATCTAAGCAATCTGGGGTGCTGAAATCTATTCGATCCACTCTAGCAAAACTGGAGCAGGAAATTAAATCCACGGAACTTCTGTTCTTTCGGTCTGGGAAACCCAGTCACCTGGCATCCATACGGGAGAAAATGTCGGAATTTGAAGTAGAGGCGGATAGGGAGACCCGATTCCTGGGGAAAAGCGCGAGAGCACGGGGTTATGCAGAGGGCGACATGCCAGGTAGAACCCTTGCCAATACACTCAAACAAGATACATCTCCCACCTTTATAGCCGAGCTACTAGACGAAGACTCATCCCCCATTAGAGGGCAAGAGGCCACACATAAGTATATCACCAGATTTTATTCCTCATTATACACGGCCACGCAAAGCGCACCCCACCTCGAACTCGGAGAGTACTTAAACTCAATTGAACTACTTTGGCTCAGCGACACGCATAGAGCTTATCTAGATGAACCTTTCACAGTCGAAGATATTACACAAGTTATCAGCAGTTTACCTGGCAAAAAGGCACGTGGGCTAGACGGGCTGACCACCACATTTTACAAGATATACGCGGAAGAGCTTGCGCCCCGGCTACTAGATGTATATCAGGAATTGTTAGAGATAGGAGTCCTGCCGCCAACTATGCGTGAGGCGGTGATTATTTCCCTTTTAAAACCGGACAAGAAAACAAATCTCTGCGACTCATATAGACCCCTTTCTTTGATCAATGTCAAGATTCTAGCCAAGCTAATTGCCAATAGATTGCAGCCGCTTCTACCACTTATTGCCAGGCCAGACCAATCTGGATTTATTTTGCGCACATTATTTGCCATGGGCCACCAAATAGATCCACAACTACCGGCCATTGCAGTGTTTCTTGACGCAACCAAGGCATTTGACTCCCTGGAGTGGCCATTCTTGTTTACTATTCTACCTAGGCTGGGATTCAGTCCTAATTTTATTAATTTAATCAGCCGGCTATACACTAAACCCACAGCCCGTCTCAGAGCTAATGGACTAATATCGGAGCCATTTTACATAACCCGCGGCACTAGACAGGGAACCCCGCTCTCGCCGCTGTTATTTGCAGTGGCGATGGAGCCATTGGCTGCTAGAGTTCGTCAACATCATACCGCCCGCGGACTGGGTTTCACGGATAGAAGTCTTATAATCTCAATGTACGCGGACGATATAACATTATATATTCGTAAACCAGATGAAAACTTAAACCCAGTACTGAGGGAAGTCCTCCGATATGGGGGAATGTCTGGCATAAAAATAAATTGGTCCAAATCTTCCATTTTACCTCTCACCGAAGCCCCATTAGAAATTGATTTGGAATATCTGCTTACATGGGCTGATGGAGCTGTTAAGTACATTGGTGTCTGGCTAAGTAGAAACTTACAAGATATATGGCGTATGAATTTCGGCAGATTAGTGGACTGGTTGGAGCGCAAATCGAAACTCTGGGCTGCTCTACCTTTATCATAGGCTGGCAGAATTGCCATAACCAAAATGATAGTTCTCCCCAAGTTTTTATACCTGTTCGTCAATGTACCTATACCTTTAACCCAAGCCTTTTTTAAATCACTTCGCTCTATCATGATCGCCCTGGTTTGGGCTGGAAGACAGCCTCAAGTGAGCTGGGAACTGCTGACACGTCCAATATCAGGGGGATGGTTGGGAGCACCTGACCTTGAACTTTATGCATTATGTGCGCAGGCCCAATATCTTCCTTACTGGATACACCCCGTCCCTTTTCAGCCACATGTGGCTATTGAGAGGGACGTGGCTGACCCCACCCCTCTGCACGCAGCCGTATATAAACCCTACCACAGAACGGCCAGCGAGGTGAACACGGTCGAGACCCTGCGTTGGGCGTGGGATGGTCTAAGGAAGCGTGTTGGGACCCCGCTGCTTTATGCACCCTCCACCCCACTTGCACATCATCCACATTTTCCCTTTCTTAATGATAAGGGCTCTATAGAATGTGCCTGAAACATGGGCATCTCTACAATGGGCGACCTGTACCCACAAGACACATTTCTAGAACCACCACAAAACCAGGAAGGCACTCAAATACCCATCCTCGAACTACTTCTATACTACCAACTTTGAGCCGCCTGTAAGACAATACACCCGACCTTCCCAACCTCTCCAGCTATTATGAAGCCACTAGAGCACCTATTAACTACCCCATCACCCCGCAGAATGATTACTAGGTTATATAACCTCACACAAACGAATACCCCATGTATTGCCCCCAAAGCACTGACGCAGTGGAGGAACGATTTGAATGAACTGCCTACAGACGAACAATGGTCATTCTGTTGCTCCCAGCTGAGATATTTATCACTGAACTACAAGCTGAGGCTTATACATTTTAAATTCATACACAGGATGTATCGCACCCCCATGCAGTTACACAAGCTAGGGTTACGGCCAGACTCGAGGTGCTGGAAATGCAGACGAGAAGATGCTACCTTTCTATATGTAGCGTGGGACTGCCCACCCATAGTGGGATTTTGGGAGGAGGTATATAACACCGTACATGCAGTCACCGGATTGATGCTGGAGTGCACCCCATTGGTGGCATTGCTGGGCTACGTAGAGGAAGTCTCACCTGAGAAACGCAGACTGGTGGCTATGATGCTACTGCTAGCAAAGCGTTGACTAGCCATTCATTGGGGCGCCCCTAAAACTCCCCGCATAGCTACTTGGGTACGAGACATAGCTTATTGTCAGGAGCAGTTAGCAGCATTCTGGGACCTAGTGCCTATGGCATCTCGCCTGAAAGACATATGGGAACCGTTCACGATCTAGCTCAGAGAAAAAGGCGAGGCTCTAACAGACGACTATAGACCTACACTAGCTGCAACATTGGCAGGATTGCCACAATAGTTGCCCAAACACCTGTCATCTTGTGTAGAATATCATCCCAGATATGTATATCATCTATTCTGAAACAAGCAAAAAAGTTAAATACCGGCCCCCCCGCCCCCTCCCCTTTCAGGTGCCCAGAGAATCTCTCCGTCCACCTAGTCTATACATGTCGCTAAAGTGTCTCAGTCATTATAACCTTGTTAGTTGTTTTAATGTATATGGTGATATTCGTATAAAGCACAGAACGCGCTGGAGAATATAATTGACCTCAATTTACACTGATGTAATAACAACTCATGTAAAGATACAATTCTGTATAATGCTTTGCAGTTTGTATATATGATTTTGCTTTGTTATGCATATGTCTGAACAAAATTATTTAAAAAAACAATAAAATAAAAAAAGTTAGGCAAAGTTGTTACTGTCTTTAGGTCATGTGCTGTGTGAAAATGCAGCCTACCATATGGAACAACACAGAGAACAGCGCATTAGAGGATCACTCCATCTGGTCAGTGAGTGTGCCCATGACCCACGCTCTTCTCCATATCCACTAGCTGAGTGCTTGCCTGCCCCAACAAAAATGGCGAGACGGTGCTTCAAGAGTAGAATGAAGCATCCTATACGGATAGTGCCAGGATGCAGAGCAAGCATCATTGGGGGCTGTAGGAGTCTGTGTAGACTCTCAGACATCACAGAAAACACAGGCGACCAATGCCTTTTATGCGGCTGGTAAGTTAGAGGGCGGTGAGAGAGGCTTTGTCTGAGTCCTTTGTGTTTAGTTTGATTTGAGGAGGTTAGTTTGACTCAATGTCCTGTTGAGTTGGTGGAAAGGCGCATGATTGTTGGGGAAACTTGCATGATTGAGATACCTTGCCACGGGGCCTCAACATGGGGACTCACAATAACTGGGCCCCAGGCCTAGCTCCCCTGTGCTGCTGCACCACCGTGCTTCCTCCCCGTTTTTCTGAGTGCTCTTTCCTACTTTTGCCTCATTTCTTTTTACTTCTTTGTCCTTCCTTTCCTCCGTTTGTTTTCTGAGTGCTTTTCCTGTTTTTGCCTCATTTTGTATTGCCTTCTCCTTTCTTCCCCGTTTTTCTGAGTCCTTTTCCTGTTTTTGTCTCTGTTTTTAACTGCTTCTCCTTCCTTTACCCCCGTTTTTCTGAGTGCTTTTCCTGTTTGTCTCTCGTTTATTTACTGCTTTCGCCTTCCTTTCCGCTCCGTTTTTCTGAGTGCTTTTCCTACTTTTGCCTCGTTTGTTACTGCTTTCTCCTTCCTTTACCTTGTTTTTCTGAGTACTTTTCCTGCTTTTGCCTCGTTTTTTACTGCTTTCTCCTTCCTTCCCCCTGTGCTTCTGAGTGCTTCTCCTACTTTTGCCTCGTTTATTTACTGCTTTCTCCTTCCTTTCCCCACGTGTTTCTGAGTGCTTCCTATTGTATTTGCCTCCTTTTTCACTGCTTACTCCCTGAAGCAGCTAGCAACTCCAGCACCTTGAGAGTGAGACCCTCACTGGTGATTTGTCGCGCTTTATAAATCTTGATTGATTTCCATGGGAGATGGCAAACCTCTCAAACGACTTAGGAGTGCCAAATCACATACCTGTCAACTCACCCTCAGTTGGCCTTTGTCACCTGCTTTTCATGCAAATTACAAAGGCTTCTACAAAAAGCAAAGTGTGCACATCGGATCCTAATGAAGATGTTATTTATCAAGAAGTAGTGGTTTTGTCTGGGATGGAAGCATAGGAATGCCATTTTATCAACATTATCACTTCCAACTTTTTGAGAAAAGTAGCTTTTATCACACATACAAATTTGCACTCAACAGAACACAAGCATATTTACAAGTAATAAAATGTGTGCTTCTTTTATTCTGCTTATTCCAGTTACATTTTGGAGCTAGACTTCTGTTTTTCTTTTATTCTGTGCCTGCGTTATGGGCTTGTACAAGCACTTCTTTCTATTAAAAAACAGCTTTGCAAAACAATATTTTACATTATGTATTTACAATGTAAGTGTCCCGCAAGGATTTACTATATATATTTTTTTTTCTCTTTCTCTTCTGGCCAAACTTCATTTATATCCACGGTCTAGGACGTGCTCTGCCTATTTCCTCGGTGGCTTACCACATAAAGGGTATCACTATGTTTTGCTCTATGAAATGATTTAAAGAGAGAGACGCTATTCCTACCCAGCGTTGTGGGGATCACCAGCGTTTACTACAGGGGCCCCCTCTTGTGGTTAGTTCCAACAGCCCGCCCTGGGAGTGAGTCCTCTTTAAGATTTGCAAGGAGCAAATACTCCATCCCAACACAATGAAAATTTCCAGTATGTTGTCCAATACAGATACTGCTGTCGGCCTCAAAACAAAAGCACGCTTTGTCCAAGTGAAATCTGCATCTGCGGCAGCAAGGGCGGTCGTAGTCTGAAATCATGGCGTGGATCTACTGCAGTGTTAAGCCCATTAAGCTCTGAGGAAGATATCCTGGCCCGCGGAATTGAGGCTGGAGGTGGCGGGCTAGCTATGGAGAACTCTCAACAGGCGGGTCCTGAAGATCAAGAAAGATTGGATCAGAGCCCAGTTTTACAGGACGTATCCTCCAACTCCCCTAGCGTGAATATGAAGATAGGGGAGGATAAAGTGGAGCGATCAAGCAAACTTACTGTAGTAGGGACAGAGGAAGCTAGCTCTTCTACTTTGTCAGTAATTGATGAGATTGCAACCTCAACTGCAGGGCTGACGAAAGAGTATCCATTGTTCCTTAAACCCAAAGCTACAACAGCTACGCAGCAGGGGTCTTCTATCAATGTGCAACCCGGGTTTTTCTCAGCTCTTCAGCGATGTACTCCTAGCTCGGATCAGGTGGCCCGCCCAAAAGTAATTGCTACTCCACAAGGTCCTCCACAACAAACTGCACTCCTCAATACACAGCTGCCATCTTCGCCTTCCATATTGGCTAGAAGCAAGGATGCTTCTGTACAAGGACAAAGTCAGGTTGATGTGCAAAACCCATCCGCGATCCTTCAAGGTGATGAAACAATGGTACAATGGGACATAAAAACAATGCTAAATCTCATCCTTGATAAAATAAGAGAACTTAAAACAACACAAACAACCGAGGCAGCTTCTCTTCATCATCGCCTAGCGAAAATTGAGGAGGCAGTGGCGACCTTTCCAGCCAGCATGCAGGAGGCAGAGCACAGGATTTTTCGCAGGTGGAGGATCAAATCAATAGAATGCAGCAGCAAGTGGATCTGGCACGGAAAGAGAAGCTCTCACTGGAGAATAAGATCAATTAACTGGAAAATCACTTGAGACGGTCAAACCTTCGCTTAGTAGGAGTACCAGAAGGCTGTGAAGAGTCCCAAACTATAAAATGGGTCGAGACATTTATTAAAAACACTGTGTTACCGGAATTCTCTGGTGATCTGTCAATTACTCGAGCACATAGGGTCCCAGCCCATCCATACCCTAACTCTACACTGCCACACACAATCCTTGTGAATTTCGCAGATTATCACATCAAAGAACAGATTCTATCTAAGGCTATCCAGAAGAAACAATTTGTAACTAATGAAGTACCTTCTTGTCAAATTTTTTCTGACATGTCGGCAGCAGCTGCACGCAGTCGAAAGGAGCTTTTTAAGCTTTTGTGTTTATTTAAGGCACAGGGTGTGCAGGCAATAATAGCGCAACAGTCCAAACTCAGGGTTCTAGTGAAAGGGAAGTGTCATATGTTCACTAATCTTGAAGAAGTCCAAGAACTACTGAAAATAATTTCTACTTAGACAGTCAAAAGAAGAGAGAAATTTAGCATTTAGATAGGTCAGCGAGATAGAGGGGGGCTGGGGTTCTCACTCCGGGTGCACCAATATGGCACCCATTGCAGGCGCCATCCAAGGGTAGCTGGAGAGGGGTATTGTGGGCAATTCCCCTTCTCCCAGGGATGGGAACTGTGGGTGGGGAAAGGAGGACGGGTGTTGGTGGTGGGGAGCCCGCTCATTAAAAAAGAACAGAAACATAGATGAGTACGTAACTTTTGAGGAATTGTTTTGGATTCAAGGTTTTATCTCAATGAAACGTATTTGGGGAGATGGGGCTTGAAATTCGTATTATATCAGTAAATGTTAATGGTGTATTCAATAAGCAGAAGTACAGTGGTCTAATGAAATGGGTAACCTCTTTTTCACCGCAAATTCTTTTTCTTCAAGAAACTCACTTGAAGACAAATACCCCTAAGCTTTTTATTCCTCAATATTTGAAGGCATATTTTCTTCTGCTGGATTGTCAATTGAGGGTGTCGCCATCTATCTGGGACGGAGGATAGAATGGGAGGTTATACAAGTACAGAGGGACCCCCAGGGTAGATGGATTTGGATTACAGTTAAGGTGGATGGCAATCTATTAAATCATGTCAATTATTATGCCCCAGTGGTGGAGATTTCAACTACATTCAGGACCTAGCACATGATACTTCAAACAAAACGAAAAAACAGTTGAAGCCAACTACAAAAAAAGCACATGGGGCCAGATGTACGACGTGATTTTGCATGCGCAAACGGGTTTGCGAACCCGTTTGCGCATGCAAAATCACTGTTGGCCATGTACAATTCCTAAATAGCGAGTCGCAATTTATTTGCGACTCGCTATTTAGAATTATGCAGTCGCAATTAGGAAGGGGCGTTCCCTTCCTAATTGCGTCCGCAATGCTATGTGTGAATGTTTTGTGACTGCAATTGCGGTCGCAAAACACTCGCAAATTACCACCCTCTTCAAGAGGGTGGTAATGCAGTCGCAATTTGGAAGGGTCCCCAGGGGACCCTTCCACTTTGTGACTGTCTCTAAAAGTATTTTTAAGGGCAGGCAGAGGTCCCAGGGACCTCTGCCTGCTTAAAAATGAAACGAAAACGTTTCATTTAAAAAAAAAATGCATCCCGTTTTCCTTTAAGGAAAATGGGCTGCATTTAAAAAAAAAAAAGCTGCTTTATTAAAAAGCAGTCCCAGACATGGTGGTCTGCTGAGCCCAGCAGGCCACCATCCCTGGGAGGGCTGGCATTCCCAATGGGCTCGCAAATTGCGGGAGGCTCATTAATATTAATGAGCCTCGCAATTGGCGACCCCATTGGGAATCGCAAAACAGTGTAATAACACTGTTGTACATTTCATTTAGCGACTCACAATTTGCGACTCGCAATGAGTTGCAAATTGCGAGGCGCTAAATGGAAGGGTCGTACATCTGGCCCTGGATGTTTTGATACAAGATCATCAGCTGATCGATCCGTGGCATAGAGCTCACCCGGCCATGTCGCAATATACTTTTTATTCTTGACAATTCCAGTCTGCTTCTCGGATAGATGTTTTCCTAGTGTCTCGTTCCCTTAAGTGTCTAGACTCTCAAATTTGGGCTAATTCTTTTTCAGATCATTCACTGATTAGTTTAAATTTCGAAATAGAAGCCAGGCGAAGGGACCGGCCCAGGTGGCAGATGGACCGCCTCTTGCTCTCTAATCAAGTGTGGTAATTAGACATGAAAAATTGGATTACATAATTTTTTCGAGTCAATAAGGGCACTGCAACGCCTGTTCCGGTCTGGGGGGGCCTTTAAAGTGTCAATTCATAGTCAGATCATTGCCTTAATGGCATCACAATTAAAAATAGGGGTAACACGTATATCCGAACTTCAATTAGCAGTCGATACCGCCCTTCAGGCAAGGACTACTTCCTTGGGAGATCGTCTGGGGATTGACCGGTGTAGTGACCTGGGGAAGGGCACTAGGACCCTGCCAGAGACAGAGGGGTCAAAGGGGAACCGGACACCACATCCGGTCAGGGGTGTGGGGAGAGCAGTATCGACGGAGAGGGGAACAGAGACGGATGTGTGCAGCCGCCTCACAGCAAGAGCAATAAAGAAAGATAACCCTACCGGTGTCTGGTGTATCTGTGGGTCCGGGGGACGCGACAACTGGCGACGAGGCGGGATCCTCATCTGGCGACCACCGCTGCGTGAGGGACCGACGACGACGTGTGCTGGAAAAGGTGAAGACGGAGCCAGGAGCCCACCCTGGTCCGCGCCGTGGAAAGAGATCAAACTGCCAGAGAAACGGAGCCAGGAGCCCACCCTGGTCCGCGCCGTGAAAAGACATCTGACCGCCAGAGAAGCGGTAAGAAACTGAAGTGCCCTGCAAGAGATCGTGCCTGCAGCCCAAAACAGCCGAGAGACGCGCGAAGTTCAAAGGAACTATCGCGAGAGCAGGGCGGCCATTTTAAAGACAGGCAGATTGGACCAATAAGGGGCGAGAAACAAGGAGCGGCCATTTTGGAAGGTCAGGCAAAGCTCAGAGGACAGAAACATCGCGAGACTACGGCGGCCATTTTGAAGTCAGGCAAAACAGGCCAATAGGAGCAAAGAACAGCGCGGCGGCCATTTTGGAGTCAGGCGGCAACTGAAAAGAATAGAAAAAGGCAGAAAAAGAAAAAAAAAAAAAAAAAAAAGACAACTGTGAAACGAAAGCAGAACACAGTGGAACCAAAAGGGAATAAAGAATAAAAAAAAAAAAAAAAGGGGGAGAAAATGAGCGACAATGAGGAGAAGAAGAGCACGCAAGCCATTTTCCGCAGGCCCTTACCATTTAGCTTGTCGGAGCCGCAAGCAGGCATCAGGTGGGAAAGGTGGATCAGAAAATTTGAACGCTACATGAGCGCCACGGACGTCCCAGACAACAAACAACTGCACCTACTTCTGAATCTCGCTGGGGACGAAATAGAAGATCTACTGTTAACTTTCCCGACGCTCAAACAGCCAACTACAAGGGAGTGATAAAGTGTCTCACACAGAAATTTGACCCTCAACGAAACGTCGATTTTGAGAGGTACACGTTCAACACTGCTTGCCAGCAAGGGGAAGAGAGCCTAGATGATTTCGCGACGAGACTGAGGAAACTGGTCGCAGTATTGCGAATTTGACAAATTCGACAATGAGCAAGCAATAAGATTGCGTATCATCGAAGGTTGTCAATCAGTGGAATTCGAACACGCATCCTGAAGGAACCAACGACGCTGGAAAAGATACTGACAATGGCTCGCACGGAGGCACGGGCCACAGCGCAGGCCAAACAGATGGAGACGGGAAAGGAGAAGAGAGTGGCGTCCGCATATCGTGTCACTGGGAATTTCAAAAGAAAGAGTTCCAGGCGCCAGTCCCAACAAAGCGCGACCAAACATGCTACCGATGTGGCCTCGAATTCCCACATGTTGGTGCCTGCCCAGCAATGGGCCAGAAGTGCAGGAAGTGCAATAGGGACAATCATTTTTCAAGCACGTGCATGACCAGACAGTTCAGAAGCGAGAGAGGCAGAACAATGAGACCAAGGATGACCAGCAACAGATATGCACGATACATGGAAACGGCAAATCGCAGTTCCTCTGACGAGTCCGACGAGACGGCAGCACCTGTGAGAGTAGAGAGACTATATCTAATGTCAGACACATCCAAGGAGGAGAAGACAACAGAGCACATTCATCTCGTGGAGAAGCAGCAAATAAAGAAAACGGCCACTGTCAACATTGATGTGGGGAACCACCAAGCAAAGTTCGTGCTTGACAGCGGAGCAACATGCAACATCATGTGCAGCTCGGAATACGAGAAAATGAAAGCGAAACCACCGCTGTCACCGTCGACCGTGGATGTGTTCACGTGGGGCTCCAGAAGACCAGTAGAAAACATGGGGAAGTTCATGGAAACTCTAACATACAAAGGCAAGTCTTACCAAGAAGAAGTACACGTGCTCAAGGGTGATATCCCAGCACCATGCCTGCTAAGCAACGTGACGGCACAGGTGATGGGGCTACTAGCAATGACATACCACATGTCAGAAACGGAGAACATTCTACAAGAATACCCAGCCATACTGAAGGGTCTCGGCAAGCTAAAAGGAAAACAGATAACATTACACATCAATGAGTCAATTAAGCCGGTGGCCCAACATCACAGACGAGTACCGATCCACCTACAACCACAAGTTGAGGAAGAGATAACCAGCTTACTGGCACAAGACATCATTGAACATGCTGAAGGGCCAACGCCGTGGGTATCACCGATTGTGGCAGTTCCAAAGAAGGACACCTCAAAGATCCGCATCTGTGTAGACATGAGGATCCCAAACACCGCAATCGCAAGGAACGTCACCCAGGGCCACACCTCAATGACATGATCAGCTGTCTCACTGGGGCCTGCCGATTCTCGAAGCTGGACCTGTGCAAAGGGTACCATCAATTAGAGCTGGATCACCAGTCCCGGTACATCACGACATTCTCCACACACCTGGGCCTGTTCAGATACAAGTGACTGAGTTTCGGAATATCATCGGCAGCGGAGATATTCCAGGAGACAATAAGGCAGGTGATAAGACCGGTGCAGAACAGCCTCAACTATAGTGATGACATTCTGGTATTTGGCAAAACAGACAAAGAACATGATACCGCTCTGCGTCAAGTGTGTTCACAGCTGGAGCACGCGGGCCTGACGCTGAATGGAGACAAATGCGAGCTGGGGAGAGGGGAACTGGTGTTCTTCGGACACATCTTTTCCAAGCACGGGATGAGGCCAGACCCCAGCAAAGTAGAAACGCTGAAGAACGTCAAACCTCCAACGGATGTGGCAGAAGTGAGATCGTTTTTAGGACTTGCCAGCTACTGTGCGCGATACATACAGGATTTTGCCACAGTAAGCACACCGCTAAGAGAACTGACCAGACAAGGGCAGAAGTTCTGTCTGGTCCCAGAAATGCGACAAGGCATTCGAGGACATCAGAAAAGCAGTGATGACTGTGGAACATCTCGCTTACTTTGACCCGCACCTGTGCACTGAACTGACTGTAGATGCTAGCCCGGTAGGACTAGGGGCAATACTAGCGCAACACCTACCAGGGAGAGACTCACCACGAAAAATAGTCGCGTATGCCAGCAAAAGCTTGACAGACATTGAGAAGGCATACTCGCAACCAGAAAAGGAAAGCCTAGCAGTGGTCTGGGCGTGTGAACACTACCACATGTTCATCTATGGGAAGCCATTCACCATCATAACTGACCACCAGGCACTGGTAACAATCTATGGCAGCCCGGCCGCCAAAATGCCACCCAGGATCGAGCGCTGGGGCATAAGGCTGATGGACTACGATTTCACGATTGTACACAAGCCAGGGAAGGAACACAACCCGGCAGACTACATGTCGAGACACCCGCTGCCGCAGGCACAGGCAATGACATCCATGGCAGAAGAGTACCTAAATTTCATACTGAAACAAAACACACCGGCACCTATAACAATAGCGGAGCTAGCAAAGGAGACGGAGGACGATGCAACGCTGCAGCTGGCCATGGAGACAGTGAGAAGGCAGAGATGGAAGCACATCAACAATAACTGCACATGGGGAGAAGGAGTATGCAAGGAAGAAATGTTGGCTTTAAAGAAAATACATGAAGAGCTGTCTGAGACAGACACAGGAATAATGATGCGAGGAACCAGAATAGTGATCCCGAATGCACTCAGACGGCAACTGGTCAATTTGGCTCATGAATCACACAGAGGCATGGTAGCAACGAAGAAACTGCTAAGAGAGAAAGTGTGGTTCCCTGGCCTGGACCGCATGGTGGAAAACACCATCATGACATGTCACCTCTGTCAAGTGACGGGCTCACCAGCCAAGCCTGAACCACTACAGATGTCCGAACTGCCAAGAGCGGTGTGGACAACACTAGCAGCTGATTTCTTTGGGCCGCTGGACACAGGCCATTATCTGTTGGTAGTCATGGATGAGTACTCGCGACTTCCTATAGTGCGACAGGTGTCATCAACATCAGCAACAGCAACACTACCAATATTGGATGACATTTTTGCAGCCTGGGGCTCACCGGAGACACTGAAAACAGACAATGGTCCTCCGTTCTCAGGAGACGAGTTCCACCGATTCATGGTCTACCTAGGAGTAAACCACAGAAAAATAACTCCGTTGTGGCCGCAGGCGAATGGAATGGTAGAGAGGTTCATGGGGAGCATCAAAAGGTAGTTCAAAGAGCGAAGCTGGCGCAGATATCGCTCAGCCAAGCTCTGTGTCAGATGCTTCGAGACTACAGAAACACGCCACATAGCACCACAGGAAGATGCCCGGCGGAGCTGAGTACTGGGAAGGACATGCAGGACGAGACTACCGCAAGTAGAAGCAATCATGGCACCAGAAAACAGCAGCATTGCAGCTAAGGACAGAGAGGCGAAAGGGAAGATGAAAGACTACGCAGATGCCAGGCGACACGCCATCCCGTCAAACCTGAAGGAAGGGGACACAGTGATAGTGCGTCAACGTCAGCAGAGGAAATCTGACAGCATGTTCTCTAAAGACCCGCTGACAGTAACGAAAGTGAAGGGCCCAATGATCACTGCGGAATCAGAACACAAGAGGATCACACGGAATATCTCACACTTCAAAGGGCTGAAGGAGAAACATGAAGAGGATCAAGATGAGGAAATAGCAGAACACAACGGGTCAGAAAGCAACGGACAGGAGCAAGGACCAGTGGAAGAGCAACAAATGGAGACCGGCTCAAGAAGAGCATGCAGGAGGCCCAAGAGACTAATTGAGGAAATGTAACGGGCGAAAGCACACCGGCACGTCAGCTGACAGGCTAGTATCCATGACCATCACCCGATCCACGGGTTGACGTGCTCGTCATTTCTTTGTGACCAAAGGGGGAGATGTAGTGACCTGGGGAAGGGCACTAGGACCCTGCCAGAGACAGAGGGGTCAAAGGGGAACCGGACACCACATCCGGTCAGGGGTGTGGGGAGAGCAGTATCGACGGAGAGGGGAACAGAGACGGATGTGTGCAGCCGCCTCACAGCAAGAGCAATAAAGAAAGATAACCCTACCGGTGTCTGGTGTATCTGTGGGTCCGGGGGACGCGACAACCGGCAGCTCAACAGGAGCTAAGAGATTTTTTTACAATTGAAGAATTGAATAGCTTGCGGATGTTTCATTAACAGATGTAGGAAGAGAATCAGTTGATGGGTACATTTCTGGCCTGGTCAACACGGGTGAAGCAGGAGGCAGCTTCAATTATGGAAATCGAGGACCCAGAAACGGGTTCTGATCGCGAAACGTTTCTTTGAGCACTATAATAAGCTCTATGCGACTAAATATATGGCTTCGTGGGAAGAAATATGTCAATATTTCTCAGAAATTAATTTGCTGCAGATGTCAAGCTCCCAGGCAAAGGAATTAGTGGATATTACTCCAGCAGAAATTCGGTAGGCTTTAGCTTCAATGCCATCTGGCAAGGCCTGCGGAAATGATGGACTTCCAACCAAATTTTATAAAGAGTTTCAAAAAGAGCTAATACCTTTTCTCGTAGAGCTTTTTAATTTTGTAAAAGCAGGTGGTGAGGTCGCAGCAATCTTTAAAAAATCCACTATAGTTAGCTTCATGAAGAAGGGGAAGAATCCTAGAGATGTAAATTCTTACCGACCTATGAGTTTACTTAACTCCGATTACAAAGTTTTGATGAAAATCTGGGCCAATCAAATTATGCCTGTTGCCTAGAAGGTTATTCATAATGACCAGACCGGGTTCTTGCCAGGTCGACCAATGTCATCTAATACTGCTTTCTTAATTCATGCACTGGATTATTTTAACATTGTGGAAACTGAAATAAAGAATAAGAAATAATACCACAAATACAAGTCTCTTGTCAGCACAAATGATGGCACAATTTATTGGAGACCAACAAACAATGCAAATACGTGCAGCACTGCCATTTTGTGCAGTGATTTCTGTGTGTGTATAACATAGTGGGGCCTGAGGAATAGATTTGAAGCATTTGGTATCATCAAACAAAGCTGGTTTCTACAACATCAATCAGATTCCTGCTTGTATAATGATGTTAGACGCTGAGACAGCTTTTGACCTTGTCAATTGGGAAACCCTTTTCTATGATCTTAATAAGGTGGGTTTTCCTAATACAATTATTAACATGCTGCGCAATAAATATCATGGTGCCCAGGTTCAGGTCCTATTTACTTTCTTCATTGCGCCATTGGCAGCCAGGATTAGGGCTAATCTAGGTATAGAACCCCCTATTGAGGGCATGACTAAATTAAAGCTCTTCACTGATGACATAATTCTATACCTAAAGCCGCTAGAGCAAAATCTAAGGATGATGGTCACGGAGTTTGCCCAATTTCAATCAACTGAAGGGTATAAAATTAATCATAAAAACTGAGGTTTTGATGTTTAACTCCTTGTTAAATATTCTTCCCGCTACTCTTCAGCGTCAAGCTTTATCCAACAATCCAATTCGGTATCTTGGTGTATACGTCACTAATTCCTGTGCAGAGTTGCATAATTTAAATTATCTCCCCATGTTGAAGAAAATTAGAGAGTTATTAGACAGATGGACATTCCTGCCTCTCACTTTAATAGGTTTCTCTTATCAAAATGTCGGTTCTACCCCTATTAATCATTCTTTTCTCTAATGTCCCGATTAAAGTAAATATGGCGTATTTTAAAGAACTGGAAGTATTTTTTCGTCAATTTATTTGGAATAAAAGGGCACCCAGTGTTAAATATCCAGTACTTCAACTAGAATTCAATCAGGGGGGACTTGCGCTGCCCCAGATCCGGACTTATTATGAAGCTTCTCTTATAGGTATGCTTGTTCGCATAATTGATCTCCAGGGATCGTTAGATTGTTTCTTTCTGGAGAAAATGGTAAGGAAGCTCCCGGTTTTTATAAAGATAGCAAAACTCCCCCCAAAAACCAGGTAAAAGACACTACAAGAACTACGCATGCGGCTTCAGTTTTTATACTCTTCAAATAGTGTGTCTGCTGGATACGAATACCTGCAGCTCAGGGAATGTAAACTTGTGGGGCTTCATATCCAGTCTAGTCACTTAAGATTTTGGAATATCCACGGTTTTAGAGAATTGGGCCACTTTCTGATGGGAGGGAGATGCATTACCTGGCAGGAACTCCAAGCTAGGTGCGGCCACAGCGGTACGTTTTTTTTCTTTGGATACCTGCAGATAACGCATCTAGTGAAGAACTTTTGTCTTGTGGCCAGTACAGGCCCATCTCCCCTTATGGCTGCTCTCTTTGGACCAAAGTTAAGGGGGGTCGGTAATTGGTATCGACTTCTGCGGAATAAAGGGGAAAGCCACTTAATAGATAACTTTTTGGGTAAAGTCTCAGAGACTTCAAATTGCCTCTTTACTGAGGCTGAGTGGCAGACGGTTTCACAACTAGGGTACAAGTCTTTAAGGGCAGCCAGTTTTAAGTGTATGTCTTTCTTGTCACGTTGGATGGCTTATTATACTCCGAAAACTCTCCACAAAATGTTTAATGACTTGAAGGATAGATGTTTTTGCTGCCAGCAATTGGGAGCAGGCGACCGGCTCCATAATATTTTGTCTGTCCTATGTTGACCCAGTTTTGGGAGGCAATATTTGGGGCTCTTAGTAATTTTCTGCAAATTCAACTTGAGTCTGAGGATGCTGTGGCTCTTTTTGGCATCTCCAAACTAAGTCAAAATGTCTTAAAAGCAAAAAAAGGGGGTGAAGCTTTTATTGCAATAGCCTCTCTAGTGGCTCGCTCCTTGATTCTGCAGAATTGGAGGACTTCTTGAGTACCCACATATGCACAATGGTATAATAAAATGACTCGCACACGGAAATTTGAAGAAGCCTACTCAAAAAGGGTGGGAGCAACTAGAAGGTTTGTGCTGGTCTGGACATATTTCGAGGGAGTAGATTGTGACCCAATGTAATTATTGAGTGATTGGAGATTATTGACCTCGAATCCTCAAACTATACGAGCTATACAGCTTTCTTTTCTTTATTATCAGTATATGCTTTGTTAAAGCTACTTTCAGCACTTCACACTTTATGTTCAAGAGAGACTAGGCACTGAAGTTATAAATATAAATGAATTCTTTAATTTTAATGATGAACTATTTCTATTTTTTACTTTGTTAATTGAAATTCTATGATGTAACGAATTTTTCTATGTTTGCTGTTCAAATAAAAAAAAAGGATTTACTATAAGGATCAGAATGTCAGATCCTAAAAAGTGAAGTTCAAAATTAAAGATTTTATATCCACTGTTCACCTTCTTGAAATAACTGCTGTTGAGAGACCATTGTCTGTATGGTACTGTGAATTTGTACGAACAAATGTTTGAATTACATTTAAATACATCTGAATTTTCTCATTCTAAAGGCAAACGTGTCCGGATTCAGGACCAGGGGCTGGAAACGCTGGAAAATGGGCCAGTGGAAACTTGAAAGGGCTGGCAGACTAGACAGCTAACCTCAGTTTAGACTTGCAGTTACACACTTCTTGGGTTAAGAATCTTTTCGGTATCAAGGGGTAGGGATCTTTTTAGGATTCCTTCTCTATTAAGAGTCCTTGCCTGGCAAACAGTTGTGTTGTTGCATTGGCTTTCCCATTCTCAAATCAGTTCACACCTGTTTTTGCATCCAACACTGTTGTTACTCTCCACTCTCCTGGTCACCTCCGTTTCTTAATCCTTCCTTTCTTCTTCAGCTGTAGAATCTTACCGATGTGATTGCTGCAGCATCCTGTGACCTTCCACTGGATTCGTAGTTGGCTCCCCGACTACAAGCAGCTCACCAAGCAGAGGCAGGCAGCAAGGGTACCTGTCCACACTGGAATCACAAACAGCATGGCATAAAATACATAGGGTTAAGCTTGCACAATCAGCACCGCTTTCACCAAGGATGTGAACAATCTCGGCCAAGGTTAGATTTTTGTGTACCCGTTCCTGGGACCCGAGCCACTGCACTTTGTGACCTGGTCTGAGCTCAAGTCTAGTCACTCCCTTACCCCACTTAGGGCCTGATTTAGATCTTGGCGAACGGGTTAATCTGTCACAAAGGTGAGGGATATCCCTTCCGCGAAATATAAATCCCATAGGATATAATGGGACTTATATTTCGGCAGACGGGGTATATATGTCACCGTTGTGACGGAGTAACCCGTCCGCCAAGATCTAAATCAGGTCCTTAGTCTCTTTGTACCTATGTGTTAGATTTGTGTGTGCGTCTTTGCCTGGAGCTAACATGCCATGCCCTTTGAATACAGGTCTAGTGTGACAGCCCACTCCCCTTTTTTTGAGTGTACTTTGAGTGTACCCCTCGTCCCTATTTTAGATTTCAGTTCATGTCCCTATACCTGGGGCTGCATTTCTGCGTAGCTCCCCTCTTAGGAGAACACACTTACACAAAGACTGTGGTTGTGAAAAGTCTACTTTCATTGGGTGCAAGTTAGGCAGTCATAAGGCATGACCTTCAGCTGTGCTGCAACATGTAACATGCCCTAAACTAACTAACCCTTCCCCCACCCTCTAAGCAGTTTTCCCTCCCATAGCAATTCTCACCCATCTCATGCTTAACAATATAACTGCATCCCCCAACATTTTCTGCTTTAGATCTCCCTATCCGTCTAGGCTCTTCTTCGTTCCTTCCATCTTCTCTAGTTTTCAGTTTATTCTGCCCGTCCTCGGACCAGTCTTTTTGTTGTACCTTCTGTTGTCGCTTGTCACCTCCTTAGAGCCATCACTCTGCCTCCAGAAAAACCCTACCCTGAGGTGTTCTTTCAGACTCCTCCAAGGGTGACTTCCCGCCAGTCTCCTAGAACCTCCATTCATTTCTCCAGATCGAGTAGGGAAAAATGTACTTGATCTTGCCTGCGTAGTACTGGGCATTCAAATACAATGTCATCATGACTTATTATTCCAATCCATTTGTTTTGCAAAATCCCAATATTTTCCTGTTGATCTCTTTCCGTGCCCTGTTAATCGCTGCCGACTTTCTCGCCCCTCTCCACACTGTCCTAGGAAGCAACCATGCCCAGAACACTTCAGCTTTGAACCATCTGACCCCTACTTCTAGCAAATCCTGTTTCATTCTTATTAGAAATTCCAATCCAGTTGATTGCACCAATTAGTTTTCTTCCATGCAAATTACCATTATTTCCTGCTTTGCCACTTACCCCTCAACTTCCACAATTAGGGCATCAGCTGACCCCATCTTATTCCCCCATACCTGACCACATCACCCCATACTTGACCACATCACCTCAATCTCCTCGCTCGGCAGCCCTGACTGCCGTCCTTAGCATTGCCTGCCTGCATGTTCACCTGCCCACTTCACAACGGAGTGGCCAAAGATCCACATCACTTTCTTCCTAAAGCTGTGTTCTGGCTGGCTACGTCTCACTAACTCCACCGAACCTCCCTTTCCTCACGTGCTGCAGCCTTTCTTCTTTAAAGTCCAACCTATGTCCTTCAGTGGCAGCCCCTATGCAAAACAGATGCATCCCAGATCTGCTTGCCACCAGGCCTTGCTTTAACAAACATCCTCATATTTGCCTAACCAATACTGGCATGCCATCTTCGTACACAGCCTCCCCTTCCCATAATCCCTCAACCGGACAAATGTTGTCACCGCCCTCACTGGACATATCTTATCTCCCCAACCATACCTCTCTGCCTTGATATTATCTCAACTGTCCAGTTCAGTATTTCATCCTGTGACCACAATGTCGAGCCAGACTTGTCCAAGATCACACATGCTATTAAATATCCCATTGGCATGGCCTTGTCCGCAAAGATCTGGCCCTCAAATTGAATGCCCAACAGCTGGAAGTCGTTCGGATGCGCTGGTAGCAGCCAGAATGCTTATTTAATGTCTGCTTTCCCATTTCTGTTTCCACGCCGCATTTCTTTACCATTGTTACTGCAGAGGCAATGTTAGAATACTTTACTGTAGTTTCCGAATGGGCAATCCCTCTTTACTGCCACAGCAAGTGGTTTAAGAGTCGAAACTCTCCAGCCATCTTTTTCAGGACTATTCCCAAAGGGGATATCAATAGTCTGATATTGGTGTTGTATCAAATGGGACAGTTACATTCTCAATTTGTTCCTCACTACTTCCTTTAGCCCTTTACACAATTTTACGTTTTCTGCCCAACGCCCCACTCTCAGGCCTGTGTAAGGTATCCGAAAACCATCTATGAAGCCTTCACATAATAATTTTGCACCCCTTAATCCAGGTACTGCTGTAGCCAAAAGCTCATCCTCTCCAACTGGCAGTGGTGGCTGCAATACCTTTTATTGTGGCACATCAGGCCAATTTATCTGTCCATGCCTGGGAAAGAATAATACTTGTGTATCAAAACTTTTTTAAATTATGGCTCTTTAAATTTGGGTTAAGTGGATGCAAACTGCCCTGCGCTGGCTGCCGTCCACCAACTCAGTAACCTTACTGACTCACACATTTAAATACAGACTACACATGATCGTGGGGAGCAGTACAAATACAAACTCAATGTATAGTCATAGGATCAAAAGAGCACTTTTTAAATTGTTTTATTAAAAATAGTTTGTGTTGGCTGTGAATATTTTACTGGGCTGCGGCCATCTTGGTAATGGTGTTTTTTAAATGTACAAGAAATAATAAAACAAAATTATAATACTGAACATCATTGAGAAATCTTATCTTTCAAGATTTATCAAATGGATAAGACAGAAGGTCTGTGCGTGGATTATAATGACCTGTAAAACATTGCATTTTATTTATGTGTTTTTGTAGAAAATATTGGAAATGTTAAGAGAACGATATTTTAAAAAAATACATAAATAATGCTATTTTGATTTAATGACTGAACTTTGAGTATTTTTAGGGCTCCACACAATTATGTATATACTTTTTCAAATCAGTTGGGCAGTCCCCAGCAACCTATTCCTTCACCCATCACCGTGTTTGCACCGTTTGCATGTGTAGAAGATGTGAGTCCGGAGCTTGAATGGCACAGGTGCCCATAGTCACAATGGGATCCATTATGTACTTGCTGCATTCAAGTGGTACTTAAGATGGAGGACTTGATGTTGAGCTCACTCAGCAGATGGGACTTTCAAGGCTCCCAGCCTGGACATTCCAAGGATCTTTTTTAGTAAGCCAGACTGATGAGCATTAAGGAGAGGAGAAAGAGCGCCTCTTTGAAACTAGGAAGTTCCCCTGCCATTTCATGGCTGACTGTTCTTTGAAAGAGCAGGTTACCCCTCAGAGTTTAAGAAGAAGTTAAGTAAGACAGCCTTCATTGCTTTTGTGCCCTTGTTTTAGGTATCTCCTTCAAGGAGACTCCTAGCTCCATCCCGCCTTCCAGCTCACATCTTGTGACAAAGACCTGGCTATACCAGTCTGAGTGGAATAAACAAAAGGGCAGAACTAACCAGAGCCATTCACAGAACTGAACTACTAGAATATACAACAACTGTGAGCCAATTTAGTATAAAGATGGGGCAGACCTTCTCAGACACTGTGCTTGGATTTCCCAACCCGGAATCTGGGGTTTCCACTCCAGTGGCGATTGAGAAACTCTCTGTGCTCAAGAGTTGGTGTATCCACCACCAACTGCCCTTGCCAGATTCTGGACCAGAAACATGGGAACTTAATCTAAGAATGCCAGGGCGAGTTGCCCAGACCCTGATTCGAAGGAAAGAGCTGATAAACTGCTAAGGGTGGCACTGGAGATGGCTCTGCACAAGGATGATGCTATTCAGAAGAAGAAGGCCATGAAGGAGCCGAAGCCGGACAAGCCAAAGATGTGCACATTCGCATCACGGAAGGACCTGTACTGTCTAGCAAGGGTGAGTCCCAGAGATCCCAAACTGACACAGCACTGTGAGTAACTTGTAACCCAATGAACAGAGGGTACAGAGGAACTTGTGACTTACAAGTTCAGAACTAAAGCACCAAGAAGCCATGCAGCAGTAAAGAAGATAGGACCGCAGTCTGTGGTTTCTGCAAAGAAGAACTAGAAGAGAATCACATCTACTGATTGCATCAAGTAACAGGTACTCAAGATCACAATGGGTAGGCAAATAGCTTGTGTGGGCGGTGGGTTTTGTGTCTGGGTTTGTGGAAGGGATTAAGCCATGAGATCCATCGAGCCGCGAACACCGCAACTTCACCTCAACTTCATTGCGTAGTATTGGAACTGCCTTTGCTTACCTTGTGCCGGAGCTGTAGGCGTTGACTACACAGCAGATAGGAGGGATGAAGCAGAGTGCCTAGTCTTTGTGCTCCGTGCATGGCACACCACATCATGGTGTGCACCCAAACCAGTAAAATCAACACTTGTGAAGAACTAAGTGATACAACATATAAGGTACTAGAACAGACTGCTACCAACGCAGTGGAAATATTGAGATCCGCTGACCTGCCTCCCCCTTAGAGACTCTTTGGTTACCAACCCTATATTTCCTCATCTCAAACCCCAGTAATGATCCTCCAGGTACTGATCAAGAGCTATTGCACATGAATACCCGGGAAAGTTGTTACCCGGAGCAGCATTCACTGTCTTCCTCATAATCACTGACCTGTAGTGGTATTAGCCAGTATAATTTGATACCACTGTGATCTTGTGCGCTGCATTACATTGTGTGTATTTCTGAGTAAAATATTTATTCTTTGCAAAACAACCATCGGCTAGAAAGTGAATTATTGACTTGTGTTGGTTAACTTGCAGAGTGTTTAGTGTGTAACCCTACACTACCTCTCTGCGTAAGCCTTGGACTCCATTACCCTGAGGACCAAGTGCTAAAGTGGTATACTAGGAGCTCGGCTTTGGGTATATTAGTACACCAGTGGTAAATGGCTCTGAATTACATAATCTTAACCCAGTAACCTCTGCCTGCACATTTTTACTTTTTATTTTTATTTCAAGTACATGCCACAAAAAGAAAATCTCAGTGGCTATATGCTTGCAAAACAAATATTAAATTATGTTTAAAACGTACTCGTTAGATATAATTTTATTAGAACAGTACCAGTACTTCCTAGCACATAAATGTTTTAACAACAGGTATAGAAGCTCTTTAGTTTTATTGGACATCACAGAAAATATAATTGGCTCAAAGAAAAGGGACTAGTGGCTTTGAATTCGTGTAACCTGAAGACAAAGTATAAACAAACAAGAATTACTAAAAAGAAAAAAGATATAGATTGGAAAGAAAAAAGCATTGACAAAGTTAAGTATTGGCCCACTAGCTCTGGCACTGAACTGTACTCTTTAGGTGAATGTGCATGTGATCACTCAAAAAGCTGTCCTTCACAGTACAAGACAGCCAGTGACGGAGCTGGGCTGACCAACTGCCACATGTATTACGCTGTGGTGGGCGGAAGCAAAAAGTGTATGAAAGTTGAACAGACCAATGAATGAAGAGACCTGACCCAAAGCCCCTCTATGCTGGTGTCTACGTATAAATATTTTATTTTGGTTTTTTTATTACACGAGCCTGACCCTAGGCTAGACCTGAAAAGAAGAAAGAAGCGAGTTAAAGACACAGTGTTTTGAGAGAAAGGGCATGCGGCGGAATGAAGACTATAGACATGTTTCATGCAGCCCTGGCATTCTACTGCACCAGCTGCAGGCGCCTAGCAAAAATTGTACTGATATGTCTTTTGCAAGGTAAGAACTGTGTCCACCCTACCCCATTTAAATATGTCTGTGTGTCCCTACTGGGGCCCCAGCCCCTAGCTTTTGTGACTGGGTCTGAGCTCAAACCTAGGGCCGTCCTCTCGCACCTGGCTCCCCCTTGCCCTATTTTAGATTTATGCATGGCCCCTTGGAGTTCTCAACCCCCCTCATCCCATCTAGATTTATGCATGGCCCCTTGGAGTTCTCAACACCCCACCCTTTAGTGACTGTATGAATTTAGGCCTAGGCACAACCCCTCCCATCCCTCTGGGTACTCTTGTCCCAGTTTAGTACAATCTGAGGTCACCAGCCCCTGGCCTTTGTGACCTCGTCTGAGCTCCAGCCTAGTCACAACTCTCTACAAGCCTCTTGTGCCCTGACCCTCGCCCCCAATTACATTTGTTTGACCCAACTCCTTCTTCCCTTTTCAAGCTGATCTATGGTATGTATGCATCCCTCACCACCATTTTTAGGAGTTTGTTTTGATTGAACAAGAGTTATGTGCTTGCACAGAAAACAAGCATTTGCAATGCAATAGGTCTCGCATTTAAGCGAGTTTGAGCTATTGGCATTGTAAATGGCAATGCATTTTATTTATGTTTTGGTTTTTAAAACATAAATAAAAGGCATTGTCATTTATAATGCCAATAGCTTAAACTCACGTAAATGCGAGACCTATTGCATTGCAAATGCTTGTTACAAAAGTGCCAGCACAATTTGGAGAATGTGGCAGGCCCAGGGGGCATTATTAAGAAAGCGAGACGGAGGATAACTAAACTATTTATGGTGTTTATTGGAGACTAAGCGGAGTGCATGGTTGTTGAGGTGGAAGAAGCGAGAGAGGAGGAAGCAGGAAGGGTAATTTGTCTGTGCAAAGTGATAACATCTTCAGAGCCAATTATGTTTAAAGCGAAAAGAAGCCCATAATCTGTAAATGTTACTTATACTATTAAGGCGACAAAGCAAAATATTAGCTGATTTGTTCCCCAATGCTTGGCAGTAGGTACTAGAATCTTGTAGATCCGTAGCAGATTAATTAGACCACATAATGTACTGCTCCTTTCAGACTTTGGAAGGTTCACTGCTTTCTCCGTAGATTATTAACGGGCGTGCCGGTTAATGAAATGACCAGCTGGAAGCGCGAGTTCATTGTGTCTGGAGAGAGCTGACCTCTGACATTTCTTATTTCTTTTACATATGTATTTTTAATTATAATTTTGCATATTAGAAGTTGTTTTCACTGAAAAAAAGTGAAGTTTGTAAGGTGCTGCACACGTAAAGCAGAATGTATGAAATCAGTAGGACGTGTTGAACAAGCACGGAATCGAAACCTGTGGTACGAGCGCACCACAGAGGAGCCGAACGCGGGAATCGAAACCAGTGGTGCGCGCGCACCACAGAGGAGCGGGGGCCTGTCGTCTGTGCCGCGCGCTGATGCGCGTCCTCGACACGGACGGGAATGGGCGGAGCAAAGGCGGGACATGCGCCCGCCTTTGCCCAATTGCGTGCCGTTTTTTTTTTTAAAAAAGCACGCTACAGCCAATGCCAGCCTGCGAAAGCAAACCACACGCACGAGCGTGTGGTTAGCTTTCTGAAGCCCATACAAGAGGTCTCGCGCTGCGCGAGCAGTACTGCGCACTGCAACGCTAGGCGCGAGACCTAAAAAGTGCTTCCCTTCAACGCAGCTGTGATTATTTTGTTTACCGAGCTGTCTGAGCCAGCAGCAGAATGGCTGCATGAGCTTGAACTTTCAGGGGCACACACATGACATTATAATGCTGTTACAATATCTTATATAACTAAATAATTTACAATGTTTTTTTTCTGGCAGCAGCACAGATGGGAGGAGGGCAGTCATGAGAAATGTATTGCAGTACCAGCATCCACTCCTTCCATTGTTATCTTTAAACTTCAGAGTGCAGTTTTGGTTTTGAGAGCAGTGTACAATGCCCAGAGCTGCACTAAGCTACATGGATTTTTAGGTCTGGTGTGATAGTGTAACTGTCGCCGGACCTTATGTGATCAACAAAAAGAGCTGTCAGAGTACTACTGGGAGAGGGGCATATGCTCCACCCACACGTTAGTTACTGAGTACAGGATTTGATTGGATTGCATATGTGTGTTTCCACTAAAAATACTGTTTGTACTGCACTTTGTGGCTCGTTGCAAAGCTTCTACTGAATACAGCAGGACTGACTTGGTTATGGTAGCCAACCATATGATCATGGCTGTAGGCCTGGTGTGTTTATTATAAATATTATGATATAGGGACTAGTTGTGACATATTTATTGTGAAAAGCGTATGTTAAGGTCAACAGGCATTTAAATATTACTCTATATTAAAGCCTACAAATAAGTATTTTTTATATGGAATCTCACAGATTACAGTAGAAGGCAAAGGTTTTGGTGTTGGTTCCAATGTCTGACAAACTGTGGATATAGAAGGTTTGATCTGTGATCATCCTTGTTAGATGGTATTTTGCTTAGCCAACTGTCATTTTGTATACCTTTCTAATTTTAGGATTGTGTCTAACTGTTCTGTTGCTGAAAAATTACGCTCAAAACTGTAGGCCTGTGTTGGTTATGGTGACAAGCTATAGGCCTCACTGGTACCCTGTGAAACGTTATGCCCAGATCCACAGGTCTGGTTTGCTTATTATAAAACGTAACAAAGGCAGTTGGTTTAGCATACAAACTGTAAAATGCATTTGTTAAACTAGCCCTCAAATTGCTATTGCGTACCTGCAGACTATCGTATTCTTCATCACAACAGATCTGATTGGAAAGGTGGGGGAGTGGCCATTATCTTTGAAGCTTCTTACCAATGTAGCACTTACCCATTGAAAAGCTTACCAGGCGGAAGAAATGGGTTTCTCATGAAAAGAATTGCCAAACTTTTCATTCACTGGAGTACCTATTTATCGCCCCCTGGAGCGAGTGCCGAGTTTGTGAACTCCATTGGAGAAGCTTTGTCACCTTTCTCTGTGAAATTTGCCAATTTCTCAGTTCTGGGTGATCTTAATTTTCATTTGGATAACCCGAACGATGCCTCAGCTTGTCTTCTGGTGGAAATGCTGTCAGCTTTGAAGCTTCAACAATTTATCACGCTCCCAACTCATAAGGAAGGCCATATTAATGATTAGGTGTTTTCTAATCTTGGCCTCGCTATAGTGGGGTCTTCTTATCCTGTAGTTTGGTCGGACTACTATATTATTTCTTTTACATATTTCATGCCTGGTAATAAGCCTATAGACCTAGCTAAGCCTAGATTGGCTTGCATTTGGAAACAGTCTAATAAAAGAGATTTTCCTAAGTCATTGCAGGTTTCTAATGCTTCTCTCTTGGGCCTTACACATGAGGATTGGACTTCGGTTTCAAGATAGCTCATGTGCAGCCAATCAAATAGCTCTGCCTCAAGTTATTCATTCCCCTCACAGAGCAGTTATCAGCATTTTGGTTTTCTCCCAACTTAGCATGAGATAAAGTTGGCATTCAAGATTTAACCTGGAAGATAAGGCAATTTGCAAACCGGCTTTAAAAGAATTTCATAAAAATATCAAGATAGCAGAAGCAGACGTTTTTTCAATTAGAATTAAAGAGGCAGATAACTCGACACATGAAACTTGTAAGATTGTAAAACAGTTTCTTTACCCAAAACTGTGTAGCACCAGGATCCCAGTCTCTCAGAGTTGTGTGATAAGTTAGCCTACTTCTTTGTGGAAACAATAAAGAATATTCTGAGTCCTTTTGTTAAAATGTATTCGGGTTCTCTCTCGCGGTATGATAGCTCTAAGCCGAATGTTATTTGTACATTAAGCTTCAACCAGATTTCGCTAGATGAATCATGGCAGGCGATTATACATTGTAAATCGGGTTCACCTCTTGACCCATGTCCCCCCACTGCAATGGCCCAGACAATTGAGGTGAATGATCTGGTTTTCAATCATGTTTTTATTCCTCACTCGCAACAGCTTCGGCACCAAAATGCTGGAAACAGGCCACAGTCAACCCCTCACTTAAGAAGCCGTCAGATGATCCTACAAAGTTAAAGAATTTACGACCCATCTCTCTACTGCCAGCAGCGGCTAAAGACCATGGAAAATTGGTGAATAGCCAACTGAGTAATTATTGGGAAGTAAACAACATACTTCACCTTTTCGCTCTATACATAGTATAGAAACGGCCCTGTTTGAGGTATCGGAGGAGTTATCTCTCATCAGATATTTTTAGCCAGGCTTGCTAATCTGGGGATTGGTGGTGCAGTTCTGAGATGGATTCAATCGTTTTTATCTGAGAGAGCACAATCGGTTTTATTAGAGCCTTTTTTCTCGACCCCTAAAAAGCTGAAACTCTGAGTCCCCCAGGGCTCCTTGTTGAGCCCTACACTGTTCAATGTTTATATGACTCCGCTCAACCATATTATTGATTTTTTTTTTGCATTAAAGTGATTTCATATGCTGATGAAACCCAACTGATTTTTTCATTTGGGAAACAGTCTCCAGTTGAGACAGCTTTGTTTAAGTAATGCTTGCTGGAGGTGGTAGAGTGGACGAATAGCAATTGTTTAAAATGCAATGCTGCCAAGACATAGATTCTGCTTTTTGGACGTACTGCTAATGAATGGTCCAATGACTTGTGGCCGGAGAAGTTCGGGCTCCCTCTTCCCTCTACTTCGGTGGCTAGAACCTTGGGGATTTAATGTGATAATACATTCTCTTTTGGCCACCAGATCTCCTCAGTGGCATGGATATTTTTCTCCCTGCTGTGAGCTTTAAAGAAAACATTGGATTTTGTCATCTTAGAAACATAGAAAACAAGCATGCGTCCATCACGTCTGGACTGGATTATGCCAATGCTTTCTATCTAGGATTACCATCCTGTTTTTAAATCGTTTGCAAATAGGGCAAAATGCAGCAGCCAGGTTGATTTTGGGAATGCCTAAATCTCAGTCAGTTCAACCCCAGTTGAAAGAGCTGCATTGGCTTCCTATTAAAATGCACATCACTTACAAAGCCTTAGTCATTTCATTTTGGTCTTTTCATCAGTTGGCTCCTAGATATCTTCGTAACATGCTTTGTCATTATCAGCCAGGGCATGCCTTAAGATTGGGACAGGGTCTATTTTTAAAATGTCCACGGTTTTGTTTAAAGACCAGGGGTGGTTGCTCTTTTACTTTCCTGATATCCAAAGCCTGGAATTCGTTACCCATGGCTCTTTGGCGTTTGGAAAAGGAAAGTAATTTTTAGGTCCCAACTGAATACACAGCTCTCTACTAGGGATTAATTTGCCTAGATGGTGGTTCTCTTCTTGTATCTAGCGCTGGGACACCTGCTGGCAGCTATGCACTCTTTCTTTTGATTGACTGATTAAAGCCAGTAAGCTTTTAACGGTTCGTTGTCATCATATTGTGTTCCAAGCTATAGACAGTTATTTTTTATGTGCAATGTCACAGATTAAAGTAGCAGGCAAGGGTTTTAGCTCTGGCCATCCACTCTGACAAACCCTGGTGATTTTTACTGTGATGATTCTTTATAAGCCCTGTTGAAAAAAGTTGTATATTGTTTTGCAAGCTTTATTTTTCTACATATCTGTAATTTTATAACTGTATCCATGATGTTTGCCAGTTTATGTGCACTTAAACAGGCCTGTGTTGGGTAAGGTGCAAAGCCAACAGTAAAGGGTAATGGCTTCATCGGTTCATTCTGAAAAGTCATGCACGATTTCATAGGTTTAATCTGTTTATTATGAAACGTTATAACAAAGACAGTAAGCTTGGCCTATTTATTGTGAAAAGTATGTGTTAAAGACTAAAGGCTTTTAAGAATTAATTTTTATTACAATGTGCTAAAGACTGTAGGAAGATATTTTGTTACAATGGTATATCACAGATTATTGTAGTAGGCAAGGTTTTCCACCCGAACAAACCACGGGACTAGAAGATATGCACTACAATATTTCTCATTAGGCTCTTTTAGGAGAGATAGTATTTTGTTTTGTCAACTGTAATTTTGTATACATTTGTACTTTTATGGCTATATGTCGGATGGTTGACTTGTGAAAAGCTTACGCTCAGTACAGTAGGCTTGAGTTGATTATGGTGACAAGCCAATAACAAAGGCCATAGCCCTGATTGTTTATTATGAAAAGTTATGATAAATGCAGTAGGTCTGGCATACTGATTGTGAAAAGCATATGTTAAAGTCAATAGGTATTTAAGGGTGGATTGTTATTGTTCTGAATTAAATCCTACAGATAGATTTTTTGTTATATGAAATCTCACAAATCAACTTTGTAGATAAAGGTTTTGGCGTTCATTACTCCCTCCGACAAACCATGAGCATAGACGCTTTACACTGTGAGAATCCATGTTAAGACAGATAGTATTTTGTTTAGCCACCTATAATTTTGTTTACATTTGTAATTGTATGGCTGTATGCCTTATGGTTGCCTTGTGGGATAGCTTACACTCAGTACCGTAGGCCTGACTGGTTATGGTGGCAAGCCAATGATGTCCGGTTTGATTGGTGTGGAAATCGCCAAACAAAGGGGCCTATGTTTGCCCAACAAATACAAATAACAGGGCCTAAAGCACTGAAAAAGACTCCTGAGTATTTTGAAAAGGGGATTTTATCAGGGTGGTGAACTCCTCAATAGACCTGTGCTTGGTCTGATAGAAATGATATACTGCAGAGAGGAGTTCAAACACCCTGTTAGAATCCTTAGTTTCAAAATACTCTAGAGCCTTTTTCTGTACTTTAGGCGCTGTTATTTGTATTTGTAGGGCAAACATGGGCCCCTTCATTTGGCAATTTCCTTTGCCTGTTTGTTCCCTCGAGCATTTCTGGAGAGTGCATCCACTACCTACTGTCTCACAAATCAACACATTAGAGGCTGAAGCATCAATAAAATACTATAATTGAAGCTGGATGTTATAAATGTGCTGAGGCAACACTATTCAAATGTTACAGTTTGCCTTAACTACAATTTAAATTTCACTACGCATTGTGCTCACTATTATACTTTTATTCACTGTTCACATACTTTGCACTCTTCGTGAGCACCAAGCTGCAGCACATTTTTTGTCTTGTGGAATACCAACCTTTATTATTTAATGTACTACACAGACCACTCTTCGTGGACCATTAAAAAATGTGTGGACTGTCTTTATATTAACTGTTTAGGAAGAAGATCTCCCTTGGCTTCTTTAAAGAAACATCTGACAGAATAAACTTTTGAATTATAACTGCATTTACTACCAAGATTCTGAGGAATACTGAAAAACCATATTGCTACAATACAATATATTGATTGTGGAAAGCATATGTTAAAGTCAATAGGCATATGAGTGGATTGTTACTTCTTTGTATTTAACTACTACAAATAGTTATTTTGTTCCATGAAATGTCGCAGATTACCTTTCTAGGGAAGAATTTTGGTGTTGGTTACCACCTCTGAAAACTCTGGGGGCAAATGTTTTTTTAATTCTTTCAAAAATCTCTTCTGAGATGTCTCCCATGATCCTCTAATGAAATAAAATCATGAAATACATCTATATATGTATATATATATCCATAATGATAGAGGGCATTTGGGTCAGCTCTGTTCTGTCCCTGGTCTGTCAGAGTATCATTTTCACTCTGCTTCCATCCATAACAGTGTACTTATGGTTCAGTCCACATCAGTCATTGGCAGAGCCACTGGAATTATGCAGCAGGGGAGGGCCAAATTATGCGGCAGTTTTGAGTAAATTATGCGGCAAGAAAAGACAAATTATACGACACTTTATGATAGTATTACTTCGTTATTTTGCTTTTTTAACTTGTTAACTCTATCTGGACATGTGTTGCACCTTATTAGTACCAGTTTAACACCCAAATATAGCAATAAGCTACAGAAAGGTGACCAGTCAATCTTAGCAAAGGGCCTTCCACTGCGCAACAACACGTCGCTGCGTTTTTAGTAACTTTTAAACCGTTCGAGCGAGAAAAAGATTTTTTTGTTAAAATCTGCCGATTCAGCAGCAGATGATGGATTATGTGGCAAATCTACAGTTATATGAAAATTGCCGCAGGTGCGCAATCGCATAATTCCAGTGGCCCTCTTCATTGGTTTTCTTAACTGAATGATTGCCTTTTCGGATCACAAGTTATACTGAAGGGTTGACTGGAAAAGACGGAGCCGGAGATTCTTGAAATGCAAGACGTATAAGAGTTTATTTTTTTATAAAGTCCAAGAACAGGACCCATGCATAGAAAGAACAGCAGTGGAGGAAGATCAGGCAAAGAATGCCTGCCTTCCACTCACCGAGGGAATGAGAACATAGAGTGTGAAAAGAACACAATACTTAAAGGGAAATGCCTTAATTGAAAAAAAGGAACAACATACTAAAACAGTACATATGATAATAAAGAAGAGGATACTCCACAAGTGCAGACCTGCCAATTTATGAACATTTTTCACCGTGTGAGGAGGGACATGGCTTAGTGCCGATTACAATCCAAAGCACTTTTTAGTTCACCGCCTCCCCCCTCCAACACCAAAAAAAAGCCTTGGAGGCTGCTGCCAATTCCTGGGGAGGTTTCACACCCTGTAATGGACATCAGCTGCTCAGAGCATCCAAAAATAGCTGGAAACCTGCTCTCTGCAGGGGATTCCAGCTAATTGTTTGCACACCGTGAGATATCAGCTCCTCACCAGTGACCGTGTGAGTGAAGCTGATATTGAGTGACACATGGTGGGACTGTGTGAGCTGGAAGGGCTGCAAGTGTATAGCCACCTGAAAATGAATGTGCTTCAGTGTCATGGCTGGTTGAACTGTACTTTAGTTTTCAATTTTCTCCTTTTGTACCTCCCCTTCCATTTCTTTCCTTTTCCACTTTTTATTGTTTCTGAAGATACCACAGCTCTCCAGGAAGTGCTAATGGGTTATTACTTCCTTGCAGCTCATTTCATCTGCAGTGCACCACATCCCATGTGGCCACTTTCTCCAAACTAGTACACCATTATGGAATGCTGTTGTCCATAGTGTATCATTGTTTTACGATTGCTAGATGGCCAACACGTTGTTTCCAAATGTGGCTACCATGTTGGGACTTTAAACGATAGACTATTTACAGTACAACTACAAGACTGACCCCTGCTGCTAAGCTTATTTTTTTTATTATTGCAAGCATATGTCCATCGTGTTAAGGCGGCAGCAGGGTTTCTTATGTACTTTTTTTTATCTTGCCCATGTTGTTGAATTTGTGTTTTATTGTGGTTCTGTCAGAGTGTGAATGGAAGAATGAGTCAGTGCATGGATGAATGGAGACATGAGTGCAACAATAAGTGACAGAGTGCATGTATGATGACTTACTGAGTGCCTAAACCCATCAATGACACAAAAACAACTTTCATCCAAAAGCCAGACCTTTAGGCATTGCCAATGTTTGTTAGGTTAATGTGGGCCCTGTACCTGTGGCCCTTGCTCTGACCATTGCTACTTGGTCGGAGGTCAAGCCAGGTGACAGCCCGCTCCTACCTTCTGATCCCACCCCCATGCTGCACAGTTTTTAGGAATGTAGTGCTCCCCGACGCGGCCGCTGTCCTTTCTCAAATAGTCTAAGTCTTTTATTTTTAGGTCGAGCCTCGAGTAGCGCGCAAGCGCTGCTCTGGCAAGACTTTAAGTAAGGGGTTTCAAAAAGCTGACCACACGCTCGTGCGTCATGGCCTTTTCCCTGCGGTTACGCGCAAGCAAAAGGCAATGACGCACGAGCGTGTGGTCAGCTGAGCAGGCTGCCGCGCTCGCCCCCGCTCCTTTCGTCCCCGCTCCTCTCTTGTTGACTTGTACTACGAGGTGGGCTCACCGTAGACCAGCGCCTGTGACTGATTACGTGGTGGCTGTGAGCCGCGCTCCCACAACCGACACTGACGTCCTGAAGATAAAATACTGCCCCCCTCGCTATGCTTTCGAGCCGCGTTGCAGGTACAGAGTTTTAGGGGCCAAGCTGCTCATGGGGATGGGTGGGCTGATGACCTGCTTCCCCCCCCGGAGAAAGTGTTGGGTTCTGTTTCGCTTACTAGTTTAAAAATTCCTTTTAGAGCGCGCGCGCGCACCACTCCCGGGCTTGTTTTAGTTGCTTTCCGCCTGTCCCTGCTTTTTTTTTGTTTCGATTTTGCTTCCCCCTTCCGCTTTGCGTTATAAGCTCTCCCCCCACCCTCCGGGCACAAACAGAGCGTTTCCCTTCCTCAGACGCCAATGTCCCGGGTGTAGACCGAACGATGCCTCTGCCAGTGCCATGTGTGCTTGTTCAAAGCAGCAACCCTTCTGTAGTTTACAGTGGCACGCAGTCACCCCCATGGTATTGCAGGCTTTACATGGGGCAGGCTACCAACACACGGAAAACAAATCCCTTTGTTAGGCACGGGGACATGATTGATATGCCCAGGATCACAGTATGTTGAACTGACTCCGAGCTCGAACTTGGATTCCCAGCTCTAAGTCGGCAGCTCACCTCCTGCAATTCAACGTAAACATGAAGGCATCATGGCAATATGCGGCACGGCAGGGGCACGGGCAAAACTGAATTATTTGCCATTCCGTACTAGGCATATGAGATAACAAACAAGAATACGGACAGAGCGCTGAGCTTAACAAACACTCACCGAGCATTCTTGGGCCCCCTCGTGTCTGCCCGGGGGCATTGCGGTGTGGACAGAGAGCCAGGCAGATGCACGGAAATATTTTGCCACTCGCGCGCGTTCGCCCCCGTTTCCAGCAATGTCACATTTGCCGCTGCGGAGGGGAAAGCTCCATGTCTGCGGCTCAGCATCTGATCGCGGTGCTGCTTGAAGTGTGTATTCTCTTTCTATTCTAAAATCAATGGTACCACTGCCGCCTACACAAGGGGCTGTTGTGTTTGTGCCATCTCCCACCTGCTGCTTAAACTAATTAGCATTTAAGGACAAGGAATTGGGAACATTCCTCCCCCTTCTAAACTCTTTAAGTAGCTTGCCCACACGCTAGCAAACACGCAGCATTACTTAAATCAGCACATGCAGCTTTTATTTTGTTTGCAGCTTTTATTTTGTTAGCAGGTTAATTTTACTTTATGCTGCAGCATTCCTCACTCCCATTCCTACGCTACATTTATACATTCACACGCTCTCACTTGCAGCCCTGATGAAGACAGTGAAGACCGCTTGTTGCCAATGACATGGAAAGGTGTTATTTCCGTGGCGCCATCTCCTGTTGCCTTGTTTTATTTCCTTTCTGGCTCGCATCTCCTATCCCCATCTTTCATTTCCTTCTGCTTTCTACTTTTACCCTTTCCTTTTCATGCACATCCGTCTTCGAGAAACCACCTCTCCACTATTCCAGGAAACGTGCACTTCCGCCCCTGACCTCTTTCGCATCTTTATAGCGATTCTGCAGTCAATGCTTGCCGTAAAGTTCCGTTTATAGTGTGGTACAAACATGATTGCCATAGAGGCGCTGCAGTTTGCACTGTTGTTGACATTGTTGTACGTTTTTGTTTTTCTTGGGTGGTTAGACGAGAATGTACAGTACTGTTCAGACACACAATGCTTTGGTTTCCTTTTAGTTCGCCTTTATTTGATGAAATATAGCCGTAGTCGAGATATAGTGGGTCCCTCGTACATTCATGCACTGCTGCCTTTGTCCTTGCTGGACTTAGAATGACTACGTCCCTACCTACAATTCTCGGAGTTCCTTATTTGACCTTCCTCTCTTCACTCTACTTCCCTCCATCTCGCATCTCATTTCTCCCTTTCAGTCTCGGCAATTAGTCCCCGTTCTGGTCTGTCTCCCACGTTCACATTTTTCATTCCATCTCTTCTCTTTCAACTTCTCCATCATCCTATTTCTTTCTGCGTATAGCTAAGCTTCATACTATATATTGAATTCTCTTTCTTATCACCTCTTATTTCTCCTATTTTTCTCTCCCCATCTCCTGTTGCCTTGTTTTATTTCCTTTCTGGCTCGCATCTCCTAGCCCCATCTTTCATTTCCTTCTGCTTTCTACTTTTTACCCTTTCCTTTTCATTCTTCCATTTCCTCTGTCTTCTCCCTTTCTCCCTCTTGCACTCCTTTGTTCTTCACACTCCTCCTACCTCCTATCATTCAACTACATAGCTCACACTTTCTCTCTGCCCTCCTAAATAGTTCTCCATCTCTTTCTCCATACTACACACCTTCTTCTTCATATATCCTTCTTCCGTGTGTCTGTATTTCCATCGTTTTTTCATTGCTTCAGTTCTTGCTGGCTTTTTTCCTTTTCTCTACTGCACAATCTGTCCTTCTAAATTCTATCGCTTTCCTTATGCTTCCTCTTTGTATCATGTTGACCTTTTTTCTTACCTTATTTCACCTTTCTTCTCTATCACATCCCTACCACTTAGTCTCTTTTTAGGTCTCGCCTACGCAGCGCGCATGCGCTGCATAGGAAAAAGACCTTTTGTAATCGGTTCGCTTTTGAGGCGAAAAATGTGCACGCGTTGCATTGCTTTGAATGGCAACGCGTGCACATTTGGCGATTCCCTTGCGGGAGTGAGTAGGAACCATCTGTTAATAATTACAAACAGATGTTTCCTGCTCGCTCCCGCAAGGGAAACAGGGCCAGGCTTCCTCCTCTCTCCCCTCCCCCGCTCCCTCCTCCTCAAACTGTGCGGATTTACGTGAACTGGAAACAAGTCTTCTAGCAGCTGTTAAACACGCTCGGTTTTTAGTCCTGGTATTCTTTAACCCCACAATCAGTATTATGAGGCATTAAAGCTTTTTTAAGAAGTACAATAGAAACGAGCCTTCTAGCAGCTGTTAAACACGCTCGGTTTTTAGTCCTGGTATTCTTTAACCCCACAATCAGTATTATGAGGCATTAAAGCTTTTTTAAGAAGTACAATAAGCAAATAAAGGTTTTACAGGTGTGGCCTTTTCCAGTTTGGGTGTGCGGGTAATCAAAGTGAAACACTGACATCTGTCTTGCACTGCACAAGGATGCGGGAAATGCCAGGGGAGAAAAGACCAGGATCCGAGAGGAAATTGCGAAAGTTTTTTTCCTCAACACTTATGTAGTTAAAAAACATGAGTGAAATGTTGTTACGTTTCCTGTGGCACTGGGGTGCGCATTAGTGAACAGCACAGAATGTACCACATTAAACATGTGCAACTGCTACTCGCAAAGTACTTGGAGTGAAATATTGTCGTTAGCCGAGAATATTCAGAAAGAGCCGAAGCATGCTCAGGACTGAATTGAGAATGTTTTCACACAAACATTGACAATGCCAGTCGCTTTGGCTTTTGAACAGTGAAAAGGTCTTCTCAACAGTAAGGCACAGAGAACAGTATTACGTGGTCCCCAGCCGAGCAAGCTTTCCTGCACGCACACAATATTTATCACGTGGTCACCAGCAGTGCAAGCTTCCCTGCACACAGATTAAGTGTCACGTGGTCACCAGCAGTGCAAGCTTCCCTGCACACAGATTAAGTGTCACGTGGTCACCAGCAGTGCAAGCTTCCCTGCACGCACAGCATATGTATCACGTGGTCACCAGCAGTGCAAGCTTCCCTGCACACAGCATAAGTATCACATGGTCACCAGCAGTGCAAGCTTCCCTGCACGCACAGAATATGTATCACGTGGTCACCAGCAGTGCAAGCTTCCCTGCACTCACAGAATATGTATCACGTGGTCACCAGCAGTGCAAGCTTCCCTGCCCGCACAGAATATGTATCACGTGGTCACCAGCAGCGCAAGCTTCCCTGCACACAGATTAAGTATCACATGGTCACCAGCTGTGCAAGCTTCCTGCACACACAGAATATGTATCAAGTGGGCAGATCCTATCAATTTTCCCGCTGTGACAGCAGCCGGCTGGAAGCTAATTAAGGGGATTCTGGGGGCTCGCAAGGGGGCAGAGGAGGTGTAACTACTGCCAGCAATCGGCAGCAGGGGAAAAGGGGTGGATTAAGGGGAAGCCAGGTGCCGCGGAGGCAGCATAATGCGCGCAGTGTGCCTGGCGATAAACCGCACACTGTTCTGTGGAGACATTAGGAAGTTGCGCTGGTTTCTGCTAATCCATCACCTGTCAGGGGGCTCCAGCACCAGCTCTCCAGAATGTGGCATTGTGCATTGTCTTCCGCGGTGGCCATTTTGGAGCCTGTCCTGTTTAACAGCCTTGATCGTAATAATTCCAGCTGGGTGGGTGAACTGAAGTCCAGCATTCTTTCAAAGTGCTGTCATTTTGTAGGAAAGGCTGGTGGTACACGCTCTCCCGTCCTCTGCCTACCGACGTGCTTTATCTGGGGCATTCGCGCAAACATCAATCGAAATGTAAGAAGTGGCAGAGGTGAGCAACACGCTTTACCACACAGCATGACCTCACTCCTTTATTATTATTTTTTTATTTGGGAATGGTGCCGCTTTCACCTTGTGCACCTTTGTTTGTGAAGGGCGCTGCTTTTACTTTTAAGTGCGCCTTAATTGTTTGTGAACGGGGCTGCCTTCACTTTGTGAGCGCTGCCGCTTTCCCTTTAAGAGCACCTTTACTTGTTATCGTGTTATCAATGTGCTGCATGGCCAAATACTTACAAGGTCCCAAAGGCGAGACCTATTGGCTATGCCAATGCTTGTTTTCACCTTTTGACCGCTATCCTTTCTCCTGTATTAACTATACTGCCTTTTCTTGCCTGCTTTCTCCCACTTGCTTTTCTCCCACCAGACCACTGGGGGCATCAACACGATGAAGGAAGTGTTCAAGGACTACAAAAAGGTTAGCGTCCGGGTGCTTCTAGCTCAGTGCAACGCTTCTGTCTTGGAGTCACTGCGCCTGGAGAGTACTTCAGCAAAGTGAAGGACAATCGGTCCTTCCACAGTTTAAGGCAGGCAGTGAGTTTTGCCCTTAAGGAGCATCAAAAGAGTGATTACCTCATTTAGCAAGGAGAATGCTAGCTCTGTCCATAATGTGCTGCACGGCTAAACACTTACACGGTCCCAAAGGCGAGACCTATTGGCTATGCCAATGCTTTTTTAAATGAGTGCGTTCCCCTGTACCCGGGACCACAGGCTCTTACGTCTGTTATCTGGCCTGAAGGCTCACAGCCCTCTCCTGCCCCTCTGATGCCCCAAGTACCTCTTGTTTTAGATTTACGTGTGTCCCCTATCCTTTGTGACCTTGTCTGAGCTCAGCCCTAGTCACAGCCCCCGCGCAGTGAGCAGCAGCAGTGCCAGCCTCGCGCTAGGCCTCAGGCCTCTGACCGTCCTCTCGCGCCAAGCCACAGTGCTTTTGACCCGCGTCTCGCGCCAGGTCCACGGCTCCTGCCCAGCGTCTCGTGCCAGGCGCAAAGGTTCGCGCCTCGTATCAGCTCACAGGTGTCGCTGACCTGCGTCTCGTGCCAGCCCTCTGATCCGTGACTCGTGCCAGCCCTCTGACCCGCGACTGGTGGGAGCGGGGCTTCCGCCCCGCGCAGTCTCGTCGGAAGCTGGCAGTTCGCGTTTGAAAATCTTCAGGGAAGTCGCGGCCCTAGGGAAGGGCTGCGAGGAATCCATGTCTGCGGCCCCTGCGGAGGGGGAGGCCCAGTCAGTCCTGTCAATGGACCAGCACCGGTGAGGATTGGCGTGAGCGGGCAGGGTGCGGTGGTGGAGGGGAGAGTCCTTCTTATGTTATTAAATTGGGGAACGGAAGGAGCGATGACGGACATCCCATATTGGAGCAGGACACGGGCCTGGAGACACATGGGTAGGAAGGAAGGTGGCGGAGAAGCCACAGTTGAAAGGCGGGGTGTCAGAGTATAGGAGCAGGGAAGGGCAGACCGTGTCTGTTTAAAAGGGTGATCCCATTACAGTGAATAGAAAATAAACTTTTTAAACGGATACACCTTTGCAAAGCCATGTTGCTTTATTGGAGGATGAACCTGTTTGAAAAACAGGGCGAGACCCCAAACGAGCGCGAGTCAGCCCAGCTCCAAGATTTGGGATCTGGGAGGGCCATGAAAAAGCAAGCAAGGGTGGGACAGAGTCTCCCAGGTGTCTGAGAGCTGGGTCTGCGCATGCTGGATGGTCTTGTACGGATGTGAGCTACATACCATACCTACTGCCAGGTTCGGTTTAATATTTTTAACTTTATTTCCAGAAGTTTAAACCTATGGGCTTGATCTCTCCTCACCCTTCTTTCTCTCCTAATTACACTCTGCTGTCCCGCTCACCTCACCCGCTAACTCCTCCCAACTCACACTCTTCACCTCATGCTAGTCTCTTTCCAACTTATCCAGTGGTTTCCCTACTCTTTCTCCACTTCACCTTCATATTTCTCTCACCTCAACCTCTCTTTCCGCCTTACTTTAGTATCACACTCTCCTGACCTTGCCATCCTGCATCAACTTACTCTCACTCCACTTCCCCCTTCCACTCACACTTCAACCTTCTCTCTCCTTATCACCTTTCTCTCTCCACCTCACCCTTCTCTCTCTTTTCCTCGTCCTTCTCTCTTCCTAGCCCATTTTTCTCTTCTTTACCCTTCTTTCTCTTCTTCACCCTCCTCTCCTTCACCCTCTTTCACACTTGACACTCCTGTCTTTGACTCACCTTCTCTCTCACCATCCTCTTTTTTCCCTTACTATCCCCCTCTGCCTCAGCTTCCTGTCTCTCTGCTTCACCCTCCTCCCTCTTCACCTCACCCTTCTCTCTCTCCACCTCACCCTGTATTCTCTGCCTCACCCGCTTCTGTCAGCCTCACATTCATTGCTGCAGCCTATGGGGTAATGATTTTGTGTACGTGAAGGATGAGGGGAGAGTATGTGTTTGTGTGGGTGCATAAGTGTGCATAAGCAGCCATGGCAGTTCTCTGTCTCTGGATCTGTTCTACACTGGTAACTCCAAATTCTAAACAGTGGCTGCACTAAGGCCTGGATTATATAGTGCATACATGAGATCTGCAAAGACCTGGAGTTATGCATATTTTAACTATATAAGTAAGGTAACAATTGGAGGAGTATTCAAAGGTGGCAATGTAAGCAACAAAACCAAATCAGACATATGCTTGCAATAACAAAAAATAAGCTTAGCAGCAGGTGTCATGTAGTTGTATTGTAAATAGTCTACCGTTTAGAGTCCCAACATGGTAGCAACATTTGGAAACAACCTGTTGGCCATCTAGCAATCGTAAAACAATGATAAACTGTGGAGAACAGCATTCCATAATGGTGTCCTGGTTTGGAGAAAGTGGCCACATGGGATGTGGTGTACTGCAGATGAAATGAGCTGCAAGGAAGTAATAACCCATTAGCACTTCATGGAGATCTGTGGTACCACCATCTGCTCACTGTGCCAAGAGTACATCTTCCGAGGTTGACGACTGGACTTGTAATATGATGACTACTTTCTCAACCACCATTTTGTTGTCAGTCTAATAAGCAAAATGTATCTTATGGGGAACAAAGAGGAAATGTAAAGCCCATGCCTCAAAATTGAACTTTCTCTCCACATAATGACTGGCATGCTTCCTCTTCTTTCCCATTTTCCTGTCTCTCACTAGTCTCCCCCATTCCCATTACCCTCTCTTTACCCATCACCCTCCCTGTCCATCAGTCTAATCTCTTGCTTGTTCTAACACTGTCCTCCAGTCTCTTCACACTCCTTCCCTGTTCCCAGGTCTTATCATTTCTTTTCGTTTGTTAATGCCCCTCCTATTTGACCACCTTCCTTTCTCTTCATCACCATCCCTCACAAGCGCCATTCTCTGCCTTCACCCACCAGTATTTCTTTCCCGCTGCTCACCTCTTATTGGCTCGATTCAGTACATGCTTACCCATCCTGCTACTCTCATCACTCATTTTGCTCAGCAGTACCCTGCTCCATCTATCCTACTTCCTCAGATGCCCTTTTCATCCTCTTCATCCACCTCTCAATCCACCTTCTCTAATTTATGACACTTATAACCCACCTACTCTTCACTAATCAACCTTTCTGTCATATTACTTCTCTTCCCTTTTAATAACTTCTTTACTTGTTTCATCTACCTGTTTCCTTACCATTCCTTTGTCTTATCCTTCCTTTTTTAACTCATCTTTTCTATCCTCAGACTCACATCTATTCAACCTCCATCTCTCATCTCTTGGAAGAAAAATCCTCTCCATGCGGGCGATGCTCAGAATAGTTTCCGCAAAAAATCTCAAAAGCTTCAAAGTCCCACCTCAGAGTGGGAGTTTGTTGTTTTTTCAGAGGTGCAGAGGTCTCTGCATGGGATGAAGCTGAAATTCAATCTGAATCTGTGGAAGTGCCAGTTGGGGCCCCGCTAATGCTTTGGAGTGCTTGAGAAAAACGTCTTCAAACGTTTCCAAACTGTTCTGGTGCCCAAACAACTACAGGAGTACACGTCTAAGGCGACATGGATATCAGGGGAAGGCACCTAGAGACTCTCAGGGTGTCCAGGTAGAAACCAACTGCCAAGTTCAGTCAAGGTCCAATAGCCACTGGTCAGCTGGGGGTTTTGATAAAAAGGCCTCTTGCAGCTTGTTGTGTCCCTGAAGTCACATAGAAGGTCACATAGCAGGTCAACCCTTGAAGTGCACTTCTTCGTGCTGGATACAAGAGGGATCAGCTCTCCCTACAAGGCTCCTCTAAGGTCACAGACAGCAGGTCCAGTCCTCTTCTGATCTTCTACCGTCCTAGACAGTGTTCTGAGGAGGGTGCCTTGTGGTGACACATTTATGATTGGCTCTAGCTAGTGAGTGGGGGCTACTCCTGGGTGAGGTAAAAGTTGCCAGGTGCTGGCCTATCTACTTTTTATAATAGTTCCTGTTTTCCTTACTGAAAACATGCCCAAAATTGTGTCAGGGTAATTCCAAGATGGTCAAAGTCTACAGCACATTAAACTTGGGCACTGATAGCTGAGGGTGTGTAGTGAAGTGTGCTATGGAAATGACTAGTGTTCTCCCACATATAACACTAAAATCCAGTTTGAAACAGGCCCTGGACCAACAACAAAAAATGGGGCAGAAGCCCGGCAAGACAAAGAATGGTCCTTCAGAAATCAGACAGCGGACACACAAGAAATATGATCTGATCCTGTTTGATCATTTTCAAGGGCGCAACATGTTTACATGTGCCTTAGATAGGCCTTTCAGGCAGGATTTATCACTATGTGCCAACAGAAGGAGCAGTAGCCATCATCCCGAATGTCCAGCTGAGCTCAGAGTAGTCATAGCTGCCCATTCAGGTGGACCTGTCTATCAAAGTGGTCTGATGTGTGGCTCCTTGAAGGAATTTCACACCTCAATAAAAACGGAGTACCGGGTGGGCAGCTGCTGGAGAGCTACTGCAGACTAGCCTCCAGGAGCTTCAGACATTGTAAATGTAGCTTTCTAAAAGTTACCTTTCCTTAATACTTATTAAAAATCCAACTTTACAGTTAAATTGGATTTTTAAGAACTATTAAAAATATTTATTTAATTATTTTCGTTGCTGATCCCAAACCCAATATAGCAGTGTTAATGTTTTAATCTGGTTTCTGTTTATCTGTATAGGACAGCCAGGCCTGCCACAGTGAAAATAGCTTTTGGGGCCTTGTCACTGTAGGAGCATGGTGACATTAATTTTCTATGTGTCCCGTTTTCAAAATACTACTATGCGCTCTACCTTGTGGGCTACGAGACCTACATAGAGGAGACTTTTTCACATTTAAAGGGAAATATTTTCCTGTCAAAAAGGGTTATTTTAAGAGGTTGCATTGCAGGTGTTAACACTGCAGCAGTCAGGCTGCAATGCTAGGCCCGAAGCCATGTTTTGTAGGCCCACTCTGTGGATTGCACAATACATGCTGCAGTCCACAAGTGAAATTTAACTGACATTTAACTTCCAGGCGCTAAATGGATTTTCTAGACCATATAGTAGTAAGCAATTTAAATGGGCCAATTAGGAAAAAGCCAGTATAGCCATGTTCAAAAGGAGATCACAGGCACTTAACTTCTGCCTAGCCAGGGGTAAGATATAGAGAGTTCAAAACCAGCAAACTAGTTTTCTGAAAAAGGCGCAAAAATTTGAAGTGACCATGCAGAAAAAGCAGATTTTCAACATTGTCTCATTCTTTTTTTTCTTCCAGAAATGGAAGGCTGAGTAGCAATGTTTGATCTTGTGAAGCCACAGATTGTAGAAAGATGTCCACAGAAAGTGCATTATCCCAGTATATTATCTTATCAGTTTCGGACCCGAGGGGTAACAGCTGTACTATAATCAAGGCCAGCGGAATAATGCAACGGGAGTAAGACCAAACTATGCATCAGGGTTGACTAAATTATGGAGCACAATGTGGGGGAGTATTTCTTTATTAATTTACCTTTTTTACATGTTAACACTGTCTGGAGCAAAGATTAATCTCATTAGTACCAATTTAAAACACAACTAAAGCAACAAGCAACTGAAAGATGACCAGTAAGTAAACCTGTGTGAAGGGGTTTCCACTGTGCCGCAACTTGTAATTGCATTTTTAGTAGCTTTTGATCTGCTTATGATGGTTTTTTATTAAAATCTGCAAATTATGCAGCAAATTGATTGTGCAAACTGATTGTGCTCATTTTTTTTTCTCCTTTCTGTGCCCCCTTGCTGCCCCTGATTGTGCTCGTTTTTTTCCTTTCTGTGCCCCCTTGCTGCCCCTGATTGTGCTCGTTTTTTTTCCTTTCTGTGCCCCCTTGCTGCCCCTGATTGTGCTCGTTTTTTTTCCTTTCTGTGCCCCCTTGCTGCCCCTGATTGTGCTCGTTTTTCCTTTCTGTGCCCCCTTGCTGCCCCTGATTGTGCTCATTTTTTTTCCTTTCTGTGCCCCCTTGATGCCCTGATTGTGCTCGTTTTCCCTTCTGTGCCTGTTTCCCGCCGCTGCGCCCCTGCGGCCCCGCCCCCTCACTGCCCATTCGCTGCCCCATTCCCTGCTCCTCCCTCCCACCTCCCCATTTATGGCGGCCGCTGCGTGGTGAAGAGAGCGACCCCTGACCTTGACTGGTAGGTCGCTCCCCCACCACACAGCTCCGTCTGTGTGCCCTGCTGCTGCCCCTGATTGTGCTCGTTTTTTCCTCTCTGTGCCCCCTTGCTGCCCCTGATTGTGCTAGTTTTTCCTTTCTGTGCCCCCTTGCTGCCCCTGATTGTGCTCGTTTTTTTTTCCTTTCTGTGCCCCCTTGCTGCCCCTGATTGTGCTCGTTTTTCCTTTCTGTGCCCCCTTGCTGCCCCTGATTGTGCTCATTTTTTTCTTCCTTTCTGTGCCCCCTTGATGCCCTGATTGTGCTCGTTTTCCCTTCTGTGCCTGTGTCCCGCCGCTGCGCCCTGCGGCCCCGCCCCTCACTGCCCATTCGCTGCCCCATTCCCTGCTCCTCCCTCCCACCTCCCCATTTATGGCGGCCGCTGGGCGGCCGCGCAGCGGACGTGCGCAGCGGGCGCGCCGCTGGCGCGCCGAAGGCAAGCCCGTCTGCGCCCGTCCGCGCCGTGACCGCGCCCAGCGCCAGACCCCCTGGTCCGGGCATCCCCCGCGCCCGCCACATCAACAGACGCCGATACGACGCCAGCACCCTCCACGCACTCAACCCCGGAAAAGATCACGCCTGCTACCAGGCCACCCCGAAGCGCACCCAAGGGCCCTTCACCTGCCAGAACTGCAGCTTCGCCAGCACCCGCCCCGCCAAACCACCGCCCAGGAAAGAACCCAACTACCTCAGATGCATCCTCCTCAACACCCGCTCCGCCCGCAAACACGCCATCGAACTCTGGGACCTTCTCGACTCAACCTCCCCAGACGTCGCATTCCTGATGGAGACCTGGCTGAATCCCGCTTCAGCCCCCGACATCGCCATTGCCATCCCGGACGGATACAAGATCACCCGCAGGGACCGCACCAACGGAGTCGGAGGAGGCATCGCCATCGTCCACAGGAACACCCTCAGAGTCTCAACCAACACCGACGACACCCTCAGCACCGCCGAACACATGCACTTCCAGATCCACACCGATCCCAACACCACCCTCAGAGGAACCCTCATCTACAGACCCCCGGACCCCGACCACAGTTCAGCGATTCCATCGCTGACTTCGTCAGCACACACGCCATCGCCTTCACGGACTACATCCTCCTCGGGGACCTGAACTTCCACCTCGAGAACAACAAGGACACCAACTCCACCACCCTGATCGACAACCTCGCCACCCTCGGACTCAGACAGCTCGTGACTACACCCACCCACGCCGCCGGCCACACGCTAGACTCCATCTTTTCCGCAAGCCCACACGTCTCCTTCAACCACACCTCCGAACCCCACTGGACTGACCACCACTGCATCCACTTCACCTACAGGAAGCCCACCACGCACCACCGCACCGAACAAATGCCTCGCCGCTGCTGGAGCAGAGTCACGGAAGACCAGCTAACCACAACCCTCGCCCTGAGCCCACCCGCCGAACCCTCCGACCCCGACACCGCCGCCCGCAACCTCAGACAGTGGATCGACGACTGCGCCAACACCCTCGCCCCGCTCAAGAATCCGCCCAACAGCCACACCAGCAAGAAAGCCACCTGGTTCACCGAAGACCTCCAGGCCTCCAAACGAACATGCCGAAAACTGGAGAAGATCTGGCTCCACGAACGGACAGCGGACAGCTACGCCGCCCACAAGAGCGCCACCACGCAGTCACCATCACCTCATCAGATCCGCCAAAAGGGCCTCACTCAAAGACCGCCTAGACAACAACGCACACAACAGCAAAGAGCTCTTCAACATCGTGAAGGAACTCTCCAACCCCAGCTCCAACACCAACGACATCCAGCCATCGCGAGACCTGTGCGACTCACTGGCCGCCTTCTTCCACCGCAAAATCGCCGACATCCACGACAGCTTCAACACCACGACCGCCCGGCAACCACCGAGACCACTGCCCCCACAACCACCAACCGCCTGCTCTCCTGGACCAACATCAACGACGAGGACATCAGCGAGATCATGAACACCATCCACTCCGGTTCACCGCTAGACCCGTGCCCTCACCACATCTTCAACAAAGCCAGTACAGCCATCGCGCCCCATCTCCGGAAAATAATCAACATCTCCTTCGAGACAGCAACCTTCCCGGAAAGCTGGAAGCACGCCGAGATCACCGCCTTACTCAAGAAACCCAAGGCAGACCCCAAGGACCTCAAGAACTTCCGACCCATCTCTCTGCTCCCGTTCCCCGCGAAGGTCACCGAGAAAATCGTCAACAAACAACTGACCCGCTACCTCGAGGAGAACAACATCCTGGACCCTTCCCAGTCCGGCTTCCGCAGCAACCACAGCACCGAAACCGCCCTCATCGCCGCCACCGATGACATCAGGACCCTGCTAGACAACGGAGAAACAGCAGCCCTCATCCTCCTGGACCTATCAGCCGCCTTCGACACGGTCTGCCACCACACACTACGAACACGCCTTCACGACGCCGGGATCCAAGAGAAGGCCCTGGACTGGACCACATCCTTCCTTTCCGGCAGAACACAAAGCGTCCGCCTCGCCCCCTTCCGATCCAAGGCCACCAAGATCATCTGCGGCGTACCCCAAGGCTCCTCCCTCAGCCCAACGCTGTTCAACATCTACATGGCACCCCTCGCCCACGTCGCCCGACAGCACAACCTCAACATCATCTCCTACGCCGACGACACCCAGCTGATCCTCTCCCTCACCAAAGACCCTCACACCGCCAAAGCCCACCTCCACGAAGGAATGAAGGCCGTCGCCGAATGGATGAGGACCAGCCGCCTGAAGCTGAACTCGGACAAGACGGAGGTCCTCATCCTTGGTTCCAACCCTTCAGCCTGGGACGACTCCTGGTGGCCAACATCACTGGGAACAGCCCCGCCACCCACCGACCACGTACGCAACCTAGGGGTCATCCTCGACCCCACCCTCTCCATGACTAAGCAGGTCAACGCCGTTTCCTCATCCTGCTTCAACATCCTCCGAATGCTCCGCAGGATCTTCAAGTGGATCCCCACCGAAACAAGAAAAACAGTCACCCAGGCCCTCGTCACCAGCAGGCTGGACTACGGAAACGCCCTCTACGCAGGAACGACGGCTAAGCTCCTGAGACGGCTGCAACGCATCCAGAACGCCTCTGCACGTCTTATCCTCGACATCCCCCGACGCAGCCACATCACACCCCACCTGAGAGACCTGCACTGGCTCCCTGTCAACAAGAGGATAACCTTCAAGCTCCTCACCCACGCACACAAAGCACTCCACAACTCCGGACCAGCCTACCTCAACAGACGACTCAGCTTCTACACCCCCACCCGCCAGCTCCGCTCGACCAGCCTCGCCCTCGCCACAGTCCCCCGCATCCGGAAAACGACCGCCGGCGGCAGATCCTTCTCCCACCTCGCCGCCAAGACCTGGACCACCCTCCCCACCAACCTCCGACAGACCCAAGACCTACTGGCCTTCAGAAGACTCCTCAAGACCTGGCTCTTCGATCAGTAGCAGCACCACCCCCCTCTTCCCCCAGCGCCTTGAGACCCTCGCGGGTATGTAGTGCGCTTTATAAGTGACATGATTGATTGATTGAATGACAGATTATGTGGCAAATGTGACAATTCCATAATTAGGCATAAAATGCTGCAACTGCCGAATCCATAATTATAGTGGCCCTAATTATAATCCATTGCAGTCTATTTATGTGACAAAATGAGAGAATTTGTTGGGAGAGAATAAATGCACAGTCACCGGGTCTCCCAATGTGTGGTGTCTCTTCTTTAAATGTCTTCTAATTATATTATCGAGCTCTGCCTTCTGCGAGCACCTCTGGAGATTGAGAGTATCCAGGACAGCAGCTATGGAATTGTTGCCATTGCTTTTCTTTGTGTAATAGGCCCTTGCACTGCTTCTTTCCATTCTGTATGTATGTGGTATTGGTGAAACTTGACTAATCTTTTCACTTAAGAAAAGTCAAAACTTTATCACTGTCAGTGCTTTTTGCTTAACATAGTGCCATAAGCAGGGCCACTGGAATTATGCGATTCTGCAGCTTCAGCGTATTCCACATAATTATAGAGTTGCCACATTTGTCACATAATCCATCATCTGCTGCATAATTTGTAGATTTTAACAAAACAAAATGTTGCTTCTAGCTCAAACAGATCGAACGTTACTAAAAATGCAGCGACATGTGTTGCTGCATTGTGGAAAGCCCTTTAAAAAAGGTTCACTGGTTACCTTTCAATTGCCTATTGCTGTACTTCGATGTTAAAGTGGTAATAACGAGGTGTAAACTTTTTCAAGACAGTGTTAACGTGTACAAATGTAAAAATAAATGAAGTAATACTATCACAAAATGCGCTATATTGCGCCAAGTAATTTGGCTTTCTTTGCCACATAATTTAGTCAACCCTGCCACAGAATTTGGTTTCCCCAAGTCGCATAATTCCAGTGGCCCTGGCCATACGTTAGGAATAATGTCACAGCTAAAAGAAAATATAACAAACCACTACTAAGATATAGATCCTGATTGTATGCTAATTTTCACTTACTTGCCTTGCAATGGCAAAATTCTTCGTACTGTTTCTCCCATACAACTGTTTCCATGTGGTCTAGATATAGTGGAGGTGTCTCAGGTACCCCTTCAGTTTACACGTGCACCTGGCTCCTGTGACCTCATGCCTCTCTCCATGCACTTAAAGTAGCCCTAGACATTAGCTTTATAGATCAAAGCTGCACAATTCCACTTTGATTGCAAGTCTGCAGGTCCGTGTGATTTTTTTAAGAAACAAAAATAACAGAAGATGTTTTTCTGCTTGTGCATGGGCCTTGGGTAGGATATGGTGCTATCTTGGGTGGGCCTGGCCTACCCTCTAAAACCGGGCCTGGCACGAGTTAACAGGTATGGGAGAGGACTGACGGGGAGGAGGTGGAGTAGGGAAGGAGTAGAAGGTAGGAGAGTGAAGGAATGACAGGTAAGTGATTTTTCCCCGGACCTTTATGGGAGTTACAAGACCTATAATGAAATACTAAATATTACATTACCTCCTCAACCACATTTCATGCCCCATTCCCTAGTAAATGGAGCTGTGAGTAGCTGTCTCACTGTGGATACCACCAATTAAAGCTAGTTTCTTCTCTTTCTAGCATCTCAATCTACCATTCCCTTTATCTATTTAAAATAAATAATGATCTCCAATTGGTTGTTTTTTTAACTGTGCACACCTTTTGGAAGTTTCTGTTATGGATATTTGCTTTGCAGCAACTTGTAAATGTAAATCCGTATTTGTATAGCACAAACTACTCACCCTTACGGGTCTCAAGGCGCTGGGGGCCGTTGTGGAAATTAAGTGAGCTATTGCCGCCGGAGCCGGGGATCGAACCGTGAGCCCTGTGCTCTGAAGTCCCCTGGCCGCTGCACCACACCTCTCCACATGCAACTTAGGCAAAGACTTCTACATTTGATTGAATTTGGTACAAGGAACTGATGTGCATTTTGGTACAAAGGCTTTGAGTTCAGGCAATGTGTCATGAATTCTGTTGGAACTTAATAAACAGGTTCATGTTTTTCCAATTAAAGATTTCTGGGTAGCATGAATGAATTCTGTTGTACCAAACGAGGGGTGGCAGAGTTCTTGCAAGCACGCTAAAATCCAGTTGTTATATAGTCCAAAAATGCAATCGTTCTCATGCTCAGTGCTCAGCAACGAGGGGGGACCAACCACCCGAATGTTCCCCAAATTGGGACAAGACCTCATGCAACGGTGCAGGCAACTGCACACAAATAAAGTCGTTTTCACAGTGTTGTATGTGCAATTTTTCTTTATTAGCTCATTCTGCAATGCTTGACAATTAACAGATTCGAGCCAACATTTGTTTTGTCTTGTCACTCAAGACATTGAATTCTGTGATAATTAATGCTTTTGTGTTAAAGTAAATCACAAGGAGATATTGTAGCCGAATACTTTCTCGAATCATGTGATGTGGCTCGTATATGAGCAAGGCGAGTCTGTACAGTCTCTCAGCTAATGGCTGTTGTGTGAGAATGTCGATTTTGTGTTCATATTCCTTGTATAAGTAAAGGATAAGGTACATGTTATATGGTCCTTAAGCAGAGTAACAGGACAGGTCTCACAAAGGGCAGGTATGCAAACGTCAGGAGTCCGTGTTTGGTTCCCGCGAGTCACGAGTGTCAGGATCTCACAAGAGCCATTAGCTGACACACTGTACATACTTTCCTTGCATACATACCAGCCACATCACATGATTCGAGAAACTATTCGGTTACAATACCTCCTTGTGATTTACTTTAACTTGCAAGCATCAATTAGCCATGACAATGTCAATGTCTTAACTGACAAGATGAAAAGCGTAGTGGCTGGAGTCTGTTAATTGTCAAGTATTGGAGAATATTAATTCGGTTGTGTTTATTATTTCTTATCAAGGACATTTTTTGCTTTGGCATGTCTGCATTTAGGTGGAGGAGGTAATGTCTAGATAACTTGCCAGTAATCTTTGATACACGATTCCACATTCCTCGCCCCAGTGCTTATGTTCCCACCCTCCTTCCTTGAATTGAACGAGAGGTGTACTTGAGAGTTTACATACAGCAAGAAGTTAGGAGATCATTCTTTTTAAATAGTTAAAGGGGATTGTGGATTGAGGTGGTAGAAAGAGAATAAAGTAGCTTTAGTAATGGATTTCCACAGTGAAGTGGAGCCTCACAGCTACAATTAGTATATATTGGAACGAGGAATGTGGAATCGGAGTAATTAAGGTTACCGTAAGTAATCTAAGCATTAGTGATAGGTGTGTGTGTGTAAGAGAGAGACTTTAACATTGCTGCTTTATTGTAACATAATAGATATGCTGTTTCTTTTAGGTGTCTCTGTCCAATAAAGACAAGGAAAAGAGACGTGAGAAAGAACTAGGACGACCATGAGCTGCCCCATCAGCACCATGAATTACCAGCAGGTGCACCAGGCACTTGACAGACAGTTTCGATGCCTGGAAGAGAAGTACCGTCGCACAATGGAGGAGCATCTCAGGGCCATAGAAAAGAAGCATTGCCTGGAGATGAAGCAAGATCAGCTTCTGAAGGCATGCCACTCTCAGAATAAGGGCATCCAGGACAGGTCCAAAGAAGACGAGGAATTAAAGTGCCAGGAGACACAGGAACAGGAGCAGATCCTGACTGACCAGTACCGAGAGTACAGGAAGAGCCAGTACCTGGCCATGGAGGAGGAATACAAGTGGCTCAAGCAAAAGCAGGGCCAGGCTCTAGAAGAGCAGTGCAAGCAAAATACGGAGCTCGGAGACCAGGCCCTGAAAGAGAAGTACTGCTTGTACAAGCAGCTACGAGAGCGCTGCAGTGAAGAGCAGTTCAAACTCGACCTGGAGAAGCTGCACTGCATCAAAGATGGATTTTGCCAAGAGGGGAAAGTGGTCCAAAGCCGGTCCAGACCAGAGCAGCTCCAGTACAGGGTAGAAACGCAGGACCCGTGCCTGCTTTTCAAGAGACAAACCCAGGACACCCCGTGCCAGCACCGCAAAGAACCGCATGCTCAGCCTTGTTGGTGCCAGCGGCAATCTGGAGACACAGAAACACACCCCCCTCAGCGTGCAGAGGGGCATCTTGGGTACTATGCAGATGATGAAAGTTCCTGTGATTCTAGGGTAAGACTAGAAAAACTTAGTCCAGTCATGTTATGACTGCAAATGAAAGCTGTGATGAAGTGGTAATTCCATATCAAATAGGAAATAACCAGGCCTAAACTCCATCTTGTTGCCAGTACAAGCAGACCTTTTATAGGGCAGAAAAGCTTCCGACCCCATACCTGCGGAAGTCATGAGAGGCACCCTACGAGCACCTTTACACTCTTCCATCCACACCTATAAGAAATTCTGCATTCACTCCCTGATATCCACTTTAAATTCTTTCCCGGGCCATGATTAAGGCACCGGTTGTAGAAGGTACAAGCTGAGGGTCACAGAGCCACAGGGGTCCTTCCACATCTCCGAGGTAACGTCAAAATGTTTGGGGAAGACAATAAAAATATGTTGCACCTGTTGCTCCAAAATCCTGCCCAAGACATTTAAAGAAAAGCAAGACATCGTGCTTCCCGCAACTGTTAACAGCCACACCCACTTTGCCTTTTAGTATGGGTGCGTCAACTCTGTGACACTGGCATGTATTAATCACTCTTATATTATTCGCGATCGGTTAGCCACCTCCATATTTGGTAAAGAAATAGGTTTAGGGTTCCAGGTTCTTGAGGGTGGCGAGGGTTGGGGGAGCGGGGTGTTGCGAAAAAAGCTTTTGTCTGAATCCAAAGCAATGAGAAATTGTTCCCCTTAAAACAGTGCTCTTGAAAGTGTGGATTTCCGATTTCTACAGATGCACCACCACAAACTAGGATGTGAAGTGGCCTTGTTGTTTTGTTAATTATAGCCACGTTTAATTGTTTACTTAAATTGTACTTTTAAATTATAGTTTATATACAGGGCCTTTGGAATTATCTGGTGAGGAGGACCTAATTATGCAGCAAGAAAAGGCAAATTATGTGGCGTAATGCGGCAAATTTGGTAATAGTAATACTGCATTATTTTCTCATTTTTACACTTGTTAACTGCCTGGACATAAGTTGCACCTCATTAGTACCAGTTTAACACCCAAATATAGCAATAAGTAAGAGAAAGATGTCCTGTCGACCTTTGCAAAGGGTCTTCCTCTGCACCGCAATATGTCTCTGCGTTTTTAGTAACTTTTGAACTGTTGGAGCTAGAAACAAATTTTTTTTTTGTTAGAATCTGCAGATTATGCAGCAGATGAGGGGTCATCTGGCAAAAGCGGTAACTCCATAATTATGCGAAAAACTCCACGACTTAACATTCACATAATTCTAGTGGCCCTGTTTATATTTAAAACATAATCATATAGTACAGTCAAAAAGACACAAGGCCCATAGATGCAAATTATTAATATGTGTTGCATTATTAAGATCACTTCTTGCTTGCATGTTATTCCGAAATAGTGCTCCTGAACTTTGATCTATAAACGTAACTATTCAGTGGCATTTGCTGCACTTCGCATTGTTTTTAAAGAAACCTTTCTTTTAGGTTCGGTAACCATTTCATTGGTATGACAGGAGTGGGACACAGGGAAGGAAGCTACTAAAGAATTCACATTCCCTGACTGTGTAGAAGAGTGTCTCATTGCAGTGCATCATCCTGTAGTACAAATTGGTATAAGCATGCAATTTTGATCTTATTTTTAAAAACATTTAAGCCGGCTGCGTGTTTTTGGCTAAAGCCAGTGGAAAGGTTGTCGAGGGACCCCATCCCTAAACCAACAACACATACTCCATACAGCAGCTCATGCAAGCTACACCACTACGTACGCCCCAGCACCCTAAAGACCCACACCACTACCACCTGCACACTCCACCCACACCATACCTACAGTATAAGCTTGTTTTAATTAGTATTTATAGATTTCACATTCTGCCATTAGCATGGTATTGCAGTGCCTTTTCTGTAGTCTAAAGTATGACTTTCCTAATGTTTCCATCACAGACCACCCAACCACCTACATCATCATCCAGACCCTAAACTATGCATCGAAAACGATTCCCTTTACTGCCTAGAGACAACTTACATATATAAACTACAACTTAACACCCCACTTATCTTACACCCTGCATCACCGCCACAGTCTACATCCTACACCACATTCACACGATACAAAATATACTCCCCCTGCCTTAAGAGCTGCATTAATATATAAACCATACACCACAACTTGCAGCGTAAAGCCTACCTTCTCAATAACACCTTGCACCATCATTTACAACCTCCACTATACATCACCACCTATATCATAAAGCACCTACAGGCTTCACCACCACCTATATCTTATAGCACAACCAGCATCTTCTACACCCTAGACCATACACATCTATACATGCTCAATAGATCATCTATACCACTTTTAAACCACCTACAGCCTAAACTCTATACCACCTACAACTGTGCTACTGTTTCCTCCCAAAGGAAACATTGCTTTGTCCTGTTCACCCTTCACTTCATTATTGTCCACTGGTGCGACCAGGAGCAAGAATCAGCTGTTCTCTACCCACTTCCCCAAACACCTTTGGCTTCCTTTTATTTCATCCCAAGGACATCAGCTATAACCCTACTGCTCACCTAAACCAACAACAACCTCCAGCAGTTCTCACCCTATATCTACACCACCACCTAATCTACACCTCCTATTACACCTAGAACTGCACCACCACCTTACATCTGCACTGCTACTTACAACATTACCTACACCCTTCACACAACTTAATGCTTATATTACCCTGCATCACTTGCATTCTATACCACTGTCTGCACCATAGGTCACGAACTAGACTGTCACCTACATCCCATCTTATACCTACACCAACACCACCTAAAACCTACCTGACTACATCATACTTAGCCCCTTACTCACCTACACCGTGTCCCTACAGGAACATCACTTACACCACCGCCTACAATCTAAACCATCATCTGCACTCTGCATGGGCTCCTTAAGTATACCACCATCTACACCATATCCCACCGGCTATCCACACCAAGTGCAACCTACACTATCTATTCTTCATCAATTAGAATAAAATAGAATTTAACACTTTCAGTTAGAAGCAAATCTTTCATATACACATATACAAATCAATAACACAATAAAAATAAAAAGCTCAAAGAGCTACTCTAAGAAAGAGGAGAATGAAAAGTGCAAATTACAGGACTGTGCTTCATGACAAGATCCATGATGGCACATATCCACTAACTACAACCTACAGCCACAAGGCACCGTACATTACACCACCTACATCACCTTCACCCTCACCACACCCAACCACAGCACCTTCACCACCCCCTCCCGCCTAAGCTACTATCATACACATATGAAACCATCCACACCCGATAGTTAGGCCAGTCACGGGCACAGCTGTAAGCAAGAAGTTTCATTTCTACTCTCTTTTAGTGGGACTCCATTCTAAGATGGCTATCAAACATAAACTCAATTTCCGTATGCCATTTATGAGGCGTGCCTATTTCTGTCACGAGGGTCATTTTCTGGGTCCACCCTTTTCCTGTCAGTTGTTTCTTTTTTCGGTTCCAGCTCCTACCTGCGAGGTGATTACTGTCAGATGGCTTCTGTTCAGAAACCAGCCCGTTTCAGGTGGTTTGTATTCTTATTCGATCAGTATATAAACGCCTCTGATCAGTGTACTAATGTGTCTCAACACCATTGTCTTACTCCTGCTGTTGCAGTCTTCGCTTCTAGTCCAGCTCTGCTCCAATCGAGCCAGTTGTACCTATGGTCCAGTCCTGCCAGCTCCAACACTGATTGAAAACGTCAGCCGTGCAAGTACTGTCCTGCTGTTTGGACACACCATCTTTGGGTGTTTTTGTGCTTTAGGGCTTTATCATCCTGGTGCTGTTAGGCACTAACTTCCAACTTCTTTGTAGCCCTTCTTAAACCAGGAACAGACAGTGTGGCTTCCAAAAGTTGCCATTCTTTTCCCAGAGCCTCTAAGAAAGAAAAGACCAATCTCTACTATTAGACCTTGACACTTAAAACATAAACCAATACCACCTATACTCAGCTCCACCAGTTTCAACCCTAACTACATCCATTGTAACCAACCTACACCTTACATCCTTCATCCACACTGCCACTGAACATTACTAGCTGCCCCATCCAATCCTCTACTAGAGATAGAGAAGACCGCTATCTCCTTTAATGGATGAATTCAAACTGCCTTTGATGCCATCACACCTCTCAAACCTTGCACCCTCACAGGAAAGCCCCCTTGGCAGCCCCCTTGGCATCATGAAGACTTGAAATCAGCCAAGCGCCAATGCAAACCTCTAAAGTGACTGCGGAGAAAATCTTATAGCCCAACACAAAAAGAGTCCTGCACAATGGCTATCAAACGCTACTAACGCTGAGTGTGCTCCACCAGACAGCCTATTTTTCATCTAGAATTGAAGAAGCCAAAAACTCCACTAAAGAACTATTTACTGCTGATAGGAGCCTTATGAATGCCAAGCTTGTAGCAATGATTTCATGCCATCTCAGGAATTATGTGACAATATTCCTTTGTGGAAAACACCTGCAAGATCCAAATCAACATTTCTCCTTCTGCTTCTACAGATTTATCGAATATCTTTATGCCTCTCTCAGCTTCTAAGACAACTCCATTCTTTCAGACTTCTGTCCAGTTAATAGCAATACTGTTAGTAATCTGCTCACTTCTATCAAATTGGCTTGCCCTCCCCACCCCAATATTCTGTCCTTGGTTTCTGAGGTATGTGTATCCCCCATTATAGATCTTTGCAACCTCTCACTGTCTTGGCCACAGTTCCCACTAGTGGAAACTTGCCATTGTAGTTTCTTTACCTAAAAAGGCTTCTGCTGACACTGGAATTTTAGCAAACAACCGTCCGATTTCTTTGTTACCCTTTCGTGCTACATTGAGGGAGAAGCACGTAAACCCTCAGCTATCCAATTATGTGGAGGCTAACAGCCTATTGAATGAGACCCTGGTTGGTTTTGAGGCCTTAATATCACTGAAACTGTACTGTCACCCTAGCTGATGACCTTATATATTTCATGGACCAGGGCATTCTGCCTCCCTGGACCCATTATACCTCTCTGCTGCCTTTGAAACAGTCTCTCCCCATATGCTCATTCAAAACCTCTTTGAATTTGGGATCTGTAAATCTGCTCTCAAATGGCTTCCTCTCTGACATACCTCAATGCGTCTCTTCATCCTTTCCAGTCGTAGGTCATATGCAGGGTCCCCCAGGGTTCCTCACTAAGCCCCACTCCATTTAACATTTACATTGCTTCTTTCTCAGCATTGATCAAATCTTTTGGTTTCAATATTATGTCCCACCCTGCATGGTTTCTTTCTCAAATATTATCTCCTACACCAAAGATAATTTTTCTGTTTTCATGTCTGCAGTTGTGATGTGGCTGAGCAACAGCTGTCTCAAATTAAACAGTACAAGATAGAGCTTATATTATTTGTTACTCAACCTTCCATCTGGTCGTCCGCATGGTGGCCCTCAGAGCTCAGATCAACTCTCACTCCCACCATATGCACCAGGATCCTGGGCATCATCTTTGATTCCAGCCTATCTTACCATAGGGTTTCCTCCATGTTTTGCCATTCTTTTTTTTTTGTGGAATATTTTTATTGTATTTTCAAACAGAAAAAACAGCCACTTGCATCTAGTTAATAGTTACAATTAAACACTTACATTTGCACATTACATCTGATTCTTACAATTGGCAGTCTTATATACCATGCATCACAAGTGATAATGCTGAGAGTTACAGTAATATATATTCATTGTTCAGTCCGGCTTAGCCTCAGTTTCATTTTCAAACGTGTTTATTTATTGCATGATATTTACACCAAGGACCCTACACCTTAATGTACTTTTTAGGGAAACCTCTAGCTCGGTACTTGGTTTTTTCTGCCGCCATATAGAGGTCCATTTCTCTTCTCCATTCTTCCAGAGTTGGTGGGTCAGGAGAGCCCCATTTTGTAGCTATATCTCTCTTTGCTATCACCAGACTCAAATTGCAGAAGAGGAGTAGGGCCTTCGGGAAGTCTCTCTCCGTGGGAATACCTAGGAGTATGTATTTGGGGTCTGTTTCCAGGGGCATTTTGAGGATGCTGCCAAGTTTGTCCAAGATTAGTCTCCTATAGTTACGAATATTAGGGAAGTCCTATAATATCTGGAGGAATGCACCTATCTGTTCGCCACTCTGTCCTCCCAACCTTGTGTAATCTCACCAGATTATAATAGATTCTATGAAGAATTTTAAAATGTATAAGCCTCAACTTAGACTTAATGGCCACTTCCCTTGGGTGCATCAGGGCCGCCTCCCACTCTGTGCTATCTAAGTCTCCCAGGTCAGTTTCCTATTTCTCTCTTAATTTCTGTAAATTGTCGGGGATGTTATTATTTATAGTCTTGTATGTGTAAGAGATTGCTTTCTCTGAGTTCCCCTGGAGTAACCTTCCTTCTAAAGGGGAACATTCTGGGATGTCTGCTGTGTCTATTCCCTTGGCCTGCCATGCATGTTTCAGTTAAATATATTTATAATGTCACGTCAAGTTTAGCTGATATGCTATGAAAAACAGATGGTCCTAGACCTATAGTGTAAGAACGCTAAATCAAACAAACATTTTTTATAAGTGCTGGCCAAATGGTCAACAGCTGGTAATCAATACAGTATAAATCACGAATTAATCGATGGTTAGCACCCTGAAAACGAAAGGGAGAAAACACACCCACATTGGTTTTTCAAATTGTATTCACTTTTTAATTTTCAAAACAATGCAAAGAAAGTTTGTAAAGACATTTCCACATATGATTAAGAATTGAGTAGGTTGCTCAAAGGCAAGGGTGTAAGGGGAAGAAAGTGCTCGTGCTTGAAACAAGAAAAAGTGGAGATTACAGGCTGTAGAGCGTCAGATTAATATCCATTTCAAGTTGACACTGGTTATTTAATGCAACAAAAACCAGTATGAGGCCTGTCCATAATATAATTCATACATCAAATCAATCGTCGATTTTTAGGTGCATAAATGCAACATCAGGTGAGAGGGCGGGATGATATGGTGAGGTACAGGCCCTTGCTAGGGGGTATGCGTCGACATTTCGACCTGACTTGTGCGTAGAGGGTAATTTAAAACCTCCGCTGGCGGGTCTTCATCAAGACAGAAGGGTATGGTGAGGCAACCTAAGAGGTAAGAATACAATTAATGGAGCGCATTATATATGTACAGCCATGTTGTTAGGTGGGGTGTGGGTACTAACCTAGTCCTGGTGCCAGGGATGAGCAAGCCAAGTCACTATTCCCATAGGTGAATAGTCTGTAAGAAGAATAAAGTTGAAGTAAGACTAAAACTCTACTTCAAGGGGTACTAATCAAAAGACATGTTGCAGGGAAAAGAACACTTACCCGCAAGGTGCGGAGTGTAAAGAACATCTAATTAGATGAGATGTCAATTGCGGAGTTTGACTGGACGAGTTTTCAACACGGGTAAGGAAAAACCCAAGCGCAAGTCCCAAAAACAGTGGAATCAATCCATTGTCCTGCAAAGTAACCAAAGAGTGCCTAATTAGTAAAGTCACAAAAACGTGATAGAATGTTGGTCTAATGATACCGGCGTGTGACTGCACTCAGGCATATCTGTTTTGGTCTGACAGCGTTAGGAGAGAAAGGCAGCTGCTCCGTCGGCTCCAAAGGGGGGACTGACAGGCGCGCTCGGCACTTAAGACAAAGATGCCGATGCAACGTGCACGTCGCGCGTGCACTAATTGGAATACGACGGCGTGCGTAGCCCAAGGAAAAGCGCATCAACCGGGGCAGACCGCGGGAAAAGACAGACTCTAGCAGTCATGGTAATAAATGGAAAATGTGCCTGTCAATATCCTGATCTGTCAAGGATTAAATGCAGGAGGCGATCTATCTAATAATTGAAAATAACCACCAGCAATGTGGGGATGTGAGTCCCCCAGGTCGTGGGCACGGGTGAAGACAGACTGAGGCATCCACGGCGATTCCGTTATAGGACTGCAACGGATTGACTAATTATTTTTCGTGGGTACTGATCTTAAAAAACCGCAAACATTGTTACCATTATATACAGACAAACAGTGCACAATGAGAAACGTTGATATGTAATATAAACTCATGATGTGAAATAAATATTAAATACATAAATATGATACATATATGAAGATATGATGAGCGAAATTGCAACGTTGTAAAGGTTCAGGGTGCCCCCTTAGTTGAACATTTCCTAACCAATGTGCACCCTTTCGTTTTCAAGGTGCTAACCATCGATTAATTCGTGATTTATACTGTATTGATTACCAGCTGTTGACCATTTGGCCAGCACTTATAAAAAATGTTTGTTTGATTTAGCGTTCTTACACTATAGGTCTAGGACCATCTGTTTTTCATAGCATACTATACCCAGGTCCTGTGACTATGATTGGGTTTCCCCATTAGTCTATAAAGTTTAGCTGATAGTCACGCTGAAGAGTGGCGAATGGGGTGAGTTCACCATTTTCCAAAAGATCTCCCAATTTGGAAATTCCTTTGAGATCCCAGCTTCTTGAAGCCTTTTAGTTTTCTTAGTTCTGTAAACCTCATTCCGACCCACAGCGGGGTCTCTTGGGTATACCTCTTCGCCCATCCCAAGGGTCCACCAGTCCTAATCCATGCAGCAATGGCCACCTGTGTTGCCGGCAAAATCTTCCTTATGCCCAACCTCCGTATACATAATGCATGTAGGATTTAGTTTGGAACTGTCGTCTTTCAATCTGATAGGTGGGATTTTCCCCCAGGCATGAATCCCCATACATTAATTACAATCAAGTGGGCCGCTCAGTAATAGGACCGGATATTGGGGAGGTCTATGACTCAGTTGTATTGATTTCTTTGTAGGGTTTGTAGTGCTATGGGATGTCCCCCGTCCCATAGCAGTTTGCGGAGTTCCCCATTAATTCTTGTGAAATAGTCATCATGGATAGAATAATAATTGTTTTGAAGCACATACAGAAATTTGGGGAGGGTAATCATTTTGAACATTGCTGCTCGTCCTAGTAGTGTTAGAGGTAATTTCCTCCACCTTTCTACATCCATCTGGAACTCATTCATTACCCTTTGGGGATTGCGTTCTAAATCACATTCTCTGTCTAGGGTGACAAATATTCCCAGATATCTGAAACCCTCTCTCTCTACACGTAGTTGATAGGGCAGATCTTCGAAGCCAATTTCCATTCCCACTGGATAAAGACCCGATTTGTCCCAATTAATGACAGCCAGAGTGGGCTCCATAGGCATCAAACACCTGAAGTATGACTGGGATGGTCCCTGCTGGGCAAGTGACATAGGAGGATGTCATCTGCATATAACGAAATCTTCTTGTCTTCATCAGAGTTTTGCGTTGCCTGGAAACCCCTAATAGTGGGGTGAGCTCGGCTCTGACACGCTATTGGTTCCAGGGCAAGGGCAAAGAAGAGGGGTGATAATGGGGCAACCCTGCCTGGTGCCTCTACCAATCCTAAATTCATTCAACAAGACTCCGTTGACCCTAACTGCTGCTGCCGCGTCTCTGTATAACAATCCGATCCATGCTTGGAATTTTGGGCCAAATCCATACTTGGTCAGTACCTGCATTAAAAAGGGCCAGTGTACAGCATCAAATGCTTTCTCAGCATCTAACGTAAGGAAAAAATGTGGGACTTCCCTAGTTTTAACTGATTCTAACCAGTTATACAGCCGCCGCGAATTACATCTGGTTGACCACCTAGACATGAAGCCGGATTGGTCTGCATGGATCAAGGGGGAGATGATGTTCACCAATCTCTTGGCCAGTATTGCCGCTAATAGCTTAGTTTCAACGTTTAATAGTGAGATTGGGCGGTAGGAGCCACAGCATGTAGCTGGTTTCCCAGATTTGTGAATTACTACTATTGTGGCTTTTCGGAGGCCTGGTGGTAGCCTTCCCTCTTGTCTAGCGGCAGTATAAAGCTGCAGCAGATGGGGTGCAAGGATTCGGGCATCACCTTTGAAAAGGTTTGTTGGTATTCCCTGCATCTTTAAAACCCTCCAGAGATTTAACCGTGGAACTAGGTCAAAAGCAGACCGTAGATCTACAAAAGCCACGTAGAGCTTTCCTCCCGTAACTTGTACTTCCTTCCAATAAATGCACAACAAACGAAAGGTTTGGTCCAAAGTGCTGATTTTGGACCGAAAACCTGCTTGAAGGTCACTCAAGATATTTGACTCAGTGATCCAATCATGGATCCGGGCTAATATTTGCTTACAGAAAATCTTCTGTACAGAATCAATGAGACTGAGTGGCCTATAGCTGGATGGGTTCGCTCTATCCCCCTTTTTAGGTCTCGCGCCTAGCGTTGCAGTGCATAGCACTGCTCGCGCAGCGCGAGACCTTTAGAAAGGGCTTCTGAAAACGACCCACACGCTCGTGCGTGTGGTTTTGTTTTCAAAAGCCCTCATTGGCTGTAGCGTGCGTTTTTTTAGAAAAAACGGCACGCGATTGGGCAAAGGCGGGCGCATGTCCCGCCTTCGCTCCTCCCATTCCCGACGGTGGCCAGAACGCGCAGCAGCGCGCGTTCGCCTCGCTGCCGCGCTCCCTGGCCCCCGCTCCTCTGTAGTGCGTGCGCACCACTGGTTTTCTTTAATTTGCCTCTGCCCACCACGCCGCATTCATTATTTTGGTGCTCCCTCAATAATGCGCACCGGCGTTCACTGGACGGATCAGTCATGGCAGGAGCAGATTATTATTATAAAAGGTCCGGGGCAGCTGAGGTGATGAGCACGCCACCGCTCGCACCACCACGGGCCTGCCTCGGCCTCTCTGAAGCTCACCCGACCCCTCCAGCGTTAGCTGCTGCTGACCCGCCGTTGTGAGCCTGCTGCCGCCCTGAAGCACCGCAGAGAATACTGCTCGCAAGTGCACTTTCGGCCCGCTGCTCAGTGCAGAATGCGTAGTGTGGTATATTCATGATCCCTCCGTATTAGGTGTCAGTGACTCGGGCCGGGCTGCTGCCTGCAGCTGGGAGATCATGTACCAGCCTGCCTCAAATCCAAGTAAGTAAGTGCAACATTAAGCATTACTTATAACATGTGAACTCGTAAAACTATCAGTGCTCTTAATAAAATGTAACGTTTGTCAGAGCAGAATAAATTAAAGAGGAACACCTGCTCAAAATTTCAGTAGTGGAGTGTGCGCCTTGGATACATTCAGTGCCCCAGTGAACGATGATGTGTGCTTTCAAGTGATGAGACCCAATCTGGAAAACAGTCCTCATCGCCTTCTTTTCTTTTTCCCCCCTCTCTATAACAGTCATTTTGTTATTCTGTACTTGATGTGAGCAAGTGGCAGGCACATTGCGCCGGTTTCGCAACAGATAATCTGACCCTACTACAATAACTCCCTTTGCTGAAATGTACAGAAACCTTTTGTTTGCAGTGGCGCAGCACACACTGTCAATGAGTGATGCAGATCTGGGTCCAACTGTACGGTCAGCTTAGAAGGGCACTAGGTGCTTCAGTTTCTGGTTATTTCCAACAGTTTTAACATCTTCTTAGAGAGTTTTGTTGCTCAAATGGGTGCAATTGCCGATATTTATATGTTTGCCCCGTCTTCAATGCTTGATTTTGCTTGCGAGAAAGTGTCACTCATAGTCATTGAAATGTCACTCATAATTTCACTGGAATTATGAAAATGTCACACATAGCAATCTGAAACCTTGGCAGCTATGTGGTAGCTCCGTTTGATTTTGGTTGATATCTAGTGCACTTTTGCTTCATTAAAGGACAGCCTTGTTTTGACTTGTTTGAGTTGGGTCCCATACACGTACTGCTGCTGCTTGCATGATACCTCGTGTTTCAGATGCTCCTGCTGCAATAAAAATGTTCTCCGTTCGTTCCTTAGAGTTGGCTTTTAGTTTACGATTTTATGATGGGTCTTATGTTACGATATACCTAAAAGAAGTACAAAAATGCATGGCGTTATGATGGCGGTGTCTGCGCGTTAGGATTTCCTGGGTTTACCATACCTTATGCCCAGAGGCAGCTCCTCCACTAGGGTGGAGGAGCGTCGCCCACTGCTTTCTCACAGTGCGAGAAAGCCAAAACATAAAAAGGTAATAACTTTCATTTATTACCATTTTATGTTTGCTTTGCACATTGCGGGAGGGCGGGGCTGCTCTGCTCTCCGAGCAGGGAGGTAGAGCAGTGGTTTGCCCACTCCATCGCGAGGTTCTGTTTACTCCTTTTCCCCTCGTGGAGTCTATACTTCCTCCCAGACTCTCCTTTCCCTAGGTCACAGCCACAGTTCTGAAAACATGTATCCCTCCTTAGGGGTGTATTCGCCCCTACGCTGTCCAGTTGAAAAGGATTTTCATTATAAAACTGTTTTCCTGCCCCTCCTATGAAAGGCGTGCATTGCTCATACGTCCCATCACAAATTGTGAACCTAGTACTAAGTGCTATTTTACCCTAAAGGATACTTGTCTTTTTTGTTGTACAGTTAATATAGATTTATGTTTTTCAGTCTCTCCTTCTAGCACCTCCATTTTTAGATCTCGCCTAGGCAGCACTTGCACTATCTCTTATAGACATGCTGTATTCAGGTATTGACTTGAACCTCTGCTCATTTTCCACACATCTTTTCAATTGGCTCCAGTTACTCGCCTTTCTAAATGGTTACTTTTGATTCGTGAATAGCCTTAGTAGTCCCTCCTTACTACCGCCTTTTCTCCTTTTGTAACCTCCAATGAGGACTGGCCCTCTTACGTCTGTTATGTGCTCTTCCGATTGTCTTGTGTTATCACTCCACTGCAAAAAATTTATTAAAAAATTGCAGTGCAATAGATCTCGCGTCACTGAAAGTTTGAGCTATTGGTGTTGCAAATAATAATGCAACGACAATAGCTCAAACTTTAAGTAATGCGAGACCTATTGCATTGCAAATGCTTGTTGTAAATTGGGACAACCTCAGCATTTTTCCACAAAGGGGGAATAGGGGTACCACTGAGGATTGAGTTGGTAAGTAAGTTTATATAAGATCCCCAAAGTGCTACGTCCTCCTTATAGAGGTCATTGGGGATTCTATCTGGTCCGGGGGCACGGGACGGGATACAAGAGCGAATTGCTACTTGAGTTTCTTCTAAAGAAAAGGAGAGACCTTCACCCTCCTTTCTCTCCTTACTGAGCTCTTCACCGGATCCCCAGAGTTCTTGATCAACTGTGGTATCCCTTGACTCGTAGAGAGAGCCAACATGTGCTTCCCACTCCTCTGGCTGTACTGTAAATTCTACGGCTCTCCCATTCCCCTTAAGCCAGTAAGCTGCTTTACTCCAAAAGCTCTTTGGATCTTTAGCTATCAGTGCATTGCGTAAAGCAGTCCAGAGGGAACCCTCCCACTCCTTCTTTGCAGCTTCAATTGTCTGTTTGTACCTTGCTCTACTGATCACTATCTCATTTCGTGTTTTTTCCTTTACAGCCCTTAGGAGAGCCTCCTTACTGAGCCTACATTCCTTGTTATACCAAGCACCCTTATCAGCTAATCTCTGGGGTACACACTTGCTTCCCTTCTTTTTTCCCGGGCGGCCTAGCAATTCCCTTATCTCTTCATATAAAAGCTTGTGTCTGGGGCCTAATGTCTCCAGGACATTCTCATTTGTGGAGGTGGCAAATTCCTCAAGTAACAGGCGAGCCTTCCTCTTAGCTGCATCTAATGCCTCCGGATGAGTCTCCACCCAGTCCCATCTAATTGCCCTTTGATTATTAGTAATTGATAAAATTCCCAGATCAGGACAGCCAATTCTATCAGGCCCAACAAAGACCTGATTAGACAGATCAAGAACTAAGGCATTGTGGTCACTATCTACCCTTTTGACCACTGCCATATCTGTAACTGAGTACCAATAGTTTAGGGAAACAAGGCAATAATCTATCCTACTTTCGTGGCCTGGCCTGTTAAAAGTGGGATCCCCGTTTGGGTCAGAGGCTGTCCTTCCATTCGTGGCTCTCAAATCATGCTGCATTGTGAGTGCCATCATTTGGGCTCCTCTCTTTGTCCACCTTACTAGGGGAAGGTCCAATTGAGGAATTTGCCACTCTCCGTCCCAGTCGTCGGTAAGGTCTAGAGGGATCGGGGCTAGGGGTTCAAACGTACAATTGAAGTCACCCGCCACTAATACAGGAATATTGTCCGTGTAACAAGACAGGACATGGTCAAGAGTGCACAAAGTGATAGTTTCATCATGAGCCCTCTGAACTCTATTATAGACATTAAACATCCTAGTCTTTAGGCCGTTATAAGATGTAAGCTCTAATGCAAGTACATCGTGCGAGTCCACTTGGAGGAGTTTAACTTTAATCCCCCAGCCAATTTTCACCCAAAATGCTAATCCTCCAGAGGGTCTACCCTGCTCTTTTCTTGTGGCGTCAATGGCATAGGTGGAAAAACCACTTCTGTGTGGGCAGTGTAGACTCCAAGTTTCTTGAAAAAAAATTACATCGAAGGAATCTACAAACGAACACCATTCTGGGTCCCCCATTAGCTTGGAGATTAGTTTTCCAAATTTGAGTGTTTTCCCAAATTTCCCCCTTCTATACCTTCAACAAACCCCAGAGCTGGGACAACCACACCCCCATTTGTCAAAGAAGGAACCATCTCCCTGTTCACCTCCGACTCAGGGGCTGTAGCACATATTGGAGAGATTGTTATTGGGGAAGTGCAAGTGTGTGACAACACTAGGGGGCTAGAGCTATCTCGTCTACTTTTAAGTATCATCTGCGCCTCAGGTAAGGGTCAACTACCCCTTCTCATGGGATCCAGATGTAGCGGGGGCAGTCCTGATGGTCCTGGCCCCTTTATTGGAAGATCAATCTGGTGGAGGTTTCAGCAGTATGTGTCAAAAGGGGTCTTTTGACACCAGCAGGTGTCTGTATCTAATAGAGATGCGGGAGTTTTCTGGAGGGACAGTACGAGAATCAATCGACAATAAACCAGTAATAATACCAGCATCATAGAAGGTAACCTCGATCGTGTCCCACATGGACCTCTGTATAGGGAGTCTTCTAACTGTTTTAATGTCATCCCTAATGATTGAGTGACATTGTCGGGTAGACCTCAGCCAGTATATAACCTTGTTCTTAAGCGATTCCTGATTTTCAAAGCTCCTTGGGGGGAGTTTAGGGACTTCCGTGAGATAGATCTCTGCAGAGCTTTCCCATGTCCTGGGTTCTACGTAAACACCATCCCAAACAGTCCCCCTAGCTGGGACCCTCTGGTAATCTCGCATATGTACATCCCCTTCATCCAAGACCACCTCTCCTCTGTCGATATCCCTACCATGTGGGGGGCCCGGGGGGTTTCTCTGGAGTTGCTTTATGTTAGCTTGGGTGTTTCGATCCCCAGTTTGATGTGACAAGGGCTGTGTATGTCCTTTTTGCCTAAGTTCTCTGGAAATATCTGCAATTGGTTTTGCCATACTAAGTGCTTCTGCTCCATTTACAGCCCTTTTTAATGATGTTGACTTGGTTTCTATGGCCACTATAGACCCACCATCTGCCCTTTCCAGCAAAGAGGCAACCTTCTCTTTAAGGGAAGATACCTCATCTCTCAGGGATGCTATCAGGTCTTTTAGTGATTTTGGTAGTTTCTGGCAAATCTATACAGTCAGCGCTGCCCTCCTTTTCCCCCACCCCTTCTTCCTCTACTTCTAGGACCTCGAATCTGTTTTGGCACTCGATATTGGTGGTCGATAATATACAGTGTGTTCTCCGTGAGTCAACTCCAGGTTGAGTGGCTGTTTCCCTCGAGCCTGCTCCAGGCAGGTCAACATCTGGGGCCTTACTGCGCCTTTTATTTTGTTTTTTGGATAGCGATGGAAGCTTTTTTGCTATTTTTTTTACTATGGGCGGTTCAGGTAAGGTAATGCTCATTTGTCCAGGGGGTACAGCATCTAGGACCGTACTGCATTTTTTGTTTTGCTTTTTAAACATCAATGGGATGTGCTTTGCTACTTTTTTCGCTAGGGGTGGTTCGGGTGAGGTAGCAATAGTTAGGCCAGAGATGTTTATAGCACCAATCGAGCTATCGCAGGAAGGGGAAGGACTTGGTGGGTCAGAGTTGACTATATCCTGGCATTCTGCTAGGATGGTCTCAATCCTATCCATTGTCTCGTAGCAAACAACATTGGATGGTCTGTTAATGCCCGGCGGCTGACCCTTGGCTTTCTTTTTGCCCATTTCTTATTCTTGGCTTTGCAACTTACTAGGGTAGAGGTTACAATCAGAAAGAAAAACAAAGACGAGGGTCAATTACCCACCACCCCACAAAGTGTAGCAATATAACAATATAGCGAATTTGGCGTGCTATTACAATCAAGGAAAATTCCTGAGAAAAAGATGTGATATAATGTGCAAGGTGCAAAGAGCAAGGTGCAATGTATATAATGAAAAGTACAAAGTGCAAAGTGCAAGGATCTGGAGGGCTAGATTTAAAGTGCCTAGTGCAGGATAAAATCAACACAACTCAATAGTCAATAGTCAAAAATAATCTACAAGACAGATATAAAAAACAACGAAGTATCAATGATAAGATTTAAAACCAATATGGGATGGTTAAGTTCTGGCGGAAAAATTAAAAATAACTCCAGTAAAAAGTTACAGGGACTGTTTATAGTATTTCCAATAAAAGGAGACCAGATTCGGTATGCAGTTCTCAATTTAGTTCAGTTCAGCTCTTTGCTGCCACAGCGGTAGGGGAAGCTCAATAATTTTGGTGGGCAAACAAGAAATAATTAATAGTTTAAGAAGTCTCACCGCCAACTCCGTTTCAAGTCGTTGTTATTGTCACTCACCCCACATACAGTCTGATCAAAGTATGCTGTGGCCACCCTTAGAGATAACCGGATTACCAGATGTTCAGGCCAAGAGGGGTGGCCCTGCCCTGCCTCGATCTGCCGCGGACGGGCGCAGATGGGCCCGCCCTTGGCCCGGGCTTTGCCCGGGCACGACCCGCACGCGTCCCGCGCTGCGGGAGTGCAGGTGCGCCTTTACGGCGTCAGGTGTCAGGTCCAGGAAGCTCGTCGAGCCGGGGGACCGTGTCCCACCCCAGCGATGGCGGCGTTGTTTGGAGGCTGGCAGGGAAGGCAGGTTCGGGCAAAGGCTGACGGCAGCACCAAAGGTGAGTGCTGCGGTCTCCCACTGCCCCCAGAAGAGCGTCCCGCGCTGCGGGAGTGCAGGCGCACCTTTACGGCGTCAGGTGTGTGGCCCGCCCCCTTCCAGGAAGCGCGTGGAGCCGGGGGACCGTGTCCCACCCCAGCGATGGCGGCGTTGTTTGGAGGCTGGCAGGGAAGGCAGGTTCGGGCAAAGGCTGATGGCAGCACCAAAGGTGAGTGCTGCGGTCTCCCACTGCCCCCAGAAGAGCGTCCCCCTTGATGATATATATATACCACCAAATTCCCATACCAGGAAATCACGGAGCACTCTGCGGTTCACAGTCTTCACTTTAATTTGGCAGACGCGTTTCAGCAATTATGCCTTTCTCAATGCCATAGTGTTCCCATTAACCATTTCACCACATTTAAAACACTGCTGTCTCCTCTTCATTGAACAGGAAAAAGTGCTGTAAGAGAAAACAGACTGCATTATACTCCATGTTATCTATTTACTCAGTCCGCCATTTTGACATGCATAGTTCATTCATATTCTCTCAGTGAGTGTGCCTTAATACTCGTAAATCTCATTTCAGTAATGATAGTTACTTAGTAGAAACAAGTTACTCCAGTATTGGAGCTTTCATAGATTCCCATGCTTGGAATCATTCCCCGTCGTCGAGATGGGAGCCTCGGTAATTATATATATATATATATATATACAACAGTAGTAAATAACATTACAAAAGAGAAACAGGCCTAGGCCTAATCCCATTTTGTAGTCAGACCATGTCTTTTTGTAAAAGAGACCAAAAAGAATCATTAGCCAATCAGAGCAGCTTCACCCTCTAGAACCTTGGTGAAAGAACCTCAGCTCCTCAGATTTTCTACCGCACGTTGTGCAGAAGGGAGTCTCCTTGAGCTCTGCTCTATTTCGACTATTTTTCATATTTTTCAGCTGTTTTCTTCAGTTTTTTCTTGGGGAGATGTCTGAAAAAGAAAAGAAAGCGTTATTCAAGGCCTGTGCCACTTGTGGAAAAAAGAGGCTTTATGTGGAGGACAGGCATAAGGACTGTATATATTGCCTGTACCCGGACCACAAGGCTGCGGAGTGCAAGATTTGCCGCACCTTCTCGACTAAGGATCGTGAGGGTCGTTTACTTACCTGGCTTCACAAGTTAAAGTCAAGGAAAAAGTCGGTGTCCAGTGACAGTGAGGACGCTTCTTCCGCTGTCTCATCAAGAAGGTCAGTCAAGAGGGGTAGGGGTTCCCCTTCATCATCTCTGGGTCACCCCTCTAAGGCCTCAAAAAAGACCCCAAAGGAGTCAGAGGACCAAGGTTCTATCAAATCTCCTCACTGTGGTGTAAAGGAGAGGGAAGAACCATTATCTTCATCTACCACTATCCCAGGCAAGGAGAAGTCATTGAAGAAGCTTTCTTCACAATCTTCGGATAAGAGTTCTCATTCGTCGTCGATGCGTAAACCCTCGTCGATGAAAACGTCAAAATCACAGGCTAAAGATGCTCCTGTGTCGACGCCGTCTCTTTTCCCAGTGTCGACGGGCTCGTCGACGAGCACTTCTACAACAACGTCGACGACGGTGTCGACGAAGATTGTGACTACAGTTCCGTCTACCACTGTGGCGTCGACGACGAGAGTGTCGACGATGACGGCCACGACAGTGACGACGACGTCAGCAGGGGTACTGCTTATTTCGTCGACGACAGGTTCGACGACGCCCATCGTCTCGTCGACGATCAGCTCGTCGTCGAGGGTTTCGTCGCTGGTTCCATCTACTTTCTCGTCGATGGTGCCCCGTCGACGATGACTGCTTCGACGACGGTTTTCACCTCCACGTCGACGAGACCGTCGACGACGTCGTCTACGGGGAAAATTTCGATTTCCTTTAAAAGAAAAGGGGTTGCGCCGGAGAGGCTTTCACCCAAGATAGTGGATCCCTTACCACCTGCATTATTATTGGAGGAGGAAGAGGGCTCTGATGGTGAGGACAGCCAATTTGGCTATGCTAACAGTCCCTCTCAGCTTCTGGTAAAATGTCAAGAAACTGATTCTGAGGGTGATTACTATCAGGAACAGGCTACTCAACATGAACAATATCCACAACAGGGGAACGGTCAGCAACAGATGGTATCTGTCCCCACCTCTCTGTTATCGGACTTACAAGGGATGCTTCTAGACTATCGTCAGAGGTTGTCTTCGCATCCTCCGCAACCTATTCTCCTACCACAGACTGTGCATACTCCTCAACCCATGGTGATAGTGTCACCACCTCCATTGGCTAGCCCACAAATTCCAACGGAGGCAGTTCCTCAACTTCAGGATGTTTCCTCTGATGAGGAGGAAGGTGAACTTGTGCAGACGGATCAGGGAGAGGAGTGGGATGATTACGTCATTCCTGATCCCGCTTCTCCAACTCCTGACCCTGTGGATTCCCCTCCTGCTGACATAGGGGGTTTTCACAAGCTGATGGAAAGGGCTTCGCTACGTTTTGAACTTCCTATGCCATCTGTTCAAACGGAGTGTTTTCTATATGATTTTAAGGAGCCGAGTAAGAGGATGATACGTTCCATTCCCATAGTATCTCATGTATGGGAAGAAGGGATAAGGGCCATGAAGAATCCAGCTACAGTGGTCCCAGTCTTACCACGGCTAGACAAAAAATATAAAGCCTCTGAGGACAGCCCAGCCTCTTTGACCGGTCAACCAAAGCCAGATTCAGTCATTTCCCAGGCAGCGCAGAGGAAATCTAAGAATCCTTCAGCACCTCTGACCACACCACCGGACAAAGAAGGCAGGCGCCTAGACAATGCAGGGAAACGATTTTCCTCTATGGCAAGTCTGGTGATTAGGGCTGCTAATGCATTAGCGATACTTGGCCGATACGACCGCCAATTGTGGTGCGACCTTTCGCCTTACCTTAATCAGTTGCCTGATACAGCTAAGTCTGAAGCAAAAAAGATCCTACTTGAAGGAGAACTAACTTCAGCAGAGATCATCGATTGTGCGATGGACATCGCTACGACATCTTTCCGCTCCTTGGCAGGGGCAGCGGTGCTTCGTCGACAGGGTTGGCTCAAAGCGACGTGGTTCCGGCCAGAGGTTCAGAATAAGATCCTGGACCTCCCATTTGACGGTGAAGCTTTGTTCGGCAAGCACATAGATGATGCTCTCCAAGACATTAAAAAGGACACTGAGACGGCTAGATCATTGGGGACCCTTCAGTACCAGAAAGCCCCCTTTCGGGGTGCTAGGGGCAGGGGTGCTCCTTCATACAGAGGATCCTATCAACAACAGCGATATTCCTCTTATACTCCCGCATCCCAATCTTACCGGCCTTCTTACAACCAGAAACAAGGCCAGACGTCATCTTTCTCCAGATCCAATTTTAGGGGAAAACAGAATCGTCAGGGACGAGACGCCGCCAAGAGGCAATAGCGGCGAACTGGCTCTTTGCGCTGTGCCCTCCTCCTCCTCCAAGACATCTGTAGGAGGCAGGGTATCTCTTTACCTTCAAAACTGGCAACGGATTACATCAGACCGTTGGGTTCTAAACATCATTCAGAGTGGCCACACCCTGGAGTTCATTCATCTACCACCATCCAGAGCCCCTTCCGCCATCTCCGTGAAACATCTGCGTCTTCTTCGGCTCGAAGTTCATCAACTGCTGATCAAGGGGGCAGTAGAACCAGTTCCTTTATCCCAGAGGAACAAGGGTTTCTATTCCAGGTTCTTCCTGGTAAAAAAGACGTTGGACAAATGGCGGCCTATTCTCGACCTCAGGGAGCTCAACACTTATCTCACAAAACAATCCTTTCGGATGGTGTCTCTCCAGGACATTCTGCGTCTTCTCAACACTGGGGATTTTATGGCCACTCTCGATCTCGAGGATGCGTATTTCCACATACCCATCCATCCGGCCCACAGGAGGTTTCTTCGGTTTACAGTCGCCAAGAGCCATTTCCAGTTCAAAGTGCTTCCATTTGGCCTTCGCTCAGCTCCGAGAGTCTTCTCCAAGGTGCTGGCACCGGTAGCGGCATTTCTCAGGAAGCATCATTTCCAAGTGTTTCCCTACCTGGACGACTGGTTGCTGAAGGCCCCGTCCAGGGGGCAGCAGCGGAGGCGGTCACCTCTTGCACCTGCCTCTTCTCCAATCTGGGCTTGACTCTCAACACCACCAAGTCTTCTCTTCGCCCTTCCAGAAGGGTTCAGTTTCTTGGAGCGATTTTAAACACATCTCTCAGCAAGGTTTTTCCCTCTCTAGAGCGACAAAGAAATCTAATCTCAATGGCCCACCTAGTGCGAAGAAAAAAGTATCTTTCTGTTCGCCTCTACAAATCCCTGCTGGGGATGATGTCCTCCTGCATTCCCTTGATACCTCACTGCAGATTGCGAATGCGTCCCCTGCAAGAGCTCCTGGATTTGCAGTGGAGGCAAGTGAGCGGATCCTTCAACGACAAGCTTCTGATCACTCAGGACATGCGCAAGGCCATTCTATGGTGGACAAAACAAGAGCATTTGTCCCGAGGTCTATCCTTCGTAACCGCTCCAACACCTCAAGTGGTAACTACGGATGCGTCACTGGAGGGCTGGGGCGCAGTCTTGCAGGAAGCACTGGCTTCCAGAACATCGCCTCCTTCACATCAACCTCTTGGAGTTGACAGCGATTCGTCTAGCTCTTCAAGCGTTCCTTCCAAGGTTGCAGGGTCTGTCGGTTCTTGTCCGGACGGACAACACCACAGCCATGCACTACATCAACAAGGAGGGCGGCACCAGGTCACTGCCCTTGTCACTAGAAGCCCAAATGATCTGGGAGTGGGCTATCTTTCATGGAATTTCTCTGAAAGCAGAACATTTGCCAGGAGTGCTAAACGACAAGGCGGACAGGCTCAGCAGGCTGAAGTCTGTTACACACGAGTGGGAACTGGATCAGACAACGCTGGAGAGGGTGTTTCGCCGGTGGGGCAGACCTTCCATAGACCTGTTTGCCACACCAGAGAACAGGAAATGCCAGTGTTACGCCAGCAAGCTACACCATCGAGGGTCACTGGGGAATGCGCTTTCGATAGCCTGGTCAGGCGCATTTGTCTACGCCTTTCCCCCCATTCCGCTAATTCCCAGATTACTCAAGAAGATGAAAGCGGAGCGGTGCAAGATGATCCTGATAGCTCCTGCCTGGCCGAGGCAGTTTTGGTTCACCGAACTTCACCTTCTCTCCTTGGACCATCCTCTTCGACTGCGACCAATTCCGCATCTTCTTACAATGTCTCAGGGTCAGATACTGCACCCAGATCCTCGCTCGTTACAGCTCTCAGCATGGCTCCTGAGCAGCGGGAATTTCTTCACCTAAATCTTCCAGAAGAAATTAAGGATGTCCTTTCGCAGGCGAGAGCTCCTTCCACGAACAGAACCTACCGCTTGAAATGGAAGCGTTTTAGTATATGGTGTCTAAGCAATAGTTTGGATCCTTTCTTATCAGAACCACACCAGGTCCTTCCTTATTTCCTGTCCTTGGCTAAGGCAGGTTTGGCTCTTTCATCCATTAAGGTGCACTTAGCAGCAGTTTCTCGTTTTCGACGCACGTCCTCTGGGCCTTCTCTTTGGTCAAGCAGAATTGTCAAACAGTTTCTTAAGGGCCTCTTCAGGGTGTTTCCGCCAGTGAAGCCTCCACCGCCTTCGTGGCAATTAAATTTGGTTCTTTCTCAACTTATGAGACATCCATTCGAACCGATTCATCGGACGGATCTCAAGTTCCTCTCCTGGAAGGTGGCTCTGTTGTTGGCCCTCACTTCAGCCAGGAGAATAGGAGAATTACAAGCTCTTACAATTCAGGAACCCTTCCTTCAGTTCAAGGGAAATACTGTCATCTTGAGAACTAATCCTAAGTTTATTCCTAAAGTACCTTCTTCTTTTCATCTCAACGAACCAGTGATCCTTAAAGCTTTTTTTCCTCAGCCTACGTCGCCGGCTGAGAGAGCTCTTCACTCTCTGGATCTAAAAAGATGTTTGAAATTTTACCTGGACCGAACTAAGTCTTTCCGCAAGTCTTCACAACTTTTTGTATCATATAGCGCTCCCCGCAAGGGATTTCCCATTTCCAAACAGGGGATATCTCGCTGGGTTGTGAGCACTATTCGATACTGTCACACAGCAGCGGGCAAACCCCTGGAGGGTATTGTCCGAGCACATTCGACAAGATCTATGGCATCTTCAGCTGCCTTGTTTGCTGGGGTCCAGATCAAGGACATTTGTAGGGCTGCAACTTGGAGCAGCACTCACACCTTTACGAAGCATTACTGCCTGGAGTCATCACTCCAAGACGACGCAGCGGTGGGACAGGCAGTTCTGAGGAACCTCTTCCAATGAGTGGTGAGCTTTCCCTTGCTACCCTCCTTCCTTCTTTTATCTGCTTTATACACATTTTCTCTTGTTTATAAATGCACTAACTTATCTATGCCTTCGACTAGTTGTAAAGCATGTATTTAGATAATGTGTTTCCGGACAAACAATGTCTTATGGAAAATGTGTATCCTTACTGCTAGCTACTCTGATTCCAAGCATGGGAATCTATGAAAGCTCCAATACTGGAGTAAGAAAACAAGTTACTTACCTGTAACTTTGGTTCTCCAGTATTGGAAGCTTTCATAGATTCCCATGCGACCCACCCTCCTCCCCTGGGAAAGCTCAGCCTCTATCTGTGTATGTTTTCACAACGTATACAAAAATCTGAGGAGCTGAGGTTCTTTCACCAAGGTTCTAGAGGGTGAGGCTGCTCTGATTGGCTAATGATTCTTTTTGGTCTCTTTTACAAAAAGACATGGTCTGACTACAAAATGGGATTAGGCCTAGGCCTGTTTCTCTTTGTAATGTTATTTACTACTGTTGTATATATATATATATATATAATTACCGAGGCTCCCATCTCGACGACGGGGAATGATTCCAAGCATGGGAATCTATGAAAGCTTCCAATACTGGAGAACCAAAGTTACAGGTAAGTAACTTGTTTTCTTATTCATGGCACCAATATATCCAATTGCATGTCCGATATTTTACTCACATATGTGGCACAGAGGAGACAGTAGTGTTTTAAATGTGGTGAAATGGTTAGTGCTCAGTGATTTCCTGGTATGGGAATTTGGTGGTTAATGTTTTCGTGACGGCAGCAGTCACGATGGAGGCACCCGCCCGCAAGTTGTTCGGCAGCGTTTGTGGCATTTGGTGGAAAAAAAAATATATAAATACATTTATATCTAAAATCCATAGCCCTGCCAACAGAAAAGACTGAGCACACGCAGGTTCCAGGAAAACTCGTGCTTTAATTCCACCGGCATGACGCGTTTCAGCATAGATTGCCTTTCTCAAATGCCACAAAACAAAGGTGTTCACAATGTTCGCATTAAATATGCAGATTATCACCCTGTGATTGGTGGAGGCACTCTAGCAAGCAGGGGGAAGTTTTAACTCGATCTCGAGTCCGTTTCAAACAAGCACTCTTGGGTAAGTACCTTGACCACAGTGGGCGGCGCTTGCTCAATCCCCTGCCGCAATGTCGCTGTAAATAATTACGAGTGTCACGAACCCTCAACCAGCCGCTTATGCCCCTGATGTCAAACCTGAAAGCATTCCTTATGTAAGTTGTGCCTTTAAATGTAGTCATCTCCCAACTCGTGTTGGCCGGTTATCATTACGGGCTGCGGCGGCTCGGCGGTATCCAAGAACATTTATATATATGCAAAATATTAGCTCCTTTATGCTCACAGAGCCCCTCTTCCCTTGCTGGGTTTCAAAATGAGGTTAAGTTACTGAAAAATATGCAAAGTACAGTATGGAGCATATGGCTTCTGGGCCTGCTAAGGTCATGAAAATGTTATAATTAATACAATGCAATTGGACTCTTTAAGCAAATAAAAGGCAGCATTTATATAATAGAGGATACATTTGTGACTACAAATGTGGCTGTATATACTTCTCTTTACAGGTGTATATGGACATAATACAAACAGATTGTAAGTATAGTTTTCACATGCATGTCCCTAGGCCTAATGTAAAGGGACATGCTAGTTTCCCATTCAAGTGCTACCCTTCATGTAGGTATCTGAAACCCTGCCAGTTTAGCATGATAATGAATGTGTTTGGCCAAACTTAAACCTCTCTGAAGTCTTTTTCAGGAAACCCAATTCCACCCAGTCAAAGCATTTTTCTGCATCTAAAGATAACATAAATGCTAGGTTTACCTTCTTTTTGGCTTTGTCCTCCAGGTGGACTATCCTATGGATGTTATCATGCGTCTGCCTTCCCTTAATTAACCCCCAACTGATCTGGGTGGACCAGCTCAGGAAGTATCCACCTTCAATTTTGTCAAAAGGATCTTAGTGTATAGTTCAGCATCTATGTTTTGTGATGCTGTAGGTCTATATGAAGGGCATTTCTTAATATTTGTTCTGGGATTTAGAATTATCGTATTATGTGCTTCACTCATTGAGGAGGACACTGCTTTTTCCTTAATAATTGTATTGACACAAAGTGTGTTGCTAACACTAATGCAAATGTGTGTAGGGAGTATGCATTTTCTACGTGGTCACCCCATATTTTTCACCTTTTGCTGGACCCTTTATTTTTGCTGGCTTTAGAACTCTGTGCACTTTACCCCTTCTAACCAGTGGTAAAGTGCATGTGTTCCTCATTAAACATGGTAGATTTGGCTTATTCCTAATTGGCATATTTAACTTGCCTCTAAGTTCTTAGCATATTGTACAAAGTGTACCAAGGGCGTAGAAGTGAAATGCCACTAGTGGACTGCAGCATGTATTGCTCAATTTACTAGAGTAGTAGTGCAAATATGGCTTCTAGCTAACACTGTCTAGCCTGACTGTTGTAGTGTAAAACATGCAATTCGACCAGTCCAAATAAACCCTTTTGCAAGTCAAAACCTAACTTTTAAAAATTAATAAGTCACCCCTATTTAGGCCTTAAAGCCTACAATGCAGAGTGCATGGTTTTTAAAAGTAGGACATGTAGAAATTTAATGTTAACATCCTTACAGTGACTAGCACCAAAAGCTATTTTTCACTGTCCTAGGTAGAAAACCAGAGTACAAATTAAAATCGTAATACTGTAGCTCTGGGATGGTACTACCTAGAAACATAGTTAAAATAACTATTATTGTTATTAGTTATTAATCTAATTCAGTGGTCAAGTTGATTATTTTGAATAAATATTAAGGCAAAGTACATTTTAGAAAGTTGCCTTTTCCGTGCCTGCGTTTCCTGGAGGATAATTTGTATTTTCAAGTCAGTGGTTAGGATTTTCATAGGTTTGAAAAAGGTGCGAAATGCCTCTCATTCGCACACAATAGGCTTACCAATATGGGTAGAGATGACTCCTCTGAACCAAAGAATTTGCAGGGTGGGGGCTGTGGACACCCTCTTTGACACTAAGTGTCAAATCCTGATTGATAGGTCTGCTGGGTTTACGTATAACACTGGGTGCACACTTGAAAGGAAGGAAGCGGGATGCCATGACAATTCTTGTGTATCCACTGTCTGGTTGCTCTAAAACTTCGCTTTGTTCTAGCAGATATCTGTCTCTTGACTTTCATATAACACAGGTACATATTTGTAAGGTATAATACAGGATGCCAATGCCATTCTTACGTATCCACTGCCTGGTTGGTGGAAAGCCCTGTTTTTTTTACCAGGGAAGTGTTGGGGGTACAGTGGCTGCAAACTAGATTTTAGTGTCTGATGAGAGAAGATATTAGGTTTACTGCAGTACACCTCCCACACACTCACCCAACCCTTAGAACCCAAGTTTAATGTTGCTGAAGACTTCTTGAAAATTCAGGTAAGGTTGGCCTCTGGACATTTTAACCTATTGTTTAGGGTGTGCTTAGAAGTCATTCCCACCCACTGACTTGTGCCTGGCATAAACATAGAATCTCCAGGCATCCACTTTGCAACACTGCTGGACCTGAGGAAGAACAGAAGAGGAATGGGCCTGCTGTCTGTGGCCTGAATGAGCCCCTGGACCTGCTCCCTCTTGTACCCAGGACAGATTACAAGGGTCTTAAGGCTGACCTCCTGTGGAAAGTGTTGGGATACAGTAGCCTCTGCCTGACACCCTATAAGTCTAAGTGCCTCCACTAATGTCTTGGGGGCCTTTAAAAGTGTACTCCAGTGGTGGATTGGAACTTAAAAGACTAAGGGCTTAATTTATATTTTGGCGTATGGCCTTGGGGATGGAGTAAATGACTCCATCTCCATGACTAACAAAAAACAGCTGCCAAATTTAGAAATGACCGCCAAGCAGGCGATCATTTATAAAGGCATTGGCAGGAGCCGCCATCATGGCTGTTCCTGTCAATGTATTTTACTCTTTGCTACAGAGCTGCGGCGACAGGATTTTCTTTTTTTAAAATAAAACAGTAATGCTCTCCTCGCCATGGGAGTCTTCTCCCATGGCGGGGGAAGGGCATTATACGTTTCTTACTGTTCCTTGCTGCCAGGTATTACCTGGCAGTAAGAAAAAGTAAAGAACGACTACATGTCCTTCCATCTGAATTGGGTGTAGCCATTTTTCAGACGGCCCTTACTTCCCAGGGCCATTAGAGAAGTTTGGCCATGCCGGAGACAGAGTAGTGTCCACCGTGGCCAAACTTATGGTCCATCCGAAGTTAAACTAGGGGACGGACCACTATGTTGGTGAGGAAGGAATGCCATCCCCGCCACAATGGAGTTCCCTTCCCCCCCAACATATACATCGGAAACAACAAGCTGATGGATGGAATGCTTGCATTAATCTCAGCCACTGGTAGTTGCTCGGGACACATCCCAATCCATCGTTTTTTGCCCACCATTCCACCTCAGTTTGGATCCAGACATATACAAATCAGTCTCAACCCTGCTCCTCATGGGAACAGTACAGCCCAAACTGCCAGGCCAGTTGCTCCCTAAACCGGAACACAAGCAACCTACGACCAGGATGCAGCCCTGAGCAATTGCCAGTAGCTGAGATTAATTCAAACATTTAATCCATCACCTTGTTGTTTTTACATTTGCCGCCCTAAGTGCACCAGGTTGTGCCCAGACGTGGGTCCCAAGCTCTCTGTGCCACTGGAACCAAGCTGTACCTGGCTGAAGTGCCCTAACTAGGGCCAAAACGGTCCTAGATTGCTTCTGTTCTGGTTCAGGTAGGACTTGTATGCGGCCCCAAGTGATTGCCAGTGGTTGATTTTAGTTCAAGCATTCCATCCATCAACTTGTTGTTTTAACATATAAATCAGGTCCTAAGTCAGAAGATAAAACCTTTGACCAGGACAAGTCTGGTTGGTGTATCCAATCTGCGATCCATGGTGGTCAGCGCCAAATTGCTCCTAGATCCCAGTCTACCACAACCATTGACTATCATTGGCACTTTGCATTTCTTGATGCTATTCCTACCTAAACCTTTAAAAATGAATTTCCCCTTATTGGATTTCTTTAATTATGAAGCCATATTCTTTATTAAATTTGACTCAATTTTTCGGATTCAGTTTGGGTTTCTTATTGTTTTGTATTTTGACTTTATTACTGTCTTGGTGCTACATAAATACTTTGCATATTGCCCTAAGTTAAGCCTGTGTGCTCTGTCCTTTACCTACCAGGGAGTGGAGCTCAGGTTAGTTTAGTAACTTTAAGGGTTCACCCTGACCAGGGTTATGATTATTCCTTGAGGTGGGTAGTCACCCATACCAATTAATAATCTATTTTCTTACAATTTTTTTTAAATTCCTATAAAGCCATCAGGCTTGGGGCTTTATTATTTTTTTTATATCTCTAACTTTCTCTGTTGTGATGGGTTCTTGAAGGACTTTCCTCTGGTCTGAGATAACTTATTTGACGGGGAGAGATGCTAGGTATCTGTTTTGCTCGTCCTCTGCATTGGGTTTTAAGGTATATAAATTAGTATAGTAGTCCCACAAGGCTTTTAACTTCTCTTCAGAAGTTGTCAATTGTCCTGCTCCATTTACTGTATCCCCTATGTAACCTTATCTGGCTGTCTAGCTTGGTGTGTGCCCATCTTATTGCCTTAGTGGTAGTGTTTTTTTCTAAGGCCGAGAAGTTTTAGTTCAGCCTTGTTAGGGGGTGGGTGGGTGGGTGTGTGGGTGTGTGTGTGTGTGTGTGTGTGTGTGTGTGTGTGTGTGTGTGTGTGTGTGTGTAATAAATACACTTTTACCTAAGGGTGTTGCTCAAGCATCCCATGCTAGGGTAAGTTCGATTGGGGCATGATGTTATGATATTATTGAATGTTTTTTCGTGTCATGAACTAGGGACATCAGGACATTATTTTCTTTCATGTAGTTGATTCATTAGAAAATGCCATGAGTGTGAAAAAAAATATTGTCCCTTTGGTCTCTATTGTTTTCTTTCCTTGGATGTCTGAGACCTACAGAGTTTCCTTAAGGTTTCTGGAAAAGATATTTGAGTGATGTGTGGTGTGTCCTGATCAATCTTTCAATGGAGCCTAGACCGGACTAGAATCCCCTGTAAGCATATCTCCAACCACAGCTTGTGCTAATGTGTCTATGGACAATAGCAGAAAGTTCTCTTGACCATCAATATGGGCAGATAAATTGTTTGCACTGTTACCTTTTTCCCCTCAAGAGGTCCTGCACCTACTGCATAGCTACCATCTTTTTGCATCGGTGGTTGCTGTAAATCCCAAAGATCTGTGAAAGAAGGTTAATCCATTGTGTCTGATCATAGAAAATGACTATTGTGTTTGCACTGTTTGTCTTGCTACTCATGTGTTTCTTCGGTATCACTATTATGTCACATCTATCTTCCCAGATAAAACTCCATACATTTTTGCTTTCTTATCTGGTGAGTTTAGGACTTTTGTATTTAGAGTAATAAATTATCATTCATGTTTTAGTGTGTGTGGGTAGTAAAGAGGGTAGTTGAGATTTTGCTTTGATACTGAAAGGTAATGTCAAGAAAGTAGACCCAGCAATATCTGATGTGCTCCTTTCTCTGTGTTTCAGTGATTGGGTGGATTTGTTGTTGTCTTAAGAGCATAGCCGGATCTATATCTTGCAATAATGAGCATTCATGAGTTTGAAAAGAAATTGTGGCTTTTCTTTTTCTTTGTATTATGAAATTTGGTGAGGATGTCGCTGGACCTTATGGTTCCATCAGTTTGTTTCAGACATACACAATGAGCTCTTTAAATATGAATCTCTGAGTGGTCTTTGCGTAAGATTGATATGAACAGTCCAAGAAGGAGGCCGTCTGTATCCGACCTTTCTACTACTTTCTCTAGGCCCCTGACCCAGATATTGTCTATCCATGATCTGTTTTCAAGGTCATCACATCTCAGGATTTCAGCTTAAACTGTATATTTTACAGTGCTGTTTAATCTTTGTATCTGCTCAGTGTTGGCTTCTGCCTCTACATCTCTTGTACCAACTTATTCTGCATCTTGGCATTAAGATTTGCTTTGAGCTAATCCAGGCCTCTGGTCATGTCCTTTCTAATTTCTTCACTGAGTTAATTTTAAGTCTAGAGGCAGTTTAAAAAGGTATTCCTTCATTAATGCTGTGGTTGTGGGGGACGTTATTCACAGGGGCACTTTTGGCCCTTCTACCTGTGGGTTTATGTTGTCTGAATGTTCACTTGAGGCAGCAAAGAAGCTTGTAATTCTTTTTTTTACTTATTGCAAGGCAACAAGATGAGCTCTCAGTATTTGGGGCTCCTGAAGACCTTTACTTCGGTGCGTATTTCGAAACATTGCTATCCAGAGTCTTTTTGGAGCTTAATACAAAGGAGATAGCCTCATGCACAATACAAGCCTTATTTGAGACTTTCAAATATATTCACGCTCTTAATTCTGGCAAGAGTGTCCTGTTGGAAGTAATTTTTTATACTAGGGGGGCCTTCTTGGGTGTTACCTCAGAGGCATTCTTACTGCTTATTATATTTTATACTTAAGGTATCATCGTGCTGCACAATCATTGATTTTCCTGGGGCCAACTATCTCCAGGAAAACCCCTAGAATATCTCAAGAAAATTATGTGTGGACAAAGTGAGGTTAAAAATGCCTAACTAGTGGGCCACTATTTTATTCCCGCCCTAGTTGGCAAGGTTAAAATCAGGGGTGAATACTGGAAAAAATAGACCGTAATGAGTCTAGTCATCTCAGTAAAGTGGGGTCAACATGTTTCGAGCTGTTCCCCTATTGGCTCTTCTTCAGGACTACACGGGAACCAGCCCCGTTTAGTGCCACTCCTAATAGGTCCTTTAATAAGGACACACTCGTACATTCATAATGTGCATGCACTCAAAATTCATACGGTTTGTAAGGAATTATCCTATATTTAGAGAACACTATACTTAAGCATCATGGTCAAAACCAGGGTCGAGGGGCCTGTAGTCAAACCTTTTTTAAAGACCACCTCGGCTCAATCACCTACTTTCTGCCCTGGGGACCGCATCTAGAAACATGTTCAAAACATGTTGACCCCACTTTACTGAGATAACTAGACTTATTACAGTCTATTTTTTCCAGTATTCACCCCTGATTTTAACCTTGCCAACTAGGGGCGGGAATAAAATAGCGGCCCACTAGTTAGGCATTTTAAACCTCACTTTGTCCACTCCCCTCCACTTCATTTTTTGATAGTAAACCAGTAAGTGCTCCTGCGTAATCGATGGGTCGCAGCACGCCTCAATCTGTAGAGGATTGGGATGAACCCCAATGATGAAGCATGCCACCTAGGGGCAACCGTGGTGGGTGAGGGGTCTCTAGAAAAAAAGCTTTTTTTCTAGAAAACAAATGCAGTGGATTCTCGCTGCATCTGAACAGCACTTCCCTTGTGCAGGTTTTCTTTCGAAGTACTCGAATTTTTGTTTGACACGGTCTAATAAAGGAGGATAAACCTAGCCGCTACCTCTAACTCCCCCCTGTTTTTCGGATTGTTTATTTTTATATATATATATATATATATATATGAACAATTTTATATGTCACACATGCATAGACATCCCCATTCCACAGAGATGTAACAAGACCCCCATCTGAATCTGTGGACAGTTGAGAAACCTATAGGTACACATCCCTAGTTAAATGAACTTTACTATGTGATCTAATCATTTTGCTGCACAATACATCCCATCTTACATCTTTCTGATATGTATTTCTTTCCTAACTGTCTGAAGAAGCCACTAACATGGAGTTTCTGAAGTTCTTTTGGGTACATTGGTGACAGTTGAACCAAGAGACTAGGGTGTTATTTCTAGCTTTACCTCTTGTCTAAAAGTGTGGGTGTGGGAAAATCCCATTTTCTCCCCATGCCTCAGTCCATTACCTGCAAAAACAAGAGCACCACGAACTAACTATCATTATTGAATCCTGTACATAGAACTCAACATTTACATTTATTAAGGTTAATAATTTTAAACCAGTTAATCAGACTGGAATAGAGGGGCTGACCTGCAAACTATCCTCTCTATGTCATGTTTCCTCTACATGTGTCTCTAGGTTTCATCTCTCTCTGCCTCTGTGCTATTTTGTGCTATGCAGAAGCCCCACAGGAATTATATATAAGTACTTTTTCACCCAATAAGTCCAACAAAATGCTTTATCAAAGTCAACCTGTCATTATTTTTAAGCCACGTTTTTGGTACAAAGTATGCAGTCCTAACAAATCATTTCCAGATAGAATCACTGTCCCTCTGTAGACAGTGTCTGTAGACCATGAAGAAACTTGTAGATACTCATAGCTGACTGGATGAGCATTCTAAGTGTTCTAAATCTCTCTCCTATTCCAACTAATTTCATTCTTATGCACTCTTATCTTTTTCCTTTCAGGCCCCTGAATCAGATGCCACCAAGAAGAGTTGTCTTAAGACATGTCCCTCCCTTTCATCAATTTCAACATTCCAAAAGGTGGCCCCAAATACACCTAGATCAACTATCAATACCTTTAAGTCTTCTGTTTGTGCACCTCAGTTGTATGGCAGTACAACTCGATCGTCTTTCAATGTCTCTTGTCCTTCTGTCTGCAGCTCCGAAGCATCAGATATTCAGTCACCAAAGAAATGCTCAAACTGGTTCACATCCTTCATCATTGATCAGATGCCGAACATCTACCAAAAGCTGCACTCTAGTGACATGCCTCAAATGTGTGATGAGCTCCGCCTGAAAGAGTTCATAGTGTTCCTACAGGACCAAAACATCTTAGAATCCCTACAGGACGAAGCCGAAAAGGCAGTTTCTGGATTAGTGCGTGGGTCCATGTCCAGGGACATGGCTATGTCTAGGATTGACACAGCAAAGGACTCCAGCTGCCTTGGAAAGAGCAGTCAGCTATGCAGTGGGACCTCTCGCTCTACTTACGCTAAACCCAAAGATATATCATCCTTCAGTGCTAACTCTGGCATCTGTGGGTCTCACAGATGCTCTGCAGTAAACAGCTTAGATATGGAAGTCAAAAGGTCATCCAGCAGTATTGATGGGTCTCTATGCAGCCAAGAGGACCAGCCACCAGAAGGCTTTTGGGAAGAGGCCCCACTACAAGACTCGACTGTGCCAACATGCAGAAAGGTATTTGTTATCCTTACTCTCCTTACTTTACTTGTTCCTTGGCCACAGTATAAGGTGATCATGTATTCTCTGTTTGATTTCTGCAACTTTCTTTGTCATACTGTACACAAATTGTGACTTCTGCAGCAGTCCAAAATTCACTCGATAGCCTTACTTTCAGAATTTTCGGTCTACTGTTGGACAGATTATTCTGATGGTTATATCAACCTGCAGTTCCTTACCTTTTGAATACCCCACGTCCCAGCTTGGAATGGAAACATTCCAATAGATCTCCCACTCCAGTAGAGAGCGCTGGCTTCAACATGGCTTTGCATGCCGCACTGCGTGACGTCACGGGATCCATTAAGCGCCTCCACCGGTGCGCTGAATTTAGTTTCCGTTTTTCCACTCCTACGCTTTTCAGAGCTCTTCAACTCTCCTCAAGAGATTTCATTCGAACTTGATTTGACGTTTTCTTCAAAAATACTTTAATTAGGTCCAGTTTTCCATCGAAAATGTTACCACCTAGAAAATCAAGCTTCAAGCCATGCATAGATTGCGATGGTCAGATGTTGATTACTGAAATTTGTGTTTGGTGCGTTGGGTCGAATCATAGCATTGAGGCCTGCCAAGATTGTCAAAAAATGAACGATAAGGCATTAAAAGAACTGGAAGCAAAATGGTTTTGGCAAGGGCTCGAGATGGAAAAAGGAGTCGACGTACAGCGCACCCAAGATCTAAGGCTGTCATTCACAAAGGTAATCTTACACTTTTGTGTAAATTTCACAAAGGGATTTACGAGTAGTATCTTTATGAGTGTGGAGTCTCTGCACATAAAAAGTTAGGACAGTCCTATTTTTTTATGTGCAGAGATTCTGCACTCGTAGAGATACTATTCGTAGATTCCTTTGTGACTACCAAACAATTGTAAACTTACACAAAAGTGTTATTTTAACTTCGTGAATCAGGCCCTTAGTCTCCTTCGCATCATTCATGTTCTTTAAAGAAAAAACATAAGACGAGATGCCATGGATCTCAACATCATTCTTCCAAGGATAAATCTTCAAGACAGATGACCCTTCAGCATAATTCCTATGAAAACGTTCCAACACCTGTCGTGATATCTCCGCCTCGACCGGCTCCAGTGGATCCACCAACTCCAAGATCTCCAACTCCACCGGCTCTGGTAGATGCAACTCTATCAGCTACAGTACAGACTCCACAGATAACATAACATAACATAACATGTGTATTTGTAAAGCGCACGTTCACCCTTGGGTATCTTGGTGCTGAATAACAGATGTTTATTGTTACCCAACGGTACTCATTTTATCGACCTAAGTTGGATGAAAGGCTGAGTGGACCCGCCGGGATTTGAACCTGTGACCATGAGGTTGAACACAGGCCCCTGCAGTGGATGCATTAGTCCACTGAGCCGCCAGACCCGGCTAATGCTGGCAATACCTGTGTCGCCATTGCCTTGGTCCCAGGATAGTGATGCGTACCCTGTATTCCCAGCTCTGGGTACAGATCCAAGCAATTTCTTAAATGCAATGGTCAGTAATTTTAACAGAACTATGATCCCATCAGGTGCGCCTTCAAGCCCCCTGGGTTAACTGACATACTTTTGAGGACGTGTCAGAAGTCTTATCAACAATTGCCATTTTTGCCATTCATTGCACTGAACCAATGGCAGACTCCGACACTGAAATCTGTGGCGCTGAGGTTGGCTTTGCCTCAGTTATTGCTTTTCTCTTGAAGGGGGAGTTCCATCAGCTCCAATACTGACTCCAGTGGCTCCGCAACCAACCACCAACGCCACAACTGGCTCCATCGGCGCTTATAACCACGCCTGTGGCTCCACAGCCATCTCCAGTTCATCATTCTCATAGAGAAGTACAGAGATTAGCTGAAGAGCAATATCTTTTCTTTGGAGAAGAAGAAAAATTTGCTTCAAATCCGGACTTTTAAGGGTTGAGAGAAGCTAGTGGACTTGATACTTCCCCAGAGGGGGAGTTGCTTTCACCTACTGGTGTACCATTTTCAGAGGTAACAGCATGCCATTCTATTATGCGTAAGGCAGCACAGATGTTACATTTGTCTCTTTCCTCTACAGAGATAAGGTCTAATATTATAACTGAGGTTCTTCACTCCACTACACAGTCTTCAGAACCTTTATCACACCCCATTATAATTATCATAATTATTTGGGAGAAGCTTAGTCTCCAGAACAATAGCAAGACACTATGAACCTGCACCTGGAGACCCTCTATTTCTTTTGACACATCCATCTCCTGAACATTTAGTAGTACAAGCTTCCTGCTCTTTAGGTTCACACTTGGCTCTTTTCCTACCACACCTTCGGATAGAGAGTCCAACAAGAATCAGCCAAGAAAATGTTCTCATCGGGCAATACGGCCCTCAAATCAACTAATGCCACATGTGATCTAGGCTGTTACATCCATGCCTTACTAAATTTGGCTCATGAGATTATACCTAAACTGCCTTCTGATGACTAAGCTAACTTTAAGGAATTATGAATGAAGCAGCATCTCGTCAAGTAATTCAGTCTGGAATGGATACAGTCGATTCTATGGCTAGATTTTTTAGCACAATTATTTCTATGAGACGGAACGCTTAGCTCAGAAATTCAGGGTTCTCCCAAGACGTAAAAAACACCCATTTGGACTTACCTTTTGATGTGTCAGACATTTTTGGAGCAAAAGCAGATTCTGCACCAGAGCGAAATAAACATAGCAAAGCTACAGCTTGCTCCCTTGGATTACATTCTCTGCCGAAAGATTATAAACTGTTTCAGAGGTTTCGAGGATTTACCAGGGCTGTTTTGTTTTGAGGAAGACAACAATATGCTGCGCAGCAACAACAGCAGCAGCAACACCCCTCTACAAAGCCTACAAGGAGGTGTTAGATGGCGACACTTCACCTCCTTGAGTCTTCACAAACATAAGTGTGGTAGAAGCGGATCATTTGCTAATTCCAGTATTTCCCTAACTAGACGATTGGCTCATAAAAGCCAATTCCCCAGAGTTGGTGTCTTATCATGTGCAGGTGAGAATTCAATTGCTGTTCAACCTGAATTTCTCCATCAACAACCTAAAATCTACCTAGGGCCCTCTCAGTGCATCCTTTTCATAGGGGTAGCACTGAACACTATTGAGAATCGAGCCTTCCCTCCTCCTCAGATGATTCATAACATTCAAGCTATGATTTTGATGTTTCGGAGATGGAGCGGTTATTTCGGTCCTAAAGGTCTTATGCCTGCTAGGTCTGCTAGCTTCTTGCGTACTTTTGGTCACCCATGCATGCTGGCACATTAGGGCCCTCTAGTGGTGTCTCCGTAGACAGTGGTTCCAACATGATGGAGATCTTCAAGCCTCCATCAGGATTTCTAAGGGCATTGCAGTGGACCTTCAGTGGTGGAAGGTGGAAACAGTTTTGCCTTCCTCCACCGGTGGCGACAGTCATCTTGGATGCCTCAATCCCAGTGTGGGGAGCTCATCTGGAGGAACTGGAGAGCTGAGGATTCTTGTCACCACAAGAACAGATCTCACATATCAATATGTTGGAATTGCAGGTGATACGTCTAGCTCTCAAAGCTTTCTCCCTTGCCTTTGTGGTCAGTCGGTTCAGATTTTTACAGAGAAGTCAACTGTGATGTAATATATCAATAAGCGAGGGGGAGGAGGGTCTACAGAGAAGGTCTACAACACTGGTCTAAGGCAGTGGACCTCCAGATTTGTGTAGTGTAAAATCATCTGACTGGAGTGGTCAGTTTACAAGCAGGCAGTCTCACTCGGTGTCATATAGCCGATCACGAGTGGCATCTCCATCCCGAAGTAGTACAAGATATCGTCCATTTATGGGGGACTCCTCAGATAGACCTATTTGCCACTCAAGAGGATGCTTGCTGCCAACATTCTGCACCCTCCAGTATCTGATGCAGGGAGCATTGGGGGACACTTTACGACTGAACTGGGGTTTTCAGCTGCTTTACGCATTTCCTCCCATACCCTTGATTCCTCAGGTGTTGAAGATTGGGTTCGACTGGGCCCAAGTAATTTTAATTGACCCGGACTGGCCAAAAAGAGTGTGGTACGCAGACCTGATTCACCTCTCATTGCACCTGCCGGTCCATGTCCCTTTCAGGCTCGAACTCCCACAAATGTATGGCAGGATCTACACTGCCACCTCCAGAGCCCACACCTTCATGCATGGATTTTGAACCGGGTAATCTGAGTTCCTTCTCATTCCCCCCTGAAGTGGTGGACATAATTTTATTTTCCCCGAATCTGCTCGCCCACAGCAGGTCTCCCTGACGCTATCTGCGGTCACCGTTCTGCTGCCTTCATTTGCCAGTGTTTTGCCCTGCTCATTCTTTGACTTTGCACATGCTGTATCTCTGTTTTGCCTGGTTGCAAGCACCGCCTTAGGGAGGCGCTTTCCCACTCTGCCGCTTCCCGCCCGCTCCTTTCCGGCCCATTTGCTTACCCACTACCCGATACCCAGCGCTCCACCCCCAGGACTTACTTAATGGAGGTCACAGTGTGACCACACAGCGATCGCACCATAGGCGCGCAAAGGCAAGCCCGTCTGCACCCATCCATGTCTGGACTGCGCCCAGCGCCAGTAACCCTGGCTCTCCGATCACCCATAGATTCTCCTCTGCAGACCTCTGAGCCCTGGACCCCATCGCCACAACATAAGCTGCTGCTGCATGCTCAACGGTAGGACCTTTTGCTTGCTGCTACTGTCTCTTTTTCTGCACCACCGGAGCAACCAACAATGCTGGAGACACCGCAAACATGACTGCATCCACCACGTTGACCGAGACCGCCACAGCACAACTGCAATGCATCCTACTCAACGCACAATCGCTCGGCAAACACGCCACGGAGATCTGGGACACGATCTCATCCCTCAACCCCAGATGTTATCTTCCTCACAGAAACCTGGCTTAATCCCTTCTCCGCCGGACATTGCCACCCCTAAAGACTGCAAGATAACACACTGGGACTCAATCAGCAAACACAGAGGTGGAATCACCGTCATCTACAAGGACGCCATCCAATGCACGACCTCCTCAGATGACTCGACCCCGATAATGGAGCATCTCAACTTCCAACTCAACACAGACGGAAAAAGCACCATCAGAGGCACCCCCACCTACAGACCACCAGGACCATGCCCCAGCTTCTGCAACACCATCCCTGACCTCATCACCCCGATCGACATCGACTCAGAGCACTACAGCTTCCTAGGGGATCTTTACTTCCACCTCAACGACCCTAGCAACACCAACACAACCGACCTACTGGAAAACATGAGCAACATCGGCCTTAAGCAACTTGTGACCGAACTTACCCACATAGCAGGACACACGCTCAACTCCATTTTCACGTCTCAGACTGGATGAAGCTGGATGAAGGACAACTGTCTAAAGCTCAACACAAACAAGACGGAAGTCCTCATCTTTGGGAACAACTCCTCTCCATGGAAGACGCATGATGGCCTGCTGAACTCTGCCCATCCTCTGACCCGACAGACCACGCTCACAACCTCGGCATCATCTTGGACAGCAAGCTTTTGATGAAGAAACAGGTAAAAGCAGCCTCATCCACCTGCTTCCACACTCTACCCATGCTCTGCAAGATCTTCAGATGGCTCCCAGTCAACATGAGAAGGACATTGACACAGGCCCTCGTCACCAGCAGGCTGGACTACGGGAACTCACTTTACATAGGAATCACCACACGCCTCCTGAAGAGACTACAAACAATGCAAAGCTCAGTGGCCAGACTAACCCTCGACCTCCCCAGATGAACCCTCATCACACTCCACCTCAAGAAGCTACACTGGCTCCCAGTCCAGAACAGATGCCAGTTCAAGATGTTGACCCATGCATACAAAGCCCTGCACAACGAAGTACCAGCTTACATCAACAAATGCATGACCTTCCACTAATCGACCAGACACCTACGATTCGCTTCCTTCTTCCTCACAGACACCCCACGGATCCGCCGTAGCAACAGCGTAGGACGCCCCTTCTCACACCTGGCAGCCAAAGCTTGGAACAACCTTCCCCTCCACTTCAGGACTGTCTCACTCCAGCAATTCAGGAAAGAATTCCAGACCAGGCTGTTCGAATTAACAGATCACCTCAAAGCAGGCAGCCACTCCCGCGCCTTGAGACCCTCATGGGTGATTTGCTGCGCTTTACAAATCCTCGATTGATTGATTTTCCAGAAAACATTCTACCACAACTGTTTATGCTAGAAGACAGGCTAGATTTACCAAGTGGTGTGAGGATATTCTCTGGTTCCTCTTAAAGCCCATCTTTCTGATGTCTGCAAGGAGGATCATGTAGGTATTGAACAAGGTGTGGATGAGGGATGATCCTTTGGGTACGCCTAAGAGTTTTTCTCTTTCTTTAGCCCAACGGAGTTAAGCAGTTACCACAGTTAAAGGTAGTATTATCAGAACCCTCCTCGACTAGAGAGAGACTGTGGCCCCGATCCTCCTTGACCTCACTGCTGTGTTTGATACCGTTTCCAACCACACCCTCATCAACAGACTGTTCAATATAGGCATACAGCAAAACACCCTCAAGCGGATCACCTCCTTCCTCACAGGACGCACCCAGAACATCTGGCTGCCTCCCATCACCTCTGAACCCAAGGACATCCTCTGAGGCGTAACCCAAGGATCATCCCTCAGCCCCACCTTGTTCAATACCTACATGACCCTCCTTGCAGACATCAGATCTCATGGCCTCAACATCATTTCATATGCAGACGACACTCAACTCATCCTCTCATTCACTGAAGATCCCTCTACCGCTAGAACCAACTTCTGCGACGCCATGACCAACGTAGCTAACTGAATGAGAGACAACTGCCTTAAACTGAACTCTGACAAGACAGAAGTGCTCATCTTGGAGAAGAACACTTCTTCATGGGACCAAGGCTGGTGGCCAGCAGAACTCGGACCAACACCTATGCCAACAGACCATGTATGCAACCTAGACATCATCCTCGAACTGATCATGACTCGACAAGTCAACGCAGGTGCCTCCTCTTGCCTCCATATCCTCTGCACGCTCTGTAAAATCTTCAGATGAATCTCAGTCAACACCAGAAAGACTGTCACTCAGGCCCTTGTAACCAGCCACCTCGACTACTGCAACAGTCTCTACGCCGGCATTTCCACCCAGCTCCTCAGAAGACTCCAGACCATACAGAATGATGAAGCCAGACTCATCCTGGACCTCCTCACATGGACCCACATCACCCCCCATCTCAGAAACCTCCACTGGCTCCCCATCCAGATGAGATGCCAGTTCAAGATCCTCACATACGCCTACAAAACTCTACACGCTCAAGGACTGGCCTTCATCAACCATCAACTGAACTTCCATCTACCCTGAAGACACCTGCGCTCCTCCTCACTAGCCGGGGCTCCTGCCCCTGCATCCGTTGCAGCCACAGCGCGGGCCGCTACTTCTCCTACATCGCCACCAAGTCCTGGAGCGACCTGCCCCATCATCTTCGAACATCACCTTCCCTGGCAGATATCTAAAAGAAACTCAAGTCCTGGCTTTTTGGCTGAGATATCGCACCTGGAGCGCCCAGATACCCCTAGGGGTGACAGTGCCGTGCTAACAAATGCTGATTGATTGATCGAAAGGTTATTTGCCTGCCCTTTCAGCTTTTATATGTTTGCCTGATTAACCATCCCTATTTAAATTTCCTATAGTTTGAAATTTAATAAGGGACTTAAAAACAGTTCTACCCACTCCTTTTATTATGTCTCAGTGGGACCTCAATTTAGTTCTTACTTATCTCATGTGTTCTCTGATTGACCCCTTTCACAGTTGACATTCTGGTTACTTACATTGCAAAACATTATTGCTTTGATTCGGAGGTGCGGAGGGATGGTCAATTATTTGCGCGAGTTTTTCGTATGGACACATATTACACCAACTTTTGGGTGTGTGACTGCTTGGGGATTCTATTCAAAAGATGAGGAATCTGCAGGTAGATGTATCCATCAGAAGAACAAGTTACACTTGGTAAAGGTTTTTCTGGGGTATACAGTATCTACCTGCAGATTCCTCACTGAACCACCATCCTCCCCTTCCCATGTCTAGCTATGCCAAAGAATGCTTCTAATCTGGTTAATTGTTTTGTTTACATTGATGAAAATTGCACCAACGCTTTCTGATGTTAATTTCATCCGATCGCCTCGAAGGCACAGTAATGTCACGCAGTGCCCTGTGAAGGGTTCACTGACATAATATCGACGGTTGTATGTGATTTCATAGAAAAATGATTTCATGGACTACTATTACTGAGAAACCATTTCATCTAAACTGTTTAATGGAAATTTTCAGAATGAATGGCATTTACCTTTTCTTAGAAATCATTTCATAGGAAGTCTTTTTGGTCCAAATTGGCTTTTATTTATTATGTGTGTATGCAATGGTTGCAGGTCTTAGTTTCAGAAACATTTTTGGCAGAGATATTTCTGTGCTTTACTTCAGGGGACATTATTTCATATTTATATCGTCTTCATTGTCAGACAATTACTTTGAATGCTTTTAATTCTCTGACCCATCACCACCCGTAAACAACATCCATCGCTGACCTCTCACAACCCCTGAACACCATCATTCCCTGCCCCCGAAAGCTCCTCACCACACCTAAACAACACTCATTTCTGAAACCTATAAGCCCTTTCTACCCCAAAAATCTACCGTCCATGAACCCTAAAATCGTTCACTACCACTAACCCCACCCATTCCTGAACCCTAAAACCCCTTTCTACATCTAAACCCCACCCATCCCATACCCCTTAAAACACCTCAGTACACCCAAATTCCACCCTTCCTTGAACTCTAAAAACCCTCCCCATCCTTAAACACCAGCCATTCATGACCCATACGAACTCATCACCTTAAACTACTCATCCCTGAAGCCCAAAAACCATTTTCTACATCTAAACTCCACCCCATCCTGAACCCTAAAAATTCTTCACCCCAACCGCTACCCATAATTGAACCTTAAAATCCCTCACCAGCCCTAAACTCTACCCATCCATGAACCCTAAAACCTCTCGACATCCATGCACTCAACCCATCCCTGAAACCTAAAAACAGCTCACACACCTAAATGCCACTCATCCGTGTACCCTAAAAAGCCCTCACCTCCCCTGAACTCCACTCATCTCTGCACCCTAAAAATGCCATTCTATGCCCTAACACCAATTATTCCTAACCTCATCACCCTAAACGTGATCAACCCCTGAGCCCAAAAACCCCACATTAGTCCTAGACTCTACCCAAGTTTAATGTCATTTTGGATTTTCTTTAAAACTATCTTTCCTTTAAAATGCAAAATGTTTCCTTTAATTTTTGATTTTTGTATTTTTTTTAAATTGTCATTCCTCAAAATTGATTTTCCATGATTTGATTTCCTCCTATGTGGTTTCTATGTTTTTCATTGCTCTATTTATTCATCTACTATACCATTATCGACACCATAGATATCGTGCAACAGTAATATTGTGTCAAAAATATTGAGCACAAAAATATCGTTTTCCTATACATATACTGGTAAGTACAAAAATATAGACAAAAAAATATCGTTTTACACTAATATCGAAAAAATATATACAAAAATATCGTTTTAAAAAACATATAGTTAAAAGTTGTAAATCTGAAATATTTTAACATATAACATTAATATACTGTAAATTAACTATGTTTAAATAAACATAGTTAATTATATTTTTATAATAGTTTTACATGATATATGTGTATATAAACACACATATATCATGTAAAACTATTATAAAAATATAATTTTTAATTCATATTATAATTTTCTAATGTTTTAATTTTTTTAAATTCATATTATAATTTTCTAATGTTTTTAAATTACCAATATAACAAGTATATATATATATATATATGTATATTTACACATGCATATACATAAATATATATACATCTACAAAAAAAAGAAAATGTGACAAATAAACTGAGAAAACATTTAAAATATTGCCAATTTAATTAAACATAAAAAGTAAACAATTAACAAAAAATACGTTTTATTAAAACTATCTTAAAAATTACATACATTTATATATATAAAAATATTTAATTAAATACACAAGCACATAATAATATATATTTAAACAATATTAACGAAACAAATAAACTGTAGGAATAATAAACTATTCCTGCTCCAATCCATACAACAGTAGGGAAAGTGTTGCACTCAGGAGGGGTAACATTTACTATTTCCACTCCAGTCGATGCAACAGTAGGGAAAGGGTTTGACTCACGAGGGGTAAAATTTACTGTTCCTACTCCAGTCTGTGCGACAGTAAGGAAAGCTTCGGACTCAGGATGGTTTAATTTACTGTTCCCACTCCAGTCTGTGCAACAAAAAAAAAGTGTTGGACTCAGGAGGGTTACAATTTACTATTCCCACACCAGTCTGTGCAACAGTAGGGAAAGCATTGGACTGATTAGGGATATAATTTGCTATTCCTACTCCAGTCGGTGCAACAGTAGGGAAAGCATTGGACTGAGCAGGGGAACAATTTACTATTCCCACTCCAGTCTGGAACAAAAGGGAAAGCATTGGACACCAAAGGGGTAGAATTAACTATTCCCACTCCAGTCTGTGCAACAGTAGAGCGAGAGTAGTACACTTCAAACAAATAACATATTTTAACAACTCTATTAAATACCCAAACATTTGAAATTCTTAACATAAAAATATGTCAACATTTTAACAAAAATTAAACAAATTACATATTTATTCCAATTTTTAATCATGATTAATTAAAACAAATATTATTAATTTAATTACAATACTACACTATATTCCCACGAACAAAACAGCCAACAATTAAAATGTAATTAAAATTCAGAAAAGTATTAAGTAATAAAACAATTTGTAATAAATGAATAATACTTTTTAATTTATTATTACTTAAATAACTTCCCACCCTATTTCTCTACAAACTAAACAACCCACACCTAACATATGTTATGTTATGCGATTTGTAGAGCGCATGGATGTCCCAGCAAAGGGACGTCCCAGCGCTATAAGTCAGAGAGAAGGTGGGAATGAGGATACTGCTACTGAAACAACCAGGTCTTTACTGCTTTTCTAAAAGCCAGAAGATTAGTGATGTTCCTAATGGAGAGAGGCAGCGAGTTCCAGAGAGTCGGAGCGAGAACTTTAAATGAACGGCCTCCGACTCTGGCTCTACGGAAACGTGGCCCCCGCATCAAGTGAAGATCTGCAGATCGCAGGGCACGGGTAGGGATATATTGGTGACCCAGGTCGCTGAGAATCGTCGGACCAGAACCCGCCAGTATTCTATGTGTGACACAGAGTACTATGAACCGGATTCTTTGCTCAACGGGCAACCAATGGAGGCGACGCAGCGCACCAGAGACCGAGCTGTACTTGGGCATCACAAGTTGGGTACGTGCTGCCGCGTTCATGGTGCACTGGAGCCTATTGGTCACAGATTTACTAGCCCCAAGCAGGAGACTGTTGCAGTAGTCCAACCTAGCCAGAATCGTGGCTTGAACTACCAGCTGACGAGTATGAGCGTCAAACAGACCCAAAATGGGTTTGATGCCGCGCAGAATGCCGAAACAAGTCCCTGCCACAGACTTGGCGTGATCCTCATAAGAGAGGGCGTTGTCCAATCGAATTCCAAGGTTTTTTACTGTGACTTTAGGCACGGGAGGAGAGCCCAGCTCCGGCGGCCACCAATTGTTGCCCCAAAGATGGGGAACTTTGCCTAGTAAGAGGATCTCTGTTTTAGACGAGTTTAGCTGAAGGCAGTTCGCCTCCATCCAGCCCGCTATGGCTAATAGATCTTCCTGGAATTTAGCCGCGTTCTGGCTAGAGTCCTTGGTGCAAGAAAGGACCAGTTGCGTATCATCCGCATAAGATACCAAAGATATGTTACGGGTTTTGGCCAACAGGGCCAGCGGACGCACATAAATGTTGAAAAGGGTCGGGCTCAGCGCCGACCCTTGGGGAACACCACAACACAGAGGATGTGTCTGTGAGTGGAAGGGAGGAGAGATGACCTGGAAAGATCTGTCACGCAGGAAGGAAGCGAACCAATCAAGAGCTCTACTCCTGACACCGATCTCATGCAGCCTGTTGATCAAGATACTATGTGAGACCGTGTCAAAGGCAGCGCTGAGATCGAGCAGAATAAGCACTGTCATATTGCCTTCATCCATGGAGACCCTTATTTGCTCCGTTACAGCTAATTAGGCTGACTCTGTGCTGTGCTTGGGACGGAAGCCATTTTGAGACGGATCCAGTAGTGAGTGAGACTCCAAAAACTGCGTCAAAATGCTGTTCACATATGACTCGGTTACTTTGGCTAAAAACGGCAATAGGGAGATCGGGCGATAATTCTCCGGCCTGGAAGTATCTAATAGAGGCTTCTTCAAGAGGGGGATAACTTTGGCTTGTTTCCAAGATTGCGGCACCTCTGAGTTGGAAAGACAGAGGTTAATAAGATCCAGACAGCTGGGAAGGAGGCAGTCCTGATGTTTAACAAACAAATCAGGTTTGAGGGCGTTGTCAGGGGACCCTGATTTAATCTTAGTGACAAGGGCCTTAAGGCCATCTGTAGTGATAGGAGGAAAGATATACAGAAAGTGGGCCCCATTCTCAGTATCATCATTCCCCCACATAACAGTGGCTTCACTCTTCACGTGGAAGCTATTATAAATGCCCACCACTTTATTGATAAAGTAAGTGGCCAACACCTCACACTGGTCATTAGAGGTGATTGAACTATCAGCAGTCACCGGTGACTTTATCATATCCTTTACTAGGGAGAAAATAGTTTTCGAAGGGTTATTGCTCGTGTTAATCTTATCAGCAAAAAATGCAGCACGTGTTTTCCGAATCCGTTTGTGATAGATTTTCCTAGTGGCCACATATTCAGTATTGGCCGTAGGATTATAGGAGCGTCTCCAACAGCGCTCAATGGCTTTACAATTTTTCCTGGCCGTGACAAGTGCCTCATCAAACTATTCATGGGATCGGGCTTTCTTGGGATTGATCCATTTAGCTGGAATGCACTTATCTAGTGCCTGGTTAATACACTTTCCGAAACTACTGCTAGCCATCTCGGTATCCGATGAGAGGGTGGGCTGAGTAGTGGCCAGGATGTCACGGAAGGTAAAATGGTCTAGTTTCTGCCAGGGAATTTGATATATGGCGTTACGCCGGCCCTGCAATTTGGGGCCAGAGTGATCCACTGAGAAACAAATTAGATAGTGGTCGAACCATATCATCGGTAACGATGTTGGGGCCTTCGTAAGCAGAATGTTGGTGAGCACAGGATCGAGCAGATGTCCCGCCACATGCGTAGGTCCAGAGACCAGTTGATATAATTGACAGGCAGCCAAATCATTAAGAAAATTATGTATGTCCGGGTCCTTGTCGGATTCGAGATGCAAATTCAAATCGCCAATGATAGTAAAGTTGGCTGATTTCAATGCTAGACTGTTAGCCACATTGATTAGTCCTTCTCTGAAAAGTTTGGACGGCCCCGGAGGGCGATAGATCAGTAGTCCCGAGAACGTGAAATTGTCCGATAAAGCTAATTTAAAAGTGGCGCTTTCGCAATCCTGAGTAGGTTCCTGGCTGAAAATACAAGTGTAGCAATCTTTATAGATTGCTGCAATGCCACCACTCCGGCCAGTCTCTCTATTTACAGTCTTCATTGCGAAGCCCGGGGGCAGGGCCAAGGCAGGAATAGTGACAGAGTCTTGAGAGAGCCATGTTTCTGTTAGAAACAAAATGTCTATAGAGTGTTCGGACAATAAATCAAAAATTTCAGCGTGATGTTTAACTAATGAACGACAATTAATGCTACACACGTTGACGTGGGTTACCAGATCGCCTGACTGAGCGCCTAGGCGACGTTGGGACTGAAAATTACAGTAACCGCATTGCCAAGCACTCTCAAAGGGGGGCCAACTATGGTTCCCACACATGGACATCACCCTCCGCACCGAGAGCAGCTTCTCCCATGAATATGCCATCCTGTAGGGGGACAAATGGGCAGAGTCCCTGGCGACGTCCAGGTGCGGACGGGCGCAGACGGGCTTGCCTTTGGCGCCCCTTCGGCACTCCAGCGGCGTGCATAAAGTATCAGAGGGCACAACAGGCTCCTCCCAGGTATGCCTCTGATTGGAGAGAAAGGACCAATCGGAGCGCAGCAACCACTGGTCTTAATAAAATCCCACTTCCTACACAGAATTAACAAATGTGATAATTTCATAATTTATATAATTATCAATTAAATAATTAATAATAAATTAATAATTAATTATCAATAAATTATTTCTTAATTACCTTCCCACCCGGTACCCCTAAAAACTCAACAACCCACATCTAAGATATATCTTAAAAATTATAATAATTACACAGTTTACATAATTATTAATTAAACAATTAATAATACATAACTAATCCTTAATTAATCATACATAACTTCACACCCTTTACCCCTACAAACACAACTGACACATCAAATTATATCTTAAACAATATATTAATCACACAATGTACAAAATTAATTATAGTTACATAACTTCCCACCCTTTAACCCTACAAACCCAATAACCCGCACCTGAAATATAATTTAAAAATATCTTAATTACACAATTTAAAATATTATTAATTAGAAATTATTAATTAATTAAAAGTAATTAACATACCACCCTTTACCCCTACGAATGCCACAACCTGCACCTAAGTTACAACTTAAAAAATAAATTTATTGTACAATTTACATAATTATCAATTAAATAATTTATATTAATTAAAAAATATTTATTAATTATAATTAATTAACTTCCCACCCTTTACCCCAACAAACCCCACAACCTGCACCTAAAATATAACTTAAAAAATAAATTAATTCACAATTAACAAAATTATCAATTAAATTATTAATATTAATTAACTGTATTATTAATTATAATTAATTTCTTCCCACCCTGTACCCCTACAAACTCCACATCCCGCTACAACACTAAAAATTACAATTAACCATTAAATTAAATTTAAAAAAGCAAAAAAATGTACAAACTTTATTTAAAAACATTAACAATTATTATACAAACAATTTATAACAAATACAATTAAAACATATACTACAATGCATAAAGATAATTTAAAAATAAAATTGTATACAACAATATTTTTGTATACTATATTAACACCATAGATATTTTTGACATCAATAATACCTTAGAAAATCGATATTCTTGTCGACGATATTCCTACATCACGATATTTGTGTATCACAATATTGAAAATTCTATATTTCTGCGCCTCGATATTTTTAACTCGATATTTTGTCCGAATATCCCATGCAGAGCTGTGTTAAAGCGAGCACCCTCTACCGGCATGGGAGAGCTATTGAAAAGTTTCTGGTCCAAGCTAGCACTTAGGATATTCAATAGGTGAGGAATCTGCAGGTATATACTGTAGCCACCAGAAAAGGCATTACTGAAAATAAGTAGCTTGAACTTCTTCTCTGTTTATTGTCTGTCTTTAGTTATTATAGAAACCTTGAACAAACTACTCCCCAGCTCTAGCACCAATGTTACTTTGTGCTACACTCTCCTTCTGTTCACTGTGCCTACCTCATTCTTCACTAAGGCCATCATTTAAAATTTGGCAGACGGGATATTCAGAAATGTGACAGATATCCCATTCACTAAACTTACGGTTCTCTCATTCTGTTTAGAGTTGGAGGAATCATCAAGTTTCCTACAGTGAAGTCCACGCTGTCTCCACGCAGTGGCGTAACGAAACATGAGGGGGCCTCCTGCAAAGTACATGGAGGGGCCCCCCTCCGGACTCACTCAGGAGCTTTCAGGCTGGGTCACTGACCTGAAGGGGACCCTTGGAGCTCGGGGCCCTCTGCACTGCAGAGGCAGCGGGGACCTTGTTACGCCACTGCCACAAGGCTCTCACAAATATGCCCCCGGTCTTTACAAACCAGTTCTGATATGGCAATGTCGGGGTCTGAATGTTCATCTTAACCTCCACCTCGTTTGCCACCGACTAGCACCCTCTATCCACCCTTTCCTCCTTGGTGGAGGAACGTTCTATTCTGGCCTCCAGAAAGGACATCTCCTGGTCCTGGGAGACCTCAGCTTATGGCTGGAGACTTCTGATTGTCCTGGGAGACCTCAGGTTATGGCTGGAGTCTTCTGATGGTCCTGGGAGACCTCAGGCTATGGCTGGAGTCTCCAGATGGTCTTTGGAGACCTCAGTTTATGGTTGGAGTCTTCTGATGGTCCTGGGAGACCTCCGGTAATAGCTGGAGTCTACAGATGGTCCTGGGAGACCTCAGCTTATGGCTGGAGTCTCCTGATGGTCCTGGGAGACCTCAGCTTATGGCTGGAGTCTTCTGATGGTCCTGGAAGACCCCAGCTTATGGCGGGAGTCGCCTGATGGTCCTGGTATATGGTTGGAGTCTCCTGATGGTCCTGGGAGACCTCCGCTTATGGCTGGAGTCTCCTGATGGTCCTGGGAGACCTCAGCTTATGGCTGGAGTCTCCTGATGGTCGTGCGAGACCTCAGCTTATGGCTGGAGTCTTCTGAAGGTCCTGGGAGACCTCAGGTTGTGGCTGGAGTCTCCTGATGGTCCTGGGTGACCTCAGCTTATGGTTGGAGTCTCCTGATAGTCCTGGGAGACCTCCGATTATGGCTGGAGTCTCCTGATGGTCCTGGGAGACCTCAGCTTATGGCTGGAGTCTCCTGAAGGTCCTGGGAGACCTCAGGTTGTGGCTGTAGTCTCCTGATGGTCCTGGGAGACCTCAGGTTATGGCTGGAGTCTCTTGATGGTCTTGGGAGACCTCAGGTAATGGCTGGAGTCTCTTGGTGGTCCTGGGAGACCTCAGGTTGTGGCTGGAGTCTCCTGATGGTCCTGGGAGACCTCAGCTTATGGCTGGAGTCTCCTGATGGCACAGCTCTTACATGTCTCTCCACATATCTCCAGCTCTGAACCTCTCAAAAGAGTCATTTCATTTATTAGAGGGATTGCAATCTCCCAATATTTGTTCAGGTACTCTCTAAAAGTCTCAACAACTTTGCAAAGGTCTGGCACTTTCTTTTTAAGATTAAACAAATACGTGAAAACATTCAGACTGAAATAATGCCTACACCCAACCACCTTCCTTTAAGATCTTACCACCTGTACCTCCTTTGCACCTGTTGATGCAACCAACCTTGATGCCGCCCTTGCAGGCTGCGCCCACAGGACCCCCTTCAGATTCTGCCTGGAGAAGCTAAAGGAGATCTGTTTCTGCTTCTCAAGACCCCCTTGTTGGAATTGTTGAGGCTTCCTTTAGTACAAGGCACCTTCCTCACTGCTTGGAAAAATGCCGTTGTGAAACCCCTCCTGAAAAAGGTTTGCTGCACCCTCGGGATATTAATAACTTCAGTCCAATCTCTCTCACCATTCTGGGTCAGTTAATTGAAACACTACTTTTCCAAGATCTTCAAACATTCGCGGGAGAAAACAATATTTATACCTTTCTCAACTGGATTTGCAGTTTTGCTGGAAATACTTGAGAGTTCCTGGAAAGCTCCACAGCCCCCTGCAAAGCATGGTCCAGAAGTTAGATCTATCACTGGAGGCAGACGGCGGCACCCAGATCTCAGCCCTGCGGCCTGTGTGAAGCCCTTGGCTGGATAACTGTCTCCTGTGTGGAACAAGCTGCGCCTGCCTGCCCCTGCCTGCTCCTGTCAGATCCTGACTGCTCCTGTCTGCTCCTGCCTGCCCCGCCTGCTCCTGTCAGACTCTGCCTGCCCTGCCTGCTTCTGCCTGCCCCGCCTGCTCCTGTCTGCCCCTGCCTGCCTGCCCTTGTCAGACCCTGCCTGTCCCGCCTGCTCCTGTCTGCCCCTGCCTGCTCTTGTTAGGCCCTGCCTGCTACTGTCTGCCCTTGCCTGCTCCTGTCAGAACCTGTTTGCCCCTGCCTGCTCCTGTAAGGCCCTGCCTGCTCCTGACTGCCCCTGCCTGCTCCTGTCTGCCCCTGCCTGCTCCTGTCTGCCCCTGCCTGCTCCTGTCAAACCCTGCTTGACCCTGCCTGCTCTTGTCAGATCCTGACTGCTCCTGTCTGCCCCTGCCTGCTCCTATCAGGTCCTGTCTTCTCCTGTCTGCCCCTGCCTGCTCCTGTCAGGCCCTGCCTGCTCCTGTCTGCCCCTGCCTGCTCCTGTCAGACCCTGCCTGCCCCGCCTGCTCCTGTCTGCCCTTGCCTGCTCTTGTTAGGCCCTGCATGCTACTATCTGCCCCTGCCTGCTCCTGTCTGCCCCTGCTCCTGTCTGCCCCTGCCTGCTCCTGTCTGCCCCTGCCTGCTCCTGTCAGATCCTGACTGCTCCTGTCTGCCCCTGCCTGCTCTTGTCAGGCCCTGCCTGCTTCTGTCTGCCCCTGCCTGCTCCTGTCTGCTCCTGTTAGGCCCTGCCTGCTCCAGTCTGTACCTGCCTGCTCCTGTCAGACCCTGCCTGCTCCTGTCAGACCCTGCCTGCTCCTGTCAGACCCTGCCTGCTCCTGTCTGTCCCTGCCTGCTCATGTCTGCCCCTGCCTGCTCATGTCTGCCCCTGCATCCTCCTGTCAGGTCCTGCCTGCTCCCGTCTGTCCCTGCATCTGTCTGCCTGTCTGTGTCTGACCTTGTCAGACCATGCCTGCTCCACTCCTGTCTGCCCCTGCCTGCTCCTGTCTGTCCCTGCATCCTCCTGTCAGGTCTGCCTGCTCCCGTCTGTCCCTGCCTCTGTCTGCCTGTCCGTGTCTGACCTTGTCAGACCATGCCTGCTCCTGTCTGCCCCTGCCTGCTCCTGTCAGACCCGGCCTGCTCCTGTCTGCCCCTGCCTGCTCCTGCCTGCCCCTGCATGCTCCTGCCAGCTCCTGTCAAGCCCTGCCTGCTCCTGTCTGTCCCTGCCTGCTCCTGTCTGCCCTTGCCTTCTCCTGACAGCCCCAGCCTGCTCCTGTCTACCTCTGCCTGCTCATGCCAGGTCCTGAAAGTGCCCCTGCTCCCGTCAGGTCCTGAAAGTGCCCCTCGACTTTCTGGCCTCAGCTTTGTATGAAGTGGAATCTGGGCCAGTCCTGCAATCGTGTGAATCTTTACCTCTGACCTCAGGAGGGACTGAACATTTATTCCTTCTCATGTTGTGAACCTCAGGCCTCCTTCGATCAGTTCCTTTCACTTGCATTTTGCTTCTTTCTCTAAGGCCTCTGCTCCTTTACTGTTGGATACTTCTCCCCTCCCAGCTCCACTTCTCTCTACATCATTCTTGAGGGCTCTTCTTGGCAGTCTTCGGTGCGAGCACAACCCACCCTGTTACCTTCCCAGGTTCTTAACTAAGCGAAGCTGCTCTGCTACTAAACCCTGCTACCTAGCCCAGGTTCTTAACTAAGCGAAGCTGCTCTGCTACTAAACGAATCGCTGCTAAAAGCCCCTTTTTCAGTCACTCATTTCCAACCAGGCTAGTAATCGGCATGGATTGTTATCAATGAATCCTCTCCTTCTTCCTCCACTTCCTGAAGCTTAGATTTATTTCCCATTTAGAGCTCATGATTTCCTCTCTCTTTTACCACTAAAATGAACAACAGATCTATTCTTTCTCTTCTCAATAAACTCTCTTATATTCTTATCCTGTAAGAGCTTTCTGCAGTGCTTGGCCATGGGTCGCCCACTCTCTTGCCAGTGGCCAAACGAAAGTTGAAGGGGGCCCCCCTGCAAGGTACACAGAGGGCCCCCTGCTCCGGATTTTATCCGGAGCTCTCGGGCCTCAGTACTGTGCTGAGGGGGCCCCCTGCAGCTCGGGGCCCCCCCCGCACCCCGGGGGCTGCAGGGGCCTGTGTTACGCCCCTGTCTCCACGGACAGAAACCTTTGACTGATGACCCACCGAATATTGGGCCATTGGTCAAAGTACCTCAGATCATCTCTTCTATTTAGGGCAGATGTTCCAACATACCCTTTTCCTGTCAGGGCCTCCCAGGGTAAGCCTGAAACTGGAAAGCAACAAAATGACCCAACTTTTTCAATAGTAAACTTCTACTTTGGGAATTTGTTTTTGAACAATAAAAAACTTTGGTGAGTGGCCACCTTAAACATGGTGCTGATCAGCAAAGTTTTGGTGACAGCTGCCCATTGGTCAGTGCCTTGTGGGGACAAGAGGAGTCATCCTGGGCATTTGGTATACTGAGTGTTGTGGCCAAAACCACTCTTTAGAGTTCATTCATTTTTTGTGTTTTACCGAATACCCAACACCTTGTGTATGATGGTGAGGTACAAATATAAGTAGGGTTGTGCTAAAAATAGCATTTGTGAGAGTGTTAAACACTTCTGTGCCACAGACGTAACGATTACGTCCTCGGCTGTGGCGCTGGTGTGCCAAGGACAAAACTGTTACGTCTGTGGCACACGACCCGGAAATATGTGTTGTTTACAGCAGAGGGATTTCCTTTTTTGTTTTTCAGCCTCAGGATCTGTGGAAGAGCTTCCCCAGCCTTCCGAGGCATTTTTTTTCAATGTAATGATAGTGCGCATGGTGCGCTGACCTTCATTACACTGAAAGTGAAACCGAAATGAGCCTATCAGCTCATTTCACTTTGACTGCTTCAATGCTCGTGGTACCCGAGCACTGGAGCAAACGGAAGAGGCATCATTGGAAAGGGAATGAATCTCCCCTTTCCAATGGTAGCTTTCCTGAGTGGATCCCTGCTTGGGGATCGCCGCAGGAGGGCAATCACCAAGCAGGAATCCACCACTAGACACCAGGGAGGGGGGAGTGGCCCCTTGGGCAAGGAATTTTGCTCCCCCCAAAAGTTCTTGGATAAATTCAGTCTTTCTGCCCCCCGGGGTGGGGGGACAGAAAGCCCACTAGGAAGCCAGGGACTATTTGTTTAGTAGTTCAGGGGTGTGGACTGCCCAGAATGGACATGCCTATGCCCCCCCAAAAATAAATATCCACAGTCTTTCTGCCCCCCCCTGAGGGGTTTATGGGGACAGAAAGCCCAGTAACCACCAGGGAGTATTTTTGTTAGCCAGAGTTGGGGTAGGGGTTGCCCAGAATGGGCATGCTGATGCCCCAACCCTACTCAGAAACAAATGAAACAAAAACAGTCTTTCTGCCCCCCCCCCCCCGGGGGCATATGGAGGCAGTAGCCCCCAATCTGCCCCGAAAGCCCACTAGGAAGCCAGGGACTATTTTTTTAGCAGTTCAGAGGTGGCGGCTGCCTAGATTGGGCATACCACTGCCCCCCCTCAAAAATAGCCACAGTCTTTCTGCCCCCCCGCGGGTGGTGAGAAAGCCCATTGAACACTAGGGAGTATTTTGTTTTTAGCTAGAGTACAGGTGGGGGCTGCCCAGAATGGACATGCCAATGCCCTGACCCCACTGAAAACAAATGGGCACAGTCTTTCTGCCCCCCTGGAGGGGTATATGGGGGCAATAGCCCCCAATCTGCGCCTCGAGAGGGCAGAAAGCCCACTAGGCACCACAGAACTTTTTGGGAGCAGATCAGCGATATTTTTAGGCTCATCTTCCCCCAAGGGGGACAGAAAACCACGAGACATTAGGGAAATTTTCCGTATGTGTGTGTGAACTGGAGTTCAGCCAACGGTCTGTGTGGACTTGCGCTTGGCTGGCAGTGTGCGTGGATGATGCTTGGCTGGTGGTGTGCATGGATGCCGCTTGGCTGGCAGTGTGTGTGAACTGTCGATTGGCTGGCGGTGTGCGTGAACTGTCGCTTGGCAGGCTATGTGCGTGGATGGCGCTTGGCTAGCGGAGTGCGTGTATGTCGCTTGGCTGGTGGCGTGCATGGATGGTGCTTGGCTGACTGTGTGCGTGAATGGCACTTTGCTTGCACTGTGCTGGTGGTGTGCGTGGATGACACTTGGCTGGCGGTGTGCATGGATGGCGCTTGGCTGGCAGAGTGCGTGGACGGTGCTTGGCTGGCGGTGTGACTTGCATGCATCCTCCAGCATTTTGTTACCCAGAATCCTTTGCAAACCTGAAATTTAGCGAAAAAGTCACACTTTCCTCACATTTCTGTGTGAAAAAGTTGTGGGATGACCGTGCTGGCACAAATTTCCCACCACCCAGCGTTCCCCTCAGTCTCCTGATAAAAATTATACCTCACTTGTGTGGGTTCCCAAAACAGAGTCAGCTCTAAAAACATATAAAATGAAAAGGCTGAGTCTGCTTTGGGCACCCACACAAATGAGGTATTATTTTTATCGGGAGACTGAGGGGAAATGTGAAACAGAAATGTGGGGAAAATGTGACTTTTTAGCTGAATTTGCGGTTTGCAGGGGATTCTGGGTAACAAAACGCTGGGGGATCAACGCAAGCCACTTCTTCCTGGACTCCCCCAGGTGTTTAGTTTTCAGAAATGTCTGGATTTGGTAGGTTTCCCTAGATGGCCGCCAAGTCCGAGACCAAAAACGCAGGTGACCCTGTACAAATCAGGTCGTATTGTGAGAGATAATTTTGATGTCTCCACAATACGTTTTGGGCCCTTCCCTGTCTCGGGTACTTTGCCCACCCACACATGTGAGGTACCATTTTTATCGGGAGACCTGGGGGAACGCTGGGTGGTAGGAAATTTGTGGATCCATGCAGATTCCAGAACTTTCCATCACGGAAATATGAGGAAAATGTGTTTTTTTTTACAAAGTTTGAGGTTTGAAAGGGATTCTGGGTAACAGAACCTGGTGAGAGCCAGACACGTCACCCCATCCTGGATTCCCCTGGGTGTCTAGTTTTCAAAAATGTATAGGTTTGCTAGGTGTTTTAAATCAGTGTATACTGCTTTGTTTGGATGACATTCTAGTGTTTTCATAGACTCTTGCGGAACATCAAAAGCATGTGAGTTTGATGTTATCAAGACTTCAAAAATGTAATTTGTTATGCAAACCTGCAAAGTTTTGATAAGGAACATGTTCAGCATCTTGATGTAGATTAAACACTTCTGACCTTTCCATAGGTCAGAAAAAAGTTTCATCTGTTTTGGAATTGTGTAGGAGGCTGGCTTAGTATATGGCACACACTTATTCAAGTGGTGCACCTTGCACTAAACCAGGTAACCCTTATGGTGATTTTAGTGGTATTTGGTAACCATAGAAAGCTCTCAAAGTGGTAGTTGTGGAGAGCAGCCTTCAGGCTTTTCTTAAAATGGTATGCAGCTTGTTTTACCAGTTTAATCTGTAGTGTAAGTTAAATAAAAAAGAACTACACAGTGGTTATATAAAAATACTTGTATTTATTACACAACACTCACTAACACATTGATATAGCTCCTACCCAGAGATATCAACACAATACACAAAAATACTTCAAATGCAATCAGGTAAGTAGCACAAAAAACAGTAATCTCCAGGGGAGACCAAACCAAAAAAAAGTGGAATGCGAACTGCAAAGAAGAACAGGACTTGGATCAGAAGACTCAGAGGAGCCGGGGACACAAGGAACCACCCAAGGTAAGTACCCAGGAACCCCACGGAGGCTGTGTTCAGAGTGGGAACATAGCTGCATGACCAATGGAAATCAATGGAGAAGTCGTGGTTACAGTTTTGCAGAAGAACCCTTCCCAGAGGACCCTGAAGAATTTCCTTGGAGGATGGAAGGTTGGAGAGCCACCCCACCCGTTGATGCCCCGGGAACCAGGTTACCTACACCAGGGTAGCCAGGTGCATAGGAGTGAGGAGATGTCGGAAACCTCTGTAGATGACAATGGAAGACTTGGGGGCTGATTACGATGTAAGACGGACCTAAGTCCGTCCGACTTCGTTTGGGAACTGGGATCGAACGACCTCCTGTCGTCGGTCCCAACCCAGCAATGAGGATGCGACCGAACACTGTTCAGTCGCACTCCTATTCTTTACCATGGGAGCTTGCATTCCGAACGGAATGCATGCTCTCATGGTAAAGCGCTGAGGTGCAGTTCATCCCTGCACCCCGTGGCAGGCAGCTCAAGGTGCCTGCCACCGGGTGCAGGGATCAACATGGGGGCACCATAGGTGCCCCTTAGACCCCTAGGCCGCCATTCCGGAGGCGTTGCACCCATGGGGGCCCTGCTAGGGGCCCCCAAAGTCAGATTCCCACAGCCTTTCTGTGTCAGAAAGGTCGGCACAGAAAGGCTGTGGGAATCTGCCATCGTAATCCCTCGGGCGGAAAGAGCCGCCCTTGGGATTATTGGCCCCTTTCCCACTGGCAGACGGGCTCTGAGCCCATTGTAAGCCAGTCGGAATGTCCATTGCCAGTCAGTCAGAAAACTTTATTCGGTCCTTACGACCATGAAAGTGCAAGTGTATACAGTACAGAGATTTGATATTGCATGTGTTACAGTTATTCATTGTATGGACAAAGTTTACTGACAGATCAAAAAGTACCAGCTTGATATAAATATTCAAAATTACATTTTGGGAAGCGAAGAATGTCCATTGCATTCCTTTCCAACAGACTCCATCCTAATGGGTCGGTCGGAAAGGAATCCAACCGTCTGATTAGGATACGGTCGTACCGGCTCCGACTGATGGTCGGAGCCGTTTCCGTCCGCATCCTAATCAGGCCCATAGAAGAAAATGCCTTTGTAGAAATCGGTGAAATAGGTCGGTGGAATCCAAGGGTGGATCCTGGAAGTGAAGCTCCAACAAGCCTTGGTAGGCGCAACTAGCATGGAAGACGAAAAAGGAGCGACGTTGGGACCAGCAGAGTCCAAGGGACTCACCAACAGCGGGAGAGTCAGAGCTGGCCGCGAGCAAGCAGGGGAGCCCACTGAAGCAGTAGAAGACCCTCAGGAGGACCCACAGGTCGAAAGCACAGGAGTGCCAAGAGGACCTCGAGCAGCTCAGCAAAGATGAAGCCCCACGAAGCAGAGGATGCGGTGAGAACACTGATCTTGGAGGAAAGAGATGCTGGAGGCTGGAGCTTCTTTTAGCCCGAAGTTCTCTGGAGTGCCGAGCCAACAAGCCTTGGCAATGGCAAGTCGACGCAGTGCACAGGGGTTCAGTCTCAGCGGTTCCGGCAAAAAATACTAGCCTCAAAATTACAGAGAGAAAAGGTCAGGCCTCAAGGAAGTTGCAGGACCACCACCTGTGTTGCTGAGCTTCGGGAAGTCCGTAGGACGACAGGAGCAGCAGACCGGTCAGCTTCGTTGTGGTGCCTCAAGATGCAGGGGAATGACTCCTTCACTCCAAGGGAGATTTCTTCAGGTGTCCTTGATGCCAACAGGTCTGTTGAAGAACCTGGCCGAGGTACGGACACAGACGATGAAGAAGTCTTGAAGAACAGCGAGACCATGAGCAGCAGGAGCCTTCCTTGGTGCAGACTCGGTTCCAGTCCAATTCCAATGAAGTCCAAGTATCCAGACGGTCAAAGAGCGACGTAGTTTCAGGGTTGAGGCTTGTCCCACGATGAATCTGAGGACGCACCCACCGGAAAGCCCTTTTGTTTTTTTTTATTACATATCGAACCATCAGGCTGCAACGCGTCAGGTATAAGGGAAAAACCACCAGTTAACATACACTCCAGAGTAGCAGTGCAGGGTGTCTCAGCGGTCTACATGTATGCCCATATGCTCTACTCGGCAGCTTCGTTGCTGGACGTACGGCCTCTGTGTGGCATACAGAACAGTTCCTATTGAGAGAAATTATGCGCAGCATTAGCTAATATAACTGTAACGAAAAAAACAAAAAAGAACCTTGGCAGCGACTGGTGGCGGACGTTAATCTCAGAGAAGAGAAAAGGAGACCTAAAGAGGATCGTTAAGCAGCAGGCAGAGGAACCGGCATGGAGAGGGGTGAGGATCCTCAGTTCCCCGGGGAGGGCCACAGCCGCGCATCTGAGCGGGGAGTCAGCAGTAAATGCACACGGGGCAGCAGTCCCTAACAGTACAGTCTGTGGAGAAAGCGGCATATGACGGCTGCTGTGTCAGGACCCCCATTAGGAGTGTGCATGAGAAAGTGTCTCTCTTTCGTCTTCCTGAACCCACATTCCGAATCGTTAGCCCACCCCGTCACTGGCCCAGTCTCCAGCACTCCGATTCACTCATCCCACACAGATACAGACTGTACAATAGCTCAGTCAGTCCAACATTGGGTCATCCTCCAAGGTCGACACAGGGGTGGCATGGTCCAGTGACTGCGTGGAAACCTCAGCCCCCTCACCCCGACCCTCAGTCATCTGCATGCTCCAACATATCTCCCACATTTCCAAATCATGCTCTGCATACTCATCAGTGCGTCTGACTCGCAGTCGGTACTCCTCAGCCACGCCCCATTCGCGCAGGTCCGCCCTCCACTTATTCGGCCAGGGGGCATAGAGTGGATCCAGTGTATGGCGATGCGGCGCTTAGCTAGTACGACGCCCAGAATTTATATCTCATACGAGTTCCCTTTTTAGGAATCGGGAGCACGCCTAATAGACACTGCCTAACCGACGCTTCAATACACACACCCGTGGCTATTCGTAGTACAAGTAGTACCTCTTGCCTTCAGAGCTTTCTATATGCGGGCGATGAGTCCTCTAGTGGAACCCGGATCAAGCAACAATGCTAAGGTCCGTGTCTCCTCAGGCTCTTCCGGAAACGAGGCCCATATTTCACGAGCTGTGGGGAATATTTTTGCGTATTGTAGGACATAACCATCGGGCACTTGGAACCACTCCTTCACCTCAAAGGATAGGAAGGTCCCATTAATGTACATATTTCAGCTGTTATACAGCCCCCCTCATACTATTTCGCGAGATCCATGACAGAGTGGATCGGATGGAAACCCTGAAGCCATTAGAGGGGTAGTGGCCGAGTGTATGGGGCCCTAACGCACAACCAGGGTAACAGCCTATTCCCGGGTCTCCGCAACCTGTCGGATTACAAACGGGCATTCCACAGGGGTTCGGGAGCCCATCATAAGGTATCTCGGCAATTTCGTCCCAGTACCTCAGTCCGCCAACAGAGCCTTCTCTACATTGCGGCCCTCAGCACACCACTGCGCCGCATACTGCAGCAGTCCCGCAAGATAATAGAGACTAAAGTCCGGGAGACCCAGGCCCCCCAAATCCATATCCAATTTGAGCACCTCCAGTTTTAACCTGCTGCGTCCTCTGGCCCACACCAAATGAACCAGGAGACAATTCAGGGTGTCAAAAGTGGATTTCAAGATACAACAGAAGGAGTTCTGGAGGGCATAAAGACAACGGGGAAACATAACCATCCTCGTCAGGGCCACCCGTCCCCTAACCGAGAGGGGGAGTCTGTTCCAGAACCGAATGGATTCCCTCAGACCCGTAATGACTGCTCCCATATTCAGAGCATACTGAGCATCCGACGAATGGGCCACCTGTATTCCCAGGTAGCGAAAATGATCACACTCCCATCCAAGCTCCACAGCTGAAAGATCCGCAGCATCCCCCCATGCCAAGGCCGCCAGTGGAAATATAACTGACTTCCAGCCATTAATATGTAGGTCCGATACCGTTCCGAAAGAGGCCAATATGCCAGGCATGCAGGTACTGCCTCCTCTGGTTGGTAGATGTAGAGAAATGCGTCATCCGCATACAATGAGATTACATGGGTACGACCATCCACAGTGATGCCCCACTGAGCCATATCCTGCCGCAGCCGGAAAGTCAATAGTTCCATCGCCAGGGCGAAGAGAAGCGGGGACAATGGGCACCCCTGCCTCATGCCCCTCTCAAGAGAGGCTTTCCGATATCAGGCCGCCATTGCGACGGAGCCCGTGACTGACAATAGAGGAGGCGGACTAGGATATAAACTCACGGCCCAGACCCATTCTCCTCAGGACCTCCCACAGATACTCCTACGGTAGGGTATCAAACGCTTTCTCAATATCTAGGGCGACTGCCGCCCCGGCATCGCCGTCTGCCACCAAGTGTAGTACGTGTGAGAGGCGACGTACATTCATGTGTGTCCCTCTACCCAGCATGAACTCGCACTGATCCTCGTGGATCAGGTGCGTTACTACCCTGCCCAGACGTGTCGCCAATACCTTGGCTAGCAATTTGGCATCTACCCCCAACATCGATAAAGGTCTGTAGGAGGCAGGGTCACATATGTCTTTACCCGGCTTTGGGAGCATAACCATCTGCGCCTCCCTCATAGATAGTGGCAATACTCCTAGCTGCTTGGCCTCCTGCAAGGTCTCCAATAATCGGGAGAGCAGAAGATCAGCATAGGTCTGGAAGTACTCTACCGGGAGCCCATCAGTCCCGGGGACTTACAATGGGCCACACTCTGCACTGCTTCCCGCAGTTCATTGAGTTGAAGCGCTATGCCCATATCGGCCGCCTGCTCCTCATTGAGGCAGGGGAGGGGCACGTCATCCATAAACCTCGCAATCTCGGTTGAAGCGACAGAGGAGCCCTCCTTATATATCACAGCCAGGTGGTCCCGCAGCAGAGAGTTAACCCCATCCTGCGTAATGGCTGCAGTTCCATCTGGGCATCTGAGCGTCAGTATGAGCGGGGTGGCCGTTCCCGCTTCAGCAGCCATGCCAACAGTCTCCCCGACTTGTCACCCTCCCTATGCAATAGCTGGCGGTATTCACCCCTAGTGAAACAGTCCAGTCTATCCCACACCTCCTCAACGCGGCACTGTGCCTGTAGAAGTGACTTGTTGCTTGGCTCCGGTTCTTGTCCCCTATGCTGCAACCCGGCCAGCACATCCTCCGCCTCGGTATGCTCCCACTGCAGACATCGCCTCGTACCCCCAACTTTGGACAGGCATGCTGCTCGAGTCACCCCCTTTTGTGTGTCCCACTCCAATCCCCTGCTAGTGGTGGACGACCAGTTGGTGTTGAAGTATCCCGCCATAGCCCCCCGAATCTCCTCCCGGAACACAGTGTCCCGGAGGGCCTCATTATGCAGGCGCCACAATGGAACCCTCGGTCTGCTGCAGTCTACCCCCCACTCCAGCAGCACCGGGGCATGGTCTGACAGAAAACTGCTCAACAAGGGGGACTGCGCTGCGGCCACAGAGGCTTCCCTTGAAAGGAAAAACAATCAAGTCTACTAGAAACGTCTTGGGAGGGCGTGTAGCAAGTATACCCCCTTACTTCAGGGTGCATCTCGTGCCAAATGTCAACGCAGTGTAAACGGTCCATCACTTCCAGCAAAGTGGGCGACATATTGGGCTTAGTATGCAGCCTCAGGGGTTGTTTATCCAAATTACAATCAAGCACACAATTAAAATCTCCTGCACATATTATTGGCACACCTAAGGAAACAGCAACTTTTCCAGAGCTAAGTATAACCCACCATCATCCACGTTCGGGGCATAGACATTCAGCAGACATACCTCCACGCCATCTAACGTGCCTTGCACTTACCAAATACCTCCCTTCTATATCTGCTGTGTAGCCACGCACTTGGAACGGGACCTGTGGAGCCACCCAAATCACCACTCCCCTTGCATATGTAGAATAAGTGGCTGAGAACAACTGTCCCCTCCATTTCCTATGTAACTTTGAGTTTCGGGGTCTGATGGGTGTGTCTCCTGCAGCTTTGCCACGTGTGCCCCTTGTCTGCGGAGGTAAGTCTGTACCCTGTAGTGCTTCACAAAAGAATTGAGCACCGCTCGTTCCATGTTACAAATTTAAATTGACCCATCCCTCATTACCAGGGTCACCTCTTCTCCATCTGCCCACTGCTCCGCCACCATTGCTGCCGCAAGATTTCATAATATTAAAAACTGAAACTCCCCACCCCTGGGTAAACACAGCAGAAACAAATTGTGCATCCCTAATCATTTTCAACTCCCTCAACACCCACTCATGTCCCAAATCCCGAGTAGCACACATCGACCATCCCCGCGTACCCAACGATGGCGAAGGATGAACGTTAAATCACAACCTGTGCGAGGTGTAAACAACACCTGTCACCACCCAGGCACTCAATAGGCAGCGAACTGTGCTAGTCAACACACTTCCTGTACACTACACAATCAGCCATCGAAAGACGCAGTTTGGGCTAATGTGTGGTACGGCCAGACAGTGGGCCGCCCCGATCACACCAGCCTTGGCCACCACTTGCATACAGGCATACATCCAATCACTCACCTTAAATACCTGTCGCACAGCAATGCAGTCAGCAGATGAAAGAAATGGAGAGAGGAATTAGGGGAGAAAAGGCGATGATAGGAGAGAAGTAAAGGAAGGGAATAGTGAAAAAAGGAGGGGTGTCCACCTGTTGCATATCGGTACCCATCCCAATCACACCATACACTGGAGGGGAACAACAGTCACTAATGCCGCATTATGCAACAATCCTCTCAGCTCCCCGCCACCAAGGCCAGGCGCAGGACCCACCCTTCCAGCAATTAACATCCCATACATATGGACCACCAGCCCCCGGCCAGTTCAAGGATCATTGGGATCATTTTGCTGCCTGAGCTGTTCAAGAAAGGGGCAGGCTTTCTGCTCCGGATTCAAATCTGCCCTGGAAGGTCCCCCTGCCCCCAAGAACTCTGCCGTGTTGGGTTCAAGTACCTCTGGGACAGTTCCTTCACAGGGGCCGAGGTCATCTCCCTCAGGAGACTGATCCTCACTGGGAGTCTGGGAGGAGGATAAAGTATTGGATCTTTCATAGATTCACATTCTTGAATCATCCCCGCCATTGAGGTGGGAGTCTCACGGTAAAAATTATAGTAGTAGTGATTCATATCATAATAGGCAACAATGCATTGCACAGTAACTGCAATAGTCCATCCATATCTTTTTGTAAAAAAGAACCAAAGTAGAAACACAGCCAAACAGACACAAGCACCCTCTAGAACACTCCACAGAGAGGCAAGACCCTCAGATATTCTACCACATATCGTTGTGACAGGGAGTCTCCCTGAGCTCTGCTCAGTTTTTCTCTTCATCTTGGATTTCTGTGAGTACAGGATGTCTGATTCTTCTAAAAAAAGAACTCTTCGGGCCTTGTGGGTCATGTGGGAAGAAAAGGCTACATTTTGAAGATGCCCACAAAGATTACATTTATTGCCTGTACCCTCTTCACAAAGTAAAGGACTGTAGAATATGCAGAACCTTTTCTTCCAAGACTCTGAAGGACTGGGAATGCTGATTGCTTATCTGGCTGAAAAAGCTAAAATCAAAAACCTCTGTGCTATCTGATGAGGAAGGCAGTGTTAGTTCCCAGGTGTCAGTCCAGCTAACTAAGAAGAGGGACAGATCTATGGAATCCCCTGAGGGACATAAGAAAGCTTCAAAGAAGACCCATCATGAGTCTGAGCATACTACCTCTAACAATGGGAAGCTTCCATTCCCTTCAGAGGAAAAATCCGCCTCAGAAACTGCCTCTAAACAACATAAGACTCAGTCAGAGTCTCTCAAGACCTCTTTGTCTTCGAAAAAGACTTCGTCGACGACGAAACCACCGTTGGACTTTGTCACTCAGCATTCGTCGTCGGGCTTGCTTCGTCGACGGAAGCTTCAGTGAAGACTTTACCATCGTCGACGACAACCATTACGTCGTCGGCACCTGCATTGTCGACGGTGCTTCCGACGACGACATTGCCGCCATCGTCAGCGTCTCTACCGTCGACGACACCTCCACCGTCGACGACGACTACTTCGTCGACGACTTCTTCATCGACGGTAGTCTTGCCGTCGACGTCATCGACGATGATGACACCGTCGTTGACAACTGTTTTTTCTACATTGACAGTAACTGTTTCACCGTCAGAGGATTTCGTCGACGCCTCAACCAAAGGCCCTTCATTACAATTAACACCTGTTTTGTCCTCCAGATTCTCTTCGACGATCATGCCGTCGAGAGGATTTTATCAAGATCCATCGTACATCTCTCCATTGCCTCTTAGTCAATTTTTAGAGGAATCTGAAACTGATGGGTTGTTTAATCCGGCCCGCAGTACTTCTCAACTTCATGTAAAATTTCAGGAAGAGGAGGATGAAGATGAGTATTATGGGCCACATTATCATTAACCCATGGAGAGGTCACAGGTGTTGATGCCTCGCCAGGAACCTATGATTCAATTGCCTTTTGCTTTGGTGCAGGATTTAACTGCTATGCTGCAGGATTATCATACTCCCTTCCCTACAGCAGCAGGAACTGTGGAGAAAGAAAAGTCTCCTCCGCCTATTTTGGATTCTACATCAGTCTCAGTGCCCCCTACTGAATCACAAGATTCTGTACCTGTGCCACAAGACCAGATGCCACAGGATGACGATGATGACGCTGAAGAAGGTAAAATCCCTAGAACCCCTTCTATTGTAGACGAGTGGGAAGATTATCTAATTCCTATGCCTTCTCCAGCAGCTCCTCAAGCGGTTGATTCTCCACCTGAAGATATTCGGGGCTTCAATGCATTTATGGAGAGAGCGGCAAATCGTTTTCACCTGCCAATACCTGTTAAACAGTTGGACTGTTTTTCTTATGTGATTTTAAGGATCAGAATAGAAAATCTGCACTGCAATTCCCATTATAGACCATCTTTGGGAGGAAGGAATAAAAATCATGAAAAACCCATATTCGGTGCCGGCAATTCTTCCCAGGATTGATAACAAATATAAAGCCCCTGACGATGCACCTGCATGCTTAGTGGGACAGCCTAGGCCAGATTCTGTTATTACCCAGGCTGCACAACGAAGATCATGGAATCCTTCTGTACCCATTACTGCTCCGCCTGATAAGGATGAAAGACGTTTAGACAACATCTGAAAGAGGTTCACCACTATTGCTGGTGCGTCAGTGCGTGCTGCAAATTCCCTAGCAATTCTAGGAAGATATGACCGCCAAATGTGGTCTGATGTGGCGTCATATCTCGATTTTTTGCCGGATGATAAAAAACAGGAGGCAAGAAAGATTTTGCTGGAAGGGGAATGGTCAGCCTCTGAGATTATAGATATATCTATGGGGGGCGTGGTTTCACCATGCTGCAAGATGGCCGCTCTTTAGGCGAGCTCTGCCGGCCGAGCTCACCATCCTGCATAATCCGCTTGCTGTGGGACCCATCCGGCCTCAACACTGAAGACATGAAATCCTCCAGGTGTTGGCGGTGCGGTGGGGCGGCGTTGGCCCAGCACTGGAGCAGTTCCGGGCATAAATACAGGCAGAGCTGCTGGCCAGCGGCTGCGGCCTACCCGGGCCTTCTGGGTGGTGCGGTGGCGCTGCGGCGGCAGACCACTGTGCCTATGCGGAGAGAGTAGAACTTTGGATGCGGTGCTGACTGCAGAGCCGGGGGCGGCACCCTGTGAGTGTTTGACAGTGAGGGCCCGGCTTCGTGACTGGGCTGGGGGCCGGCCCGGGGTGCCATCGCCAGGAGACAACTGAGGCCTGTCGGGGCCCTGTAGCTGGCCGGGAGTCATCTGGCTGTGAACGAGGACGCTATCCTGTGGAGGACTCCTGGGGGCTCTCCAGTACTCCCCCGCTGGACCTTGCGGTAAGAGACTGCGACCGCGCTGCAGGGGCATCGGCCCACCTGGTGCGGCAAGCGGGCCTGGGCCGCTCTTCCGCCCCGGTGCCCCGCTGATTTCCTCGCTGCAGCGCTCTCTCCCCGGGGGAACCTCCCCGATTCGTTGGCTTGTCCTGGACAGTGCACCGGTGCCTGCGGCTTCGCTTTGCTGCTGCTGCTATCAACACAGTTCCAGTCCTGGATCAGATCCTCCTGGGGCCGTGCCTCTCAAGCGCTCCCTGCTGCCCGCACTGAAGGGAAGATGGCGAACCTATGGGGCCCGTGAGGAGGGGCCCGGCGGCTGGGAGTGGCGGGAGCCGTGGCGTGGCCTACCTGTTAGGTTGCTCCACCTCTGAGAATCTAAGTGAAGGCGGAGAACAACGCTGCCAGGTCTTCACTGATCTGCTGTTTATATCGGACTCAACACTGACGACACTGGGTGGGGGTTCTGAGACGGCAGTGCGGTCTTGTGGCGTGCCGGCCCTCCTGAATGGCCTCACCCTATCCAGACACGGGACTCATCTTTCTGGGACTCGTGGCCTCTGTGGGGCCACGCCGACCTCTACCGGCATGCGGTGCCGCCAGCCCCCGCCCACCTGAGGCCATGGGTAAGTCGGAGGGCAGACAATCCAAACTTCCCTTCGAAAGGAAACGCAGCGCCAGGCAGGCGGACCCCGAGACGGAGAAAGACCTTGCCTCACACCCCGTGGAAGATGCCAAAGAGCAGGAATTGTATTTGAAAGATTTGGAGGTGAAGTCAAGCCTAAAAAACATTGATGCCAAACTGGACATACTGACCTCCCGCCTTTACAAGGTAAAAAACCAGGTTGATGCCCACGATTCTCGGCTTGACCATGCGGAATCTCGCGTGCCTGAGGCAGAAGACAATCAAGCGGCCACCTCTGAACGTCTACAACGCATGGACAAGGTGCTAGATCTCATAAAACAAAAAAATGAAGACCTCGAAGCCCAATCGATGTGCAGCAATCTACGCGTTGTGGGAGTGCCGGAATCTGCTGCGATCTCTAGAATGGAGGACTTCATGGAAACCATGCTGCGAGACCTCTTCCGCCCAGATCTGTCTCCAGTCTTCATTGTTGAAAGGGCTCATAGATCTCTGGGCCCAAAACCCCCTCCAGGGGCTCCACCCCGCCCGATCGTGGCCCGCTTGCTGAATTACAAAGACCGCGACTTGGTCCTCCGGCTGGCCAGGGAGCGGGGCCAAATCCAATACAAAGGCGCCACTTTGTCCTTTTTCCCGGACTTCACCGTGGCGGTGCAAGCGGCCCGCCGGGACTTCCTGCCATCCAAACGCCTCTTACAGCAAGTCAATATAAAGTATGCCATGCTATATCCCGCCAAGCTTAGGATAACCCACAATGGCAAGACACACGACTTTACCGATCCGAAACAAGCCCTCAAGTTCGCTAAACAGGTTAAGTCTAGCCAATCCCGGGAGGTCCTGGCGCCATCCTCGACGGAGGCACAGCTCAGTGACAATGATTGGCTACAGCCCGCTATTGCACTCTCCGGGGTTCCGGAACTTGAGTGTTGGACTGTCGGCGAGGGGCTGTTACTCCTGAGGCCGCAGGCGGTTTTGTTCCTCTCCAATATGATGTCTCTCACTCACGCCATGATATGTTGTCAATTGCACTGCATTACTGCATTACTTAGCAATACCTGCATGGATCTGTGGGGCGCGGCGCAGTAGCCCTCGCGGCCGAGGCCCACTTTCCGTGGTTACGCTTGGCCACCCAGCCTCACGGCGGGTAGTTCGTGCGGAGTATCCACTACCCCAAGGGATAATTCCCAGATGTTGCTGTTATGGGTATGGTTATCTCAACCTAATTGGGGGGTTGGAGTGGTAGGGGGGCGGGATGGGAGGGTTGGGGTTGTTGAGGGTCAGTTCAATGAGTTTTGTTTAATGTATAATAAAAATGTTGGCTCACTGACATGCACACACATCTTTCCTACCACTGCGCGCGCAGGATAGGACACAACTTATATCACCACTCGCATAGCACGGCACCCCTTTCCAGTGAACCACTGCGGCCCTCTAAGATAAAAGGGGCAGGGTAGCATCAGTTAAACTCCTCACATGGAACATAAGGGGCCTAAACGATAGCAGAAAGATCCGCTTAGTGCATGCATACCTGAACAGGCACAACGTCGATATCTGCTTACTCCAAGAGACTCCCCTCCCTGCTCACTAGAGGTTGGGGACTATCCTATTCATCCACATATTCCAACTACGCGAGGGGGATCTGTATTCTCATTCGGAGGGGCCTGGCCTGGACCACTACACCTTGCACCTCTGATGATGCAGGGCGTTATATTATTTTGACAGGCCCACTCTATAACCACCCATTACCCTGGCCACCGTCTATGGTCCCAATGTGGACGATCCAGACTTTTTTACTAGGGTCTTGCATTTGATTGCGGGTTCCGACCCGCGGACTGTACTCTGGTGCGGCGACTTCAATGTCCTGCTGGTAGACGTGCAGGACAGAGTAGGCAGCTCCAGACGGCCCCACCCCCAGGCTGCTTCTACTCTAGACACGATCATGACAGACAACCACCTCTCAGACATCTGGTGCAACACACACCACACCACGCTCAAGGGTACATGCTTCTCCCTCCAACACGGAGTGTGGTCCAGAATAGATTACTGGCTGGCGACCAGATACATGCTGGCCTGGCAGCCAACAGCCACCCACCTGCCACATACTCTCTCGGACCACGCCCCAGTGCAACTGGTCCTCTGGCCCCCTCAAGCGCTCCCAAACGCGTTTTCGTGGCGATTAGCCCCGGGCGCCCTTGGAGACTCGGTCTTTAGGGAGGAGGAACGTGCAGCTATTCTGGACTATTTTGAGCACAACACTGGGTCGGTCGGATCCCCGGCCATGCTTTGGGATGCCTTCAAAGCGGTTATTCGCGACGTGGGTATAGCCAAGCAGCACAGTATTCTTAAATCAATCCGCGGGACGATCTCAGAGCTTGAAACCGAGATTGCGCGCTCGAGACTCAGTTCAACTGCTCCAATGACCCCGGTACTCTGGCCTGCATACGTGGGAAGATGTAGGCATATCAGGAGAAGGCACTGAGAGAAGTCTTTTTCTTGGGGCAAAGATACCCAGGCGCTTAGATATGGCAAGGTGAGACCCCCCTGGCAAAACATTAGCCAGGCTGCTCCAGAAACCTCATGCTGCATTTTACATCTCCGACCTCCTCTACTCCAACGGCTGCAGTTGCTCCTCTTCCCCAGAGCTGCTACAAATTATGGTCGACTTCTTCCTCCACCTCCACTCTTCCTCCCAGACGACTACCCCCCCGGATCTCCAGGCCTATTTTGACGCCATTGAGCTGGTGTGGCTTTCGGAGGCGTTACAGGAGTTCCTGAACTCCCCCGTCACTGCAGAAGAGATTCAACAGGCAATCGCGGGCCTCCCCCCAGATAGAGCCCCTGGACTAGATGGATTACCAGCCGCTTTTTACAAAGAATATTCTGATATTTTAACCTCCAAGCTCCTGGATGTCTACCGTGACGCGTTACTGGTGGGCTCATTCCCCCCATCGATGCGGGAGGCTGTAATGTTCACGCTTCGTAAGCCTGACAAGCCAGCTAACCACTGCGACTCTTATTGACCCCTGTCGCTAATCAACATAGACAACAAAATATTCACTACGGTACTGGCAAACAAATTACAACTCCTGCTCCTGGTAATGATCAGACCTTATCAATCTGGTTTCATACCGGGCCGATCGACAACCCATACCATGTTTGCAGTCATGCACTACCTACATCCCCACACTCCCGCAGTGGCCGCCCTGCTCGATGCCACAAAAGCCTTCGACACTCTGGAGTGGGGATATGTGTTCCCACTGCTGGGCAGACTAGGCTTCGGTGCCAACTTTATTGCACAGATCCGCCTTCTTTACACCCTGCTACTGCCCGAGTGCGCCTCAACGGGCAAATATCAAACCCCTTCCCGGTTGCTAGAGGCACGCGGCAAGGGTGCCCACTTTCCCCTTTATGCTTTGCCATTGCGATGGAACCCCTGGCTGCACAAATCCGGCAACATCACACGAACAGGGGAATAGGATTCACAACCCGCGGTATTGTTGTGTCCCTGTACACGGACGATTTTACCCTTTATGTGAGAAGCCCCGAGAACAACCTTTCCCCATTAATTTGTGAACTCATACGCTTTGGGGGCCTGTCCGGAGTTCAATTTAACTGGGCTAAATCTGTGATACTCCCGTTAACGGAAGCTGCTGCTCCATTCCCTATGGAATACCCGCTCCAATGGGCCACCGGCCCTGTTAAATATTTAGGTATCCTTGTCACCAGAGATGTCGAAGAGCTTTGGAAAGCCAACATCTGCAGAGCCATGACCTGGTTTGAGGATCGTATGCCCCTGTGGTCAAGGCTCCCACTGTCTATGACGGGGCGGATTGCCATTGCAAAAATGGTTGTATTACCGAAGTTTCTTTATCTATTCGTAAACATCCCCATCCCAATCACACAGGCCTTTTTTTTATACGACTCAGCTCTAACCTCATCACACTAGTCTGGGCGGGACAACAACCCCGGGTAAAGTATGAATTATTAACGCTGCCTCAATCATGGGGTGGGATGGGTTCACCAGACCTACAATTATATGCACTATGCGCCCAGGCACATTTTTTGCATTACTGGGCACATCCCACACCATTCCAGCCACACGTCGCTATAGAGACAGACAAAGTTTCCCCATGACCATTATCGACAGTGCTGTTCCTTCCATACAAGCACCCCACCTCAGAGATAGACACACCACAGTGCATGCGGTGGGCGTGGATCGGGTTGGCAAGATGTGCAGGGAGGATACACCTCTACGCCCCTTCTGTCCCGATAGCGAAACACCCCTTGCTGCCTCCCCTGCGCGACGGGGGCACTTGCACTCGCGCTAACATGCTCAATATACACACCTTTGCAGACCTCTACCCGGACGGCCAATTCCTCGCCCCGTCGTCTCAGGCCACCACTAAACGCACCCCTCTGGAGATTTTTTTGTATTACCAATTACGTGCGACTTGCTGGGCGCTGTACGACACATTCCCCGCTCTCCCGCAGACATTTACAGTGCTGGATTACATATATTCGACCCCCTCACCTCGCAAGCTGATAACAGCCGTATAAAACCATGTGCAGCGCACTGCGCCCGCGGCGGCCACATCAGCCCGAAAGGCTTGGGGACGGGACCTCGCCCTCCCCCTCACCGATGCTCAGTGGTCATTCTGCTGCGGCCAACTCGAATTGTTATCTCCTAACTACAGATTATGACTTATTCATTTCAAATTTCTGCACCTCATATACCAGACCCCTATGCAAATACACCGAATGGGGTTGTCCCCAGACCCTCAATGTCCAATCTGCTACTCGCCCTCAGCAGATTTGATCCACCTTGCCTAGCGATGCCCCACTATTACCGCCTATTGGGAAGAGATTTTCTGCATCATAGGGAGAACTGCCGATGTATCGACATCCCCATCTCCACTGGTGGGGCTGTTAGGCTATGTAGAAGATGTCGCCTGCGGCTCCCGTAGACTTATCGCTCTCATGCTCCTCCTCGCAAAACGCAGGATCTCAATGAACTGGGGAGGCACACAGACACCACGAATCCAAGACTGGATCATAGATATGACATATTGTCATGAACAATTATCCAATTATTGGGACCTGATGCCCCTGAAGTCTCGGCCCGGGACATTTGGGAGCCCTTCACCACCTACCTCCACCAAACGGAACCTCCCCCCCTGGTCCCTGACCACCAAGATGATGAGCCTCTACCTCATAATATGTCTCCCAACACGAATCCAATGTGACATAATGATTGTTTTTTACTGTTCTCCCTGGAGTCTCCTCAATAGTGTAATGTGTTGATATGGGTGGGGCGAGGGGGGAGGGGTCAGGAGAGTCTCCTCTGCGTCCCTGCTGCCTGCTGTTGTTGTCCTCCATGATATGACGTTTCAGCTGTGGCTCTGATGTATGTGCCCTGCCATTCATGGTATCTTTGAATCTCATGTCTGTAAAATTGCCAACAAGTTATAAATAAAACCTTTACATTTAAAAAAAAAAAAAATTTGAAATATCTATGGATATGGCTTCTCTGGCTTTTAGGCAACTAGTTGGAGCAGCAGTTCTCCGTCGCCAAGGATGGGTCAAGTCTACTACCTTCCGTCCAGAGGTACAAAGTAAAATTTTAGATATGCCGTTTGACGGAGACGCGCTATTTGGGAAACATATCGATGACGCCTTACAAGAGATAAAAAAGGATACTGACACCGCTAAAGCATTAGCTGCGCTGCAATATAGGAAGACAGCATTTCGAGGAGCCCGTGGCAGAGGGTCATATTCCTTTTGAGGGAGCTATCAGAAGTACCAGCCACAATCATATCAATAGAGATATGGCTATCAGCAGCAGCAGTCGTATTGAGCCCCACCATCTGTTGCATATTCTAGACAGCAACCCAGAAGAAAGCAACCTACTCAGGCCAGAGACAATGCTAAAAAGCAGTGACAACTTCCCAGCACCTGCTATGACTCTGTTAAACACCAACCTCAATTTGGCAAATATTTCCCTACACTACTATCAATGGAACAAAATTACAATGGACAAATGGGTCCTGGACATCGTAAAGTATGGTCATACTCTAGAATTCGTAAAAGTCCCACCGCCTCATCCACCCCTAAAGAGGCTTTCACCTCATCTCAAATCGCTCAGAAAGGAAGCCATGGTTATGCTCCAGAAAGGAGCCATAGAAAAAGTTCCTCGTTCTCAGATGGGAAAAGGTTTTATTCCTGCTTCTTTCTAATAAAGAAGAAGTCGGGAGAATGGAGGCCACCAATTTTGGATCTCAGGAAACTAAACAAATATCTGCAGAAAAAGTCTTTCTGCATGGTCACCCTGCAGGAGATACTTCAACTTCTCAATCATGCGGATTTTATGACAATTCTAGATTTGCAAGCTGCATATTTCCATTTCCCTATTCATCCCGAACATCGAAAATTTCTCTGTTTCACTGTGGCAGGTGCTCACTTTCAGTTCAGAGTCCTCCCTTTTGGTCTTTGTTCAGCCCCAAGAGTGTTCACCAAGTGTCTGGCTCCAGTTGCTGCTCATCTCAGGCTTCAAGGTCTGCAACTGTTTACTTTTATCTAGATGACTGGCTAGTAAAAGCACTGTGTTTTCAGCAGGACTTAAGGGCAACTTCAATCTGCTTACAAATGTTTCGTTCTCTGGGGCTAACTCTCAATTACCAAAAGTCAGTTCTTCAACCGTCTCCCCAAAAAAATTTTCTCGGAGCAATCCTATACACTGTCCAAGACAAGGCATTCTTATCTTCAGAGAGGCAAGCGCACCTTATTTCTCTAGCGACAAAGTTAACAAGAAAAAAGTTCGCTTCTGTGGGACTGATAAAATCTCTGCTCGGCATGATGTCTCCAGCAATTCTAATGGTACCTTGTGCTCGTCTCAGAATGAGACCATTGCAGGAGGAGCTGGACAATCAATGGCTCCAAGTAACCGGATCGTTCGATGACCTACTGCAGATAACACAAGTCATGAAAACAGCACATCTTTGGTGGCATTCCTCCAGGAATCTCTTGACAGGGCTAACTTTCCTTTCTGTCATACCGAATTTCATCCTTACTACGAACGCTTCTCTAGCATGCTGGGGGGTTCACCTTCAAGACCTCCAGATAATGGGCAAGTGGTCAAAGGCGCTCTCAAGAATGCACATAAATTTTCTGGAGCTACGAGTCATTTTCTTAGTCTTACAGGCTTTCCTGCCAGGAGTACGAGGTGCTTCGGTCCTTATAAGAACAGACAATACTACATGCATGCATTACCTCAACAAGCAATGAGGTATTCGCTCCCATAACCTGTCGCTGGAAGCACAGGAAATCTGGAAATGGGTTCTCTCACACCATATCTCTATCAGGGTGGAACATCTTCCAGGGGTGAACAACAGTCTGGCAGATACTCTAAGCAGGACTTCCAATTCTTTCCACAAATTGGAGCTAGATCAGAAGGTTCTCGATTTCATCTTCCAGACATGGGGCAAGCCCCACTTGGATCTCTTCGCCTCCGGAATGAACCTGAAATGCCAATTCTTTGCCAGCTGGGAAGCAGAAAGAGGATCATGGGGAAATGCTTTTCTAATAAGGTGGTCTGGATCTTTACTTACGCCTTCCCCCCTTACCCATTAATACCAAGGCTTCTGATGAAAATGAAAAGGGAGCCAGGCCGTCTGATCCTCATTGCTCGATGTTGGCCACGCCAACATTGGTTCACAGAGCTTCTTCTGCTCTCAGAATGCAAACCTTGTCACCAGATCACCGGTGGTTTTCCTGTTACCAAGAGCATTTCCCAGGGGTTCTGAGCATGCGCGACGTAAACTAGGCCGGTCTTTCACTAAGTTCCTTACTGGTATGAGTGGTTCCTTACTGGTGTGAGGAAGTGAGCGGAGTATCCAGAACCTGCAAAGAGGGGGCAGAGGAGAGACGGGAATCTAGAGCTCAGTTCTCCGGACCCACCTGTAAAAACTGCCGGCAAATGATGACGCCGAGCGAGCAGCGAGCAGCACGGTGAGCAGAGCTGCGGGGGGAGAGCTCTGTTACGCCATCGCCAGTCAACAGCTAACAGATACTCGCCTTCTCAGTTCTGGCACCGAAGCAGTCGGCGAAAACCTGAGGACCAAGGTGAGGAGCTGATCACAAAACATCCTGTGGTGGTGCTCTCTGTGCTTTTCGTGCTTTTTGGTGAGTGTGGCCACCGTCAGTTGGTGGTCACTGAGTGCACCACAGGTGGTCCGCAGAGGCAGCCCGGGTTAGCTCCGGGTGCAGCCTGCAGCCTCCTAGTAGGTCCCAATCGCCCCAGGGGTACGACACCTACCCCTCGCGCCCAGGCTGCCCCCACCATCACCAGCGCATGTACAACACCATCCGGCCTGGTGAGACCAGCGGCCAACGAGGCCTGATACCACCCAGCAACTCAGCATATCCAGCAAAGCTTTTGGGGCAAGGATGTTGATGCTGATCACCCTATTGTGTGGGGGAGCCATGGAGGCTGCGGAAGCTGTGGGCTGCGAGCAAGCCGCAGGCCCCGCGTTTCATTGCTCCTCCTCTCCTTCCCCCCCTATTGCTAGCTAGCAACAAGCCTCTCCCTCCCCTCGCCCTCCAACACTGTAGGGGGGGGGCAGTACAGCGGTACAGATGCACAGTGAGGGGGCCCAAGCGGAATGGCGGAACGGAGTGACCCCTGAGCCCACGTCAAAGAGCAGGCTAAGTTAAGGAGAAGAAACAGAGCGACTACATCAACTGGAAGCACTTGCAGGGCCCAGGCAGCAGTCCTAGCAAGGGGCTTCACATTACCCCCGTACTTCCGATCCAGACGGAACTAGGAGGGTCATTCACTTCGGCATTCCATTAGTAACGGCAGTAACAGCGCTCCTTCAGTAGAGACAGCCAGTTCGATGGGACCCAAAAAGAAGGACATTGGACGTTCAACTAAGACCTCAGATGGAAAGGACAGCCTGCAGTCGCCCACCAAAAGGATTGCAAGGAGCCCTACTCTGCCTCAGAGCCCCAACAAAATCCTCCAAGCCGCTTCGCAAAGGGGATCAATTATGCATTTCTTTTAAAAAAATGGCAGCCCCAGTATTACCCAGGACATTGTTCAGGGCTGTCAAACGGACAAATCTCAGGACGAACCACCCACCGGTCCTGACATGCCCACCCATCAGGCAATTAGCAACACAAAAGAGAGCAGAAAGCCCTCCCAGCACCACTACCCATACACTCCCAAAAGAGGATTATTTCCAAGCCCGGCAAGTTGGGGAGAGCAGGAAGCGGACGACTCTCTTCTCATCACCGGGGCATTTACTGGCGACATTATTTCCACATTCAAAGAAAAGGCGTTTGACTCCCCAATCAACAGGAATCATGAGGCAACATCGATAAATGTGGAATACGCGCCAGTGACAGTGGCACAAATCCACCGTACCGAAATCCACGAACAAGAAGGCCAGAATACCGAGCCTCTTCCATCACCTCTTCCATCAGCCTCAAATGCTGTCTCACCCATAGCCGATTTAACTTTAGATTCTCCAGTGGCCAGGGACTTTACTGCCTCTTTCCTCCAGAAACTGGGGCAAAAGATTGAAAGAACTCTGGAGCTAACCCCAAAATTGTTGGGGCTTATAGAGCTTCCACGGGACGCCAAGGCGGACCGTAATCAATCAAACGATAACGTTAATGAAGATCTACAAACAGTGCTTTCAAACTAAACTAACAGCTCTGTAAGCAGAGCATTACTGTGGCAATCATCAAAGATGGAGGACCAAATAGACCTCCTGCAATCGATAGCAGTCCGCCTAATTAATTTAACCACCAGGGTGGAAGACCTTGAAAACAGAATTGCTCAGTACCTCGATACCATCCCCAGCGTATGCTCCTGCCCAACACTCATTGATAAGTGGGCCTCTCTCCCGGAGGTGCTAGCTGACATAGTTGAGATAGTCAGAGGAAGAAGGGGCTTATCGACGACCAGCACAACAGATGGCCGGGCAGTCCTAAACAAACATCATCCTGCCCCAAGTAAGAAGGAGGCAGTTCCATCAAGCCCGAAGTTAACTGACGGAGACAAACAGAATCAAGCACGAGGACCAGGGAGCCCTGTTAAAGGGCTCGATGCAACTCAAGGCAAACACTCGGTCAACGGCAGGGAATACGATGTTCCGATAATAATCACTCAAGATCTTGGCACCCCAAGCTCAAACATGCCAGATGCCCCCCATCAAGGAGAGCAAAAAAAAAAGCTGAGGAAACAACTCAAAAAGACCAAAACAAAACGGAGACAATCGCAACCATTGAATGTAAACCACCTCCCACAAAGCGATACTAAAAACAGACAGCTTTATCCAATATTCACAGGCAAACTGGGAGGCAAGTGGACGCCTCATCTGGCCCAACACATGGAGACCATCAAGAACAGACAATACCACAAAGACAGTCTATTGCAAGAGTCCCCATGACTCCTGCCAGACCAAGCTCTCCTTCAGAGCATGAAACAGCAGCTGGAACATGTCCTACACAATTGGACAAAATCACCCAGGCAATGACAGCTATTTCACTACCGTACACGGATGTCTTACCGCATCCTCAGTCGAGCACTGAGATGCAGATCGGAGCACACAAGAATGGAAAACCGGCAAGCAAGCCGGCAATACTCTGAAACACCCAGCAAGTACAAGCCCAGTGTTAAGATCGGAAGTTTGTGCCCCAGGAACAGGAGCTGCTTCAACTATAGACTCCACAACAAAACGTCCATGAGGTGGCTCTTACCCCGAGATACCATATTACGGGACAGCACGATATCCAGAACAGGAGCAATATTCTACGCCTCTTCGAACATCTAGTCACCCTGGAACAAATCCGAATGGAAGACCTGAATTGGGTCAGATTTATGAGACTCCAGGGGGACACTCATGGCGAATCCACAGTGATGGGTCTGAAGCAAAAGAGACTCCAACAAGCAGTCCTGGACGAATCGCGACAGCTTGCTGAGTGGGGCACAGAGGTCCAGCTCCCGCCACAACCCAAATATCTGCATGTCCTAGCAGAGAACACTGGGGTTAAGGACACATGGTCCGTCTTGCGTGGGACCAACAGCTATGGGGCCCATGGCAGCAGTTGGACTGGCTCCAAGGACCCAATGGGCATTAGGATCTCCTGCCTTAACAACCATTGGGCCGAACACGCAAGTCACCTTGCTCCATATCAAACAGGAACATCAAGAATGCAGCCGCACTATTCCTAACAGCCGTGGCACTTGGCCCGGCCGAGCTGAGCCAAGGGGAGCAAATACGACCCGGCAGCAACTGACTATAATCTCCTGGAACATCGCACAGATCAATAAGATCACAAAAGGAGATAATACGAAGGAGTTTCCAGAGAAGGGCAACATATTATGCTTCCAAGAGACATGGGCTCTGTCTAGCACCCCATTGGCAGGGTACTACGAATATCATGTAGCAGCAACTAAAAGGAACATCTTTGGTCGTCCATCGGGCGGGTTGTCAGTTTTTATAAAACACGCCTGTAGTTTTGTGGCCATAGAAATCCAATCTACCACCTCAGGGATACAAGTTCTATTGATTAGAGGCCTGAACCTAAATTCCCACCCGCTCCGCCTCCTGCTAATAAATGGCTACATCAATCCAGCACAGACCACTATGAAAGACTATATGGATACGCTGACACGGACTCTTGAAGATCTACTAACCAAATATAAATCGCATCAGGCAATCATAGCGGGGGACTTCAATCTGAGTGATTTAGACAAAGTGAATTCCCCTCCCCGGTGCAAGGGCCGGGCAGAACCCCTCTACGATCTCTTTAATAATCACAAGTTAAACACAACTCACACATTAAAGGAATCACGTTTGACATCTTGGCATCCAAAACCAACTTTTCGGAACATCTCGACAATCGACTACATTTTAGTCAGCGCAACAATCGCAGCCAGACTAAAAGATTTCGAAGTAGAGGACAGGGCCAAAAGTGATCATAGGCCCTTCAGAGCTGTGATTCAGCTAGAAGTACCAACAGCCACCATCTTTCAACCAATAGGAGAGTCAAGAGGGGAAGAAAAGCATAAAGTCCTCCGGAGGATAAAATGGTCCGAATATATAGGAGGGAAGATGCAAGCTTGGCTGGATTCAAAGCAGGAAGGCACCTCACCGCCCCAAGTAGCATCATTAAAGGATTGGGCGAACATCGTTGAAGACTTCCAATTAAAACTGGGAAACCCTCAACATCAATGCCCATATATCAAGGAACCATCAATAGCAGTAAGCAAACGTCCCCCAAACGACATACTCGAAGGCAAACGTGCACTCCGCAAGGCCCTAGAAGTAAGGAAAAGAGGGGGCATACCAGCCGTGGGTCCGTCGATTACAGCGCTCAGGGCAGCCTTAAGAAAGAAACAGTGGGAGCATAAAAAGGAACATATAGAGAAGGAATGGCTCAAAGTGTTCTCCCTGTTGAAGGATAAGAACCACTCTGGGCTGTGGAGGCACATCAACCAGTTGAGTAGTCGTGGAGCTCCAAGAGAAAATGGAGTGGCGGAGCATGACTGGATAAAGCATGTAACACAACTATACTTGCATGCCTCCTCCAACAAAGGCAGCTCCGAAGCGAGGTGCTGGGGCAGAGCCGGATAAACAGTACAAATCTCCAAGAGCTGAGCGTCCTCTGTGATAATGTTCCCACAGATCAGATCACCTGGGAAGAGGAGCACTGCAGGTCACCAGGTTTAATAAACACCAGCATGGTGATCATGACCTTCAAGAAAATGAAGAACGACGGAGCCCCAGAGCCAAATGGGTTACCAGCACCTGTATTCAAAACAGCGCCGGACTTTTGGGCAGCAATCGTAACTCCGCTCTTTAACAACATCTTTTCCACAGCCAAGACACCAGATTCTTGGAGGGGCTCTATACTCATCCCCATCTTCAAAAAAGGCGACCGCCTGGCGCCATCACATTATAGGCTTATTGCCCTTCTCGACCTTGAAGCAAAGGCCTATGCCCGACTACTCCTGAAGGATCTGGAGTCCTGGGTACAAGAAAAAGACATCCCCTTCTATCAGTCCGGCTTCAGGTCACAGTCGTCGACTTTGGACAACATCATAGTGCTAGCTCACTTATCAGCTCAGGCGGTGAAGAAGAAAAGCTAACCACTGTTTTGCTGTTTCATCGACTTCAGCACAGCTTTTGACAAAGTGGATCGCACAAGGCTATGGTGAAAACTAGACAACTGGGGAATACCATCCAAATTATTTAATGCAATAAGATCACTATACGAGGATACCTGAGTGCGGGTCAAAACAAGCTCCCACACAGTGAGCCCTAAAATTGCCACAAACAACGGGCTCAAACAGGGCTGTGTGTTGGCGCCCTTCCTCTTCAATCTGTACACCGCCGATCTGGGGGCTGCTTTGCAAGGTGCCAACTTAGTAGCTCCCAGGCTGGGAAGTGTGAGGCTGCCAGTACAACAATATGCTGATGATACCACAATAATGGACTACACTAAAGTGGGCCTCCAAAGAGCCCTGCATGCGTTGGATCGCTTCAACAAGGCAAACTCCCTGACGGTCAACCAGGGGAAGACCAAGGTAATCATCTTTGGGAGACATCATTTCAAAAGGCAAGCACAATGGCTCTTGGGGATTTACAAATCGGCACAGTGGCTTTTTATAACTATCTTGGGGTCTGCTTCTCAGAGTGGGCCAATGCAAATATTCATTTAAACCATCTGAACTCCAAGGCCAAGAATGTCATACACTCGCTAAAACAGCTGAGCCAACATCTGCTAAGCCCTACAGTGGCCCCAATACTGACGGCACTAAAAGCAAAACTGCTTCCAGCCATCAGTTACGGTCACCTGGCCTTCCCAGTTTCACTAGATGCCTTCTTGAACCAAGTCCAAGCTAAAGCTTATAAATCAGTGCTGCTTTTTCCACGGGCTGCCAGGAAATCAAGGCTGAGATTGGAGCTCGGCCTTGAGAGGCCGGACCTGATGTGCCAGGGGGACCTTATAAAGCTATATCTAAGGATCCTGAGGGCCCCAGCTGACTCCCTAAGATACCAACTGAGATCCGCCTTTGAGGAGGTAGGGACAGCTTGGCATGCCAATCTGGGCCACGGTATCAACACTTTGAAGATAGAGGCAGCAAGCCTGCGACTTTTGGAAATCCTGCTCACTGCCTGGAAGAAAGCAGTAAACAAACAAGTCCATGAAACATCTTTTGCTCAAGACATCAAAGCCCTCCGCTCAAGCCCCAACTTAGAGCCACTGAACAAATCATACATGCCGGGGAAAGCCCAACTCTACCGTAGCGAGGCCCTGACTAGGCCTGGGCGGAAAACTACGCTACGCTCGCGTAGTTTGCGCAACTACGCGCTACGCGAATTGCACGTAGCACAGTGCAAAAACGCGTAGCGGGCATTTTTGCTTGCTCGCGGTCCTCAACGTCAAGTTGACGACCGCGAGCGAGCAAAATGACATCCCGGCGAGACTTTTTCTGCTTCGCGATCAGCAACATCAAGTTGCCGATCGCGAGCGTGGAAAATAAACCTCTCGGCGAGATTCTCAACGCGGGGAGGTCAGGTTTCTCATTGCGAGTGGTCGCGTATGCTCGCGACCGCTCGCAATGAGAAACTACCAGTCCGCGTTGAGAAAACTGCCGCTCGAGTACAAATCTACTCGAGCGGCAGAAAACGACTGCTTGCACTGTGCAAGATGCCGTTTGTAATGATTGCACAGTGCGGACAAGCATCCGGCACTGTGCAATCATTGCGAACAGCATTTCCTAACGCACTACGCAGTTCGCGTAGTGCTACGCGTAGCTCGCGCAGTGCGAAGTGCACTTCGCGTAGCTACGCGTAGCGCTACTACGCGAACTACGCCCAGGGTTAGCCCTGACACTGCAAGTCCGCAGTAAAATATTTTTTTATGAGACTATTAACGCTACGTATCACTGATTTCAATCCAGCATGGGCACGTAAGGGGGAAAATATAGAATGCAGGCTGTGCTCCTTTCAGAAGGAATCCTGGCTGCACCTCCTGTGCTGCTGCCCCAAACTAAATAATGATCGCAGGCGCCTTCTTCGCCCGATTTGTATTGCCGACGGGGCAAAGACCTGCAGAGAGGCCTTGGCCTTATGTTTCTCCAAATCAACGACAATGAATCTAGCAAGAATGGGGAAATTTACGCATTTGATTAGGATCGCCTTAAAGGAGTCACAGGAATGTAACCCTGTTCCTGTAACGGACATGCCAAATGATGTAGAAGCAATCAGGGTGGTCCCCGACAGGCACTAAGGATTTCCACCCAGCTACTCAGAACTATCAAGTCCGAGCATTTTGATGTTCTGTATCAATGGTTTTAAGTATAAATGAAATATAAGTAATTTTGGGGATTGCACTATGCGCCCAAAGCGCTGGTGTTTTTACTGTAATGATTTTAATTAATCGATCAGTCAATAAAAACTAACTTATCGCCTTCCAGTATCAACGCTGTTAACAATGAACAGGGGTCAGATTCTCCATCCACATCCAGCGTCACTACCGCTGCATGTGTGGTTACTGAACTCAGTGAATTTAAGGATCTAGACCTACCACAAGACTGTAGACATTCTTTCTAAAGCAAGAGCATTATCTACTACAAAAACCTACAGTCTCAAATGGAAACGATTCTGTTCATGGTGTCTTCAGAACAATGTGCATCCGTTTGAGACTTCTCCAGATAAAAGTTTGCCTTATCTTCTCTCCCTGGCTAAATCAGGCCTTATGTTCACTTCTATTAAAGTTCATCTTGCCGCTATCTCTACTTACAGACTTTCTTCTGGAGATTTATCGCTTTGTTCATGTCGACTGGTAAAACAGTTCATGAAAGGATTTTTCAGAGTGTACCCTCCTTTTAGAGCTCTTCCTCCGGAATGGAGACTTAATTTAGTTCTGGAACAGCTTATGAAAACCCCCAAGTATATTTCCGGGAAAGTTGCATTATTGTTGGCTCTTACTTCGGCCAGTAGAGTCAGCGAAATTCAAGTTTTTACGATCAAAGAGCCTTACCTTCGTTTTACAATTGACTACGTACTGATTAGAACAAATCCAGTATTTATTCCAAAGGTGCCTTCTGCGACCCACCTTAATGAGCCGGTTATCCCCTTCGCTGCTAGACCTCTCTCCCCCTGTGCAAAGCCTTTTTTTGCTGTTTGGGGTAGTACGTGCTTAGGCCCCTGTAACTTTTTGACCACATAAGGTATCCACGCCAAATTTGCGTCCTTTTCTTCCAGCATCATGTGGATTTTAAAGTTACCCAGGGTCTGTGGATTCCCCTGGAAAGGACCCAGAAATTAGCCAAAATACAGCTAAATTTGTGTTTTTTTTGGGAAAAATGGGAGTAAAGGGCTACAGATGAAAGCGTCTGGTTTTTTCCCTGCAAATGGTATCAACAAAGGGCTTGTGGTGCTGAAATCACCATCTTCCCACCTTTCAGGGACAAGAAGACTTTTGTCAGAAAACCAAAACTTTTTACACTGTTTTCGCATTTTACTGGGACATAGCCTATTTTTGCTATTTTTTGTGCTTTCAACCTCCTTCCAGTTAATGGTAAAAATGGGTATGAAAGCAATGACGGATCCTAGAAAGCTACACATTTCCGTAAAGTAGACAAAATTCTGAATTCAGCAAGGGGTCATTTGGGTAGATCCCTCAAGGTTTTCTTATAGAAACTAACAGTTGAAAATAGGAAAACTTGAAAATGAGTTAAAGAAAACAGCCATTTGTGCCAACGTTTTCACCTGTAACTTCTTCTAAGTTTGACAGATTGTTAAAAGCAATATACTGTTACATCTGCTGGACACTTCTGGTTGTGGGGATATATACGTCTTATAGGTTCACCAAGAACCCGGGGAACCCAGACCCAATAACTGAGCAGCGTCTTGCAATGTTTTTTTTTATTGTGTACCGGGTATATAGCAATTCATTTGGGAAAATATAAAGAGGGAAAAATCGGTATGAAGGACACCTATGTATTAATGAAATGGGAACAAACTATAGAGTTTAGAAACAGTAGCTACTTGCACATCTCCGAAATTGTGGGTACCCATGCCAGCATGTGAATTATAGGACATTTTTCAAAGTGACTTCTTTTTCACACATTGTCTTACATTTGGAAGGCAGAAATGCATTGAAAGTCAAGAGGTAATAACAGCTCTACAATTCTGTGTTCCCCTAAGTCTCCCGATAAAAATGGTACCTCACTTGTGTGGGTAGGTGTAGTGCTCGCGACAGGAAACGGCCCAAAGCGCAACGTGACACACCACATTTTCACAGTGAAAACGGACCCTTTTTTTGCAAAGTGCCCAGCTGTAGATTTTGGACCCTAGCTCTGCCGGCACCTAAGGAAACTTAGCAAACCTATACATTTTTTAAAACTAGACACCCAGGGGAATCCAGGATGGGGTAACTTGTCTGGGTCTCACCAGGTTCTGTTACCCAGAATCCCTTGCAAACCTCAAACTTTGTAGAAAAAAACACATTTTCCTCACTTTCTGTGGTGGAAAGTTGTGGAACCTGCATGGATCCACAAAATTCCACCCACCCCGCATTCCCCAAAGTCTTCCGAGAAAAATGGTACCTCACTTGTGTGGGTAGTCCTAGTGCCCGCGACAGGAAACGGGCCAAAACGCAACGTAGACACACCACATTTTCACAGTGAAAACTGACCCTTTTTTTGCAAAGTGCCCAGCTGTAGATTTTGGACCCTAGCTCTGCCGACACCTAAGGAAATGTAGCAAACCTATACATTTTTCAAAACTAGACACCTAGGGGAATCCAGGATGGGGTGACTTGTCTGGGTCTCACCAGGTTCTGTTACACAGAATCCCTTGCAAACCTCAAACTTAGTAAAAAACAAACCACATTTTCCTCACATTTCTGTGGTGGAAAGTTCTGGAATCTGTGTGGATCCACAAATTCCACCTACCCCGCATTTCCCAAAGTCTTCTGAGAAAAATGGTACCTCAATTGTGTGGGTAGGCCTAGTGCCTGCGACAGGAAACGGCCCAAAACGCAACATGGACACACCACATTTTCACAGTGAAAACTGACCCTTTTTTTGCAAAGTGCCTAGCTGTAGATTTTGAACCCTAGCTCTGCCGGCACCTAGGGAAACCTAGCAAACCTATACATTTTTGAAAACTAGATAACCAGGGGAATCCAGGTTGGGGTGACTTGTCTGGCTCTCACCAGGTTCTGTTACCCATAATCCCTTGCAAACCTCAAACTTTGTAAAAAGAAACCATTTTCCTCACATTTCTGTGGTGGAAAGTTCTGGAATCTGCGTGGATCCACAAAATTCCACCCACCCCGCATTTCCCAAAGTCTTCAGAGAAAAACGGTACCTCAATTGTGTGGGTAGGCCTAGTGCCTGTGACAGGAAACGGCCAAAACGCAACATGGACACACAACATTTTCACAGTGAAAACTGACACTTTTTTTGCAAAGTGCCTAGCTGTAGATTTTGAACCCTAGCTCTGCCGGCACCTAGGGAAACCTACCAATCCTATACATTTTTTTTAAAAAACTCTTTTTATTAATGACAGGGCAAAAATTTCAAGCGGTTACAAGTTGAAGCATGATAAACATCTCACATCTCCTCTTACATTGACATTATCGTGACCACAGTGCATTCAATACAGTAAGTTTGGCAGAAAGTTACGAGCAACCATTTCTCACCCACCTCCCTCAGTCAGAAGCCGTATCAGACACGGTCAGGGGCAGAGTACAGATATTCCCTCTATACGTGTTCCAGGCTCCCCATACTCTCTCCCACTTTTTGGGGCAACCGCGGCGTACATATGCCGCCTTATCTGCCACCATGGCCCAATCCATGTCTCTGCACCAGTCGTGGAGTGTCGGCAAGGATTGTGACCCAGAGAATTTAGCTATATTTCGTTTGGCGAACATCATCCCAAGCGTCGCCCAGTCCTGTGATGCGTGATTGAGATCAGTGGGCTCCTAAATGTTTAGGAGACATCTTTTGGGCTCTGGTAGAACTGAGACTCCACCCACTTGAGTAATAGTTCGTAGAACTGCTGCCCAGTAGGGCACTATTTGTGGGCACTGCCATATTGTGTGGTAAAACGTACCCTCTGCCCCACAGCTCCTCAAACAAAGTGAATTCTCGGCTCCCCCTATTCTGTGTAGGGTCACTCTGGTATAATACGTACGATGCAGTATTTTCAGTTGCACCAGACTCAGTCTGGAGGATATCGCTACTTCGCGCGGGGATGAGAGCGCCTCCTGCCAGTCTGTGCTACGCAAACAAATGATGGACAGAATGCTGAATAAATCATACATTCACCCCCAGTCAAGAGATCTGGGTTAAATCCATCGTTCTTTTGCTCACCATGCCACCCCAGTTTAGACCCAGCCATATGCAAATCAGTCTTGACCCTGTGCCTCATGGGAACAGTCCAGACCGAACTGCCAAGCCAGGTCCTCCCTAGACCGGAAACAAGCATCCTGGGACCGGTTTCTGGGTATTACCCTTCATCAGCCAGGCTAGCTTGAATCCAGTGGCACAGTGAGCAAGGGACCCACGTCTGGGCATCCCCATCCCACTTAGGGTGAAAAGTGCTACGCAAACAAATGATGGACGGAACGCTGAATAAATCATACATTCACCCCCAGTCAAGAGATCTGGGTTAAATCCATCGTTCTTTTGCTCACCATGCCAGCCCAGTTTAGACCCAGCCATATGCAAATCAGTCTTGACCCTGTGCCTCATGGGAACAGTCCAGACCGAACTGCCAAGCCAGGTGCTCCCTGGACCGGAAACAAGCATCCTGGGACCGGTTTCTGGGTATTACCCTTCATCAGCCAGGCTATCTTGAATCCAGTGGCACAGTGAGCAAGGGACCCACGTCTGGGCCTACCCATCCCACTTACGGTGAAAAGTGCTACGCAAACAAATGATGGACGGAATGCTGAATAAATCATACATTCACCACCACTCAAGAGAACTGGGTTAAATCCATCGTTCTTTTGCTCACCATGCCACCCCAGTTTAGACCCAGCCATATGCAAATCAGTCTTGACCCTGTGCCTCATGGGAACAGTCGAGACCGAACTGCCAAGCCAGGTCCTCCGTCCCAGGATGCTTGTTTCCGGTCCAGCGAAGACATGGCTTGGCAGTTTTGGCTGGACTGTTCCCATGAGGCACAGGGTCAAGACTGATTTGCATTTAGCTGTGTCTGAACTGGGGTGGCAAAGTGAGCTAAAGAATGATGATGGATTCAACCCAGATCTGTGACTGGGGGTGAGTGTTTGAAAAGTTTCAGCACTCCGTCCATCATCTCTTTGTGTTTGCTTTGTTCGTCCTAAGTTGGCAGGGTATGCCCAGACGTGGGTCCCTTGCTCACTTTGCCACTGGATTCAAGCTAGCCTGGCTGATGAGGGCTATTAGCCCGAAACCGGTCCCAGGATGCTTGTTTCCGGTCCAGCGAAGACATGGCTTGGCAGTTCGGGCTGGACTGTTCCCATGAGGCACAGGGTCAAGACTGATTTGCATATAGCTGTGTCTGAACTGGGGTGGCAAAGTGAGCTAAAGAATGATGATGGATTCAACCCAGATCTGTGACTGGGGGTGAGTGTTTGAAAAGTTTCAGCACTCCGTCCATCATCTCTTTGTGTTTGCTTTGTTCGTCCTAAGTTGGCAGGGTATGCCCAGACGTGGGTCCCTTGCTCACTTTGCCACTGGATTCAAGCTAGCCTGGCTGATGAGGGCTGTTAGCCCGAAACCGGTCCCAGGATGCTTGTTTCCAGTCCAGCGAAGACATGGCTTGGCAGTTCGGGCTGGACTGTTCCCATGAGGCACAGGGTCAAGACTGATTTGCATATAGCTGTGTCTGAACTGGGGTGGCAAAGTGAGCTAAAGAATGATGATGGATTCAACCCAGATCTGTGACTGGGGGTGAGTGTTTGAAAAGTTTCAGCACTCCGTCCATCATCTCTTTGTGTTTGCTTTGTTCGTCCTAAGTTGGCAGGGTATGCCCAGACGTGGGTCCCTTGCTAACTTTGCCACTGGATTCAAGCTAGCCTGGCTGATGAGGGCTGTTAGCCCGAAACCGGTCCCAGGATGCTTGTTTCCGGTCCAGCGAAGACATGGCTTGGCAGTTCGGGCTGGACTGTTCCCATGAGGCACAGGGTCAAGACTGATTTGCATATAGCTGTGTCTGAACTGGGGTGGCAAAGTGAGCTAAAGAATGATGATGGATTCAACCCAGATCTGTGACTGGGGGTGAGTGTTTGAAAAGTTTCAGCACTCCGTCCATCATCTCTTTGTGTTTGCTTTGTTCGTCCTAAGTTGGCAGGGTATGCCCAGACGTGGGTCCCTTGCTCACTTTGCCACTGGATTCAAGCTAGCCTGGCTGATGAGGGCTGTTAGCCCGAAACCGGTCCCAAGATGCTTGTTTCCAGTCCAGCGAAGACATGGCTTGGCAGTTCGGGCTGGACTGTTCCCATGAGGCACAGGGTCAAGACTGATTTGCATATAGCTGTGTCTGAACTGGGGTGGCAAAGTGAGCTAAAGAATGATGATGGATTCAACCCAGATCCGTGACTGGGGGTGAGTGTTTGAAAAGTTTCAGCACTCCGTCCATCATCTCTTTGTGTTTGCTTTGTTCGTCCTAAGTTGGCAGGGTATGCCCAGACGTGGGTCCCTTGCTCACTTTGCCACTGGATTCAAGCTAGCCTGGCTGATGAGGGCTGTTAGCCCGAAACCGGTCCCAGGATGCTTGTTTCCAGTCCAGCGAAGACATGGCTTGGCAGTTCGGGCTGGACTGTTCCCATGAGGCACAGGGTCAAGACTGATTTGCATATAGCTGTGTCTGAACTGGGGTGGCAAAGTGAGCTAAAGAATGATGATGGATTCAACCCAGATCTGTGACTGGGGGTGAGTGTTTGAAAAGTTTCAGCACTCCGTCCATCATCTCTTTGTGTTTGCTTTGTTCGTCCTAAGTTGGCAGGGTATGCCCAGACGTGGGTCCCTTGCTCACTTTGCCACTGGATTCAAGCTAGCCTGGCTGATGAGGGCTGTTAGCCCGAAACCGGTCCCAGGATGCTTGTTTCCGGTCCAGCGAAGAATTGGCTTGGCAGTTCGGGCTGGACTGTTCCCATGAGGCACAGGGTCAAGACTGATTTGCATATAGCTGTGTCTGAACTGGGGTGGCAAAGTGAGCTAAAGAATGATGATGGATTCAACCCAGATCTGTGACTGGGGGTGAGTGTTTGAAAAGTTTTAGCACTCCGTCCATCATCTCTTTGTGTTTGCTTTGTTCGTCTTGCCAGTCTGTGTCATCTAATTCCCCAAGTTCGTTGGACCATTTTTCACGTAGGGGTGTCATAGGATCTGGTAGATTGTTAATGAGTTTGCGGTAGGTGAGGGAAGTGGCCTTCCTGTCCATGTAATCTGTCAATAACCTATCCTCCAGGGGGAGGCCTCCGGAAGTATGGTACCAGCTGGTATAGCTGCCCTGAGTGCATGCCTGATCTGTGTGTATCTAAATATTTCAGAGGGCGCCAGTTCATACTGTTCTTGGTGGTGGGCGAAGGTAGCCACCTCCCCCTTGTTCCATAAATCACCCACCGTTGATATTCCAATGGAGTCCCAGCGGCGGAAGCCCTTACTATTCTGAAGTCTTCCTAGTCGTTGTGTTTCCCAGAGTGGGGTGAGTTGGGTTATGACCCGTCCCAGCCTAGTTTTTTAAGTGCTATGTACCAAATCTGGACTGTGTGTGCCGTGGGCCCAATCAGTGGGGTAGTTTGCTTTCTAGTGTATAGTGCCCGCATTATTCCTCCCTCCCCCAACCCATGTCTGTCCGCTCTAAACGCGGGATCTGTTTGCGGGGCATGTATCCATTGATTGAGTACCATCAACTGTGACGCCCAATAATATAGTTGTATGTTTGGAAGTGCTATGCCCCCATCGTACCAGCCCCTGACCAATTTATTCATGGCGATGCGTGCCGTTTTTTTTCCCCAGAGTAAATTAGAGACTTCCGCCGCTATCGCCTTAAAGTAGCTTAGTGGGACAAGAAACGGGGTATTCTGCAGGGCATAGAGAAACCTGCGAAGCGCCATCATCTTAAAAAGTGCCGCTTTCCCAAGCAGTGTCAACGGCAGGGACTGCCAGTGTGTCGCATCCTGTTTGAGTCGTTCCAGAGGTGGCATGAGGTTTTTTAAAATAAAGTCTTCCTCCAACGGCGTGATATGGATTCCTAAGTACTTAAAACTTCCCTTTGCTATCTGTAAATTACACCCCTTCGGGAGCTGCGGCGGTGGGCCATGAAGAACATAAAGAATCGACTTGGTCCAATTGATGTACCCAGAAATCTGACCATATAAGTCACAGATATTCAGTAGCACAAGGATGGATCTTCTGGGGGATGCCATATACAACAACACATCATCAGCATATAGGGATATGCGGTCCTCCCAGCCTTCCGCCCAATGGAGCCCTCGGATAGTCGGTGCCCACCTGATCCATGCGGCCAGTGGCTCCAGAGCTAGGGCGAACAGAAGCGGTGAGAGGGGGCACCCTTGACGCGTTCCCCGCCCCAGCGGGAAGTCCTCCGATAAGTGACCGTTTGCCGTTACGTGAGCTAGGGGTTTTGAGTACAGCAACTGCACCCAGGCACAGAATTTGGGGCCAAAACCTAAGTGCCTCCAGACTGCGAAGAGGAAGGGCCACTCTACCATATCAAAGGCCATACGAGCGTCTAAGGAGAGGATGACAGCTTCCTCCTGAATGAAGGGAATACGCGCCATTACACCATGTAACCGTCTCAGATTAAGGGGCGTGTTCCTATTCGGCATGAAGCCGGATTGGTCCGGGTGTATTAAGGCGGTGAATTGGGGGGTTAATCTAGCTGCCAGAAGTTTAGCGAGGATTTTGGCCTCTGCATTAATTAACGATATAGGTCGGTATGAGGCACAGTTCTCGGCAGGCTTCCCTGGTTTATGAATCGTCACTATGGTGGCGGTACGCTGATCTCGCGGGAGTTCTCCTGCCTCTAGGCTGGCCACATACATAGTTAAGAGGTGCGGAGTGATAGTGGTAGCTGTTTTTTTGTAGAGTTCAATGGGTATGCCGTTAGGTCCCACCGCTTTCCCCGACTGTATTGCCCCTATAGCTAGTTGCAGCTCATCTGTGGTGAGGTCAGCTTCAAGTGTTAGGGCTGCCTCCGGCGTTAGTGTGGGCATTTTAATATTTTTAAGGAAAGCTTGTGCTTCCTCGATCGTCGTCGAGGATGTCGGTGTGTACACCTGTTGGTAGTGTTTTGCTAATTCATTCACTATGTCCTGGGGGTCGGTGATGGTTCCTTTATCATCTGTGCGTAGTTGTGCGATCCACCGACTGGCGCGCTCTCTCTTATCGAGCCAGGCCAGAAGTTTCCCCGACCTCGTATATTTTATGCTGCGTAGCCTGAAGCCTGGTCCTAATATCTTCCCCCAGGTATCCCCTATACTCATGTTGTTTAAGATGAAGAGCTTGGGCCGTCACTCTCGTTAAGTTTTGGGCATGGAGCCCCTCCGCGTGGGCCAATTCTAGTTCTAGGGTCTCTATCTCTTTCTTCTTTTCGTTTTTGTGACCTACAATAGATGCGATGGCCTGGCCTCTGATGACTGTCTTATAGGCCTACCAGAGGGTTACAGGGGAAGCAACTGAGTGTTGATTATCGTGGAAATAGTGTTGCGTTGTGGTAATGATGCCTTTAAGGATTTTGGGGTTCTGTAGGTACCCCGGGTAAATGGGGTAAACACAACGTCGGGCCGCAGGCTGGCATGCGTATGTCAACACCACTGGGGAATGATCTGAGATACCTCTGGGTAGGGTAGTGATTTCCAATATGTTCCTCAGACTGTCCGCTGACGTTAAAATGTAGTCGATCCGTGAGAGGCTATTGTGTACCCCAGAATGAAAGGTAAACTGTCGAGTCAAGGGGTGGCGGAAACGCCAGGCATCTATGAGGCCGAGCGCCTCAAGGAACCCTGTGAATCGGGAGGCCCCACTACCCAGGTCTTTGGGGGGTTGGCTATCCAGAGCACCACAGACTATGGCATTAAAATCTCCACCCATCAAGATTTCTCCCTCTGTAAGAGCGAGCAAAAATGCTCTAAGGGCTGGGAAGGCCACTGAGTGAAGTGCTGGAGGGATATATACTGACACTAGGTTATAGGCTCGTCCCTCCCACTGGCATGTGATGGCTGCGAATCGGCCTTGGTCATCCCTCCATGTCCGTTTAATTACAAGCGGGAATTGTTTCCGTACTAAGATACCAACCCCCCGTGATCCTGAGGTAAACTCGGAGTGTACCACCATCTAGAATTCCCATCGGTCCACATCTTTACAGGCGGAGCCCACTAGGTGTGTTTCTTGAAGCAGGGCTACTGCCGGGGCGTGTCGTTTCAAGTCAAGTATTGTAGAACCAGCCCCCTCTTAATCTTATTGCTGAGTCTGTGGACATTCCATGTGAGCAATGATAGGGGGGTACTCGGTGTGTGGGGAGGTGTTGGTGGGTCAGACTCCTGCTGAACCTGCACTGTCGTTTCTGCCATGTCTCGTATACTTGTCACCGAAGATGTAGTGGTACTGGGTCTGAGGCGCAATGTCTAAGTGGTGGTGTTCAGCCGCTGCCCCTAATAAACATATAAACAACAAAAAACATAAACCAAGTAACTGTCCCCCCCTTCCCTCCCTCCTCCCTGCCTCCCTGCATGACGGAGTTAGAACTACCCGCCTCCCCAACTGCGCAGAGTGCTTAGTGCCCATCCCCAATACCGTAATGGGGGGGAGAGTCATCCGCATCTCCTTATACCTCCCCTTGCTGCGTCGTGTATCTTAGTGGCATTGTCACGTTCAGTAGTCAGTGCAATAGCGATGCAGCCATGTTACACGGTAAATTGTCTCAAAAGTGTCTTATGGTCCCTCAATCTTCTGCAGAGACACATCCGTCCCAGTGTCACTCACTCAGCAAGAGAGTTCTGGGTCCGGCCTGCAGACCGGCATGTGTTTGAATTCGTTCGTCCCATCAGTGTCAGTGTTCATTAGTAGTACGGGTGTGTTCACTCTCCTCCGTTCGCTTGCGATGATCTGTCCGTTGCTCCTGTCTCTCCTGATCCTTCCAACGATTCTTCCCTCACACGTTTCCCATCACCTCTGCCAGTTCGATCGGGCCTCGAGATCCGTCGCCATCCCTCCAGCCATTCCCGAGCTTCCTCGGGCGTTATAAAAAACCACGCTTTACCCTCGGCCTCTACCCTCAGTTTCGCTGGGAACAGCATTGAGTATTTGAGTCCACGGTTCCTAAGCTCTTTTTTTACATCGAGGAATCCACGGCGTTGCTTCGTTACTGCCGCTGTGTAGTCCGGAAAGATTGTGATAGTACTGTGTTCAAGACGCAGTGGAGGGGCGGTTCGTGCCGTCTGTAGTATCACGTCTCGATCGCGGTAGTTCAAGATTTGAGCAAGAATGGGTCTTGGAGGTGCTCCCCGTCTCGGTTTTCCTCCCGGGACCCGGTGTGCCCTTTCCACTGAGAAGTAGTTGGAGAGACCTCGCGGCTGGAGGTGATTTGTAATAAGGTCTTCGACAAATAGATCGAGGGCTGAACCACATATTCGTTCGGGCACGCCTATGATCCTGATGTTGTTCCGCCTCGAGCGGCCTTCTTGGTCTTCAAGTTTGGCGGCCATCATTTTGTTGTCTGCCTCGAGTTGACGAACTTGCTTCTGAAGAGCGGTTGTATCGCTCATGAGGGTCGTTGTAGTGGTTTCTACCTCTGACACTCTAGTGGACATTTTATTAAGATCAGCCCGGATCAATGAAAGTTCAGTCAAAAGTGACCCAATACGTGAGTCTAGGGAGGCATGGACGTTATTTAATGTGGTCATAATGTCTTGTAACGTGATCTCTTGCTTCTCTGTGGCCGTAGAGCTTGCCGTGGATGTGGTGCTCTGGTCCGTGAGCTCTGTCTGTGTCTTGGTGTAGGCGTATTTCTCGAGTTTCGCTTGATTCGGGCCCCTTTGGCTTCTACTCCCCATCTCAGCCGTGATCAAAGTTACTCGCAATATTCCGGTACTGGGGTGGTACTCACCACTGCCTGCCAGTGCGCTATCGCAGCACACGCAGCCTTTCGGGTTTTCCACCCCCGACCTGTCGTCTTACTGGTGCGTCACCAGTGGATCAGGCAAGCCGTAGGGGTCGCGTGACTTATCGCTCCTTGCCGCTGCTCTGTAAGGCTGTGTGGCGAGTGGCGGGCCCACTGCGCGGACAGTGCGATTAGTTGCGGAGTTTATGGACTCCTTTACTGCTCATCTGTATTGGGCCGGTGCATCTGTCATGCCTTAAATGCAGCTGTGTCCATGTGTTGTGGAGCGTTCCCCCGCAGTCTGGTCAGTAACGGGCGTCCTCACCCTCAGCTGCGCCCTGGAGCTTCCAGAGTTAGCATCCACCGCGGGGGGGAATCGATCCACTACGTCAGCGGCAGTGAGGGGGTGGGGATATGGCGTTGCAGTGTTCGCTCTGCACAGTCTAGCTTGACTGCACCGTTTTGTCCCAGGCTGGTCGCACCACTCCCGGCCGCCCTCAACCTCTTGCCGCGGCGCCCCACTGACCGTCCCTCAACTCAATCTCGTGCAGCAGGACGCCCGCCGGCATTGCTATCGTCGTGCGGTCGTGTTCAGGGCCCGTAATCCAGCTGCCAGTCGGTCTCGTCCCTCTGCAAGCTCCGGTCGTGTTACGGAGCGCAATCTGCACCGCCTCCCATCGCCTGCTGGATGCCGCTTCGGAGTCTGGCCGGGTCGCCGTCGTCGTTCGCACTGCACGCACTGCCCGCAGTGTCTGCCGGGTCGCCTAGACTGCCGCTGTCGGCTCCGGGCCAACTCCAGTCCCCGGCTTAAACTTCTGTGGTAGGCCACACTTCTTTCACTCGGCGCCGTTTCGCCTGGGATCGTCCGATCGGTTCCGGACCAGGAGCATCAGAATTACGAGTCGTTCCGACACTCCATACGCTGCTTAAAGATGCCAAACGTCGGCGGATTAATGTACGGATCTCTGGGGAAGGTAGTCGGGTGACGTAGACTCCCTAGGCTGCGGCCATTTTCTTCGGTTGCTAGCCACCCCCCCCCCCCCCCCCCAAATATATACATTTTTGAAAACTAGACACCCAGGGGAATCCAGGCTAGGGTGACTTGTCTGGCTCTCACCAGGTTCTGTTACCCAGAATCCCTTGCAAACCTCAAACTTTGCCCAAAAAAACACATTTTCCTCACATTTCTGTGGTGGAAGGTCCTGGAACCTGCGTGGATCCACAAAATTCCACCCACCCCGCATTCCCCAAAGTCTTCAGAGAAAAATGGTACCTCACTTGTGTGGGTAGGCCTAGTGCTCGCGACATGAAACGGCCCAAAGCGCAACGTGAACACACCACATTTTCACAGTGAAAACGGACCCTTTTTTTGCAAAGTGCCCAGCTGTAGATTTTGGACCCTAGCTCTGCCTGCACCTAAGGAAACTTAGCAAGCCTATACATTTTTAAAACTAGACACCCAGGGGAATCCAGGATGTGGTGACTTGTCTGGGTCTCACCAGGTTCTGTTACCCAGAATCCCTTGCAAACCTCAAACTTAGTAAAAAAAAAAAACACATTTTCCTCACATTTCTGTGGTGGAAAGTTCTGGGATCTGCGTGGATCCACAAAATTCCACCCACCCCGCATTCCCCAAAGTCTTCAGAGCAAAATGGTACCTCACTTGTGTGGGTAGGCCTAGAGCCCACGACAGGAAACGGCCCAAAACGCAACGTGGACACCCCACATTTTCACAGTGAAAACTGACCCTTTTTTTTGCAAAGTACCTAGCTGTAGATTTTGAACCCTAGCTCTGCCGGCACCTAGGGAAACCTAGCAAACCTATACATTTTTGAAAACTAGACACCCAGGGAAATCCAGGTTGGGGTGACTTGTCTGGCTCTCACCAGGTTCTGTTACCCAGAATCCCTTGCAAACCTCAATCTTTGTCGAAAAAAACACATTTTTCTCACATTTCTGTGGTGGAAAGTTGTGGAATCTGCGTGGATCCACAAAATTCCACCCACCCCGCATTCCCCAAAGTCTTCCGAGAAAAATGGTACCTCAATTGTGTGGGTAGGCCTAATGCCCGCGACAGGAAACGGGCCAAAACGCAACGTGGACACACCACATTTTCACAGTGAAAACTGACCCTTTTTTTGCAAAGTGCCTAGCTGTAGATTTTGAACCCTAGCTTTGCCGGCACCGAGGGAAACTTAGCAAGCCTATACATTTTTGAAAACTAGACACCCAGGTGAATCCAGGATGGGGTGACGTGTCTGGCTCTCACCAGGTTCCGTTACCCAGAATCCCTTTCAAACCTCAAACTTTGTCAAAAAACCCACATTTTCCTCACATTTCTGTGGTGGAAAGTTCTGGAATCTGCGGGGATCCCCAAAATTCCACCCACCCCGCATTCCTCAAAGTCTTCTGAGAAAAGTAGTACTTCACTTGTGTGGGTAGGCCTAGTGCCTGCAACAGGAAACGGCCCAAAACGCAACATGGACACACAACATTTTCACAGTGAAAACTGACCCCTTTTTGCAAAGTGCCTAGCTGTAGATTTGAAGCCTAGCTCTGCCGGCACCTAGGGAAACCTAGCAAACCTATACATTTTTGAAAACTAGACAACCAGGGGAATCCAGGATGGGGTGACTTGTCTGGCTCTCACCAGGGTCTGTTACCCAGAACCCCTTGCAAACCTCAAACTTTGTAAAAAAAAACCACATTTTCCTCACTTTGTTGTGGAAAGTTCTGGAATCTGCGTGGATCCACAAAATTCCACCCACCCCGCATTCCCCAAAGTCTTCCGAGAAAAATGGTACCTCACTTGTGTGGGTAGGCCTAGTGCTCGCGACATGAAACAGCCCAAAACGCAAAGTGAACACACCACATTTTCACAGTGAAAACTGACCCTTTTTTTGCAAAGTGCCTAGCTGTAGATTTTGAACCCTAGCTCTGCCGGCACCGAGGGGAACTTAGTAAGCCTAGACATTTTTGAAAACTAGACACCCAGGTGAATCCAGGATGGGGTGACGTGTCTGGCTCTCACCAGGTTCCGTTACCCAGAATCCCTTTCAAACCTCAAACTTTGTCAAAAAAACCAAATTTTCCTCACTTTGCGGTGGAAAGTTCTGGAATCTGCGTGGATCCACAAAATTCTACCCACCCTGCATTCCGCAATGTCTTCCAAGACAAATGGTACCTCACTTGTGTGGGTAGGCCTAGTTCCCGTGACAGGAAACTGGCCAAAATGCAAAGTGGACACACCACATTTTCACAGTGAAAGCTGACCCTTTTTTGCAAAGTGCCTAGCTGTAGATTTTGAACCCTAGCTCTGCCGGCACCTAGGGAAACCTAGCAAACCTATACATTTTTTAAAACTAGACAACCAGGGAATCCAGGATAGGGTGACTTGTCTGGCTCTCACCAGGTTCTGTTACCCAGAATACCTTGCAAACCTCAAACTTTGTAAAAACAAACACATTTTCCTCACATTTCTGTGGTGGAAAGTTCTGGAACCTGCGTGGATCCACAAAATTGCACCCACCCCGCATTCCCCAAAGTCTTCCGAGAAAAATGGTACCTCACTTGTGTGGGTAGGCCTAGTGCCCGCGACAGGAAACGTCCCAAAACGCAACGTGGACACACCACATTTTCACAGTGAAAACTGACCCTTTTTTTGCAAAGTGCCTAGCTGTAGATTTTGAACCCTAGCTTTGCCGGCACCGAGGGAAACTTAGCAAGCCTATACATTTTTGAAAACTAGACACCCAGGTGAATCCAGGATGGGGTGACGTGTCTGGCTCTCACCAGGTTCCGTTACCCAGAATCCCTTTCAAACCTCAAACTTTGTCAAAAACCCACATTTTCCTCACATTTCTGTGGTGGAAAGTTCTGGAATCTGCGGGGATCCCCAAAATTCCACCCACCCCGCATTCCTCAAAGTCTTCTGAGAAAAGTAGTACTTCACTTGTGTGGGTAGGCCTAGTGCCTGCAACAGGAAACGGCCCAAAACGCAACATGGACACACAACATTTTCACAGTGAAAACTGACCCTTTTTGCAAAGTGCCTAGCTGTAGATTTGAAGCCTAGCTCTGCCGGCACCTAGGGAAACCTAGCAAACCTATACATTTTTGAAAACTAGACAACCAGGGAATCCAGGATGGGGTGACTTGTCTGGCTCTCACCAGGGTCTGTTACCCAGAACCCCTTGCAAACCTCAAACTTTGTAAAAAAACCACATTTTCCTCACTTTGTTGTGGAAAGTTCTGGAATCTGCGTGGATCCACAAAATTCCACCCACCCCGCATTCCCCAAAGTCTTCCGAGAAAATGGTACCTCACTTGTGTGGGTAGGCCTAGTGCTCGCGACATGAAACAGCCCAAAACGCAAAGTGAACACACCACATTTTCACAGTGAAAACTGACCCTTTTTTTGCAAAGTGCCTAGCTGTAGATTTTGAACCCTAGCTCTGCCGGCACCGAGGGGAACTTAGCAAGCCTAGACATTTTTGAAAACTAGACACCCAGGTGAATCCAGGATGGGGTGACGTGTCTGGCTCTCACCAGGTTCCGTTACCCAGAATCCCTTTCAAACCTCAAACTTTGTCAAAAAAACCAAATTTTCCTCACTTTGTGGTGGAAAGTTCTGGAATCTGCGTGGATCCACAAGATTCTACCCACCCTGCATTCCGCAATGTCTTCCAAGACAAATGGTACCTCACTTGTGTGGGTAGGCCTAGTTCCCGTGACAGGAAACTGGCCAAAACGCAAAGTGGACACACCACATTTTCACAGTGAAAGCTGACCCTTTTTTTGCAAAGTGCCTAGCTGTAGATTTTGAACCCTAGCTCTGCCGGCACCTAGGGAAACCTAGCAAACCTATACATTTTTTAAAACTAGACAACCAGGGGAATCCAGGATAGGGTGACTTGTCTGGCTCTCACCAGGTTCTGTTACCCAGAATACCTTGCAAACCTCAAACTTTGTAAAAACAAACACATTTTCCTCACATTTCTGTGGTGGAAAGTTCTGGAACCTGCGTGGATCCACAAAATTGCACCCACCCCGCATTCCCCAAAGTCTTCCGAGAAAAATGGTACCTCACTTGTGTGGGTAGGCCTAGTGCCCGCGACAGGAAACGTCCCAAAACGCAACGTGGACACACCACATTTTCACAGTGAAAACTGACCCTTTTTTGCAAAGTACCTAGCTGTAGATTTTGAACCCTAGCTCTGCTGGCACCGAGGGAAACCTAGCAAACCTATACATTTTTGAAAACTAGACACCCAGGGGAATCCAGGTTGTGGTGACTTGTCTGGCTCTCACCAGGTTCTGTTACCCAGGATCCCTTGCAAACCTCAAACTTTGTCAAAAAACACATTTTCCTCACATTTCTGTGGTGGAAAGTTGTAGAATCTGCGTGGATCCACAAAATTCCACCCACCCTGCATTCCCCAAAGTCTTCCGAGAACAATGGTACCTCACTTGTGTGGGTAGGCCTAGTGCCCGCGACAGGAAACGGCCAAAACGCAATATGAACACACCACATTTTCACAGTGAAAACTGACCCTTTTTTTGCAAAGTGCCTAGCTGTAGATTTTGAACCCTAGCTCTGCCGGCACCTAGGGAAACCTAGCAAACCTATACATTTTTGAAAACTAGACAACCAGGGGAATCCAGGATAGGGTGACTTGTCTGGCTCTCACCAGGTTCTGTTACCCAGAATCCCTTGCAAACCTCAAACTTTGTAAAAACAAACCCATTTTCCTCACATTTCTGTGGTGGAAAGTTCTGGAACCTGCGTGGATCCACAAAATTCCACCCACCCCGCATTCCCCAGAGTCTTCCGAGAAAAATGGTACCTCACTTGTGTGGGTAGGCCTAGTGCCCGCGACAGGAAACGGCCCAAAACGCAACGTAGACACACCACATTTTCACAGTGAAAACTGACCCTTTTTTTGCAAAGTGCCTAGCTGTAGATTTTGAAGCCTAGCTCTGCCAGCACCTAGGGAAACCTAGCAAACCTAAACATTTTTGAAAACTAGACAACCAGGGGCATCCAGGATGGGGTGACTTGTCTGGCTCTCACCAGGTTCTGTTACCCAGAATCCCTAGCAAACCTCAAACTTTGTAAAAAAAAAAACCATATTCCTCACATTTCTGTGGTGGAAAGTTCTGGAACCTGCGTGGATCCACAAAATTCCACCCACCCCGCATTCCCCAGAGTCTTCCGAGAAAAATGGTACCTCACTTGTGTGGGTAGGCCTAGTGCCCACGACAGGAAACGGCCCAAAACGCAACGTAGACACACCACATTTTCACAGTGAAAACTGACCCTTTTTTTGCAAAGTGCCTAGCTGTAGATTTTGAAGCCTAGCTCTGCCAGCACCTAGGGAAACCTAGCAAACCTAAACATTTTTTAAAACTAGACAACCAGGGGCATCCAGGATGGGGTGACTTGTCTGGCTCTCACCAGGTTCTGTTACCCAGAATCCCTAGCAAACCTCAAACTTTGTAAAAAAAAAACCATATTCCTCACATTTCTGTGGTGGAAAGTTCTGGAACCTGCGTGGATCCACAAAATTCCACCCACCCCGCATTCCCCAGAGTCTTCCGAGAAAAATGGTACCTCACTTGTGTGGGTAGGCCTAGTGCCCGCGACAGGAAACGGCCCAAAACGCAACGTAGACACACCACATTTTCACAGTGAAAACTGACCCTTTTTTGCAAAGTGCCTAGCTGTAGATTTTGAAGCCTAGCTCTGCCAGCACCTAGGGAAACCTAGCAAACCTAAACATTTTTGAAAACTAGACAACCAGGGGCATCCAGGATGGGGTGACTTGTCTGGCTCTCACCAGGTTCTGTTACCCAGACTCCCTTGCAAACCTCAAACTTTGTAAAAAAAAAAACCATATTCCTCACATTTCTGTGGTGGAAAGTTCTGGAACCTGCGTGGATCCACAAAATTGCACCCACCCCGCATTCCCCAAAGTCTTCCGAGAAAAATGGTACCTCACTTGTGTGGGTAGGCCTAGTGCCCGCGACAGGAAACGTCCCAAAACGCAACGTGGACACACCACATTTTCACAGTGAAAACTGACCCTTTTTTGCAAAGTACCTAGCTGTAGATTTTGAACCCTAGCTCTGCTGGCACCGAGGGAAACCTAGCAAACCTATACATTTTTGAAAACTAGACACCCAGGGGAATCCAGGTTGTGGTGACTTGTCTGGCTCTCACCAGGTTCTGTTACCCAGGATCCCTTGCAAACCTCAAACTTTGTCAAAAAACACATTTTCCTCACATTTCTGTGGTGGAAAGTTGTAGAATCTGCGTGGATCCACAAAATTCCACCCACCCTGCATTCCCCAAAGTCTTCCGAGAACAATGGTACCTCACTTGTGTGGGTAGGCCTAGTGCCCGCGACAGGAAACGGCCAAAACGCAATGTGAACACACCACATTTTCACAGTGAAAACTGACCCTTTTTTTGCAAAGTGCCTAGCTGTAGATTTTGAACCCTAGCTCTGCCGGCACCTAGGGAAACCTAGCAAACCTATACATTTTTGAAAACTAGACAACCAGGGGAATCCAGGATAGGGTGACTTGTCTGGCTCTCACCAGGTTCTGTTACCCAGAATCCCTTGCAAACCTCAAACTTTGTAAAAACAAACCCATTTTCCTCACATTTCTGTGGTGGAAAGTTCTGGAACCTGCGTGGATCCACAAAATTCCACCCACCCCGCATTCCCCAGAGTCTTCCGAGAAAAATGGTACCTCACTTGTGTGGGTAGGCCTAGTGCCCGCGACAGGAAACGGCCCAAAACGCAACGTAGACACACCACATTTTCACAGTGAAAACTGACCCTTTTTTGCAAAGTGCCTAGCTGTAGATTTTGAAGCCTAGCTCTGCCAGCACCTAGGGAAACCTAGCAAACCTAAACATTTTTGAAAACTAGACAACCAGGGGCATCCAGGATGGGGTGACTTGTCTGGCTCTCACCAGGTTCTGTTACCCAGAATCCCTAGCAAACCTCAAACTTTGTAAAAAAAAAAACCATATTCCTCACATTTCTGTGGTGGAAAGTTCTGGAACCTGCGTGGATCCACAAAATTCCACCCACCCCGCATTCCCCAGAGTCTTCCGAGAAAAATGGTACCTCACTTGTGTGGGTAGGCCTAGTGCCCACGACAGGAAACGGCCCAAAACGCAACGTAGACACACCACATTTTCACAGTGAAAACTGACCCTTTTTTTGCAAAGTGCCTAGCTGTAGATTTTGAAGCCTAGCTCTGCCAGCACCTAGGGAAACCTAGCAAACCTAAACATTTTTTAAAACTAGACAACCAGGGGCATCCAGGATGGGGTGACTTGTCTGGCTCTCACCAGGTTCTGTTACCCAGAATCCCTAGCAAACCTCAAACTTTGTAAAAAAAAAAACATATTCCTCACATTTCTGTGGTGGAAAGTTCTGGAACCTGCGTGGATCCACAAAATTCCACCCACCCCGCATTCCCCAGAGTCTTCCGAGAAAAATGGTACCTCACTTGTGTGGGTAGGCCTAGTGCCCGCGACAGGAAACGGCCCAAAACGCAACGTAGACACACCACATTTTCACAGTGAAAACTGACCCTTTTTTTGCAAAGTGCCTAGCTGTAGATTTTGAAGCCTAGCTCTGCCAGCACCTAGGGAAACCTAGCAAACCTAAACATTTTTGAAAACTAGACAACCAGGGGCATCCAGGATGGGGTGACTTGTCTGGCTCTCACCAGGTTCTGTTACCCAGACTCCCTTGCAAACCTCAAACTTTGTAAAAAAAAAAACCATATTCCTCACATTTCTGTGGTGGAAAGTTCTGGAATCTGCGTGGATCCACAAAATTCCACCCACCCCGCATTCCCCAAAGTCTTCAGAGAAAAATGGTACCTCACTTGTGTGGGTAGGCGTAGTGCCCGCGACAGGAAACGGCCCAAAACGCAACGTGGACACACCACATTTTCACAGTGAAAACTGACCCTTTTTTTTGCAAAGTACCTAGCTGTAGGTTTTGAACCCTAGCTCTGCCGGCACCTAGGGAAACCTAGCAAACCTATACATTTTTTAAAACTAGACACCCAGGGATATCCAGGTTGGGGTGACTTGTCTGGCTCTCACCAGGTTCTGTTACCCAGAATCCCTTGCAAACCTCAAACTTTGTCGAAAAAACCACATTTTCCTCACTTTCTGTGGTGGAAAGTTCTGGAATCTGCCTGGATCCACAAAATTCCACCCACCCCGCATTCCCCAATGTCTTCCAAGACAAATGGAACCTCACTTGTGTGGGTAGGCCTAGTGCTCGCGACATGAAACGGCCCAAAGCGCAACGTGAACACACCACATTTTCACAGTGAAAACGGACCCTTTTTTTGCAAAGTGCCCAGCTGTAGATTTTGGACCCTAGCTCTGCCTGCACCTAAGGAAACTTAGCAAGCCTATACATTTTTTAAAACTAGACACCCAGGGGAATCCAGGATGTGGTGACTTGTCTGGGTCTCACCAGGTTCTGTTACCCAGAATCCCTTGCAAACCTCAAACTTAGTAAAAAAAAACAACACATTTTTCTCACATTTCTGTGGTGGAAAGTTGTGGAATCTGCGTGGATCCACAAAATTCCACCCACCCCGCATTCCTCAAAGTCTTCTGAGAAAAGTAGTACTTCACTTGTGTGGGTAGGCCTAGTGCCTGCAACAGGAAACGGCCCAAAACGCAACATGGACACACAACATTTTCACAGTGAAAACTGACCCCTTTTTGCAAAGTGCCTAGCTGTAGATTTGAAGCCTAGCTCTGCCGGCACCTAGGGAAACCTAGCAAACCTATACATTTTTGAAAACTAGACAACCAGGGGAATCCAGGATGGGGTGACTTGTCTGGCTCTCACCAGGGTCTGTTACCCAGAACCCCTTGCAAACCTCAAACTTTGTAAAAAAAAACACATATTCCTCACTTTGTTGTGGAAAGTTCTGGAATCTGCGTGAATACACAAAATTCCACCCACCCCGCATTCCCCAAAGTCTTCCGAGAAAAATGGTACCTCACTTGTGTGGGTAGGCCTAGTGCTCGCGACATGAAACAGCCCAAAACGCAAAGTGGACACACCACATTTTCACAGTGAAAACTGACCCTTTTTTTGCAAAGTACCTAGCTGTAGATTTTGAACCCTAGCTCTGCTGGCACCGAGGGAAACCTAGCAAACCTATACATTTTTGAAAACTAGACACCCAGGGGAATCCAGGTTGTGGTGACTTGTCTGGCTCTCACCAGGTTCTGTTACCCAGGATCCCTTGCAAACCTCAAACTTTGTCAAAAAAACACATTTTCCTCACATTTCTGTGGTGGAAAGTTGTAGAATCTGCGTGGATCCACAAAATTCCACCCACCCTGCATTCCCCAAAGTCTTCCGAGAACAATGGTACCTCACTTGTGTGGGTAGGCCTAGTGCCCGCGACAGGAAACGGGCCAAAACGCAATATGAACACACCACATTTTCACAGTGAAAACTGACCCTTTTTTTGCAAAGTGCCTAGCTGTAGATTTTGAACCCTAGCTCTGCCGGCACCTAGGGAAACCTAGCAAACCTATACATTTTTGAAAACTAGACAACCAGGGGAATCCAGGATAGGGTGACTTGTCTGGCTCTCACCAGGTTCTGTTACCCAGAATCCCTTGCAAACCTCACACTTTGTAAAAAGAAACACATTTTCCTCACATTTCTGTGGTGGAAAGTTCTGGAACCTGCGTGGATCCACAAAATTCCACCCACCCCGCATTCCCCAAAGTCTTCCGAGAAAAATGGTACCTCACTTGTGTGGGTAGGCCTAGTGCCCGCGACAGGAAACGGCCCAAAACGCAACGTAGACACACCACATTTTCACAGTGAAAACTGACCCTTTTTTTGCAAAGTGCCTAGCTGTAGATTTTGAAGCCTAGCTCTGCCAGCACCTAGGAAACCTAGCAAACCTAAACATTTTTGAAAACTAGACAACCAGGGGCATCCAGGATGGGGTGACTTGTCTGGCTCTCACCAGGTTCTGTTACCCAGAATCCCTTGCAAACCTCAAACTTTGTAAAAAAAAAAAAACCATATTCCTCACATTTCTGTGGTGGAAAGTTCTGGAATCTGCGTGGATCCACAAAATTCCACCCACCCCGCATTTCCCAAGTCTTCCGAGAAAAATGGTACCTCACTTGTGTGGGTAGGCCTGGTGCCCGCGACAGGAAACGGGCCAAAACGCAACGTGGACACACCACATTTTCACAGTGAAAACTGACCCTTTTTTGCAAAGTGCCCAGCTGTAGATTTTGAACCCTAGCTCTGCCGGCACCGAGGGAACTTAGCAAGCCTAGACATTTTTGAAAACTAGACACCCAGGTGAATCCAGGATGGGGTGACGTGTCTGGCTCTCACCAGGTTCTGTTACCCAGAATCCCTTTCAAACCTCAAACTTTGTCAAAAAAACCAAATTTTCCTCACTTTGTGGTGGAAAGTTCTGGAATCTGCGTGGATCCACAAAATTCTACCCACCCTGCATTCCGCAATGTCTTCCAAGACAAATGGTACCTCACTTGTGTGGGTAGGCCTAGTGCTCGCGACATGAAACGGCCCAAAACGCAAAGTGGACACACCACATTTTCACAGTGAAAGCTGACCCTTTTTTGCAAAGTACCAAGCTGCAGATTTTGAACCCTAGCTCTGCCGGCACCTAGGGAAACCTAGCAAACCTATACATTTTTGAAAACTAGACACCCAGGGGAATCCAGGTTGGGGTGACTTGTCTGGCTCTCACCAGGTTCTGTTACCCAGGCTCCCTTGCAAACCTCAAACTTTGTCAAAAAAACACATTTTCCTCACATTTCTGTGGTGGAAAGTTGTGGAATCTGCGTGGATCCACAAAATTCCACCCACCCTGCATTCCCCAAAGTCTTCCGAGAACAATGGTACCTCACTTGTGTGGGTAGGCCTAGTTCCCGTGACAGGAAACTGGCCAAAACGCAATATGAACACACCACATTTTCACAGTGAAAACTGACCCTTTTTTTGCAAAGTGCCTAGCTGTAGATTTTGAACCCTAGCTCTGCCGGCACCTAGGGAAACCTAGCAAACCTATACATTTTTTAAAACTAGACAACCAGGGGAATCCAGGATAGGGTGACTTGTCTGGCTCTCACCAGGTTCTGTTACCCAGAATACCTTGCAAACCTCAAACTTTGTAAAAACAAACACATTTTCCTCACATTTCTGTGGTGGAAAGTTCTGGAACCTGCGTGGATCCACAAAATTGCACCCACCCCGCATTCCCCAAAGTCTTCCGAGAAAAATGGTACCTCACTTGTGTGGGTAGGCCTAGTGCCCGCGACAGGAAACGTCCCAAAACGCAACGTGGACACACCACATTTTCACAGTGAAAACTGACCCTTTTTTGCAAAGTACCTAGCTGTAGATTTTGAACCCTAGCTCTGCTGGCACCGAGGGAAACCTAGCAAACCTATACATTTTTGAAAACTAGACACCCAGGGGAATCCAGGTTGTGGTGACTTGTCTGGCTCTCACCAGGTTCTGTTACCCAGGATCCCTTGCAAACCTCAAACTTTGTCAAAAAACACATTTTCCTCACATTTCTGTGGTGGAAAGTTGTAGAATCTGCGTGGATCCACAAAATTCCACCCACCCTGCATTCCCCAAAGTCTTCCGAGAACAATGGTACCTCACTTGTGTGGGTAGGCCTAGTGCCCGCGACAGGAAACGGGCCAAAACGCAATATGAACACACCACATTTTCACAGTGAAAACTGACCCTTTTTTGCAAAGTGCCTAGCTGTAGATTTTGAACCCTAGCTCTGCCGGCACCTAGGGAAACCTAGCAAACCTATACATTTTTGAAAACTAGACAACCAGGGGAATCCAGGATAGGGTGACTTGTCTGGCTCTCACCAGGTTCTGTTACCCAGAATCCCTTGCAAACCTCAAACTTTGTAAAAACAAACACATTTTCCTCACATTTCTGTGGTGGAAAGTTCTGGAACCTGCGTGGATCCACAAAATTCCACCCACCCCGCATTCCCCAGAGTCTTCCGAGAAAAATGGTACCTCACTTGTGTGGGTAGGCCTAGTGCCCGCGACAGGAAACGGCCCAAAACGCAACGTAGACACACCACATTTTCACAGTGAAAACTGACCCTTTTTTTGCAAAGTGCCTAGCTGTAGATTTTGAAGCCTAGCTCTGCCAGCACCTAGGGAAACCTAGCAAACCTAAACATTTTTGAAAACTAGACAACCAGGGGCATCCAGGATGGGGTGACTTGTCTGGCTCTCACCAGGTTCTGTTACCCAGAATCCCTTGCAAACCTCAAACTTTGTAAAAAAAAAAAACCATATTCCTCACATTTCTGTGGTGGAAAGTTCTGGAATCTGCGTGGATCCACAAAATTCCACCCACCCCGCATTTCCCAAAGTCTTCCGAGAAAAATGGTACCTCACTTGTGTGGGTAGGCCTGGTGCCCGCGACAGGAAACGGGCCAAAACGCAACGTGGACACACCACATTTTCACAGTGAAAACTGACCCTTTTTTTGCAAAGTGCCCAGCTGTAGATTTTGAACCCTAGCTCTGCCGGCACCGAGGGGAACTTAGCAAGCCTAGACATTTTTGAAAACTAGACACCCAGGTGAATCCAGGATGGGGTGACGTGTCTGGCTCTCACCAGGTTCCGTTACCCAGAATCCCTTTCAAACCTCAAACTTTGTCAAAAAAACCAAATTTTCCTCACTTTGTGGTGGAAAGTTCTGGAATCTGCGTGGATCCACAAAATTCTACCCACCCTGCATTCCGCAATGTCTTCCAAGACAAATGGTACCTCACTTGTGTGGGTAGGCCTAGTGCTCGCGACATGAAACGGCCCAAAACGCAAAGTGGACACACCACATTTTCACAGTGAAAGCTGACCCTTTTTTGCAAAGTACCAAGCTGCAGATTTTGAACCCTAGCTCTGCCGGCACCTAGGGAAACCTAGCAAACCTATACATTTTTGAAAACTAGACACCCAGGGGAATCCAGGTTGGGGTGACTTGTCTGGCTCTCACCAGGTTCTGTTACCCAGGCTCCCTTGCAAACCTCAAACTTTGTCAAAAAAACACATTTTCCTCACATTTCTGTGGTGGAAAGTTGTGGAATCTGCGTGGATCCACAAAATTCCACCCACCCTGCATTCCCCAAAGTCTTCCGAGAACAATGGTACCTCACTTGTGTGGGTAGGCCTAGTTCCCGTGACAGGAAACTGGCCAAAACGCAATATGAACACACCACATTTTCACAGTGAAAACTGACCCTTTTTGCAAAGTGCCTAGCTGTAGATTTTGAACCCTAGCTCTGCCGGCACCTAGGGAAACCTAGCAAACCTATACATTTTTTTAAACTAGACAACCAGGGGAATCCAGGATAGGGTGACTTGTCTGGCTCTCACCAGGTTCTGTTACCCAGAATACCTTGCAAACCTCAAACTTTGTAAAAACAAACACATTTTCCTCACATTTCTGTGGTGGAAAGTTCTGGAACCTGCGTGGATCCACAAAATTGCACCCACCCCGCATTCCCCAAAGTCTTCCGAGAAAAATGGTACCTCACTTGTGTGGGTAGGCCTAGTGCCCGCGACAGGAAACGTCCCAAAACGCAACGTGGACACACCACATTTTCACAGTGAAAACTGACCCTTTTTTTGCAAAGTACCTAGCTGTAGATTTTGAACCCTAGCTCTGCTGGCACCGAGGGAAACCTAGCAAACCTATACATTTTTGAAAACTAGACACCCAGGGGAATCCAGGTTGTGGTGACTTGTCTGGCTCTCACCAGGTTCTGTTACCCAGGACCCTTGCAAACCTCAAACTTTGTCAAAAAAACACATTTTCCTCACATTTCTGTGGTGGAAAGTTGTAGAATCTGCGTGGATCCACAAAATTCCACCCACCCTGCATTCCCCAAAGTCTTCCGAGAACAATGGTACCTCACTTGTGTGGGTAGGCCTAGTGCCCGCGACAGGAAACGGGCCAAAACGCAATATGAACACACCACATTTTCACAGTGAAAACTGACCCTTTTTTTGCAAAGTGCCTAGCTGTAGATTTTGAACCCTAGCTCTGCCGGCACCTAGGGAAACCTAGCAAACCTATACATTTTTGAAAACTAGACAACCAGGGGAATCCAGGATAGGGTGACTTGTCTGGCTCTCACCAGGTTCTGTTACACAGAATCCCTTGCAAACCTCAAACTTTGTAAAAACAAACACATTTTCCTCACATTTCTGTGGTGGAAAGTTCTGGAACCTGCGTGGATCCACAAAATTCCACCCACCCCGCATTCCCCAGAGTCTTCCGAGAAAAATGGTACCTCACTTGTGTGGGTAGGCCTAGTGCCCGCGACAGGAAACGGCCCAAAACGCAACGTAGACACACCACATTTTCACAGTGAAAACTGACCCTTTTTTCCAAAGTGCCTAGCTGTAGATTTTGAACCCTAGCTCTGCCGGCACCTAGGGAAACCTAGCAAACCTAAACATTTTTGAAAACTAGACAACCAGGGGCATCCAGGATGGGGTGACTTGTCTGGCTCTCACCAGGTTCTGTTACCCAGAATCCCTTGCAAACCTCAAACTTTGTAAAAAAAAAAAACATATTTCTCACATTTCTGTGGTGGAAAGTTCTGGAATCTGCGTGGATCCACAAAATTCCACCCACCCCGCATTTCCCAAAGTCTTCCGAGAAAAATGGTACCTCACTTGTGTGGGTAGGCCTGGTGCCCGCGACAGGAAACGGGCCAAAACGCAACGTGGACACACCACATTTTCACAGTGAAAACTGACCCTTTTTTTGCAAAGTGCCCAGCTGTAGATTTTGAACCCTAGCTCTGCCGGCACCGAGGGAAACTTAGCAAGCCTAGACATTTTTGAAAACTAGACACCCAGGTGAATCCAGGATGGGGTGACGTGTCTGGCTCTCACCAGGTTCTGTTACCCAGAATCCCTTTCAAACCTCAAACTTTGTAAAAAAAAACACATTTTCCTCACTTTGTGGTGGAAAGTTCTGGAATCTGCGTGGATCCACAAAATTCTACCCACCCTGCATTCCGCAATGTCTTCCAAGACAAATGGTACCTCACTTGTGTGGGTAGGCCTAGTGCTCGCGACATGAAACGGCCCAAAACGCAAAGTGGACACACCACATTTTCACAGTGAAAGCTGACCCTTTTTTTGCAAAGTACCAAGCTGCAGATTTTGAACCCTAGCTCTGCCGGCACCTAGGGAAACCTAGCAAACCTATACATTTTTGAAAACTAGACACCCAGGGGAATCCAGGTTGGGGTGACTTGTCTGGCTCTCACCAGGTTCTGTTACCCAGGATCCCTTGCAAACCTCAAACTTTGTCAAAAAAACACATTTTCCTCACATTTCTGTGGTGGAAAGTTGTGGAATCTGCGTGGATCCACAAAATTCCACCCACCCCGCATTCCCCAAAGTCTTCCGAGAACAATGGTACCTCACTTGTGTGGGTAGGCCTAGTTCCCGTGACAGGAAACTGGCCAAAACGCAATATGAACACACCACATTTTCACAGTGAAAACTGACCCTTTTTTTGCAAAGTGCCTAGCTGTAGATTTTGAACCCTAGCTCTGCCGGCACCTAGGGAAACCTAGCAAACCTTTACATTTTTAAAAACTAGACAACCAGGGGAATCCAGGATAGGGTGACTTGTCTGGCTCTCACCAGGTTCTGTTACCCAGAATACCTTGCAAACCTCAAACTTTGTAAAAACAAACACATTTTCCTCACATTTCTATGGTGGAAAGTTCTGGAATCTGCGTGGATCCACAAAATTCCACCCAACCCGCATTCCCCAAAGTCTTCCGAGAAAAATGGTACCTCACTTGTGTGGGTAGGCCTGGTGCCTGCGACAGGAAACGGCCCAAAACGCAACGTGGACACACCACATTTTCACAGTGAAAACTGACCCTTTTTTTTGCAAAGTGCCTAGCTGTAGATTTTGAAGCCTAGCTCTGCCAGCACCTAGGGAAACCTAGCAAACCTATACATTTTTGAAAACTAGACAACCAGGGGCATCCAGGATGGGGTGACTTGTCTGACTCTCACCAGGTTCTATTACCCAGAATCCCTTGCAAACCTCAAACTTTGTAAAAAAAAAAACCACATTTTCCTCACATTTCTGTGGTGGAAAGTTCTGCAATCTGCGTGGATCCACAAAATTCCACCCACCCCGCATTTCCCAAAGTCTTCCAAGAAAAATGGTACCTCACTTGTGTGGGTAGGCCTGGTGCCTGCGACAGGAAACGGCCCAAAACGCAACGTGGACACACCACATTTTCACAGTGAAAACGGACCCTTTTTTTGCAAAGTGCCTAGCTGTAGATTTTGAAGCCTAGCTCTGCCGGCACCTAGGGAATCCTAGCGAACCTATACAGTTTTGAAAACTAGACACCCAGGGGAATCCAGGATGGGGTGAGTTGCCTGGCTCTCACCAGGTTCTGTTACCCAGAATCCCTTGCAAACCTCAAACTTTGTCAAAAAGAAACACATTTTCCTCACATTTCTGTGGTGGAAAGTTCTGGAATCTGCGTGGATCCACAAAATTCCACCCACCCCGCATTCCTCAAAGTCTTCCAAGAAAAGTGGTACTTCACTTGTGTGGGTAGGCCTAGTGCCTGCGACAGGAAACGGCCCAAAACGCAACATGGACACACCACATTTTCACAGTGAAAACTGACCCTTTTTTTGCAAAGTGCCTAGCTGTAGATTTTGAACCCTAGCTCTGCCGGCACCTAGGGAAACCTAGCAAATCTATACATTTTTGAAAACTAGACAACCAGGGGAATCCAGGATGGGGTGACCTGTCTGGCTCTCACCAGGTTTTCTTACCCAGAATCCCTTGTAAACCTCAAACTTTGTCAACAAAACACATTTTCCTCACATTTCTGTGGTGGAAAGTTCTGGAATCTTTGTAAATCCATAAATTTCCTACCACCCAGCGTTCCCCCAGGTCTTCTGATAACAATGGTACCTCACTCGCGTGGGTGGGTCAAGTACCCGCGACAGGCAGGGGCCCAAAACTTATTGAGGAGACATCAAAATTAGCTATCACAAAACAACCTGGTTTTGCAAGGGGTGTCACCTGGGTTTTTGGCCCTGGGCTCGGCGGCCATCTTGGGAAACTACCAGACCCACACATATCTGAAAACTAGACACCTGTGGGAGTCCAGCGAGGTATGGCTTACGTGGATCCCCCAACGTTTTCCTGCCCAGAATCCCCTTTAAACCTCAAATTTTGATGAAAAAAACACATTTTCCACAAATGTTTGGGTGGAATCACCGTGCCGGCACAAATGTCCTACCCCACAGTGTTCCCCCCAGTCTCCAGAGTAAAATGATACCTCACTTGTGTATTGTATTGTATTGTATTGTAACATAAACTTATATAGCGCAAAAACTGTCACCCTACGGGTATCCTGGCGCTGCGACTTACCAAGTTGTCACTGGACAGAACAGATAGCCTATTCGCTGATTTAGAGAGCTCATTTTACTCATCCCTAGGGAAGAGCCAAGTCTTTAAGCTTTTTCTTAATGGGAGCAGAGATTTAATTTGTCTGATGTTCAGAGGAAGATCATTCCAGAGTCGTGAGGCTACTACACCGAATGCTCTGCCACCCGTCCTGGTCTTCTTAAATCTAGTGGTGGTTACCAGACTTGCACTGGAAGAACGGAGATTTCTCCCCGGAGTGTACCAGGTGAGTTTCTCCTGCATGGGCATTGGACCCAAACCATGTACTGCTCTGAACACAATACAGAGGGATTTAAATTGGATTCTCTCCTTGATGGGTAACCAGTGGAGGTCCTTTAGAGCTGCAGTCGTTGACGTGTCGTGGGTGGGGCAGTCGTGGGTGGGGCAAGGGCCTGTGACTGGGAAGAGCCAAAAACTTAGAGATTAAGGGTATAGCACCAAGAATTCTAAGCGCTATATTTTTTTAAAAATACGTTTTTAGCCAATTCTGCATTGGACACCCACACAAGTGAGGTATCACTTTACTCGGGAGACTGAGGGGAATGCTGTGGGGTAGGACATTAGTGCTGGCACAGTGATTCCACCCAAAAATATGTGGAAAATGTATTTGTTTCAGCTAAATTTGAGGTTTGCAGGGGATTCTGGGTAGGAAATCGTTGGGGGATCCACGCAAGCCATGCCTTGCTGTACTCCCCCAGGTGTCTAGTTTTCAGAAATGTGTGGGCTTGGTAGTTTCCCAGGATGGCCGCCGAGTACGGGGCCAAAAACCCAGGTGACCCCCCCTTCCAAAACCAGGTTGATTTGTGATAGCTAATTTTGATGTCTCCTCAATACGTTTTGGGCCCTTGCCTGTCGCGGGTACTTGACCCACCCACGCGAGTGAGGTACCATTTTTATCGGGAGACCTGGGGAAACGCTGGGTGGTATAAAATTTGTGGATCCACGCAGGTTCCAGAACTTTCCCACACAGAAATTTGAGAAAAATGTGATTTGTTCAGCAAAATTTGAGGTTTGCAGGGGATTTTGAGTAGGAAAATGTTGGGGGAACCACGCAAGCCATACCTCGCTGGACTTCACTGGGTGTCTCGTTTTCAGAAATTTGTAGGTTTCCCAAGATGGCCGCCGAGTCCGTGGCCAAAAACCCAGGTGACCCCCCTTGCAAAACCAGGTTGTTTTGTGATGGTTTCATTTGATGTCTCCTCAATACGTTTTGGGCCCTTGCCTATCGCGGGTACTTGGGCCACCCACATGAGTGAGGTACCATTTTTATCGGGAGACCTGGGGGGAATGCTGGATGGTAGGAAAATTGTGATTTTACTGAAACCAGAATGTTATGACACAGTAATGCAAGAAAAATGCGTGACTATAGTCACATTTTGAGGTTTGCATGGCATTGTGAGTAAAAACACTTGTTGGGATCCATGAGAGGCACACCACCCAGCACTCTCCATTTTTTTTGCTTTACAGAAATATCTAAAGTTGATACATTTTCCCTAGAGACAGACTACACCTTAGGACAGAAAGACAGAGGAGACAAATATGACTGCCTTTCCATATGTTCCTCAAGTACACATACACATACTGGTTGGATTTGGCACAAGGGTGAGTGAAAGGTTCAAAATGTATATTTTATTAACAAGAGTTTTCACAAAAAGGAAATGCACTGTTAATAATATAAAGGTTAATAACCTGAACCAATGACTCACAGCTCGTGAGCTGTAAAGCCACGACAAGGCACCAACCTCTTTACAGGCCATTCACACACCTTTCATACTTGACACATACCACCAGCTGCAGTCCCAGCACATTACAACACTCACATCCACAGACAAAGTGGAGACAATGTACACCCTGGCAGAGATGGACAGAAAAGACAAATATTACTTCAAAGTGAACAATTCCTTAAGTGCTCACACATACTGGTTGGATTTGGCACAAGGGTGAGTGAAGGTTCAGAGCGTAAAATTCTATTAACAAGAGATTTCACAAAAAGGAAATGCACTGTTAATATTTAAAAGCTTAAAAACCTGAACCAATGACTCACAGTTCGTGAGCTGTAAAGCCACAGCAAGGCACCAACCTCTTTACAGGCCAGTCACACACCTTTCATATGTGACACATAAGACCATTCACACCGCCAGCCGCGGGCCCAACACATTACAACATTCACATCAACAGACAGCGCCATTCAAAGGCCCATCACTTTCATGCGCCCACATGACTGACACAGCAATCTCACAGGCTGGTGGTTGACATAGTGTGTGCAGTGGCGTTTGACTAGCAGAGTGTGTAATGACCAGCAGCAAGTCACTACTCACACTGCCAGCCAAATGCCAGCCCACGCACACCGCCAGCCATTCACCAGCCCACCCACACCGCCAGCCCACGCATACCGCCAGTCAAGTGCCCGCCCACACACACTGCCAGCCAAGCGCCAGCCCACTCACACCACCAGCCACGCCCCAGCCCACGCACACCACTAGCCAAGCGCCAGTCCACGCACACCATCATCAAATTATTTTTTAACACAAACCAATTGGAACAAGATACAAAACTATAACTACAAAAACAACTGCGGTAACTAAAGACATCATTCTAATGCCAACCGTGAAACTGAACAACTATATAAAACCATACAGACCAGGCAGTACACTATTGGACTCACGGTTGCTCCCACAAACTCTTTTGAGTGTGATACAATCTGAAACATGTGGCACACACAGCCCAGGATTAAAAGGACAATCAGCACAGTGCATACGATTCTCCTTCCGCATACCTCTTCGCAAACAGACTCTACATCTCTTACAGGGATTGTTTTTTTTGGGGCGTGGGAGGAATTAAATCAGGAAAGTGGCGATCTTTCAATCTAGCCACATCCTCCACCACTCCAACTCTAGGAACACTTGCCTGTTCCACTACAACAAGGCTGCCTATCACAGACTCCTGAAACTGAACAAAAGTCATCTTTGACGCAGGAAAACACTCCTTGAACACAACAAAAGCATTAAAAGTTGCTAAATTGAAGAGATGGAGGGCCAACTTCTTATACCAAATGTAAGCCTTACGAACAGCAGTGTAAGGTTCCAACCTCTGATCAACTCTATCAACACCACCCATGTGCTTATTGTCGTCTACAATGCACACAGGTTTGCACACTTCAGCAACCTGACTCCAAACACTCACAGGTGAAGTACTGTCATCATGGATGGTAGTCAGCATGTACACATCCCTCCTGTCCACAAGTTTCACAGCTAGCAGTTCCACACTACACAAGGCACTGCACTGTCCCCTCTGAAGCTTTTTGCAAACAAGCTCTTTTGGGTAACCTTTATGGTTAAAGCGGATTGTGCCACAAGCAAAAGTGTTCACTTTGAACAATTCCTTAAACAATTGCACAGCAGTGTAGAAGTTATCAAGGTACAAATGGTGACCTCTGTTAAACAGTCCTCTAGCAAGTTCCCACACAATTTTCTCTGAAACTCCAAAAGTGGACGGACAACCAGGGGGTCAACAGTGGAATCCCTACCAGTGTACACCCGGAAATTATAGACATAACCTGTCCTACTCTCAGAAAAACATATACATCTTAATTCCATAATGTGCCCTCTTGCTAGGAATGTACTGCCTAAAAACCAAACGGCCCTTGAACAGGACCAAAGACTCATCAACAGCTATTTCTTTCCCTGGAGTATAGATCTCCGAAAATCGATCTACAAAGTGATCAAGAACAGGCCGCATCTTAAAAAGACGGTCACAGTAAGGGTGATCTCGTGGCAACGCCAAAGCATTATCAAAAAATGCAGTATCCGAAGCAAAAGTAAATACCGATCACGACTCATAATTGCAGGAAATATGGCCGTTGCCATCAAGGGACTGGTAGACCAATATGAAGCCAGGGACGGCTTCCTTATCAAGCCCATCAAAAAAGTCAAACCCAAAAACGTCTTCATCTCATCCAGATTTGTGGGAGTCTACCGGGTAACTCTAGAGCGGGGCCTAAGTCTGGCACTGTTGTCCCTCAAAAACTGTTCAGCATACAAACTAGTCTGCTCAACAATCTCAGCCAAAAATACATCATCCATAAACAACTGAAAAAACTGTATAGGCAAAAAAAATTCACAATCCACCCTACACCCTGCATCACCACTAAAGGCAGGCAACACTGGCTGCACCATGTTTGGATCAACCCAGAGTCCAGCACTTCCAGTAGGAAGCCTTGCAGCCCCAGGCTGCAATCCTGATGTCTCTTGCTGCACCATCGACACATCAGTGTCCTCCTCTAAAACAGGCACTTAACCGCACTGAGAGTAGCTTCATCATCAGATGATTCCTCGTGGACAGAAAACTCACTGCCAAAATCTTGCACTCCCTACTTTCCCTCAGACGCACTGTCAGGGTCATAATCCTGCTCAGAGGAAGATTCAAAAAGCATACCAACCACCTGCTGAGCAGTAAGTCTACGGCTAGCCATAATCCTTACTAATAAAGGTAACTTGTCAAACAAGTCAACAACAACAAACACTTTGTAAAATAAGTAATAAACAAAATGTGGCTTTATCGTAAATACCTATATACTCAAAAACTATACCACTCACTTGCCAGAAGCAGCTTGACTCACCACCACCTACTCTGCACAGACACAGTAAGGATCAACAATATCCCACTAAAAAAGAAAAAAGAAAAGAAAATTACACATAAGACAATGCAAAACACATTGCAAAGAATTTCATGCTCAAAACACTAACTAAATATGCTGCCATTATGACACCACTTACAAAAAATTCATTCATGCATGACAATAATACTCATTTGGAGTAAACACAACAATAATGTTTTTCTTACCAAATAAATGCGACTACGCAAAACTGCAGAACAACCACTGCTGAAACCGCAAACAAGAATCAAAAGCTTTGCACTAGAATAAAAAGGTGAAATAAAACATTACAATCACATATGCAAATAATGCACCAGTCCACACACAATCCACCAGCCAAGCTAAGGGGTAGGTGGGCCTAAGAGTATAAGGCTGATCTGCCCCCAAGAGGGGCAGAAACAGCCAAAATATTCACCCCCGTAAAAGGGGAGCAACCCTTGCCCAAGAGGCCACTCCCCAACACCAATGTTTGAAAAACCCTGGTGACTAGTGGCTTCTGCCCCCCTTGGGGACAGATGGGCCTAAAAACATACGGCTGATCTGCCACCTAAAGAGGGCAGAAATGGCCACAATCATCCTCCCATAAAGGGGAGCGACCCTTGCCCAAGGGGCCGGTCCTCAAAAACATTTTTTAAAAACCCTGGTGTCTAGTGGCTTCTGGCCCCTTTGGGGACAGATGGGCCTGAAAACATATGGCCGGTCTGCCCCCAAAGGGGGCAGAAATGGCCACAAGAATCACCCCATAAAGGGGAGCGACCCTTGCCCAAGGGGCCGCTTCCCCACATCAAATAAAAAAAGAAATCCCTGGTGGCCTAGTGGCCATACAAAAAAGAAAATCAGCCGATCTGCCGCCCCCCCTCCAGGGGGGCAGAAACGGCCAAAATAATGTTCCCAAAGGGAACCCTTGCCCAAGGGGCCACTCCCCACAAATAAATCCCTGGTGGTCTAGTGGACCCGATTTTAAAAAACAAAGTCGAGATCTGCCCGCCTGGGGGGCAGACAGCGAAAAACATTGCCCCCAAAGGGGAGCGACCCTTGCCCAAGGGGCCACTCCCCACAAATAAATCCCTGGTGGTCTAGTGGGCCTGATTTTTTTTTTTAAATGGCGAGGGCAGACAGCCAAAAACATTGCCCCCAAAGGGGAGCGACCCTTGCCCAAGGGGCCACTCCCCAAAAATAAATCCCTGGTGGTCTAGTGGGCCCGGTTTAAAAAGAAATGGCGAGATCTGCCCCCCTGGGTGGCAGACAGCCAACAACATTGCCCCCAAAGGTGAGCAACCCTTGCCCAAATGGGCCACTCCCCACAAATAAATCCCTGGTGGTCTAGTGGGCCCGATTTAAAAAAAAATGGCGAGATCTGCCCCCTGGGGCAGACACAGCCACAAACATTGCCCCCAAAGGGGAGCGACCCTTGCCCAAGGGGCCACTCCCCACAAACAGTTAATTACATGCGCTATTTAAAAATAAAATAGCAGGAATGCTCAAAAGAGGCATCGGGGGAAAGGAAAACCCTTTCCTTTCCCCCGATGCCTCTTTTGTTAAAATGCCCCCTCCCCCGAGGAGAAACTTACCTCCTGTTTAAAGGACGTGCTAGAAGCAAATGGCTTCCAGCGCGTCCAGTATCCTCTAATGACATCAGCGTGCCTCGCGCACTGACGTCATTAGATGACGTGGAGAGGGGCGCGGGGGAGGCAGGGTAAGGGCTTCCCCTGCCTTCCCTAGTGGGGGCAACATAAAGGGCAGCCCACGGGGGAGCGCCAGCGCTTCCCCCGTGGGTGGGTGCTAGGATGGCCGGGAGCCGTCCGACGCACACGCCCACCGTGACGTCAGACAGCTCTCAGCCGTCCGATGCACGGAAAGGGTTAATCTGAGAACATTCTTTCCAAATCCTACTTCCCCGGCTGAAAAAGCTCTTCATACATTGAATATAAAGAGATGTCTCAAGTTCTATTTATCACATACTAAAAGCATCCGAAAATCTGATAAGCTGTTTGTCTCCTATGGTTCGCAAAAGCCAGATACTGCAGTGACTAAAGCAACAATTGCCAGGTGGATCGCAGCTGCTATTCATTTCAGCCACTCTAAAGCAGGCAGGCCACTTAATTTCAAGCCTAAGGCACATTCAACGAGAGCAGTATCATCCTCAGCGGCGCTATTTGCAGGAGTGCCATTGGACAAAATTTGCCGCGCTGCAACATGAAAAGATTTATATACATTTATGCAGCATTACTGCTTGGATTTGGCTATGAATGCAGAAGCGGCAGTAGGACAAGCAGTCTTACGTAATCTTTTCCAATAAGGTAAACCTCTGTTTTGAAGGTGCTCAATTAATTAATTTCAATTCAGTGGTACTCTGTTGGCATGTTATTAATTTGTTTTGCATGCTCTTATATATTCTTTGGTATGTTTATATATATATATATAGATAGATATACATATATGCATAAAACTCTGATCAACCCTCCGGGAAGACCAATTGTATCATCAGTAGATTCCCTATATGAAAATGTTTCATCATATGTGGACCATTACCTTGCCACTATGGTTAAAAATCTAAATTCTTACATTCAGGACACAGGCGATTTCTTACGAGTACTATCCAACATAGCATGGAGTCCATCATATATCATGGTAACGATTGATGTGATTTCGCTATATACGTCTATTGAGCATTCAATAGGATTGACGGCCTGTGCCTACTTTCTGAAACAACGTAATATCTGTGAATTAGAACACTCAGCCATGCTCCTAACAATGATAAATATGTGCTTAAACAACAACATCTTTTTGTTTGATCATGAAATTTATCACCAGCTCTGTGGCTGTGCCATGGGCATTTCCTTCTCCCCAATTATGCTAATCTCACGATGGGATGGTGGGAGAAGGAAATAGCCTGGGGTCCAAATAATAGCGAGGCCCTAGAAAAGATCATATTATGGACACGCTACATTGATGATCTGTTCCTGGTATGGAATGGAAGCAAGGAAGAGTTTATGAAATACTATGAAACACTAAACAAGAACAACATTGGACTTTCATTCACCTGTACCATTAGCCGTCACAAAGTTGATTTCTTGGATACGAGTGTTTATATTGATAACGGACAAATACAGACAACCTTATTCAGAAAGAAAACTGCTACAAATAGTATTCTCCGTGCGGACAGTTTTCATCGAACACCGCTACTTAAAAGCATTCCATTTGGAGAATTTATTAGGATGCAACGCAACTGCTCAAAAGATGAGGAAGCTGAAAAGGAAATCCAGAACAGTGCGATAAGACTTAAAAGAGAGGATACAGAGAGAGAGACCTAAAAAGAGCATGAAGAGAGCTAAGGAAATCACTCGTACCGAAACTCTCATAAAAAACAGTGAAAAGAGGAAAACTACAAGTGAGGACACCAAACAAACAGCCCCATGACTCATACTGACATATAGCAAGGAAGCATATAAAATCAGACAAAGCATCCAAAAATACTGGCCAGTATTAAAACAAGATCAAGATCTCAAAACCATCATTGGAGACGGACCACAAATCACCTTCAGAAAAGTTCCATCTCTTAAAGACACGATAGTACGAAGCCATTTCCAATCAAAAATAAGAATAAACTGGCTTGAACAGCAACAAAGCGGCTACAGAAGATGTAACAATTGTAAAGCCTGTAAGATTGGGATTAATAAAAAAGAAATAAGAGACCCTGAAGGAATAATTATTTACATCAACCAACGAATAACATGTTTATCGCAGTATGTGGTCTATGTCATTCAATGCAATTGTGGTTTGATGTACATAGGCAGCACTACTTGTAGCCTAAAAAAACGGATCCTAGAACATATAAGGGCTGTAAAGAACAAAGATGAAACATACACCACTGCCAAACATATGCTGGCCTGTCAAAAAGGTGACTGGAGAAATATGAGTTTCTTTGGACTTGACATGGTTGAACAAAATGAGAGATTGGGAGATAGGAAAAAGAAACTGAGACAGTTGGAATCCAAGTATATCATCCGACTACGAACGAAATTTCCGAAAGGGATGAACTTTGATGAAGAACTTTACGTTCATCTATAGGAGAACTTGGAATATGAAGAACTCGAAAAACCAACTCTTGACCGCTATGAGTGGAGCATTACAATAAAAGTTCAAAGCATTTATCAGCACCATGATACTAGATAATGAAGGTCTAAGTTCAATACGATGAGGTACTATATCGCTCCAAAATTGACCGTTGGTGCTTCTAGAACACAAGATCTTAATGTACTAATCATGTCAATAATTGCATAATGGGGTACTATACCCATTGAAACTTTTGGTTGACTCTAGGTAATAAGATCTTAATGCAAAAAATGTTGATAATTGTTTAATTGAATATATCTCAAGGTTGTGATACAAATGAAATACATTACCAATTGGTAATTGCAGATACCGGTAAAAATGCATAGCGCTAATGCCTTAAGTTCAAAAACTACTAAATCTGTAACGAGGTTATCTGTAAAGATACGTGTTGAACTACAAATCCCAGCATGCAATGGGAATGTAATTTTAAGGAAATGATATATAAACAGATGTAAGAGTAGTGCCCCCTACCGTGAGAAAGGCCGTGTTGGCCGAAACGCGTCGGTGTGACAGACTGGCTCTGTGATTAAAACTTTAAATTCAAGATTCCAGAGTGCGACGTCTTTTGTTTAAAAAAACTAATCCGGCCATTAGTTCGGCCCAACGTCTGCACCCGCTGCTGAGTGCTCCGGTTAGAACTACATTGAAGCAAACAAAATATATATATATATATATATATATATCCTACTGGCGGTCGCCAGTAGGTAGTTATAGTTAGGACCACGTTTCCATAGGAAAAGCATTTTTTGATGTGCTTATAACTTTGGCGTCGTTTTCCGAATCTTTACGAAATTTTCCAAAAAGTTCCTCTTTTGAGGTGAGCTCCTATCCTGAAAGTTTGGGGGTGATTCGTGAAGGGGGGGGGGCTGAGAAAAAAGGGGGGTCCCAAAACGTGTTTTCTCCTTGCAATTTCCATAGGAAACTTTAGACAAGGCTACAGGTCAAACTGCTGAACGGAATTATGCCAAATTTGGCAGGGAGAAAGGTCTTGGTCCTGAAAGCACGCTTTTGTTTAAATGGGGTAAGTCCGTTCAGTAGTTTTAGAGAAATATCAAAATTTACAGATATCGATATTGGAGAATTCTGACATCTGATTGGCTGAGGCATTACGAGCACGATCGTGCGGCTCATTGGTTGCAAACTGTTGAAACTAGGAAGTGTTGGCAGCCATTTTGTGACTGAGTTGAAAGGCGTAGGGCGAAACAAAAGAGAAAAATTGTATAAGTAGGTATAGTAGGAACACTGTGGTCTTAGTTTAAGCAGTCTGTACGGTGCAGAGGCAGGGAGTTTGAATGTTGCGTAGGCCGTGGAAATCACGTCCGCAGAACAACGGTGCGCGGTATTGCGGCAAGGTTGCGTAGGCTCTGGAAATCCCGTCGGGAAAACAATGCGCCGTATTGCGGCAAGCAGGGAAAATAACAATGCGCCGTATTGCAGCCTTCCTTTAATATAATGCGCAGTAATGTTTACTTATTATAATGCGCAGTAATGTTTACTTATAATGCGGTGTTCACTTTTATCACGGACAGTGTCACTTTCTTAGACGAAATTTAATATTATGTGGGAGGGCGTGTTCTGTTCGTGTGTCTGGAACAAAATTTACGTTTAATTGGCTGAGGTGTTCCAACAACGAGCTCAATGTTCATTGGCTGCGAACCATTGAAAGTAGAAGTGTTGCCAGCCATTTCCTCCCCGTCCGCGGAGTAGCAGGGACATCTGATTGGCTGACGTGTTCCAAGCAGGACCTTCCCAAGCTTAATGTTCATTGGCTGCGAACCATTGAAAGTACAAGTGCTGCCAGCCGTTTCCTCCCCGTCCGCGGAGTAGCAGGAACATCTGATTGGCTGACGTGTTCCAAGCAGGACGTTCCCAAGCTTAATGTTCATTGGCTGTAAACCATTGAAAGTAGAAATGTTGCCAGCCATTCCCTCCCCCTCCGCTGAGCATCAGGGACATCTGATTGGGTAACGTGTTCCAAGCAGGACCTTCCCAAGCTTAATGTTCATTGGCTGTAAACCATTGAAAGTAGAAGTGTTGGCAGCGATTCCCTTCCCTCTGCGGAACACCATGCACATTTTATTGGCTAAAGTGTTCCTAGTACAAGTTTGCTCATTATTGGCTGGGAACGGTTCACTGTTGTGAACCATTTTGTGACGCACTTCAATGGAGTACGGGAAAAGAAAGTAGTAGCGGGGAGGGTAGGAACACTATTAACTCTGTACAGTGGTCACAAGGTGGTGGAGAGGGATTGTGAAGGTAAAAATAGTTTTTTATATATTTTAAGGGCCATTTATATAATTGGCGTGGGGTGTACCAATCACGGCGGGAAAATAACAAAGTGTGTTGCGGTCTTCTTTTTATTAAGTTTGCGGGTGGGATACTTCCCAGGAGCACTGTTTAGTTATAATGTGGTGTTTACTTTTCTGACGGGGAGCTCTGGTTGCGCAGCAAAAATTTCAGTCTAGGTTTGAAATAGTTTTTATTAAGCAATTACAAATATACTTTCTTCGGAAACTGAAGCTGTATATATCAAAGGGGTGACAAATAAAAACGCAATTCAGAAAATATCCCTTAAGTGTGAGCACACCCTCCCTTTTTTTTTCTGCTGGAGTTTGTAAAAGTGTTGCCCCATATTCTTGATAATATAAGAGGGCATGAGTTACTTTTAGATAAAGTAGAAAAGAAGTGCTACAAGAAACACTCCTGCACTACATCATCTCAGGTCACAAGAACAATAACAAGTAAAAAACAGTTAAACACAAATCACTTTATATTACATAGAAATGTACGCTTTATCATTTTTTATCATTTCTATTCTGTAGAATTCGGGAAAGTTCGGTCGTAGTGCTTAGAGGTCGCTCACTGCTCCGCTAAGAAATCACGTACTCCTTTAAGAATATATAGGATAGTAGTATAATAATATACACTACTGGTCGTATATATTCTATAGGGAGAAGGTGAATAGGAACCGCAACAGACAAAAATAGTAATAGTAAAAAACATTCAGAAATGTAGGGTTTATCAAAGTTATTCACTAAGAAAGTATCTATGGAAACTATTTTTTTTAAACTGCAATTTCCAAAAATATTGTCACTGTAAAAATATCTGATCAAGTAAGTTATAAAGGTCAGTAAACTGTATTTCAGATGGTTTACTCCTGGCGGCGACAAATCTCCAATTCCTGTTGTGTGGAAATATCACACTCTTACAATATACACAGTGTCACTGATGGCACAGAAAAAGGAAAATGAAAATGAAGTCATCAATACAAAACAAGATCAATAACAAAATACTTTCCAGCGATGAGTATGTTGAGAGCTTCTTTTCTCCGGGACTTCGAAATCTTTCATCTTCGCGCCAACGGGTCATAAAGTGCTCTGAGATCACAATGACTGTTAATATTATAATATACATATTCACAGTATATGATCCCAAGGAACAAACAGAGTAAGAACGAGAAGATGCTGACGGTAAATATAAATCTTTAGTCTTCGCGTCGACGGGTCATAAACTCCACTGAGGTCAGTATAAATGTTAATATTACAATATACATACTCACACTATATGATCTCAAGGGAGAAATAGACTAAAAACCAGAAGCTGCTGACGTTACATATAAATCTTTAGTCTTCGCGCCAACAGGTCACAAACTCCTCTGAGATCATAATGTGTGGTTATTATAATATACATACTCACACTATATGATCTCAAGGGGGAAATAGACTACAAACTAGAAGCTGCTGACGTTATATATAAATCTTTAGTCTTCGCGCCGACGGGTCACCAACACTTCTGAGGTCAAGTACAGTGTCAATATTATAATATACAAAGTCACACTATATGAGCTCAAAGGAGCCAGAACAGGAACAATGTTTGCTGTATTCTGTCTGTTTCTGAAAACAAGCTGCTGACTTACATATAAATGGCAAAAACAACCAATAACACTTTTTTCTAAATACAAGTGTTTAAATATTGACAAATAGCTACGTATTATAAATATCTAGTATGCCATAATCAAACAACTTACAACTCAGGATTATGTTTTGTGGTCGCAAAAGAAGAATCCGACTGTAGAAAAGAGCACCTGCATCACTGAATGGAGACGCGTAAAGAACTCGCAAAACGAAACTAATCAATCAACGGGTGTGGTTTATATACTTTTTGGTTATTGAGTAGTCTATGGAAGGAAGATGCGGCTCCGCCCATTTAGATGTCACGTTTTACAGTTGACACGTGCTCACGTTTTAACTGTTTAACTTGTGCACGTGTTGGGAAAAGTTACAAAATGTGAAGCGGAAAAAGTTTCGATTTCGAACCTAACACGTATAAGGTCCTTAATATGTACATACGTTGGAGAGCTTAAAAACTGTTACCCGGAAAACCGTGTCATTTCCATTCTCATGAGTAAATACATTTATTAATTGCCGTAATTCTAAATAGAAGACATTAAAAAAAAGATCAGAATAGAAGAAAAAAAAACGTGATAATATTTGTCATCACTATGGTTTTAAATTAAAAAAATGCGAGCATTTGTAAAGCGTACAGCTACCCCTGGAAAGGTGTGCCGGCGCTCGGGGGCGTCGGAAAGATTAAGCAAGGTGTTGCCCACAGTGACATAGTGGTGGGCTAACGTGCCGCTGGAGCTGGGAATCGAACTGTGAACGCTGTTGTTCGAAGTCGGGTATCATAGCTGCTCCTTCACACTTTTTCCACACTTATATGTTAATTAGTGCTAATTAAGTTTTAAACATTGTTAAATTATAACTTATAACAGCGTACTGTTACAGTTAGTTTTTCACTACAAAAAGTATGCACGTCTTTTTTAAATTTAGTTAAAAACAATATAGGTTTCAGGGACATTGTAGTTAGAAATTAGCATTTATAAAACCTTTGAAATTCACTGAAAAAACCATAGGTTTTAAAGACGTTATAGTTAGAAATTAGCATTTAAAAACCTTTGAAATTCACTGAAAAAACCATAGGTTTCAGGGCGTTATAGTTAGCTGGACATTTCACTCGTACAAAACCATAGAAATTCCACTGTTATAGTTAGTTCAGCTAACTATAACTCGCGCCCCGCAATGCACTGCTCATGACGTCACATATTACATCATTCATGGCATGGTCAGTGACATCACTGATGACATCACTGATGACATCTCAAATAGTTTTTTCAGTGAATATATATATATATATATATAGATATATATAAACATACCAAAGATATATATATATATATATATATATATATATATATATATATATATATATATATATATACATATATATACATATATATATTGAAAATTTCGCGAAGATTCGTCAACCGACGCAAGAGTTATTTCAAATAGAATGTTACGGATTTCCTATGGAAAATAGGTACTAACTATAACTATCTACTGGCGACCGCCAGTAGATAATATATATATATGTAGATGTGTTCATGCATATCTGTTTATTTGGAAATCTATCAGTATTTTATATGGTACCGCCATCCTCTATATTAAATTTGAATGATTATTCTTTGATAACTGCTGGCTACTCTGATTCAAGCATGTGAATCTATGAAAGATCCAATGCTGGATAAGAAAACGAGTTACTTACCTGTAACTTCAGTTATCCAGTATTGGTATCCTTCATAGATTCACATGCGACCCACCCTCCTCCCCGGAGAGACTTCCCTTATTATTTTTATGAAAACTCTTGTCACTTGTGCTAGAAAATCTGAGGGTCTTGCCTCTCTGTGGAGTGTTCTAGAGGGTGCTAGTGTCTGATTGACCGTGTTTCAACTTTGGTTCTTTTTTACAAAAAGATATGGATAGGTTATTGCAGTGACTGTGCAATGCATTGTTGCCTATTATGATATGAATTACTACTATTATAATTTTTACCATGAGAGTCCCACCTCGACGGCAGGGATGAGTCAAGCATGTGAATCTATGAAAGATACCAATTCTGGATAACTGAAGTTACAGGTAAGTAACTCGTTTTCTTCCTGCTCCTTCTCTCGGGAGCTGACTGATCCATTTTTTCAGGACCCAGGGCTCCCTCTGTGTCTAGTCTCTTCGCCTGAGTTCTAGTGACTGCAAAGGCACTGGCTGAAATATCCATCATCTCTGCATGTGTCCTGAACTCCACTTCAGACCAGGCTGAAGTTTCTAAATCATTGCCCAGCAGACAGTCCACAGATGGCTCTAGGCAACCACAACTCTTTTAGGGCCAGTTACCCCACCCCAGCTGACATTAACAACTGCCAAGGAATGATCTGTCCTGACATTGCGAGCATTGGTCACTTGGTAAATCTGACCAAGTAGAATCTGCTTAGGGGACACAAGTTTCTATGTCACTATAGTGTCACTGGCCCCTCTGATCCTGTAAGCCACAGCTGCCTGACCATTGATGAGTGGCTGTTGTCAGTACTTGCCCAAGTTAGTGGGACTTACTAGTAAAGTGGTAAGTTCCTTGCCACTGTCACAAACTAGAACAGCCTGAGTGGGTGTCCTGACTAGGCCAGAACCCACTTCAGTACCCAAGGTTAACCCTTCTCTTGGGGGCACTACTACTACTTGTGCTAGTGGCGCTAGGTGCTTTAGGAGTAGTAGTAGTAGTATCCTTGGTGCCAGATTTAGAGCAATTGGCACCCCTTGCTCTATGGCCTTTTCCTTACAGAGGAAACACCAATGTTTCATGTTGGACGAGGACGAGGTTTGGAACCCACCCCCAGAGGAAGACTTTTGGGGATATTGCAAAGACTCTTTCTTGTCTTTACCTTTCTCCCCACCCTTCTCTTGGGCCTCAGAAGAATCTTGCTTCTTTTGGTCACCCCCACCATGAGATTTCTGCTTCACCCTGGTGCGGACCCACTTGTCTGCCTTCTTTCCCAATTCTTGGGGAGAGGTCAGATCTGAGTCCAGCAGGTACTGGTGCTGTTGTTGACTCTGACAGTTATTAATGATGTGTTCCCTCATCAATAAATTTTACAGACCCTCAGTCATGTACATTACTTCCATGAAGCCAGCCTTCTAGAGCCTTAATAGCACTGTCTACAAAATCTACCCAGTCTTGAGTGTGTGCCTTCTGTGTGTCCCTAAACCTAACCCTGTATTGTTCAGTGGTTAAACCATCCCCATCTATCAGTGCACTCTTCAAGACTGAGTAATTATCTGCATCTTCCTCCCTAACAGTGGGAAGTTTGTCGCTATCTTTGTTAGCAAAGGAGAGCCACATGATAGCTGCCCACTGACCTTGAGGGACCTTCTGAACTTTACAGGCCCTCTCTAAAGCAGTGATCCATTTATGGATGTCATCCCCTTCCTGGAAAGGAGGGACTATCCTACTCAGGTTCCTAGTGTTAAAGGAGTGTTCTCTGACTCTTGGTTCGCTAGTGCTGCCACCATGGGATCCTAATCCCAAATTATTCCTAGCCCTCTGAACTTTTAGGGTCTACTTATCTAGGGCCAACTACTCCTTGATTCCGAGCTTGGCTCTCTTAAATCTGAGCAGGTGGTATTCCCTTTCTAAGGAGTCATCCCTCTGGCTAGAGATGGAGGTCCCTATGAAATGGTTATAGGAGGTTTTAATTGACAGGGGAGAACCTAGACCTCCCCTGGACTCTTTGCACCCTCCCAGGAGGAATAAGGGGACCTGCCTCTTGGGCCTTCCTGTGTACTATTCCCTGGGGGATTAGAGTTTACCAGTGAGGGGTCTTCAGCATTGGGGTCACTGGGGTGAGACACCCCAAACTCTTCTCCTGGAGCCACACCACCCATACCCACATTGTCCTGCCCTTCTGACCTATCAGGATTCTGGAGGTTTTCCTGCAGAGCAAGTCTAACAGCTACTTTGTGTTAGGGTTGCTACCTGTCTTTATTCTTCTGGATGCAGCCAAGGTCCTAAGTTCCTGGAACTTAAAACCACTGTATCTAGAGGGTGGGGCATCACTGGACTTACCATCTAAAGACATGGTACTAGGTGTAGTGTGGTGTTGTACCTACCCTAGTGAAAACAAAACTTCCAAAGATTGGAGAAAGGCTTATGCTAAGACCCTTGACAACCAATCCAAAAAGTTCAGTAGAATTTACTGACAATAAAAGTATTATATGTGCCTAGCTAGTGATGGTTTTTCATGTAACCTTCAGCTACATTAAATGGTAAAACAGTGGAAGCTTAAATCCCATTCGCTGCTACCAATGTAGGAGTCTGGCTTAGTATATAATGCACACTTATTACCATAAGGGTTGCCTTGCACTAATCCAGGCAACTCTTATGGTGATTTTAATGGTCTTTGATAAGCATAGAAAGCTCTCAAAGTGGTAGCTGTGGAGAGCAGCCTTCAGGCTTATCTTGAAGGAGTGTTAAGCAGCTTGTTTTACCAGTTTAATCTGTAGTGTAAATTAAATGAAAAAGAACCACACAGTGTTTATATAATAATGCTCGTATTTATTACACAACACTCACTAACACATTGGTATAACTAATACCCGGAGATATCAACACAATACACAAGAATACTTCAAAGGCAATCAGGTATGTAGCACAAAATACAGTGGTCTCCAGGGGGAGACCAACCATATACTAAAAAAGCGGAATGTGAACTGCAAAACAGAACAGGACTTGGACCAGAAGACCCAGAGGAGCTGGGGACACAAGGAACCACCCACGGTAAGTACCCAGGAACCCCACAGAGGCTGTGTGCAGAGTGGTAACATAGCCGCGTGCCCAAGTCAGTGGAGAAGTCGCGGTTACAGTTTTGCAGAAGGACCCTTCCCAGAGGACCCCGAAGTATTTCCTTGGAGGACGGAAGGTTGAAGAGCCACCCCATCCGTGGACGCCCCGGCATAGGGGTGAAGAGACGTCGGAAACCTCCGTAGACGACAATGGAAGATTGTCGACAATGGAAGACTTAGAAGAAAATGCCTATGTAGAAGTCAGTGAAAGAGTCTGGTGGAATCCAAAGGTGGATTCTGGAAGTGAAGAGCCTGCAAGCAGAGGGGACAGAGTCTATGCCACGCGGAAGTGACCAGGAGGTACGAAGACAGAATTCTCACTGATATAGGGAGGTTCAGAACAGTCGACGATGACCTTGTTGCTGCAGCTGTGAGGACCAGGCGATGCTGAGGAAGACCAGGAGCCGTGCACGAGCTGTCCCACGTCAGATGTCGGTGACTAGATGGTCAGTGTCCGGCAGGAGCACAGATAAGCCTTGGTAGCCGCAACTGGCGTGGAAGGTGAAAAACAAGCAATGTTGAGACCAGCAGGGTCCAAGGGACTCACCAACAGCAGGAGAGTCAGAGCAGGCCCCGATCAAGCAGGGGAGCCCACTGAAGCAGTAGAAGACCCTCAGGAGGACCCACAGGCCAAAGGTACAGGAGTCGCAAGAGGACCTCAAGCAGCTCACCAAAGATGAAGCCCCACGATGCAGAGGATATGGTGAGGACACTGATCTTGGAGGGAAGAGATGTTAGCATTGCACAGGGGTTCAGTCCCAGCGGTTCTGGCGAGGGATACTGGCCTCAAAATTGCAGAGAGGAAAGGTCAGGCTTCGAGGGAGTTGCAGAACCACCACCTGTGTTGCTGAGCCTTGGGAAATCCATAGGACGACAGGAGCAGCAGACCGGTCAGCTTCGTTGCAGTGCCTGTAGATGCAGGGGAGTGACTCTTTCACTCCAAGGGAGATTTCTTCAGGTGTCCTTGATGCCCACAGGTCTGTTGAAGAACCTGGCAGAGGCACAGATACAGACTAGGAAAAAGACTTGAACAGCGAGACCAGGAGAAGCTAGTGTCTTCCTTGGTGAAGTCTCAGTTGCAGTCGAATTCCAACGAAGTCCAAGTGTCCAGATGGTTGAAGAGCAACGTAGTATCAGGGTTGAGTCTTGTTCCACGATGAATCTGAGGATGTACCCACAGGTAAGCCCTTAAGTACTCTAAGGAAAGGGTTGGAACAACTCAGGGGTCCCTCCAGAGGAGAGGCTGGATACTCCCATTTTCTTTGTCCATTTTAGAGCCAGAGCGGGAGCCAAGGGTTCCCTGAACTGGCTCAAACTGGAATATGCAAGAAGGGTACCAAATGTACCCTTCAAAGCTGTCTGGTGACTCTTGCAAGTGCCCCCACCCCAGCCAAATACACAAAGTCATGTCTTGGAGGTGGTCACACCTCCCTGTGACAGTAAACCTATTGTTCTACCTTCCCCAGCTCGAGCTAAGCTCAGCAGCAGGAGGGCAGAATTGTGTCTGTGGTCGGCAGCAGCACCAGCTTGCTGGCAGACTCTGAAAGGCTGTTACCGGTGGTACCCCAAGGGAGCCTCCCAGTACATGGGATCATACTTCAAGCACTGGAATCGGTGTTGGGGTATGATTCCAACATGTTTGATACCAAACATGACCGGCTTCGGTTCAGCCACTATCTAGTTAAACTTCTCTTAATGACTGATGTCCACTACATGTATTTTAATGGCTGACCTCAATTACAAAGCCTGGAGAATAGAATCCAGGGTTTGTAGGGGTGGCCTGCTCATGCAGGGGCACCCTCACACTTATAACCAAGCACCTTTCCCTCAGGACTGAAGAGCCTGCCATAGGGGTGGCTTATAAGTTTTATGTGCAGTGACCTTAGATATAAGGAAACTTATATCGGTCGTGAGAGGTGCAAGCACCAACTCAAACAGTCTGCAATGGCAGGCCTGTAGTCACAGTTTACGTGGGCTTCCATGGGTGGCATGATACATGCTTCAGCCCATGGGAGCCTTGGGTACCTTAGTACCATATACTAGAGACTTACAAGGGTAGACCAGTAGACAATTGTGGAGGTACCAAAGTACTTACCAAGGGCAGTTTAGGGGAGAAAGCACAGTTACGGGTGTCCTGAGTGGCAGGATCCCAGCAGACTAGGTCAAAAACACGCTGACACCAACCAAAAAGTGGGGGTAACTTTAAAAGCAAATCCCACTTTCCTACATATGGCCTTTACCTTTTAATGGTAAGCTCAAAGCTTCCTTGAATTTACAAATACTTATCGTCAATTCATCAAAAATTGTGCAGAGATAACTAGTGATGTTATATGTGTTTTAAAAAAGGAAAATATGAAAAATGGGTTTTGCTTTTAAGATCAAGCTGAAACAGATATTTACTTGTGCTCCAATCTTATGCCATCCCAAAAGTTCAAAGAAGTTTACTGTGGAAACAGATGTCTCTGAAATTGCATTTGTGACAGTTTTGTCAAACAAGAAGATGATGGACAAGAACATCCTGTCTTTCTATGTTTTGTCAGAGTCTGAACAGAATTACAAAGATAATTTTTCATGCCTTGTATGGAATGGATATATCTTTTAATGAACATTGGAGAAATGTTTGAAATCCAAATCGATCTTAGTAATTTGCAATCTTTAATGCAGGAATAGTCCTTAAGATAGATGGGGATTTTGTTTTTTCACTGCATGATTTTACTTTCACTTATATTCCTGGTTCAAAGAATATGTTGGTAGATGCTCTTTCCCGTCGTTATCCTGAGTCATCACTTATTTATGATGAGCCTGGAGTTCCCACAACAGTTGGCAAGGATAGGTTAGTCGTTGTAGACAGGGAAGATGGCTTAAGAACAGATGGAGCAAAATAAATTAGAAGTTTGTCATCTAGTTCAAAGAAATGAATTGTATTCCAGCCAACAAGCTATTATTGTACCCACCAAGGAATTAGAATTGGATGTTGGGAAAGGGTGTCATGACTTTGCCATTTCTTGTCATAGAGGAATTAGTACTACTTTGGAGTTAGTATTTGGTGGCCAACTGTTGAGTCTGAGGGTTATGCTTGCCTAGAAAAATGTCTTACTTTCAAATCCCTTTGGCTACTTGCCGCTGCTACCAAAAGCTCCTGAACATTGGCATTCAATTTCTGCAGGCATTTTCTAGTGATGGATACACTGTAATATATTTGTTATATTTTCTTTAGTCACATCCTGTGCTCCTTGCTATTATTATTGAACCAAATTTTAGCTTTTAGCAGCAGTTGGAACTTCTACTAGATTCTATTTCTGGATATTATTACTTGGCTTTTTTCTCCTCCCTGGTGTCAGGGAAGTTTGGTGCCATGCTAATCTGTTCAGTTTTTTTTTTTTTGTAAACATTTTATTGATTTGCGTTTTAACCAAACCATTTCCACATTTGGTACAGTATACGTAGCAGATGGTACAAAATTCTGACAACACATCGTGGAATATATATTACTACACCATGTCAAAATCTCTTCAGTTTTAATCTTTATCTTCAGTTCAAGATTGCCCAGGTGTTTTTAACCCCTAGTAGTTTTTCTCCTAATTGGAAGCCACGTGTGGAAGACGCTTAACACCTTTCCATTGTGCTATTCTCTGCAGTCTGGCACAGTGCTTACTGGGAAGAGGGTACCTTTCCTTCAGCAGTTAGCAAAGGGACTCAACAGACCTCATCATCCATTCCTTAATAAGGAGGCATAGCTCCCTTTTATATGGATTTTCCTTTAGCGATATAAATAGGAATAAAGGCACAAAGAAGGGTCAAGGCACACAAGTCCTGCAGTCAGAACAGAGTAATCACAGTAAAAATGTATCTAGAGTGTGGTACAATGAACCAGAGACGTGATCCCACTACGCCTCTATACGGGGAAAGAGAAACCCCAAATCAAAATACACAGCGTGGTTCACCACTCAACTTCACATTTAAATGAACATGTAACGGGGATTACTCCAGTATTGGAACTTTCATAGATTCACATGCTTGAATCATTCCCCGTCATCGAGATGGGAGTCCCCGGTATATATAAAAAAGCAATGCAAAGCCATTACAAACTAGAAACCAGGCCTAGGCCCATTCCCGTTTTGTAACATATCCACCTCTTTTTGTAAAAGAGACCAAATAAAATCAACAACCAATCAGATTAGCCTCACCCTCTAGAACCCTCCTGAGAGAACCTCAGACCTTCAGATTTTCTACCGCACGTTGTGCTAGGGAGTCTCCACTGAGCTCTGCTCAGTTTTTTCCTTGTTACATTACTCTTGAGAGTTTTTCAACTATTTTTTCTTCAACAACTTCTTGAGCTTCGGATTCAACATGACTGATAAAGAGAAAAAAGGCCTTTTTTTTATAGAGCTTGTGCCACCTGCTCTAAAAAGAGACTGTACGTGGATGACCCTTGCAAGGACTGCATCTATTGCCTGTATCCAGATCACAAGGCCAAAGATTGCAAGGTATGCCATACTTTTTCCACTAAAACCTTGAGAGACCGTGAGGGACGTCTCCTGACCTTGCTCCAGAAGCTAAAGTCCAGGAGAGAGCCAGTCTCGAATGACGATAGTGATGAGGCCTCATCAGCTTCGTCTTCAAGGAGATCATTGAAAAGGGGGAGATCTGACCCTTCTTCTTCAGAAGACCGTCCTGGGAAAGCCTCTAAAAAGTCCTCTCATGGGTCTGACAGGCTTAAGTCCAAGCAAATCTCTTCACCGAGGTGTAAAGGAGAGGGAAGGACTGACTGCAGGAGAGACTACAGTGAGGAAATCGAGCTCTGTACCTCCATCTTCTCCTCCTGAGGGAAGGAAAGCCTTCAAAAAGCCCTCCTCTGTTCCTTCTGAGGGAAAACAAGCTAAAAACGTCCCACCGTCGACGAATCTCTCGACGACACCGTCGACGAAGAAACTGTCATCGTCGACGCGCAGTGAAAAGATACAGTCTCCTCAGTCTGCTCCGACGACGGGATCGTCGCCGAGAGTTTCCTTGCATTCATCGACAACGGTGCAGCATCCATCGTCGACGGCGATGACATCGGAAACGGGGTCAACAGTGACGGCGAAAATGTCAACGGCGTTGTCGACGACGAGAATGACGACGGCCGTAGTGACGACGGCGACTACAGTGACGACGACGGCAACGGCGTCGACGGTATCAGCGACGGCACCGTCGATGGCAACATCTACATCGTCGACGACACCGTCGACGACCTCGTCGACGAGGGAAAAAATGTCTGGGGAAATTATCAGGAAGCGTCACATAACTCCTGAGCTCACTTCCCCTAGCAAAGTGACACCTCTGCTACCTACTCACCTCCTGGAGGAGGAAGATTCGGAGGAAGAAAGTCCTTTTGGGTACGCACATAGCCCTTCAGAATTGCACGTTAAGTGCCAAGATCTGGATTCTGAAGACGGATATGGTGAAGAACAGGAATATGATCCTCCCCAGGACTATCATAGAGGTTACCAGGAGGAGATGGTCTGCATGCCATCCTCCTTGATTTCAGACTTGCAATTCATGCTCTCTGACTATAAAAGGAGATTTCCGACACCATCTTCGGCTCAGGAACATGTATCAGTTCCCGCTGGTCCACCTGCAGGGCCTTTCACCCCTCGGCTGCCACCACTGCCGCTGCAATTGATAGTGGATCCACCACCGGCTGCTCCCCTTACCCAGGATGATACCTCTGATGATGACCAGGGAGACACAGATCTCCCGGACCCACATAGGGAATGGGATGATTACATTATTCCTACTCCGGCTTTCCCTTCACCGGTTCCAGTAGATTCTCCACCTGGGGACATAGGTGGTTTCCACAATCTGCTAGAAAGGGCAGCTAAAAGGTGCGATCTGCCGATGCCTTCTGTGCAGTCTGAGTGCTTCTTATACGACTTTAAGGAGCCCTTTAAGAAGTCGGTAAGAACAATTTCCATTGTCAATCATGTATGGGAGGAGGGGCTGAAAGTCATGAAGACCCCGGCTACGGTAGTCCCGGTGCTTCCTCGTTTGGAGAAGAAATATAAAGCCCCGGAGGATAGCCCGGCTTGCCTTGTGAGTCAGCCAAAACCGGACTCGGTTATATCCCAGGCAGCACAGAGGAAGTTCCAGCAGCTCCTCTAACAACGCCTCCGGATAAAGAAGGCAGACGCTTGGACAATGCTGGCAAAAGATTTTCATCTATGTCAAGCCTGCTCGTCAAAGCGGCTAACGCTTTAGCCATTTTGGGGCGCTACGACCGCCAGATGTGTGTGACCTCTCTCCCTACCTAGACCAACTGCCTGAAGACAGCTAGGCGGAAGCGAAAAAGATCCTCCAGGAAGGAGAGAGGGCCTCCTCTGAGGTGGTTGATTGCGCAATGGATATTGCGACAACTGCGTTCTGTTCCCTGGCTGGAGCAGCGGTCCTTCGTCGCCAGGGATGGCTTCGAGCAACCTCGTTTAGACCTGAGGTTCAGAACAATGGACCTTCCATTTGATGGAGAGGCGCTCTTTGGTAAGCACATAGATGATGCGCTCCAAGACATCAAAAAGGACACGGACACGGCGAGGTCTTTAGGGACGCTTCAATACCGCAAGGTCCCTTTTCGGGGAGCAAGGGGCAGAGTCTTCCCTCATACAGAGGAGGTTACCAGCAATATCGGTACTCCTCGTCTACACCTGCCTCACAGTCTTACCGTCCACAATACAAATAGCGGCAGGGTCAGTCTGCAACATATTCAAAATCGGCACCCAGAGGAAGAGCAGGACGTCAGGGGAAGGATTCCTCTAGGCGTCAATAGCGGTTTGCTGGCTCTGACTACTGTTCCTCCCCCTCATCATACACCTGTGGGGGGCAGGATCTCCCTATACTTCCAAAATTGGCAACAAATAACATCGGATCGTTGGGTTCTCAATATAGTCCAAGTCGGCCACACGTTGGAGTTTGTTCATCCTCCTCCAACCAGATCCCCTCGCTCCAGCGTCACAAAACATCTTCGTCTCCTGCGCCTAGAAGTCCAACAAATGCTGCAGAAAGGGGCGATAGAACCGGTCCCTTTCTCCCAAAGAGGAGAGGGTTTCTACTCCTGTTTCTTTCTAGTTCGAAAGACTGTCGAAAAGTGGCGCCCTATTCTAGATCTGAGGGAGCTCAATACCTATCTCATCAAACAGTCGTTCCGAATGATCTCCTTGCAGGACATACTTAGACTTTTAAATTCAGGAGATTTCATTGCCACTTTGGACCTGGAGGACGCATATTTTCATGTTCCCATCCATCCATCCTTCGCTTCACAGTAGCCAAGAGCCACTTTCAATTCAAGGTCCTCCCCTTCGGCCTCAGGTCGGCACCAAGGATCTTTACGAAGATGCTAGCTCCGGTTGCGGCGTTCCTAAGAAAACAGAAGCACCAGGTTTTCCCCTACCTGGACGACTGGTTGCTAAAGGCTCCTACCAAGTCGGCAACCGAGAAGTCAGTGGCAGCTTGTACAACACTGTTCCAGAGTCCGGGTCTTACCCTCAACAGAGATAAGTCAAATTTGTGCCCGTCCAAAAACGCCAAATTCCTGGGAGCCATGCTGGACACATCCCTAAACAAGGCATTTCCTTCAATGGAAAGACAAACCAAACTGATGTTGATGGCCCATCTACTTCTAAAAAGGTCACTTTCAGTTCGCCTCTACAAGTCCCTTCTGGGATCCATTTCGTCCTGCATTCCTCTAATCCCTCACTGCAGGCTATGTATGCGTCCTCTTCAAGAGCAACTGGACTTACAGTGGCGTCAAGTGGAAGGATCTTTCGAGGACATGATCAAGGTCACTGTGCCCATGAGAGACGCCGCTTCATGGTGGATTCACAAGGAGAACATTTCCCAGAGTCTCTCCTTCATGGTCACCCCAGCTCCTCCGATAATTACAACAGATGCATCTCTGGAGGGCTGGGGAGCGGTCTTGCAGGACCTCAAAATAAGTGGTCGATGGCTGCACCATCATCGTCTTTTGCACATCAATCTGCTGGAACTCAGAGCGATTCGCCTGGCCTTACAAGCTTTTCTCCCAAGAATAAAGGATTTGTTTGTTCTAATAAGAACAGACAATACTACGGCCATGCATTATATCAACAAGCAAGGCGGCACAAGATCCCGTCTGCTGTCGGCAGAAGCTCAAGCTGTCTGGGAATGGGCGATCTTACATGGGGTCTCGTTGAAGGCGGAGCATCTCCCAGGGAATCTCAACGAGACAGCGGACACACTAAGCAGACTTAAGTCAGTCAGCCACGAGTGGGAGCTGGACCAGAGAACACTGGAGGACATTTTCCATCTATGGGGCAGACCGTCCATGGATCTCTTTGCTACACCGGAGAACAGGAAATGCCGGTTCTTCGCAAGCTGGCATCACCATTCGGGATCCTCTGGGAATGCGTTTTCGATGGCATGGTCAGGCGCCTTTGATTACGCTTTTCCCCCCATTCCTCTGATCCCGAGGCTTCTCAGGAAGCTGAAAACCGAACCCTACAAAATGATCCTAATAGCACCGTCCTGGCCTCGCCAGTACTGGTACACGGAGCTCCTTCTCCTATCCTTGGAGCAACCGTTTCCCTTGAATCCTATTCCATCCTTACTGACGATGTCCCAGGGCCAAGTACTGCATCCGGATCCTCGATCCCTGCAATTATCGGCGTGGCTCCTGAGCACAGAGAATTTCTCAACTTAAAGCTTTCCACGGAATGTAGAGAGATCCTTTTTCAGGCTCGTGCTCAAAGTACTAACAAAACCTACAGGATGAAGTGGAAGAGGTTTTGTCTCTGGTGCCGAGAATCGGGAGTTCACCCTTTCTCTTCTTCGGCACACGAAATCCTACCTTACATCCTTTCCTTGGCTAAGGCTGGCCTGGCTCACTCATCTATTAAAGTTCATCTCGCGGCCATCTCTCGCTTCAGAAGGAAATCTGCAGGCCCTTCGCTCTGGTCAGCAAGAATTATTAAGCAATTCATGAAAGGACTTTTTCGGGCCTTCCCGCCGGTGAAGCCTCCTCCACCACTGTGGCACCTTAATGTGGTCTTTACTCAGCTCATGAAACATCCCTTCGAGCCGATACATAAAGCGGACCTAAAATTCCTGTCGTGGAAGGTGGCCCTTCTTCTTGCTTTGACATCAGCGAGAAGGGTTAGCGAATTGCAGGCTCTCACTATCCAGGAGCTTTTTCTTCAGTTTAAGAATGAGACTGTAGTTCTTCGTACCAACCCTAAGTTCATCCCGAAGGTGCCTTCGGATTTTCACTTAAATGAACCTGTGGTCCTGAAGACTTTTTTCCCTCAACCTAAGACTCCAGCTGAGAGATTACTTCACTCACTTGACATTCAGCGTTGCCTGAAATTATATCTCCAAAGAACTAAAGATTTCAGGAAGTCACCTCGGCTCTTTGTGGCTTACAGTGCTCCTCGAAAAGGTTTTCCCCTTTCCAAACAGGGGATTGCATGTTGGATTTCCAGCTCTATCCAATATTGTCATCAGTTAGCTGGAAAGCCCCTCCAGGGGAAGGTCCGTGCTCACTCCACGAGGGCAATCTCTTCTTCTACAGCCCTCTTTGCTAGGGTACCTATCCGGGACATCTGCAGGGCAGCGACCTGGAAGAGTATCCATACCTTCACCAGACATTACTGCTTGGATTATTCGACACGCAGCGACGCTGCAGTGGGCCAAGCAGTCCTGAGGAACCTGTTTCAGTAAGCGGTGAGCTTTCCCTCTCATCCCTCCTTCCTTTTCTTTCATAGTTTCCTCGCACATTCTTTGATACAGTTTATTGCTTTTGGCTAGTTGGTATGCATACTTGAGTATGTTATTTGCATATAACTTTGATGATAATTTTGTTTCTCTACTACTTCTTTAAAGTTTGGTGTGTTAGATTTTATAGTCTTCAAGTTAAAAAAAAAAAAAAAAAGGGGGGGAGAGAAGTCTGAATTGCCGGAAGGTGTATTCTTTCCTTTTCTCTAATCTGGTTTGGGCATTGTTAATAATTGTTTGAGATAACGAAAACAAAAAATGTGCTCTTGACTGCTAGCTACTCTGATTCAAGCATGTGAATCTATGAAAGTTCCAATACTGGAGTAAGAAAACAAGTTACTTACCTGTAACTTTAGTTCTCCAGTATTGGAAACTTTCATAGATTCACATGCAACCCACCCTCCTCCCCTGGGAAAGCTCGACCTTCGGCATCTTTATGGTTATCCTGTGGCACTACGGCTACGAAAATCTGAAGGTCTGAGGTTCTCTTAGGAGGGTTCTAGAGGGTGAGGCCAATCTGATTGGTTATTGATTTTATTTGGTCTCTTTTACAAAAAGAGGTGGATATGTTACAAAACTGGAATGGGCCTAGGCCTGGTTTCTAGTTTGTAATGGCTTTGCATTGCTTTTATATATATACCGGGGACTCCCATCTCGACGACGGGGAATGATTCAAGCATGTGAATCTATGAATGTTTCCAATACTGGAGAACTAAAGTTACATGTAAGTAACTTGTTTTCTTATAATCCATAGTTCACAGATAGAATAAACAGAGTGATATCTTCTCAGTAAATGATTGTGCGAGTCGTTCTTCCATTCGAAAAATAATTATTTATCCTTTATTCATTAGTTGCTCTTAAAAACACAGCATGCAATTGATAGCTGACGAATTTCGTCCCCCTGGGACTTCTTCATGGCTATAAAATATATACAAAACATAGACTTATTTACAATACATACAAAGGTTAAAAACAACATATATTTACACTGTACAAAGAACCAGACAGTACACAATATATCAAATACATAAACAAAAGACCATATACACATATTTATACAGGGAGAAAGACCATCACATGTATATTGGACTAGCATTGTTTAAAGTAATCATATCTTATTCAGTCCGTGTGCAGGTTTTCAAACGATAAGACCACAATTTCTGTAGACAGCTGCTGCACATGTCGGTTAAAGAGAGAGAGGGCTCAAATACATTTAGAATTTTTGACAGTCAGATTACTATTGTAAGCTTTCTAGTGATCAAATGTTAAGCTTCCATACCTTAGCATGCGAATAGTATTTCCCGCATGTTCTCCATGTCGTGATCACTGGTATAGATACAGTGATGTATTGAATAGCTCTGCAAGAATATTAAAAGAAAGGCTCACCATACTATTACCAATATAATACACAGGTTAAGGACACCGATAAGTCCCACTATAGAGAGCACTAACCCTGTCATTTGTAATATTGACACTCAAATGTAACAAGCAATGATAGCAGGTGTTTATACGAAGTCTTATATTTCATGTCTACTCAATTAAAAAAATATGAAAAATATGCATTTGATCACAAAATTCGTTTGCCACAAAGCATAATACCTAGTATTCTATATCCATTGTATTCTGGAAAGAATATATAAAGAATTGTGTATATAGATATATCTACACATCGTAGCTACATTTACGCAAGGACAGCATCAACACCTTATACAAAGGGGATGAGGTTTGCTGCTCCCAAAGTGCAGGTTAAAGAAACGTTCCCACAAGTAGAAACAGGTGCAGTTTGTAAGGCTAATATATCTGGTGCCATTTAAGGTGAAAGAGTAGTAATTTCACGAGCTCAGGATAACCATGTTAATACATGGATACCATCTGCCCCTTATTGGCACAGATAAAAATTGCTTCTTCTAGAGCGCACTTGCTGTTAAATGTCATGACCCTAAAACCAGTTTTATCACCCTGGTCAGGACGTGATTTAAATGTGTACATTATAGTTAATCAAATATAAAGTATCATTATTTTACTTGAAAAGCAGTAGTATCACGTTCCAAACAGTGTAACTGATACGTTATCCAACACCCTATGTGCTTCAGTAGACAATCTGCCATTGATGGAATAGTGAATAAACTACGCGCGTCTCAACATTTTCTACGTGCATCAAAAGTAGGAGTGTGAACTCAGGCCCATGTTTTATTCCCAGCAACAGCACGTTATCCCACACCCTATGTACTACGGTACACACTATGCCGATGAGAAATAACGAATAGGACGCACGCCTCATAGCATGAACTGCGTGCGTCAATAACATGAGTATGAGCTCAAGCTCATATTCTGCTCATAACAAAAAGACGTAACAAGAATACTCCAATGATGTTAACCTTCATTATAAAAATATAAAACTACAAATGCATCGTATTAATCAAAGATAGTTTGACTGAAGCAATTACAGCATATGCTGCATTACGTAATCTACGAACTCTAAGCATTTGAATACGACTTAGTTCACATGTCCAGCCAACAACAACAGCAAGCATTGGCATAGCCAATAGGTCTCACCTTTGGGTCTTATAAGTGTTTAGCCATGCAGCACATTATCAGATTACCCAATGCATCACAAAACCTAAAATAATTAAATGAAAACGCTCTCATAATCATCAGCTACCTTCCGGCGAAAGCCTTGTGCACATAATGAGCTTGTGGCACACTCGAAAACAATCCAAAGTATGTGTTGAAAGTTATGCTCATGCAACGTGAGAGCAACACGGTGGTTGCAGTGAGAGTTACTCTGCACAAACACATCACTTACATTTTACTCATGCCACCAAGAAAAAGCACAGAAAATTGGACAAAAAGGCCCACCATGTACTACTCTGCTACCAAATAAACAGCCCACAAACCAGCTACCTTTACTATCATTCATTGGCTTTGACCATGTGCATCACTCCGCTACTCTTTGGCTAGGTTTGCACTGAAGAGATACCACATACACACACACAAAGCGAGAAATACAAGATGAAAACATTCAAATACCAACTCATAGCCCTTCTAGAATCTCTGAACACGTACAAATGGGCAACACGTTTCTTTAAGAAAGGAAACTACCTTCTTATCCTACGTCAGAACCTCCCCATACCTGTTGCAGAGGGTTGACTCCTTTCACACCTCGTAGTAATAGTTATTCAACATATGGATGCTTAAGTGTAAATTTATACTAAGAGAGTTTCTGGAAAACCATTATTAGAACAGTTTGGGGGGTCTTTTGGACCCAGAACAGCACCTTTAGAATAGAATTGTTTTTTTAAAGATATTTGTTCCTTCTATTTTTTAAATGTATTCCCTTCTAGCCTTGGCTGGGGACCTTTGTGCTTTGGAATGTAGTTTGAGTGCTATCCAATTTCTAGCCCACGGATGCACTCATTGATTTTATGACAGAGCAGCAGTTACATTATGTTGATTTCAGAAGTTTGCTGAGTTAGAAACCTTCAGGGCAAAGAGTGTCCAGTTCTTTTGTGCATCTTGTTGCAGATTTTGAAATTCTTCTCATTGCTGCCTTGTTTTACAGATGTATATGAAAGGGATGGATTTATTTATCTACCATTCTATGCGGTTGTAAAGAAGCTTGCATAACATGTAGTTAGCTACAGAGCTGGCATCAAATGTAGCAGTATACAGTCTGACTTCCGAAGAGCAGATGCGAACTCTTGCACAGCTGGCATAGTTGGCCCGTTTCTTAACACGTTCTGACAAAGTTTCCTTCTGATCCAAAAATCTTTTGAATCCAAAATGACTTTTTCGCCCATTTGTTGGCAATTGCTAATTAATTAATGAACAACCATTGAGTTTCGCTTGAGAAGTCCTTGTTATATCACAGTCCATGGCTGTCACGAATATGGCCCTTTACAACGAATGCTTTCACTACGCATTCCATTACAACGCGGTCATTACAACAACCTCGTTGTTTCTACGCGATCCATTACATCGCACGTCGTTTCAACAACTTACTGTAGGGGGCGCGTTGGACTTAGGAATAGTATTAATTACTATTCCTACTCCAGTTTGCGCAACAGCAGGGAAGTGTTGGATTTAAAATCCAACACATTCCCTGGTGTTGTACGCCCCCTACAACAAGTCGTTGATACGACTTGCGATGTAATGGATCGCGTAGAAACAACGCAGTCGTTGTAACGACCGCGTTGTAATGGAAGCGCGTTGTGTTGACGCTGTTTCCTGGCTGTCACTTAGCAAACTGGACCAGAGGGCAAGTGTTGCACCTTTAAAGCCACACTGTGTGCTCTTGGTTCTTAGTGCCGTTGCTGATGGGGCTGTACAAAAGATGCGGTATCTGCGGTGTTCATTCCAACAGCCCATGAGAACCAGTGTACTAGACATTTGTTACTCTGTGCAGTGCTGAAGAAAGCAGAGTTGAGTCTAGCACTGTCAGTAGGTCAAAGGGTTGTGCGTAAGTACAGACCATCATTGTAAGCAGTGTGATTGTTCAGCGGCCATAGCTAGGTTGATTGATTAGCTACTAGCTGGGTTTCAGAGCAAGGGAGCATCAGTCGATCCCAAACACCTTGATGAAACCACTTTCTACTGCACACTGTGAAACAGTTGCCTTCACAAGATGCACTGAGCAGCGAGTAGCCTTTACACGCCATTATTTTTTAAGTTACAGCAATGCCATATATGTCATCTAGATGTCTGCAAAAACACAGCTTGTTTATTGGCAGAGTGAAGTTGAAGGCCAAGATCCAACGAGTATTGATATGAAAGGGTTTCCATCTAAGGGATGGTATTGCAACGGTAACTGCTACATTTCCATCATCATTGTTGGTTTTATAGCTTGTAGCAGAGTAGAGCACTTTCGAGCCCCAGTCCTTATTTTCGCTGAAACATTTGCAGTTAGTTTCCTCTGACCCGATCCCCCCGCCCTGCCTCTTTGTTATCAGAGTACAGAACCTACACTTTACAACACACTACTAGAATTTGACATGCGGATATTGTGCTTCTAAAGGGTGCAGGGTCAACAGGGGTTGATCGAGCTGGTAAGTTTAGCATTAGCATTACTGTATTGAAAAGAACAGATGCAGACGTAGAAGAAAGCTTACCATGTGTCTGGCGTAAGTGACCACACTGTAGTCAACATATCACCTTCGGATTTGTATTTGAGCCTCTTTGCAAGTACTCTGTCCTCTGATGTGCTTCCTGCAGTGGATATCCCCTGGTAACAGAATGGGCTACTCAACTTCTTCCCTCATACAACCCTACTAGGGCGTCCCTATAGTTTTAGCGCTTTATGGAAAAATGCCCAAATATGCTTCAATGTGTCAAAATCTGAAAGATATTTATTAGCAAATACATTGCACTCATAACTAGGACCACTAATAAGAATCCATTGTGCGAGGTACACGCAGACTTAATATCTCTTTAACAGAAAGCATCTCTCAGCAGGGCCCATGGGTTCACCTGTACGGCAATGATAAAATACACATTATTGGTTAAAGATTGCTTCAAGAAGCTACCCATACTTAATGGTATAATTTTCCAGACTCATCAACTTGAAGCCAACAGTACGTAAACACTTGTGACCGGGTAAAAGACATTTGTGATCATGTACTGTGAAGCAGTCCCATCACTGCTTGCAAGGTAAATGTGTATATATCTCCATAAATAAACGTGAAGAAAACATTTACATTCTGGCAACCATACCCAGAATATGTGCATCTCGTGGACATGTGACTTAAAAGACAAATACCCCAGCAATATAGCAGTTAAGGTGGTCTTAAATTGTTTCCTCGTATTAAAAGATTTTGCTACCACGACCTCTTGCGTGCCCAGGTAAATGTTAATGTGTGCTAGGTTAATCCTGAGTAGTAAATATACACACATAAGAACTTTCAAAAGCAACGCAGTCTATTCACATGCGACTACGGCAATTGTACTCGTAGCTATAAACCAACCTCAAGTCACAGGTTGTAGATGGTTCTGCCGTTTTTCAGCAGGCAGCAATGAACACACTGTAAATGGAAGGCTCACACTTACAATCGGAAGCATGAAACTACACTAAACGTCCGGGCATGCTTACTACTGAGAGTGTAAACACCCCAATAGCTCAAAGTCACACAGATGACTATAGGTGGTCGAGCCAGGAAATCAACAGAGAGAACCGAGCCTAGGGTCTAGCTTGCCTTTTTTTTTTTTTAAACAAACTTTATTGGTTACCATATAGTGTTTGCCAGTTGTTATAGACATTTCATTTTGGTAGTTTTCGTTTTCGTACTGCAAGCACATGCTAGTAGAAGCATAATGGTGTGTGGAAGCAGGCACAATCAGAGTTATCTCATTGATACAAAAACATTTCGCATGATGTATTTGTAAGAAAGGGCATTAATTTGAATAGGTTATCAACATAATTTCTAACATTTCCCCTTTAGCCTGCCCTCCCCCTCCCACGTTCTGGCCCGCTAGGTCTGTGTGTCTATCCTGGAAAACTGCTCGTATAGATATCGCTCGTCAAATCCTTTGTTGTTGTGAGGGTTTATGTGTCTTAGTTCCGCTTGGCAATTACTCCGCCTAGTGCAGCACACAATGCTCTCTACTGTGGGGTTGGGGTAGTGTGGCGCGGGAAGAGGTCCAGCGCTTTAAAACCCTCCAGGGTGGTATCCCATGCCATTGAAATTGGGCGTTTGCGCAACCCTCGTGCCTCTTCTCGCCTGATTGCCGCGCTCTCTGTGCTACTCCATCGCACTACCTCATCATACCATGCGGATAACGCAGGGGGTCTTGTGGATTTCCATCGCATAGTAATATCGCGTATGGCTAGTATAAGGGCAAGATCTAGGAAGCAAAGTTGAACTTTTTGGGCGCTTTTGCGCCTGCGGAGACCCAGTAAGCATTCAGTTATATTATCTTCAATCAGTAAGTGCGTAACCTCCCCAATCGCACCACGCACCCCCTCCCAATAGTTACTAAGTTGGGGACAAGCCCATAGCATGTGGACGAAGCCTGCCTCCTCAGACTTGCAACGCGGACAGCAGTGTTGGGCGTCTGGAAACATGCGGTGTAGTCGTCGCGGCGTTAAATAGGATCTGTGCAGTGCCATGCTTTGTATACATTGCGGGACACTCGCTTGGGATGCTCCAGTATACTTGCCCATGCTTTATCGGATAGTGCACAATCAGTAGTTTTCGACCATTTCGTTCGTAAGTCGGTGAGTGGGACAGACGCCTATGCATGGATACCAATGTACAACCATTTAATGAGGTGTTGCCCCTCGCCCATATAATATAGTGTACGAATTAGTTCATGTGGTGGAGGTTCTTGTCGTTGAGGAGCCCAAATCGTTTTTATGTAGTGTGACACTGTGGCATGTGTTAAGTAAAGGTGTCCTGGCGCTCCTGTGGCTTGCACGAAGTTGTCATGGTCAAGAAGGGTATTGTCGTTAAACAAGGCACCAACCGTGTCTACACCAACTTCCGACCAGGCCTGTAGTCTTGCCTTTGTGAGTCTGCCACCAGGGGTTGGTATCCCTAGTAGTGGGATATTTCCAGCGTAGGGTATAGCGCCTGGTGTATAGAGCAGTGATTTTTTCCAACACTGAAGTGCCGTCTTGAGTAGTGGTGGCGCAAGTGGGGGAACTTTGCTTATTGGCAACAGTAGTGTGTGTAACGACCCTTGATCTATGTCCCGAGTTGTATAGCCTATTTCTTGCAAGTTTCTACCCGCCGTGGGTCTAGCTTGCCTTTAAGAGGCCAAACACGAGGCAAACCGTGAAAATAGTTAGCATTTTTTTTTTTTTTTAAAGCATGGGCGGTACCATCTTTATTGAGACAGCTTTTTTTATCAGCACAATCAGATCAAACGTGTTTTTTTTTTCTTTATAAAATGATCCAATAATGCAACAATCATCATGTGAAACCATGAAAGTCTTTTTAAAACTAAAAATGCATTTCTTTAACTTGCGGAAGTGTTTCACCTTAGTACAACAGGTTATTTTTGTACAGTGCACATCCTGGAATTATATATCAGGAGCCTCTATAAAACATTTGCCAAGGATCACACATTTGTTCAAGCGGGACAAAAGGATTTCTGGCTTCACATTATACAATTCACGCACTAGATGGCTACCTCTTTCTCTCCTTTTCAACAAAAAAGGTTTGTGCTTTGTTTTTAGCACTTGGCATGTGATGGTAGAGAGGAGTGGCAGTGGCAGTTTGAACACCATCAGGCTACTTTATTGGCAAATAAATGAATGAATAATTAAATAAAAACAATAAATACATCTCCATCAGCTTTACAGGTCTTGGGCAATAATTTTAGTTCAATCTAATAATTTAAGTTACAGGTCCTGCATGTATGATGACATTGGCATAGCCAATAGGTCTCGCCTTTGGGACCTTATAAGTGTTTAGCCATGCAACAGTTGATGTTGTTGCACTAAGGATATTGTGCTGCATAACTAAATACTTATAAGGTCCCAAAGCGAGACCTATTGGCTATGCCAATGCTTGTCTTAAGACTTGTTTGTTACCTACTATCGTGAAAGGTAGACATCAAGACTCCCTGCAATGTAAACAAGGTTATTGTCCTGTTAATGTCTCTGAATTCTAATTCTGTAGGTACAGGGTAATGTCCCTATTTCATAAGTTAAAGCAAAGAAAAAAACGAAAATACTTAAACGAAATTCACGGGTGGACGCCATCTTTGAATGGGCAAATACTCCATGTCATGGCGAGTTGGAGGGTAAACCATGAACCTTATAAGTTATCACAGTACAAATATGACAAGAGTAATGCAAACAAAATGTGTTCATCCTACTCACTATTTTCAAAAAATAAAAACTTTTTTCTTAAGAGGTTACCATATGACTATTGCGATCTGTTTTTTGTGAGACCTACTATCATGAAAGATGGACAACGAAGATGCCTTGTAATATAAACAAGGTTTCTAACATAGAAATGTCTCCGAGTACTGGTGATATGACTACAAGATAATGACCTTGTTTCATTAACAACACTTGATCGTAATTCATTACTAGTAAATCATGGAAAAAGACGCTCCATAATAAAAATACAGACAAAATCACTGTTAAGATAGAGTATCTAGAGACAAGTCTAGAACTGAAGAGTTTTTGTATAATTTATTCGCCCAGTTTCTCAACTTTTATCACAGGGAATAACAACTGGTGCTGTCCTTCAGCATGAAAACAAGTCCTTTATAAGATATAAACGAATATTCTTGCTATGGGGCAGCACATAATATCACATGCACATGTGACTATAACAACTGAATGGCCAAAGCCTAACAAAAAATCACAAAAGACGTGATGTAACAGTCATTTGTACAGCAATCTAACATTCCCTACAGAAAATGGTGAAATTCATTATTTATGTTCAGACCAAAGAACACAGTTCGAAGACGGCATATCCATCTTGCCTCCGCTTGTCTCAAATTAGTGACCCTGTCCCCACCTCTCTCATTCTCCTTGACATGATCTAAGGCATGGAAAGTGATTCTGGTGTCTTCCGGGTGGTTTGTGTGTATATGTACAGCAACAGGGTATCTCTCATCTTTATTCTTGATACCTCTAACATGTTCCTGTATTCGAACTTTGAGGCTCCGTATGCTGCTTCAATATATATTTTACCACATGCACATTTTATTAGGTATACTGTGTATGTGGTGTTGCAATTTATGAAAGATGTAATTTTGAATTCCTTTGAATTATTGTATTGGAAGCTTACTTGCTTGTTCATACCTATACTACATACACAGGTAAAATAAACAATTGATGGACGGAATGCTGGACAATGCAAACATTCACCCCCAGTCACAAGCATCTGGGTTTAATCCATCATTCTTTTGCTCACCACACCACCCCAGTTTGGACCCAGCCATATGCAAATCAGTCTTGACCCTGTTCCTTGTGGGAACAGTCCAGCCCGAACTGCCAAGCCAGGTCCTCCCTGGACAGGAAACAAGCATCCTGGGACCGGTTTCAGGGCATCACCCTTCATCAGCCAGGCTAGCTTGAATCCAGTGGTGTAGTGAGCACAAGACCCACGTCTGGGCATACCCTTCCCACTTAGGGTGACATATGCAAAAGAAACAATTGATGGACTGAATGCTGGACAATGCAAACATTCACCCCCAGTCACAAGGATCTGGGTTGAATCCATCATTCTTTTGCTCACCACACCACCCCAGTTTGGACCCAGCCATATGCAAATCAGTCTTGACCCTGTTCCTTGTGGGAACAGTCCAGCCCGAACTGCCAAGCCAGGTCCTCCCTGGACCGGAAACAAGAATCCTGGGACCGGTTTCAGGGCATCACCCTTTATCAGCCAGGCTAGCTTGAATCCAGTGGTGTAGTGAGCACAGGACCCACGTCTGGGCATACCCTTCCCCACTTAGGGCGACATATGCAAAAGAAACAATTGATGGACGGAATTCAGGCTGGACTGTTGCCATGAGGCACAGGGTCAAGACTGATTTGCATATGGCTGGGTTCAAACTGGAATGGCATGGTGAGCAAAAAAAACGATGGATTTAGGCCCAGATCGCTGTACTGGGGTGAATGTATGACATTGTTCTGCATTCTGTCCATCAACTGTTCTTTTTGCATATATTACATACACAGCAATTGCCACATGTATAGAAGCCAGGAGGCCTTTCTGGTATCCATGTTTTTGTTATGATACTTGGCTCTTTAATATAACTGGGACATAACAAATTCTTTATGGTTTTGCCTTTGTGGTATGTGACCCTTGGTTTACTAGGTACAATGCCGGTAGGCAAGCTGTTAGATGTCAAAAGATGCCAATTTCTCCGTAAAATATTGAAGATGTGACCACTGTATATACCGTATTCTGTTATAAATGCTACTTCCGTCTGCCGTGTAACATCACTTTTACGAGTTGTGGTTATGAGGGTCTGCTTTCTGTCTAGTTTGCTTATTTTCTTCTCCGCATCTTTGAGACAGTTTGCCTCATAACCCCTCTCACTGAAATCCCTTTTTATTTTTTCGACGTTTTTCTTGAAAGTATGGTTTTGGCTGCAATTGCGCCGGGCCCTTACCATTTTGCCAAACGGTATGGCCGTGATTGTGGATTTAGGGTGACAGCTGGCAGCGTGGAGTACACTATTACATAATGTTACTTTTCTGTGGATGTCACTCTGTACTGTGTTGTCCTCTATGTATAATCTGAGATCTAAAAACTCTATCTCGTGTTTGGAGCTGTTGATGGTTAACTTGACATTGAATTTGTTGTTATTGAGATATGTGTAATAGAGCTTCAACTCTATATCGCTACCCTTCCAAATCATAAAGACATCGTCGATATAACGACCGTAGAACAGAATATTCTCAATCCAATCCTTTGCACCGGAGCCCCAGGCATGCTCCATCTCATACAGACTCATAAAAAGGTTAGCATAAGATGGAGCAAACCTGGAGCCCATGGCTGTCCCTTGCTTCTGCAAATACCACACTTCATTGTGCATGAAGGCGTTCTGCATTAAGATCATCTCAGACATTTCAAGAATCATATGAGGTGCTCTGGATGTTTGGCATTCCGCTTGTACAGAAAGTGTGTTAACGCTCTGAGACCACAGCTTTTATGAATACAGGTATAAAGACTCTCTACGTCCATAGTGACAAAGATGAAACTGTCACTGTCCCATTTGAAGTCCTCCAATTTACATAATAAGTCTCTACTGTCCTTCAGGTATGAGGGAAGGTTCTGAACAAATGGTTGGAGAAATGTATCCACATATTCAGCAATTCATTCAGTAGGTCCCCCATTGCCTGATATAATGGGCCTCCCAGGTGGAAAAGGGCCTCCTTTATGTATTTTCGGGAGCACGTAAATACACAGATATCTAGAATTCTGTGCCTGAAGGTATCTGTACTCCAAATCAGTAATGAGACATGACTCATGCCAGTCTGTTAGTCTTGCATTAATGTTTTTTTCAATCATGGCTATGGGATTAGTTCTGAGTCTCTCATAGCACGTGGTCTCACCAAGTTGCCTATCTTTTTCAGTCATGTAATCCTTACGGTCCATTAAAACAATATTACCACCTTTGTCTGCTTCACGGACTACCAGATTTGAGTCTTCTCTAATCGATTCAAGGAAAGTCCTCTCCTCCTTTGTCATGTTAGGTTGGTGTTTACACCGTTTATCCCTCGCATGAGTGTCTTCTAGGAGATATAGCTCATGTGTCACCCTATAGAAAAATTCATCAATAACCGTGTTGACACTGTTGGGTGGTATGAACTTAGATTTGTTACGTAACCCGCTATCAACTGTCACATCCTTTTGTATATCGAGTTCCCGTGCAAATTGTACCAGATCCACCTAATCATCATCATAATGCAAAGTGGTAATTAGATGTGTCACATGCAGATCAGACATAGAAAACTCAGAATCTTGAAAAGTATCAGGTACTGGATATTGCACAGAGGGATGTTCTGCAAAATATATATTTTTTAAATTTCAGTTTACGTACAAACTTGAACAAGTCCAAATGTACATTCTCAAAAATCGTTTTTTCAGTGGGGCAGAAATTTAACCCCCTGTACAGGACAGATATTTCATGTTCGTTCAAAGGCCTAGAGGATAAGTTAATAACACTCAATGTATTTGCTTTTGTCCCATCATCAGTGCTGCCCATGTTATGGTTCACAATCTCAGTTACTTTTTGCCTTGTGGATTCTCCATCCTGGCTTTTACCCCTGCCCTTGTATTTTTTGCCACCCCTCCTTGTTCTTTGTTGAAGTTTTTTGTTTGTTGCCCAGACGGTAACGCTGTACCTCCCGTAAAAAAACAGAGGGTGGATTGGGGGTAGCAGCCTTACTTGTCCCTTCTCCAGGGTCACTTTCTACAGAGGAAAGCGATGTGCTGCTAGAGGAAATACTAGACTCCCTAACTTCATTGGAATTATTAGGTGACAATTTTGTGATAATATCGTCGTATTTCTTAGCAAAAGTTAATATACAACCTCTTTCGTAATCACCTTGATCTCTCTGGATTTTTTGTTGTTTTTCTCCTTAAGGTATATCTGGTAATTAGTCAGCTCTTCCTTCAAGATGGCCTGATTTTTGTATGGCATCTGTGAGATTTGTATAATTTATTTCCTTCTCCAGTCTTATTATCTCTTCTCTGATTTTCTTAACCTTTCGTTCAGAGTTCCTAAACAGAATGTCCATCATCTTATAGGAGGCTATATATAATCCCTCCTCCCATTCTTCTAAATGATCTGGGTCAAGATCCTCATAATTGAGGAATATCAAAATGTGAAACCTCGTGGTATTCTCTTTTTCTCAATATACTTTTTTATGGTAGCACCATCCCACCATTTAGCAAGTTGCTGTTTTTTGAGTCTCTCTAAGCGCACAAATTTGGTTCTTAAGCCATCATTTCTTGGTAGTTTAGCTGAAGATTGTACAGCATTGCTATTTTTCTGATCAAATAGATCACCAATCATTTCCTCCCTGTTATCGTCAAAATCCATTCTGTTGATTATAAGTGCCTGATCGTCTGACGGTGCTGGAAGGCCCAAATACAGAACAAAGGCACAAAGAAGGGTCAAGACACACAAGTCCGGCACTCGTCAGAACAGAGTAATCACAGTAAAAATGTATCTAGAGTGTGGTGCAATGAACCAGAGACGTGACCCCCCTACGCCTCTATACGGGGAAAGAGAATCCCAAACTAAAATACACACCGTGGTCCGGCACTCAACTTCACATTTAAATGAACAAGTAACAGGGATTATAATCCATACTCCACAGATAGAATAAATAGAGTGATATTTTCTCAGTAAATCATTGGGCGAGTCATTCTTCCTTCGAAAAATAATTATTTATTCTTTATTCATTAGTTGCTCTTAAAAACACAGCATGCAATTGATAGCCGACGCGTTTCGTCCCCCTGGGACTTCTTAAAGGCTATAAAATATATACAAAACAGAGACTTATTTACAATAAATACAAAGGTTAAAAACAACATATATTTACAATGTACAAAGAACCAGACAGTACACAATATATCAAATACATAAACAAAAGACCATATACACATATTTATACAGGGAGAAAGACCATCACATGTATATTGGACTAGCATTGTTTAAAGTGATCATATCTTATTCAGTCCGTGTGCAGGTTTTCAAACGATAAGACCACAATTTCTGTAGACAGCTGCTGCACATGTCGGTTAAAGAGAGAGAGGGCTCAAAAACATTTTGAATTCTTGACAGTCAGATTACTATTGTAAGCTTTCTAGTGATCAAATGTTAAGCTTCCATACCTTAGCATGCAAATGGTATTTCCTGCATGTTCTCCATGTCGTGATCACTAGTATAGATACAGTGATGTATTGAATAGCTCTGCAAGAATATTAAAAGAAAGGCTCACCATACTATTACCAATATAATACACAGGTTAAGGACACCGATAAGTCCCACTATAGAGAGCACTAACCCTGTCATTTGTAATATTGACACTCAAATATAATAAGCAATGATAGCAGGTGTTTATACGAAGTCTTATATTTCATGTCGACTCAATTAAAAAAATATGAAAAATATGCATTTGATCACAAAATTCGTTTGCCACAAAGCATAATACCTAGTATTCTATATCCATTGTATTCTGGAAAGAATATATAAAGAATTGTGTATATAGATATCATATCTACACATCGTAGCTACATTTACGCAAGGACAGCATCAACACCTTATACAAAGGGGATGAGGTTTGCTGCTTCCAAAGTGCAGGTTAAAGAAACGTTCCCACAAGTAGAAACAGGTGCAGTTTGTAAAGCTAATATATCTGGTGCCATTTAAGGTGAAAGAGTAGTCTGTGTATTGTAAATAAGTCTATGTTTTGTATATATTTTATAGCCTTTAGGAAGTCCCAGGGGGACGAAACGCGTCGGCTATCAATTGCATGCTGTATTTTTAAGAGTAACTAATGAATAAAGAATAAAGAATTATTTTTTCGAAGGAAGAACGACTCGCACAATGATTTACTAAGAAGATATAAATAGGAATGTTTTTCTAAATATTGTCAAATTGTATTCGAACAGTACAAGGGTATGTTTCGTGTGAAAGATGGTCACATTCAAAGGCTATTCTGTAGTATTAAACTCTGGCAAAATAAAACTGAAAACAGATTTTCTAGAGAGTAAAATGAAAACCACTTTGAAGTGTGTCCATATCCTTCGTATTATAAACACCAGACTTAATGGAAAAAATCCTGATGTAGATTATAAATGGAAGAAGGAGCAGTTTAGACTTGTTTTCGGCGATATGAACACTCACTTTCACATCGCACTCTGGGCAGCCTATCCACTTCATGTGACCTAAACTCCAGTCAAAGAAGTTGAGGATCTTAGAGCTCTGTTTGCCCAGATGATTGCTCTGATTTTCTGCTGCACATCAAGTGGTAGTGAGTCCTCGAACTCTGTACAAAAAAGCATTACTCCATAGATAAAAACCCATTTTCTACTTTGGGGTTTTCTTTTGTTTATAGGAATTCTCTTCACCCCCAGCATGCAGAAGCAAGAATTGTTCTCGTTGCCCTGGCCTTACATGAAGTTTCACCCAGAAGCCTGACCCTATCCACTGTGAGCCTTTACCCTTGATTAGCGTGACCACCTCACTCTGGGTCATTAAAGACACTTGCCAGTCCTGAACCTTTCACATACGAACCTTTGGTTTCAGATATGTTAATTTATTCAGTTCAGTGGACGCTAACCAAGACTAAAACACCCATAATGCATTATGATTTTACACAAAGGTTCAGGACTGGAAACAGTGACCTTAATGACTTGGAGGAAGGTGGTCATCTTTCCCATAAAACTGTATCTCAACACTACCTCTCGCCTTCTTTCTTTCTGCACTACTAACTGTAAAACCACTAGCATGTACACCTCTCTGTTGCTTTGCTATTGGATTTGCTTTATAAAAATGACATTTATGCACATATGCATGTATACATGGAACAATGCATTACTTTTGTATGTCTCTTCTTTGTTTCTCATCAAAGGTCAAAATACTCAGCTTGTTTCATTGGGGAGTTGTAGGAGTCTCTACTTTAAACTCAAAAGTCAGTTCCGTTTTATTTGTAATGGTGGGTGGGCATCTGTATATGTGAAGGAAGTGATGAGCATGTACACTCTTTTAATGTGAATTACTTACATATTGATATTTGTTATGCAGGCAGATCTACCACCTTGGCATGCTACGTCTCGCTTATCTGTATCAGATGTTAGTTGCGACTCTGCACAGAAATCATGTATTTCCTCATCCGAGAAGTCTGATATGACATGGGGGTCCTACAACGTGCCAGAACTGCTGTTTATTGGCAGTGTGAGCAACACTACCATTGACCATACAGAGATGAGCTCCTCTTCATCCTCAGTTGCCACTAGTTGTACTAATATTGGCCACCCACATACTGAAATCCCTGACAGGCATATCTGCTCTACCAGTGGGCGATACACCCAGTTTCTGGACTTCCTAGATGATAAGAAGGTTTTCTGTACACTTCAGGGTGTGGTTGAAAAGGCAATCAATTTGTTGTTGAAGACAAATAGGAAGGAAAAGAATAGCTCCATGGTCACGGTTGATTCCACTGACTTACCAGTAAATGACCCAAAGGTAATAAGTGTAAACAGCATCGAAGTACCCATAACACAGATCTACAATGCTGAGTTTCGGCCTCCGGAATCAGGACTTCAGCTGCCTGATACCCCACAACAACCTGGACCAAACACCCCGCAACTGCCTGGACCAAACACCCCACAACTGCCTGGACCAAACACCCCACAACTGCCTTCCGAAACACAGCCTCTACAAGACTCCACACAGAATTCTGGAGCTCAGCCACCTGCACAGGTTCCACAAACTCAGCCCATGTCACAAATAACAGAACCAGCTTTACCAGACCCTGAAACTGCCTCCACCCGTTCGAGCCAACCAAGTGCCGTTACCACAGAACCACAACAAAGTGCTAATGAGACATCTGCCTTTATGTCACCGACTCCCACCAACTTAAGCACCACCACTGCAGAGTTGGAACAGACTTCAACAGCAAAAAGCATTAAAACCTCCTCAACAGTCAGGACAAAGTATTCAGGCAGCAGTCGTGTTACTTCCACATCCAAGACAAAGCAATCCACATCTAAAACCAAGGACAAGGCACGACAGAAGAAATTATCAAATCCATCAGTACAGAAGGTAATCTTACTTCTTAATCATATCTTAATAAGGTTATTAAATGTTTGAGAATGCATTCTTTCCCCTTAAGACTTATTTTCTATGCCATTTATGTGCCCTCTTACATGCCAGAGGGGGTATGGTTTGTCAAAGAGGATATTTCTGTTTTCTTAAGACCAATGGTAATAACGTCATTTAATATAGTTTTGATCTTCTTGTTCTATTAAGAATGTATGTTTTGAGTTCATCATACTTAGAATCTTTTAGATAGGTTCCTGAGTGGAATCAGGAATGTCATTGAAAAGCCTGCAGTGATCTATTTTTTAATTCTTCTGAAAGTTTGACGGAATGGAAGAAATAGAGCTTTTGTAAAAAGTTGCTATAAAGTTGAAAAAAAAAGAATTCAGGCAAATTTGTCAGTTGTGTGCCAAACATCCAGCAGTAAATCCAAATTGGCAAAAATTACCTTCTCTGCTAATTAGGATGGTCTTCTTTTCCAGACATGGTCATAGTCCTACAGATTGGACTCATTTTCAATGTCTAACCCTCTTACAGTACATGGTGGTTTCAAAGAGTCTTGTGTATTATTGCTTCCGGATCAAGCTGATTCCACTGGGTTAATGAAGGATGCTAAGAATACATCTGTCTCAGGAAATGTCAAGCATTGGAGCACTCTACCACTCCCTAATGTGTAGAGCGGCATTATACAAAATGATGACGCTCCCACAGTTGATCTACATGCTCCTAAATACGCCCTATAGAGTCCCTCAAGATTTTTTCCAGACAATTGAAGGTAAAGTCCTCACCTTGCTGTGGCAAGGAGGAACGCCGCAAATAGCTCTCTAAGCTACAGAGAGGGGTTTATGAGGGCGGACTGGCAATTCCATATATTACGAAATACTACTCGGCGACCCAGCTGCTTGTGATAAATGACTGAGTCTTCACAGACAGCCGAGAACAGGCATATAGAGTGGACAGACAATCGATGGGATGTGGCAATCACAAAGTGCTCCTCTATCGGAAGAGGAAAGAGAGAGGGCTACCGCAACATACTCAGATGGTAGTCAGGATATGGAGGGAGGCAACAAGATTCCTGGCTGGAACCGGAGACTCACAAATATGACACCATTGTCGAACAGTGATCTGCTCCGGGAAGTGGGTGGACTGAGAGGCTTCTCAAGTTGGGAGCTGATAGGAATAGATCATTTGGGGTATGTTTGGCGAGATCAGGCCATCATAACATTTGACACACTCAACCAGGAATATGAATTGAGGGAAACGGAAAGGTTCAGATACCTACAGCTGGGGAATGCCCTGAAAAGACGCATACAAGAGGGGGAACAAATGCCGGAGGCTTCTTCTTGCAGAACATATCCCAGAATGGGCGATTTCCACCATATACTCGAAACTGGTCAACAATTCCCCGGATCCCCTGGTGACACTGGGGAAGGCCTGGGTGGGGATCTTTGTGATTTTGATGCCGATGATTGGCACAAAGCCATCCAAAGCCCACATGAGATTGCAATACGAGCTGGATTTCGGCTGGCCAAGCTTCGAATTCTGCACCAATCCTATTACTCAAGGACCAGACTCGCTAAAATTGGGAGGTCGCCCACATCAAGATGCCTCAAGGGTTATGGTTGGGAAGGTAGGTTTTTTCATACTCTTAGGGAGTGCCCGGAGATACAGGAGTACTGGAGAGGGGTACTGGGATTATGTCCCATGTGTTGTCACTAGAAACCCCCATAGATGCAAAATGGCTTCTGCTAACAATATCAGGGAAGTAAAACTGGCACAAATATCAGAAGATCTGGCTGATACTGGCTGCAGGGGTGGCTAAGTGAATTATAGCAAGAACATGGGGCAGTTCAGATCCACTCAGTCTAACGAACTAGAAAGCCGATCTAGATTGGTGCCAGAAAGCTGAAAAGATTGTTTATCAAAGCCGGGGCTGTCCCAGGAAGTGGGAAAGGTGTGGGGAGCTTGGCAGGCCTACAGGGGATATTGACAAGGACGGTTTAAGACCTAGGGGGACCATGGCTCCGAATTTGGGAGGGAGAGTGGGTGAATGCCATGCAATAAATGTTGGGCTGTAAAAGCGCCCATATAGCTCCGACTGATGTTGTGCTTTGAGATGCTGTTATTTTTCACATGCTATCTGTGTGTCTTGATATCCAGCATGTCCTGATGTAAGCTTTTCTGTGACAAGCATAATTTAATAAAAAGAGTTATAAAAAAAAGAAAAAAGACATCAGTCTCTTAGGTTTTGGTAGACCTAGATTTTGTTTAAATTTTTTTTATTGAACACATTGCTAATAAAGTAATAAAACAGACCAAACGTCATGGCATTCTCAAGCTGCATGATGCAATGTACAACAGGGGTATTATATACATACTGACTTGGGGTTCTGGTGACCCAATGCTCCATCTTACCTTCCAATCATCAATACTAGATCCAGGTATGTATCCCCATCCCACGTTTGTCATAGGCAGCCCTGTCTGTGCATCAGTTTGTCGGGTAGTACCCGTTCTTATTACAATTGAGGCACTTCACATTTCATCTCTCTTGATTCCTTACAAGGGTCTCAAATGAATGTTTGTGGTCAGCCTCTAGTCCAATAAACGAATTCCTCGGCCAGCATACACCAGTCCATGTTGTTTATCCATTGACTAATGAGGGGAGACACTGTCCCATAGTTAAACAATATCCCAGTTTGCTACGATCAGGGCAAAATAAAAGAACAAGAGAGTATATTTAGACAGGGTTTATTTCTTCCAGATTCAGTAGAAGTGCCACTTGTGGTATTATGTCTGCAATAATTTCTCTGTCCCTTGATATCTGGAGTATCACCTCCCCCACCAAAACTGTTATAGTTGTGAACAGTTCCACCGGATGTGTTTCAGTGAGACTCTTTGAGAGGAGCTACACAAACAACTATCTTTGTCAGTTCTTCTAATCTTATAAATCCTAGTTTTTTTAAATAAGCTTGATGCAAGATCTTTTTGCATCAAATGAAAACCTGTCCTGATGATGACCTCCCCAGGGTATCTGCATTCTTCGAACCAATCTGCCTTCACCAATATTCCTTGATCCCTTTACCATTTATCATTGAGGACTGCTAGTGGACCCTTACTATTGTTTATAAGTGTCTTATATATGTGGAATATGGCATATTTATGCAAAGAGGCCACCAGAACCCTATATTGCACAGTAGATTTGTCCAGCTGGTGCTGCAGGTACCACCCATATTTAGACAGGGTTGTTAAGCTGTTGATATTGCAGTGGTTGTGAATTATTAAATTCAGCTTGTTGCTGGACGCCCATAAAGGTCAGTACATGTGATTCCTCGTAATGCACTGCTTGTAACCTCACACATTACGTGACTCATCACATGTTCAATGAACGAATTGATAACATCTCTAATTACATCTGAAATGGCGTCATTGATAACAACACGATGCATGGCAAGGGTGTGAGTTATAGATTCATCTGACAGAGACATCTAGCCTCAGATTCCTTACCTTTGAACTTCCCAAGCTTCAGACTGGATACGGATGATTTTTCTTCGAGCAATACCCGTGCGCACAAGTAGGTGGCATCGGTGAGCTCTGTGTGACGTTGTTGGTGTCGTCTCCGCCGTTGTGACATCTGTGTCACCTGTATAGGTGCCACCTCGGCACGTTGACATAAGTTCTTTTCTTTCTGTGCCAGTTAGCGCAGATCCGTGAAGAGAGCTACCCTCTGTCACTTTTTGACAGGCTTTTTTCAACATTTTGTCAACCTTTTTTGGTGTGTAGGATGTCCAAGAAAACTTCTGGATTCAAGCCGTGTGGCGCCTGTCACGGCGCCATGTCGGTAACAGATCCACACCTGGTTTGTACTTGGTACCTGGAGCGCAAATACGAGTCGTACTCCAACTGCCAGGCCATATCTCTGAAAGCTTTTAGGAGGCAGTCCCTAAAGCTACTTGCGGCCTGGCACTTGTTACCGTGCCGTTTGCCCTGAGGTCTCGGTCCCGGTCGAGAGGAAGGTATGAACAGCACTCCGGGAACCCTAAGTCTTTATCCTCCCACTTGAAGTCTTCGAGTTGGACAGGTAAGAGGCATAAAAAACACAAGAAGTAGAAGCGTGCTTCGACTTCTCTCTGTCAGTCGGCTGACGCTACAGAGGAGCCTCGGCGTTCTAGGCCTTGTTCCGCTGAACCTGGGCTGGCTCCATGCTTCCCTGCCTTCCTGGGAGCCGGAGCGAGCCCCGCCCAGCTCAAAGAATTTTATGACGCTATGTGACTCATATTTGGGCAGTGTGACCCTCTCGGCATGCCTTCAGGCACCTGAGGCTCAGAAGGGGTCTCCATCAGATTCCGCGCCGGTGGCTCCAGCCCCAGCACCAATTATCCTCCATGGATCCTGTAATGGATTCGGACTGACGTCGGTCATGGCATTGCAACCTTCCCTGGGGCCGGCCCCCACTGCGGGACTCCCAACGTTGCCAGCGCACTCGGCTGCCCCAGCCCCATTCTCATCCCTGATGACCCGAAGCCGGATCGGCGCCTACCGTCGCCGTTTCCTGCGCTGACAGAACCCTTTGGTCCGAGGTCAGTTCCTCAGTCTTATTCTGAAGGGCTAGGAATGGAGGAAGATTGGGAGGGGTCACTGAACCCTTTACAAGACCAGCCAGAGCACGAAATGGGCTGGTACGAGGAATTGGGTAAGGCCAGTGGTCTGGACTCTTCTCCAAATTCTGGTCTGCTTTCTCCCCTTACCGTGGCTATGTAGGAGGGAGCTTCATACGCTATGGTGGTACGAAGGGCAGCTGAGGTCCTGGACCTTCAGCTTCCTTTTGTGGCAGTCAAGACCAACATCTTGACAGAGGTCCTGCAGCTGGGTGGCTCCTACTTTGGAGACCCCTCCTGCCTTTCAATGAGGCCTTGACTGATGTCCCACTGAGAACGAGGCCCAAGCCCAGCACAGGGCTCCTGTGAATAGGACAATCGCCCGCCGCCATCGCCGTGCACCGGACGAGCTAAATTTCCCCACCAACCACCCTAGCCATGAGCTTGGTAGTCCAAGCCTCTACATCTCAGGGTGCGTTTCCTTCCGCACCCATGGACAGGGAATCCAAGAGGCTGGATAGTTGGGGCAAGAAAACATTTTCTTCCACCAGCCTTGTATTGCAGTCGGTGAACACTGCATGCCTATTGGGCTGTTACTCCCACTCCTTGTGGGAAACGGTTGCACAAGTGCTGCCACAGGTCCCAGAGGAGGCCCAGGCCATCCTCTCCCAAGCAGTGTCAGATGGGAGGGAGGCGGAAAAGTTTGCCACTTGTTGTGGGCTTGACATGACCAATTCGCTGGGCAGAGTGATGTCTTCGAGGGTGGCTGTTCAACGCCACACCTGGCTGAGAACTTCTGGCTTTTCCTCAGATGTCCAGGTTTCCCTCATGGACTTGCCCTTTGATGGCACTTGTCTCTTTGGAGACAAAGCAGGCATGGCCCTAGAGCGCTTTAAAGACTCACGGGCTAAGGCCAAGAGCTTGGGCCTCTCAGTAGCCATACGTCCCCGTCTGCAAAAGGGGCTTTCAACCACGCCAGTCATACCCCAGCCAGAAGGCTGTGCAAATTCAGCAACCTCTGCGCAGCCGTGGGCGCGGTTTGTTCCGACCCCGTCGGTCGGGCGGCCCGAGGTCGGGTCAGTCCACCACCTCCCCACACCCTCAGCCTCTAAACCCTCCTAGTCCGGCCTTCAAGATCATGGGTGGCCAGTTGGTGGCAGGATCAGCCACCACCTCCACCACAGGCAAAACATCACATCGGACAGGTGGATTCTTCAGACAGTCCGAAGGGACTACTCCCGCCCCTTCGAGACTACCCCTCCCTCCATGCATCCAACTTACGACTGGCTGACTTTGCTTCAGGAGGAAGTCTTGACTCTCTTGGCCAAGGGAGCCATAGAGAGGGTTCCGGCGCCAGAAGTGGGCAGTGGTTGTTATTCACGCTACTTTCTAGTCCAGAAGAAGGAAAAGGGCCTGCGGCCTATCCTAGATCTCTGATCCCTCAACTTCTTCCTCAAAAAGTAAATGTTCAAGATGCTCACTCTAGCTCAGGTCTTGTCTGCCCTAGACCCTTGAGACTGGATGGTAATGTTAGACTTGCAGGACGCCTATTTGCGCATTCCTGTCCTGCCTGCTCATCGGGTCAGTTTATGGTAGGCCAGGAGCACTTTCATTTCATGGTCTTACCAGCGCTCCTTGGGTGTACACCAAGGTGATGGCGGTAGTCGCAGCTCATCTGCGCAGATAAGGGGTGCCAGTCTTCACCTATCTCGACGACTGGCTGTTGAAGGCGAGCTCGCCCCAGGCTGTCATCTCCCACCTCCAGACTACGGCAAACCTCCTGCATTCGCTGGGGTTCTCTATCAACATGCCAAAGTCACACCTGACTCCCTCTCAGACGCTCCCTTTCATCGGAGCTGGTCTGGATATAGTGTTGTTTCAGGGCCTATTCTCCCGAGTGGTGAGTCCAGGTTATTCAGGCTATGATACTGATGTTTCAGCCTCTATCCTGGATTTTGGTGAGAATGACTCTGAGGCTGCTGGGCCTCATGGCCTTCTGCATCCTGCTTGTGACACATGTCAAAATGGCATATGCGGGTTCTGCATTGGGACCTGAAGTTCCGGTGGTCATAGCATCAGGGGAATCTCTCTGACGTGGTCCAGATCGTGGAGGGAACTGCACAGGACCGGCAGTGGTGGCTGACCAACCGCGATTGGGTCAGAGACAGACCCCTCTCCCTTCCCCAACCAGATCGCACAGTAGTGACTGATGCATCACTCCTGGGTTAGGGCGGCCATCTGGGACAGGTGGCGATCAGAGGACTCTGGTTTCCGGCCGAATCCGAGTGATTCCCTTGGCATTGAAAGCCTTTCTTCCTTCAATCAAGGGAAAGCTGGTTCAAGGGTTCACGGACAACACCTCTGCCATGGGTACTGCAACAAACAGGGCCGGGTGGGGTCTTGGAATCTTTGTCAAGAGGTCCTGTGTCTCTAGGCATGGCTGGAACAGCAGGGCATATCCCTGGTGGTTCAACACCTGGCAGGTTCCCTAAACGCCAGGGGGGACGAACTCAGCCATCAATGACTAGCGGATCACGAATGGCATTTCCATCCAGAGGTGGCCCATGGTCTCCTTCAGCAGTGGAGAGAGCTTTGGTTAGATCTGTTCGCCTCTGCAGAGAAGGTGCAATATCAGCAGTTCTGCGTGTTGGAGTTTCCAGGGTGGCTCTCGGTCGGAGACGCTTTTCATCTCAAGTGGAGCTCAGGCCTCCTGCACAACTTTCCGCCCATACCACTCCTGCCCAGACTGCTAAAGAATATCAGTAGCAATCAGACCCAAGTCATTCTTGTGGCTGCAGACTGGGCACGGAGAGTCTAGTATCCCGAGCTTCTCCAATTGAGCATCGATCCTCCGATCAGGCTGCCCCTTCGGGTGGATCTTCTGTCGCAGCAGCAGGGGAGGGTCCTCCACCCGAACCTGTCAACTCTATGTATGTCTTCTTGCGTGGAGATTGAGTGGCAGCACTTGATATCATTCAACCTTCCTCCCGAAGTCTGTAATGTTATTTTGGCAGCCAGGCGTCCCTCTACCATGATTGTGTCCACCTGCCGTTGGCACAAATTTGTAAAATATAGCGCAGAAAGATCTACTGATCATCTTTCTGCTTCTCTCTCTCAAGTCCATTTCTTTATTTCGACCCTTGCCCAGCAGGGCTCTCCTGTGGGCACCCTCAAAGGGTACCTTTCGGCCCTGTCTGCCTTATTGATGCTGCCAGACCAACCCTCTTTATTTCAATCCCCAATTGTAAATAGATTTCTTAAGGGGTTTATACATATGTTCCCTCCTTCCCCTTTCATCATGCCTCAGTGGGACCTTAATTTGGTTCTCACCTTCCTGATGTGTGCTCCGTTCCAACCTCTGCACAACCCCCCCCCCCCCAGCTGCGAAGCACCAAAAAAGCCTTTTAGTGGCAAAAACGTCTTCCATGAGGGTGAGTGAATTGCAGGATCTGTCATCCAAGCCTCCTTACCTGACCATCTATTTGATAAGTTGGTGATTTGCACTAGGGCCTCTTTCTTACCGAAAGTGGTAACACCTTTCCACGTGGAGCAATCTGTCACCTTGCCCACTTTCTGCGCTCCTCCACACCCCTCTTAAAGAAGAGGAGCGACTCCACCGTCTGGACTCCAAAAAGGGTTGTTATTCTACCTTGACCGCACTAAAGAGTTCTGGATAGACGACCAACTCTTCGTGGGGTACGTTGGATCAAAGAATGGTTGTGCTGTGCAGAAGACGACTATCTCACGATGGGTCATCCTCTGCACCAAATTTGCTACGCTCTGACCAAAAAGCAGCCTCCTGAAGGCTTAAGGGCTCATTCCAACAGAGCTAAGGCTGCTACCACAGCGTTGCAATGTGGTGTTCCGGTCCTCGACATTTGTCAGGCAGCAACATGGGCATCCCTGCACACGTTTACCAAACACTACTGCCTGGACAGTCAAGTCCGAACGGACAGGCTTTTTGGCTTCTCTGTCCTGCAGGACTTCCTGGTCCAACTTGTCCATAGTCCCTCCGCCAGGGGTGGTACTCCTTGGGTATCTACTCAAAGGTAAGGAATCTGGCTAAATGTCTCTATCAGATGGACAAGTTACTTACTTACGGTAACGCCTTATCTGGTAGAGACATGATCTAGCCGCATATTCCTTACCGACCCACCCATCCTCCCTGCACTGCGGACAGGTTTTTAGGGTCAAGGCTGTTCCCTTTTAGGGCCCTAATTGTTCAGAAACACATCAATGTCAGTGCACCTCATGGCTCCGAGCTCCTGGCATGGAAAGTCATGAAAAGTAACTGACGTCAGCGCGCCGAGGTGGCGCCTTTATAGGTGACGCAGGCATCACAATGGCAGAGACGACGCGTGACTCTGACGCATGATGCCGACAACGTCATGCGGAGGCGACCGGGTATTTTTTGAAGAGAAATCTTCCATATCTAATCTGACGCCTGGGGAATTCAAAGGTAAGGAATCTGTGGCTAGATCATGTCTCTACCAGATAAGGAATTTCCAAAGGTAAGTAACTTGTCCTTTAGGGCCCGAGTTATAGTCCCTTGAGATAACTATAACTGGTAATTTTCAGTGGTTTTGCTACTTTCAGACATTAGGTTTTTACTTACATTTTCATCTAACTCTAACGTCCCTTTAACTTGACTGTGAGTGTGTTCTAAAAGTTTCTGAGTGTGAAAAATATATAGTAAGACACTTCAAAAGTTAATTGAGTATAGTTTGTGTAGTACTAATAAGTGATACCATTTATAAGACATATGTGAGTGGATATGTGACTGGGTTTATCCATGTGTAAGTAGGTGTCTGTGGGACTCTATGTGTGTGTGAGTGATTGTATAGGTGAGTGAGTGACTGTGTTGTATGTGGGTGAGTGACTGGGTATGTGAGAGGATGTATAGGTGAGTGATAGGGTGTCTGAGTGACTGTATGGGTTAGTGACAAAGGGCCACATGTATGAAGCTATTTGGCGTTCGCAAACAGGCCGATTCACGGAATTGGCCTGTTTGAGAACGCAAAAAAGGCTTTTCCTATGTATCAAAATCTATTTTGCAATTCGGTAACCTGTTACCAGATCGCAAAATGGGTTTGCGATTCCGTATTTGTAAGGGGCGTGTCTTTAGGGAGGTCGCAAAACATTCACATTTTACCACCAACTTCAAGTTGGTGGTAACCTATTCGCAAATGGGAAGGGGTCCCCAAGGGACCCCTTCCCCTTTGGGAATGGTGGCAAAAACGTTTTTTAAGAGCAGAAAGTGGTCCCACGGACCACTGCCTGCTCTTAACAAATGAAAAGAAAATGTTTCATTTATTTCTTTTAAACGCAACCCGTAAGGAAAATGGGCTGCATTTAAAAAAGAATGATTGCTTTATTGAAAAGCAATCACATACATGGTGGTCTGCTGATCCTAGCAGGCCACCATCCCCGCGATTTTAGTGATTCCTAGGGGGTCCAAAATTGCAACCTACCTCATTAATATTCATGGGGTAGGTCGATTTGCGATCCCTATGAATCGCTAAATGAAACTCTGAGTTCATACATTAAGAATAGCAATTACCTAATTGCGATTCGCAGGAAATCGCAATTAGGTAATCTCTATTCCTAATGTTGATTCACGTGGCCCTAAAGTGTGACTGTAAGGGTGAGTGTGTGCTTGTGTCAGTGACTGTATAGGTGAGTGAGTGTATGTGTTAGTATCTGTATAAGTGAGTGTGTGAGTACCTGCCTGGGTGAGTGAGTGGCTGTGTGAGTGACTGTATGGGTGACTGAGTAGGTGTGTGAGTAGCTGTGTGGGTGACTGACTGAGTAGCTATATGAGTGGGTGTGTAAGTGTCTGTAGGACTGGATGTGTGAGTGGCTGTATTGATGAGTGAGTGGGTGCATGAGCGGGTGTATGGGTGAGTTAATGGGTGTGTGAGTGACTGTATGTGTGAGTCACTATGGATTAGTGAGAGGGTTTGTGAGTGCTTGTGTGGGTCTGTGAATGGGTATGCATTGTGTGGCAGTGGGTGTTGGAGACATTCTATGGGTGTGTGAGTGGGTGCATGAGTGGTTCTGTGGATGATGTCATCAGTGAAGTCATTTGAGAACCAACACACTTTCAGAAGGGGGGAAAGAGTAAATTCCTAACCCAATCTCTCCTGGATAAACTGTATACACACAAAAGGAGGTAGGAATGTAGTTACATGCTTATTTAGTTTAAGTGGCATCTGCCCTGTGTTTAAAAACTGCCCTCACCCACAAATTGTGGCATGCTTCATCATTGGGCTTGCTAACTGACACCCCTGTGTCGGATAATCCAGTAATAAAGCAAAAAGGGCGGATATATCCGAGCTAGTTTTAGACTTCTCAATCTGCACATTTAATTTTCTTGATCCCTCATTAATTTTTTCTGTGTTTGTATTGTCTTCCCCTTCCGTTTGCTCCACCCCAGGCGTTGATCTGCGCAGGGGTGTTAGTTAGCAAGAGTGAGGTAGTAGGACTACAGGCCAAAATATCCTGAGGGTGTTCGTGTAATCAAGTCTCGCACAATCCTGATGTTTATGTTGTCGAACAAACGCACAGTTTTTACTGAGAAAGTGTAAGCCGTACGACATGGCGCCGCCAACGTTCTAGCTTGGGTTCTTAATTAATGGATCGCTCGAGTAGTTTTCTTTTCTATACCCAAAGATGCCTACTCACCTCTTACCTGGAGACGTCCCTGGTGTTAGGGAAAAATCCTCCTCAGCTGAGTAGGGAACCCCTATGTATTGGCTGTAGGTTGTTCAAGTTTGAACCTTTCAAAGGATCACCCCATAGTGGTACCCTCTCTGAATTCCACATATTCATATGACTGACGAAGCAGCAATTAACATACCAGCAAACGGCAGACATGCAGTTACTCAGATGCTGCAACAACTTGGGCTACCCCTTGCGGGTGGTGACATTACCTTCGTGGTTGAGGGACACAAAGCATTCAGGACAGAGGTATTCTATTCATGGGTTACATTCCCAGCAGCAGATGATCGCACAAGACTTTTTCACGTTTACACTGCAGTTGAAGTTCCAGATAACTACACAGCTTACAAAGCACTACAAATACCACTAACATACCAAGAACATCAAAATTGGTTTGTAGGCGCCCTACCATATACTACAGATGAAATTAGACTAGCTCCCCTTAGCAATGAGGGAACAACATGGCCAGTCTTAGCTGGTTACACACCACATCCAGATATCACAAATCTGACCGCACCACAACTACGTACATTGCACACAAGTTTAGTCAGTACATACAGATGTTTAACACAGTTCGTTATGTGAACAATGACAATAAATACTGCAAGGGCTTCTCAAGCTGCACTACCACAATTGGCTACACCTGGCATTAGTCCAGTAACCATCAATGTAGTCATGGGTAAAATTCCCACCAGACGGTGAGAGATTCTGTTCTGGGTTTCACAAACAACAAATCAGCTTGAAGCAGTGTTTCTCCATACGGGACCCCAGGAAAAAAACAGAATTCTCACAATATGCTTGCCAATGGGGATGGCTCCCTCTGTGGAAGACTGCGCCAATTTGGGTACAGTCTTTGCTGCAGTATATACCAGAACACATGGTACACCCCCATTAACTGTTTTGCCAGAAGTGCTTAAACAGATCAAAAATGAGTACAGGGCAGCCCCTGCCCTGGATTTTGGGATGAAACTGATGGGCAGCTTTGCCGCAGTATCCGCCACAATGTTGAGTAACATTAAAGGGTAAGCAGCAGCGTTGGTTATACGCCAGTGACTCACAAATTTGGCTCCAAGACAACAGGAGCACAAATTACAAAAAATTATCGAAGAAACCTATGCAACAGTAGGTAGAGATGATTTGGGAGCCAGACCCAGTAAACCACAAATTAATTCTGAAAAGGATAACTTGAAGCAGGCATCAGATTCTTCAACTAAGAAGAAGTGGGATAATGAGAAAAATAAGGAAAAACCTAAAACACAGGGTGGATTTCCCTCACAGGAGGCCCCTGAAAAACTCAATAATCTGTGTAACTTTGATAATATTAAAATGCATGACATGTATCAGGATACGTATACACGTTCATCTTGTTCCTCTCAGGAGTCATCCGAAAAACACTCGGAGAGAGGAGGACGATCAGAGCGCAGATGAGAGGAGTATGTGAAACCGAAGAAGGACTCACAAAGCTCTTCTGACTACATAATAAAAAAGAAAGACAAACCTAAACAGTCCAAGCCTCAATTCAGACAGAAGAAGGTAGCTGGGATTAAAGTCAAGCATGGCACGGATATTCGGAACACTGCTTCTGAGCGGGGGAGTGTGCTCTGACCATGCTGGACAGCGTGGCAGAAGCCATGATAGTTCGCCGGAACCTGATGGATTGTCTGGTGGCAGTAGCATTAAGCGACTATATCCAGGTGGAAACACCAGATACATGAGTGAGTGTCCCGATTGTTTATACGAAATGCAACTCCAAATGTAGGGGGATATACAACATCCAAAATGATGTTCTCTGTTTGGGAGAACTTGTCATTCTGCTTCGACATCCTCTTGGCCGAAAAGGATTGGCCACCAGAGTTTGTCATGGACTGCCCAAAGGAAAAAATGGTAATCTTACCTGCTTTCTCCAACCCTGTTCTAGAATCAGTTAAACATTCATACCCCAAGAAGTGAGCATTAGCACAAGCTCCAGCGTTACACAGCAACTATGTAGTGAGGGATCACGGTTCCCTTTATCACATCATACCTGTGAGGTCAACCCCACAACCACAAAAACAATACCCCTTTAAAAATAAAGCTAAACAGGTTAGAGATATCCTCATGGAACTTGAATACCAAGGTGTAATAGAAAGTTGCACCTCTCCTATGAATAATCCCTTGTTTCCAGTAATGGAACCATTCATATCGCTTAGTGTTAGATTATAGACATTTGAACACTGCTACATGTACATTCGCTGTACCAAATGCACACAGCACAGCACTAATGAACAATGTAGTATGTAAAAATTACAAAACAACACAAGCTATCTCCAAATTATTTTTCTGCCAAAATATAGCGCCTGAAAGCAGGTATTTGACAGCATTCAGCGCTCTTGGTTCTCAAAAACAGTTAGGTCGATTGCCACAAGGGTACAGGAATATCCCAGGATTGTTTTTTGCCCACGTTACAGAACTTTTACAAGAATTTGACGACAAGTCGTTGTCCTCTGTCGATGACATATATTTGATGGATGATGACCTATCAAGATTGCATAGTTTGGGATTTGCTCACATGGGCTACTAATTTAATTTCAAGAAATCAAAAATTGCCTATCTCAGTGTCCTATTTTTTGGGATACAATTTGTCAAGTAAAGGCAAAAGTCTAGCGAAACATTTCTTGGAGAAGTGTGTGCTTCTACAACCACCAAACAAATTGAAAAAGCTCCAATCAATTGTGGGTTTCCTAAATTTTGGCCGAGCTTGCATTCCAGATTACCCAGAACGGGTTAAACCATTCTACGACTTGATTCATCCATACTTTCAAAGCACATATTGGACAACTGAACACACACAGATACTATGTTCAGTACAAGCTGACATGCTAGCTTCAAAACACTTACACACACGTGTAAACACCACAGACGTAGTTATCTGTATAATTATGGGTGCATCAGGATATACCTTCCTCACAGTCAACGAAGGAAACACGGTACATATTGCTTATAAATTGAACTTATACACAAATGCGTTTTGCACCAACAGAATAAATACTGACGGTGGTGCAGCCTGCTGTGGTCAGGGAAAGATCATTGGCTCAGGGGAAACTTATGATTGTTGCGACTCTGGTTCCAGCCTTAGAGAGTGTTACAAAGACCAGTGTTCCCAACGTGAAAGCCTTACATCACGATGGATACAATGGGCCAACTCACTCACTGGAACAGATGTAGACTACATATTTCACTTTACAATACAAACACAAGTATATCTGCAATATGAACATGAATATCATCTGCCTAATGAGGTCTTGACTCTTGATCAGTAAGATTACATCATCTAAACTGAAGGTCCTGCCCAGTCAGCCATAGGGACCAATCATCAATACTCTGCCTCATGCATCGCAGTCAAAGGTCATGTTCAGGATGGAGAGTTCCACCCTGAAAAAACCTATACGCTGTCACTTGGTGACTCCACAGTGTAGATGGCTGAACTCAAAGATCTAATTCTGGCACTTGAGAATATGGATCCCGGACTCCCCACACTCATAGTGTATGATTTGTATTATTGTGTCCAATCTTACAATGAGTACTTACACTAAAGGATCCAGAATGGATTCAGAGATTCCAAAGGGTGCACGATAAAGCACAAGTTGCTTTGAGGACAGGTGGCCAAGCTAAAAGCATGCTTGCCACAGACTCATGTGATTCACACCTAGAGTCATCAGCGTGTAGGAATACACGTTGCAGGGAATTCCATGGCTGATGAAGCAGCAAAAGCAACATTGCAAACTGCTGCAGCTGTTTACCTGGACCACTGCAGCCCTTTATAATCAGATGGGGCTTACAAATACATCTTGGTAGCAGTAGATTCTTGCTCTCGATTCCCATAGGTTTGGCCACAGCGATCGTCTGATGCCCGAACTGTTATAAAAGATCTGCAAGTCTTTATCGGACATGCGCAGTAGCCACATTCCATTCGTACAAAGGTCTGGCATTTCCCTCTAGGGCTTACAGAGACACAATGGGAAAACTAGGTGTGACTGTTAGGTATTCCTCCCTCTGTCATCCTGAGGGAAACACGATAGTGGAGAGGAAGAACCGGGACTTAGCGCAGTCTTTAACAGCTAGGGTATTAGGTTCAGATTGCAGTTGGGTTCATCACCAATATGGGTCCAGAGAGCCCTCAACAATCTGCCTAGAAAATCCCTGGGTGGTTGGACTCCCTATGAGATCTTGTTCAGGGTAAGATGTGGGTTCCAGACCATGACAGTCCTAGGACAGTGGTGGCTGAAACACCATTTGATATCAGTGAATGTTTGGATGTTTTACAGGATCTGAACAACTTCTGAAAAGCTCAGAGCAACATCCAGCAGAAACGTTTAACCACTGGAAAAGTAAAGGACGCACCAACAACTGCTGGTTGGATTCCACAGAACGATGATGTGGTCAGAGAGAAGATTGTGGACAAGAGCACCTGTACCTGTCCTGACTGTTGAAGGTACCAGAACTGTACTTTTACCACCCCTTGCTGGCTGCAAAAACAAGAGATTTGTGTCAATAGATCGCATTAGACCACATCATGTCGCCGATTCTACTCGGTAGGTACCTGCCTTCTATCGCTACCCTACAGGACGTCCAGATGGAAACTTTAAACAGCGATGAAGCTTCTCCTCCCCAGCTGAGGGAGGTTAACACTGAAGTATCGCTTCTACCTGTTACACCAACAAATGCCATACAATCAGCATGTACGGAAACTAAAATTTCAATTTTTAAACCAGACACTGATGGTGTCTACATTAACGTACGGACATTTGAGTCAACTTCCAGTTTTAAACAGCGTCTAGAGCTGCCCAAAATAGATCGAATAGTGTCTGGCTTCTTAGTCGACTGATGACTTTTCTTTGGATTCGCCAGACTCACCACCTCCCCGAGGTAGGTGGTGTAAATTGTACATTTGGTTGAAAAAGACGTACTTTGTCTCTCCATAGATATACCTTTGGATTACAACTTTGTTACTTTTCCTCTTCCTTTGGATTGGTTTTGTGACAGTCTTTTTCCTTCTACTGAATGGACACTATCTCCCAGAACGCTCTGCTGTTGAACTGATGAATTTGGTTTTAACACCCAATTCTTCATCATATAAGCCATTTGACAAAAGAGTTTCTTTTGCAAGAGATACAGACTGGATGACAGGCAATTTTTCCAGCAGAGGGTTCAAACCCCTCACTGTACTCAACAACATCAACAGCAGGCAAGATCGCACTACCACCCTCGTAAGCCATCTGGGGGAACAGATTGCAACAGCAATCTGCATTCACAAGAAAACCTCCTGCTAAGCAATGAGTCTTCACTTCTCCCGTCTCTGTTACCTGCTCTGGTGGGAGGAAGTATCACCAATCACCTAAAAGTAGAATGTTATAACAAAAGACAAATGGGTCTTGAATATTGTTCAGAATGGATATTCTCTTTGGTTGAAGTCCCCTCCTCCTGTTCCTCCGACAAAAACATCAAAATTTCAACAAGATCTGTTACAGAAAGAAGTCAGCATTCTGTTACAAAGCTGTGGAGGAGGTCCCGCATCACCAAAGGGGACTGGGGACTTATTCCTTTTACTTTCTAGTAAGAAAGAAAGGACCAAAACAGAAGTTCAGACCCATTTTAGCTCTATGAGTACTGAACAAATACGAAAAGAAAACTTCAGAATGCTGGCTCTACATCAGATCTACCCTCAGCTGCATCAAGGAGACTGGATGTGTTTGATCAATCTCCAAGAAGCCTACCTGATTTTGTCTCCCCTTTTTCCTTCTGTGCCCCTCGCTGCCCCATTGTCGTTGTGCCCGTGATTTTGTCTCCCCTTTTTCCTTCTGTGCCCCTCGCTGCCCCATTGTCATTGTGCCCGTGATTTTGTCTCCCCTTTTTCCTTCTGTGCCCCTCGCTGCCCCATTGTCATTGTGCCCGTGATTTTGTCTCCCCTTTTTCCTTCTGTGCCCCTCGCTGCCCCATTGTCGTTGTGCCCGTGATTTTGTCTCCCCTTTTCCTTTCTGTGCCCCCGCTACCTCTCGCCATTCCCGCCGCTGCATCCCCTGCGGCCCCGCCCCCTGACTGCCCATTCGCTGCCCCTGCCTCCCGCCTCCCAGCTGCTCCTCCCTCCCACCTCCCCATAAATGGCGGCGCGCGCGCGCCGCTGCCGCTGGCGCGCCGCTGGCGCGCCTAAGGCAAGCCCGTCTGCGCCCGTCCGCGACTGGACCGCGCCCAGCGCCAGAACCCCTGGATCCCACCGATGCAACACCACTCGACGGACCTACGACGCCGCCACACTCACCGCACTCAATGCCGGCCGGAACCCTGCCTGCTACCGAGCCTCACCGAGACGCACCCACGGACCCTTCACCTGCCAAACCTGCCGATTCACCTGCCCCCGGACGTGCACCACCTCCGCCAAGTCGAGCACCAGCAGCAACCACCTGAAATGCATCCTGCTGAACACCCGCTCCGTCCACAGGCACGCCGTGGAACTCTGGGACCTGCTCGACGCAACAGCACCGGACATCGCCTTCCTCACCGAAACCTGGATGAACGCCTCCTCAGCGCCCGACATCGCCATAGCCATCCCGGACGGATACAAGATCACCCGGAGGGACCGCGTCAACCAGACGGGAGGAGGCATCGCCATCGTACACAAGAGCACCATCCGCATCTCGACTAACTCCGACGAGACCTTCACCGCCGCCGAACACCTACACTTCCAGATACACACTGACCCCAAGACCACCCTCCGAGGCACCCTCATCTACAGACCCCGGGACCACGCACACTATTCAGCGAAGACATCGCAGACTTCATCAGCCCGCACGCCATGCCCTCCGCCGACTACATCCTCCTAGGGGACCTCAACTTCCACCTGGAGAACAACAACGACAGAAACACCACCGCCCTGCTGGACAACCTCGCCAACCTCGGACTCAAGCAACTGGTGAACACGCCCACCCACTACGCCGGCCACACGCTTGACCCCGTCTTCTCGTCCAGCAAGCACATCTCCTTCAGCCACGCCACCGGACTCCACTGGACCGACCACAGCTGCGTCCACTTCAGCTTCAGAAAGACTGCGACCCACCACCACCCGCAACAGGTTCCTCGCCGGAGCTGGAGCAAGATCACCGCCGAGCAGCTCACCGCCTCCCTCAGCCAGAACACACCCACCAACACAACGGACCCAAACGAAGCAGCCAGCAACCTCGCCAAGTGGCTGACCGCCTGCGCCGACGACCTCGCACCACTAAAAACCCTCCCAGCAGACCCGGAAGCAAGAAAACCCTTGGTTCACCAACGAACTCAAGGAATCCAAGAAGAACTGCCGCACTCTCGAGAAAACCTGGCGACTCGACCAGACCACAGACAACAGGACCGCCCTCAAACACGCCACCCGCAAACACCACCAGCTGATCCGTGCCACCAAGAAGTCGGCACTCAAAGAACGACTGGACAACAACGCCCATGACAGCAAGGAACTTTTCAGCATCGTCAAAGAGTTCTCCAACCCCAGCGCCGGAAACAACGACATCACCCCCTCGCAAGACCTCTGCAACTCACTCTCCGCGTTCTTCCACCGCAAGATCACCGACATACATAACAGCTTCGACGCACAAACCACGCACCCTACCGCCGAACCAACGCCCGCCACCACCACCCTCTGCAACTGGACCCCGATCAGCACCGAAGACACCACCCGCACGATGAACTCCATCCACTCCGGATCACCAACCGACCCTGCCCACACCACGTCTTCAACAAAGCCGACGCCACCATCGCACCCCATCTCCGGGACATCATCAACTCCTCCTTCCACACCGCCACCTTCCCGGAGAGCTGGAAGCACGCCGAGCTTACCGCCCTCCTGAAGAAACCAACGGCGGACCCCACCGACCTCAAGAACTACCGTCCCATCTCGCTCCTTCCGTTTCCGGCCAAAGTCATCGAGAAGACCGCCAACAGACAGCTTGCCGCCTTCCTCGAGACGAATGGATCCCTTGACCCCTCGCAGTCCGGGTTTCGGGCCAACCACAGCACCGAGACCGCCCTTATCGCAGCCACCGACGACATCAGAACCCTAACCGACAACGGGAAACAGCTGCCCTCATCCTCTTGGACCTCTCCGCGGCGTTCGACACCGTCTGCCACCGCACCCTAGTGAAGCGCCTCAGCAACATCGGAATCCGAGAGAAAGCACTGGAATGGATCATCTCGTTCCTCGCCGGTAGAACCCAGAGAGTCCGCCTCCCCGTTCAGATCCGAAGCCACCGAAGTCATCTGCGGCGTTCCACAAGGATCTTCACTCAGCCCAACCCTCTTCAACGTCTACATGAGCCCCTCGCAGCCATCGCACGCCAACACAACCTCAACATCATCTCCTACGCCGACGACACCCAGCTGATCCTCTCCCTCACCAACGACCCCACCACCGCCAGAGCCAACCTACACGACGGGATGAGAGATGTCGCCGACTGGATGAGGAACAGCCGCCTTAAACTGAACTCAGACAAGACGGAAGTCCTCATCCTGGGCTCATCACCCTCCGCCTGGGACGACTCCTGGTGGCCCCCGGCCCTGGGCACCGCGCCCAAGCCAACGGACCACGCACGCAACCTGGGCTTCATCCTGGACTCCTCCCTGTCGATGACCAGACAAGTCAACGCCGTCTCATCTTCATGCTTCAACACCCTGCGCATGCTCCGCAAGATCTTCAGATGGATCCCCACTGAAACCAGGAAGACCGTCACCCAGGCACTCGTCACCAGCCGACTGGACTATGGGAACACCCTCTACGCCGGAACCACAGCCAAACTTCAAAAAGACTCCAGCGCATCCAGAACGCCTCCGCACGACTCATCCTGGACATCCCCCGACACAGCCACATCACCGGACACCTGAAAGACCTGCACTGGCTCCCCGTCAGCAAGAGAATCACGTTCAGACTCCTCACCCACGCACACAAGGCCCTCCACGACCTGGGCCCAAAGTACCTCAACGACCGCGTGACCTTCTACACGCCCACACGCCAGCTACGATCAACCAGCCACGCCCTCGCCACCGTACCACGCATCCGCAGAACCACCGCCGGAGGAAGATCCTTCTCCTACCTGGCAGCCAAGACCTGGAACTCCCTCCCCACTCACCTTCGGCGAACCCAGGACCATCTCTCCTTCAGGAAGCAGCTCAAGACCTGGCTGTTCGAGCAGTAACTTACCCCCTCCCCCAGCGCCTTGAGACCCTCCCGGGTGAGTAGCGCGCTCTATAAATGCCGTGATTGATTGATTGATACCTTCACATCCCAATTTCCATAAAACACCAGACATTTCTCAGTTTAAAAGTAGAATCTTGACACATCCAGTACAAACTCCTACCGTCGGCCTAAAATCGGCTCCACGAACACTCTCCAAATGTTTGGCCGTGATCGCAGAATACTTGAGAAAAGAGCAGATCGCTGTCTATCTTTACCCGGACGATTAGCTAATAAAAAGTTCATCACCACCAGAGACAGAGCAGCATTATCAGATATTTGTCAAAATATTAACCAATCTGGGTCTCCAGATCAACTTCAGAAAGTCTTCAGTATGCCCAGTTCAGAGCAGCACTGGATACACAATCTGCAAAAGTGTATCCTTTGGAGGAGAGACTATTATCAATTATTCTGAAGTGAAGTGTTGCAATCCTCTACAGGCTCGCAATCCATCAGCGAGACAAATCGTATCTCTACTGAGGTCAGTGGTGTCTTGCATCTTCATAGTCTCTCACGCAAGACTACACAGGAGATCTCTGCAGCTATTCTTTAGAGAACCAGTGGAATCAACTTTCCTACGGCTGGGAAGACAAGCTGAGTCTATCGCAGGCTGCAAGTCAATCTCTCCCATGGTGGTCTCAACAGAAGAACCTGCTAGTGGGGGTACCATTCCATCAGAATGAACCAAGCCAAACACGAATCACAGATGCTTCTCTCCTGGGATGGGGTGCACTTATGGGCTATCTGCAGACCCAAGGAATTTGGTCAGACAAGGAAAAGACTTATCACAACAATATGCTAGAATTGACAGCACTTCATTTGGCTCTAAAATCTTTCTTCCTATCGATAACAAACTCTCTCCTTGTTGAAATCATCAATACGACAGCGATGCATTTCCTGAACAAGCAGGGAGGGACTGATTCCCGTCCTTTACCTCTCGAAGCTCAAGCCATTTGCAAATGGGTAATAGCCAGGAATTTAACCATATCAGCCACTCATCTACCAGGGGTTCGAAATACCCAAGCAGACTCTCCCAGTTGTTGTTTTCATGAAATTTACGACTGGATTTTAAACGACAGGGTTTTACAAAGCATTTTTTTAAGGACGACAGATACCCACAAATAGACTTTTTTGCAGACGCAAACAACAAAAAATGCCAAAACTACGCATCCAGATTTGTCAAACCAGGGTCAAACAGGAAATCGCTTTTGATAAATTGGTCAGGGAAATTTCTCTACGCATTTCTCCCTATTCCTCTCATACCAACAGTGATTGTCAAACTGTACCAAGTCCTGGACCAGGATGACACTGTTAGCACCAAAATGGTCCTCGTCATTGGTGTTCCTCAGGCCTTCCACACCTGTCAGAATGACTACACAGGAGATTACCGTGCAGACAGGATCTCGTGTACAAGTTCGGAGGACAGATACTGCACCACAATCTTTCATCACTGAACTTGATAGCATGGTTCCTGAATTCCTCCAATGTGCGCACTTAGGTCTTTCTCAAGACTATGGACATTTTAAGAGAGGATAAAAGACTGTCCACTAGAAAATCAAAAGCCTTTAAGTGGAAAGGGTTTTATCTATGGTGCATTCAGAACAAACATAATCCAATTTTGTGCCAAGAAGATGTGTTTATTCCGTATCTTCTTCATTTAGCTAAATCTGGCCTAGGAATTTCTTCTGTTAAGGTGCATTTTGCGGCTTTCACGGCCTGTAGGAAATCTCCATCACAGACATCTTTCTTTAAAATGCTAGTAATCAAAGACTTTTTAGAAAGTGTTCCCTCCAAATAGATCACCCTCTCCTCCATGGGAACTTAATGTTGTCCTTTCCAAATGTATCCCCCATTTGAACCTACCCATAAAGTCTATTTGCAGCATCTCTCATGGAAAGCGACTTTTCTGGTGGCCATCACTTCAGCACGCAAGGTTAGTGAGATTCAGGAACTATGCTTTGAAGAGCCATTCACTCTTTTTCATAACAATAGATTTATGATGAGAACTCATCCCAACTTCCTTCCAAAAGTAGTTTCAGACTTCTACGTTAATCAAAACATCTCTTTTGCCAAGTGTTTTCCGTAGTCCTTCTACTCCAGCTGAAAGGGCTTTACACTCTCTTGATGTGAAAAGGGTTTTGAAGTTCTACCTAGATAAAACCAAAGATATTAGGAAGTCAGATCACCTCTTCATTAATTATGACCCAGTGAGAACAGGTTTGGCATTATTAAAACAGGCTATATCTAGGTGTATAGTTTACTGTATACTTCTCTCTTATCAACTAGCCAAGAATTCATTACCTAGGAGACATAAAGCACATTCTACTAGAGGAAAGGCTGCTACTGCAGCTCTTTTAAGAAAAATACCTATTTCTCAGATATGCAAAGCTGCCACATGGAGATATGTACATACTATAACTAGGCACTATTGTCTAGATTCAGATTCTAGAGCAGATACTCAAGTAGGGCAGGCTTCTTTGTGGAATCTTTTCAGGTAGTTGTTGAAGCTGTTGTTGCTTCATGTTTGCTTCTTGTGGGATGGGCTTGCTATTCTGTTCAGTGCTTATGACTATTGATGAGGATCCCCTGGAAGAGAAGGAAACATTTCTTACCTATGATCCTAGTTTTCTTCCAGGGGAATCTTCATCAAAGTCGTAAGCAACCCTCCTACCTCCCCGGACAGAAATTACACAGCTCTTAACACATTCTTCACCCAGGATTCCTTGTCGCTGTAAAAATGACCTGACCTAACTGTCACTTGTGGGGCATGATGGGATGCAGGGGTACTGTGAGACTCTTAAAGGCACGGTGTCCGTTTTCTTTGCTCATGCTTTGAATAGCTGCCTATTGGTTAACAATGTCTCATATTCCCTTTCCTTTTCCTTTTCCTTTTAATAAAGGTTTGTGAAAGATTTTCTATTGGCATCTTTTTATGAATGTTATAATACTGTATGATGGGGTACTTTTTAAAATGAAAATTAAATGTAATCTGGTCATTTTTAGCCTGTCTTTAGGCTTCATATATATATATATATATATAGTACTACGTACCCGGCTTTCACACACATATATATATATATATACCCTCGGAGCACTTTTCAGTATATATATACATCTATCACCACTTACTGATTGATGGCACTTCTTTCAGCTTCATCTGTATTGGATGGATTACATCATATCATTCATATAAGCAAGAATGTAGAATTGGATTGAATAATAGTACTTCACTATACAACCCAGCAGCAATAGTCCTTTGGAAAATGTTTGAGCAAAAAAAGTGAAAAAACATTTGCGGGGAAAATTCCAAAAACTTTGAAAATGATTTTATTGTAACATTTGTTGCACAAAAATTCAGAGAATAAGTATAATTTTTGTGGCCCTTTATCTGTCTTTCCACCAACCTTTGCGTGGCGGGGTCCTTGCCATGAAAAGGTTAGCAGAAAAGCAGGTAATAATTCCCAGGGCGGTGCCCATGCCGCCACCGCCACCATTGACTGCCGCTGTCCACACCGCCGCCACCACGGGAGCTCCTATCTTGGCGTTGCGTCGGTCGTGAGGCGGTCTCCCCACTTGCATTTAAATATGGTGGTCAGCGGTCGGACCACCTGAATGCAACAGCGGTCTCCAGAACGCCAAAGTCATAATCGGGCCCTTAAAACGCTAAGCTCGACACCAAGAGAAAAGCTTAATTTGAGTTTCAAAGATGGTTCACACTATTGTTTCTTGTAACATATGTGCCCGCACGGGCGCGCTCACTAACTTCCCCCAGCGCGCACACACTTTTGCAGAGCACGCTCTTCACTGCTCATGCAAGAGACTGTTCGTCAGCCACTGGATTTAAAAACATGATCAGGACTGAAAAATTGTCACTTTCTTGGATATGAAGTGAGAGGAGCAGTGGCAGCAAGCTTACAAGGTTGTGCGGACGTGCAGAATGCATGTAAAAGGACTTCCAGGGTCTTGCTCTACACTGTAATTGTAATTGTAAATTGCATTTAAATAGCTCTTACTACCCCTGACAAGGCATCAAAGTGGTTTTTGGCGAGTAGCACGCTACTCCGGAACTCAAAGAGGATTAGTGGTGAATTAGTATAGGGAAATATGAAATTTATTTGAGGGATGGACATGTGAGTCTGTTATTTGGGTTGAAAAGGGTAGTGGAGGGATAGAAGAGGGAGGGTAGCGCGTTGTACCCCTGATGAGGCATCAAAGCACGTTTCAACTAGTAGCACGCTACTCCGGAATCCAAATAGGATTAGTGGTAAATTAGTATAGAGAGATATGAAACTAATTTTAGCTGTGGACATGTGAGTCAGTTGGATTGAAAAGGATAGCGGAGGGATAGAAGAGGGAAGGGCCTAGAAAGTGTTTATTTGGAGATCATAACAGCAGGAGGAGGTTTGGGATGAGTAGAGGAGGGGGGAAGAGTCAGAGGGAATGGTTTAGAAAGGCTTGTTTGGGAGATCTAAATAGTAAAAGAGGTTTGAGATGATGTAAGGGAGGGGTAGAGTAGGTAAGAGTCTAGAAAGGGTTATTTTGGGTATCATAGTAGTCAGAGAGGGAAGGTAGAAGATATATTGAGAGCGGTATAGGGTGAGAAATAGGGTAATGCATTGGAGAGAGTAGTAGAATGAAGTTTGGGATGGTCAGATTGGAGGTAGAGTATATATTGAGAAAGGTATAGGGTGAGATATAGGGTAGTGCATTGGAGATGCTGAATTCGGAGTGAAGTAATAAATATAAGTATACATAAGTCCATGAAAGGTATATATGTATAAGGAAGGTAATATATCTAGATTTAAGTTGTATTTAATAAACTCAGACTTTCAAGTGTTGCTGTACTTCGGCCTCGTTCCTTTTTATGGTCATGCAATTCCTCTGTAACTTGCAATATCCCTTACAATGTAGGACTTGGTGTACTTTAGCCCATATATATCAACCCATATCAGCACAGTAGCAATAGGAGCAGTCTCAGTCAAACCAATTACTCTCAAGACAATAAAATGCCAAACACCAAAGCTTAGAGAGTCTGTCCAGATGTCAATATTTACCACAGAAACCTTTACAAAGCCAACATGCATAAGATTAACAAGTACTTTTGGGCACCTGACAAGCAAATAAAGCAGTCCACTAGAGACCAAAAAGGATCCTCAAAATAGGAAACAAATGTATGAATGGTAATGGTGAAAAACAATAACAACTTCATCAAAATCGTGATAAATGTAATGTCTTACAACAAGACTGTGGTTTTGTTAAGCCAATAGCAATAATGCCCCGACATAAACATATCTCAAATGAGAAAAGTTGGTGCCGCTTAGTAAATGACAGCTACCCAGAATAACAATTCCCACGTCACCACCAGCAGCACTCTACCCAAAAGAGAATCAGTCTCTCCAAATTTGGGCAATCACTCCAGGGTAGGGGTAAATAAATGTCTCTTTTCTAGAGACGAAGAACTACGCAATAAGCAATACAATTTTACACTGCACAAGTTTTGCCACAGTGGATCACAGCACTTGTAGCAGGCAGCTGTTAAAAATGCTGATTGCTCTATTATTTTTGGGGGCATGCAAGGACTTGGCAGCAATAGCTTCCAGGAGCCCAGTTAAAAAAAGTATCTATTGCTGGCAGTGGCACTGATAAAACTTAAAATACGGTATCTGTTGGAAAGCGCTGGATAAAACAGCCCCAGGTTTACACTATCTAAAACTGATGAAAATAAACTGTGGATTCTGTCTGTTACTAAAATCTAATCAAATCCTTTATGAAATAAGCGCAAAGCATTTAAGCACAAATCATTAACCTTTGATGGCAGAAACAGGTACCAGTCTATTGGCTGAATTGCACTGCATGAAACTGGAAAATCTAGGACCAATCCCTGCTTGACCAAATTGCGTGATCCTAGGCAAATACATTATTTCACAGAACATCCTTATTGGTCGTTATCACAAATGAGAACAGTTTCAAAGACTTGAGTTCAAGATGTGCAATCTACAAAAAGCTTGTGTTTGATTTATTAGCCTATAAAGTTGTCCCATCTTTAGTAAGACTCTAGTCCATGTATACTGCATACATGACAAATGACTTGCCTGCATTGTCATCAGTGCTGGGGCAGGAATGTTTGTCAGTTCATGTTTAAAAACTCACACTTTTAATAAATACTTTTCAAATAAACTAATCTGCCAAGGTGAAACACTTCTGCATGTTAAAGAAATACACTTACTTGAATCTTGAAGACAAATTATCACATTCTAACATGATGTTTGTAGCACACTTTACATGTCAAATGTTTTGAGGGCTTGTCTCGTCATACGCACTTGGAGCCAGTGCCTACCTTGGGCTCATCTCTCCCTGGTAATCTGATGGCCCTCCCACCGCTGCGCACTCCTTTCTCTGCTGTAGGCTGATGACAGTTGTTAATTTGTGCTCCCTCCTCTTCCATTGCACAGAGCATCCACTCAGCCTATTTCATGATGTCTCAAGCGTTCTGCCAGCGAAAGGAGAAATCATACTTGTCACCTTGACTTTAAGTGGGAGGAAAAACGTGGGGAATTTCTAAAACGGGCATGGCAAAAAGAAGTGTAACTGTTACTGTGGTTTGTTGAAGGCGCGTTGGTCTTCAGAATGCCACAATCACCCGCTCACCTGTAAGATCTGCTTTTTTATTTAATTTCTCCCTGTCGCTGTTTAAGGCGCTGTGTACCTCCTTCTCAATCTTTTCGATATAATCATAGTTACAATGGCTCCATTGCTCTGTGCGCTCTGCAGAGGAGCAACAGTTGGATGCACAGTATTCTGAACACTTTTCTGACCCACTGAAAGGTATTGTGCAACTCTTTCGCATCAATCTCAACTTCAAAGCTCTCCATCTTGGCCCATAATAAACACCCACCTATATGCTGAGTTTGCATGGATACAAAAATCCCAGCATATAAAAACAATTACAGCAAGTGCTGACTTGAGGTGTTTGAACTGACATATGACGAGTAGGCCGGTGTGTATTAATGCAATTTTATTACACTATCAACTTTACATTAGGCCTGACACAAGTAGAAATCCATGCTTGTGTATGTCGAAAGTGCAATATTAACTAATGTCTATGCAATATGGCAGGCTCAGTTAAAAGTGACATAATTAACATTGTGTTTTTGAATTTAGTAGCGAGGAATACATTTTTTTTGTATTTGTATTTAGGAACTGATCCCAATGGCGAGTACTGAAACATAATTAATTAATTCACTGTACTGTGGGTTACAAAATGATACACTTCTCATGATGATCTAAACACTGCATAGCCCCTTTTACGCAACCCGCCTACTTGTAGGATTTCACCCCATAATCAAGTCACAAGTAGAGGTGTCTTATGCAGATTTTGAATTAGCGACACCCAATTTTTCGCTTCAAGGATTCCAAGCAAAAGCTCTTAATAATTTCAAAGTCAGGGGCCAGTACCTTTTAAACTTAACTTAGACCGCCCAAGTCAAGCAGTTCTCAATCACAGACATGCTTTGCCCTATTTGGGACTCCCTAGTGTGATGAGACAATGCGTTCACCTGTGGTCCCAGCTTTATGGTGGATCAGCAGATTGTAACACCATTCAAGAGAGTGGTATAGTGGGTCTGTCTAGGAGGGTACACTGATGGGGTTGCCGAACAGATTTAATAAGAAAGTGTGTAATGTGGAGTTCAAGATCCACAGACCTAGCAATCATTGAGATCTTGGATTCAGTGAAGAAGGAGAGCCTGGGGAGAGGGGACTCAGGGCCGGTAGGGGACCAGACTTGGAGGTGCGGGGGTAGCATGGCCCGAAGGAGAAAGGAAAGCAGAAGAAAAACAAATGAAGCCATGCCAAAAGCCCGTACTCCTACCTGGCCATGATCACCCTCATGATGCAGAACTTCACGGAAAAGAGGCTCATGCTCTTCTAGGTAAGACGTACCCCTCAGCCCCAGCCGGAGAAGTGTGGCTCAATGGTTAGAGCGGCAGACCCTGATGCAGAGATCTGGCCCGGGACCAGGGTTCAATTCCCGCCTCGGCGGGTCTTGGGCTCAATTTCCTCGGACCTGATAATTCTCGCCTCGGTGCCTATTCTAATCATGGGTCCCACTCTGCAACTCTGGGCAATAGCTTGCTTAATCTCCACAACGGCCCCAACAGCGCTGGGATGCCTGGCTTCACCCTGGGGGTGCCCAGGAGTGGACATTTCACAGGGAAAAGCCAGGAAGGGTTCCACAGCGGTATGCGTACAGCGCCTGGACACCCCTTTGGGGGTATGGGTGCGCTTTACAAGTACAAATTTCATTTCATTTCATCTTAGTTAGTCCCTTATGACGTGTTGCCATTAGGCTCACTTTGAGGAATGTTTTCTTGTTGCATGCAGTTGAAGCTCATACCACCACCCAAAACCCCCTACTCCGGGGCCATACAGGCTGCAATAACCAGCTCTAACCCTTCCAGGTCATTGTCACCAGGACACCACTTTTCCTTCAGTAAAATCTTACAGTGGTAGAATCTGCAAAGTCCTGTCCTTTTCTAAACCTGGGGTGTAGGTGCCACTAGAGTAAACAATTAATGTCATGACGATGTGTATCTACATTGCAAAACTGTCACAAGACCTTATTAAATGGAGCTTTATTTGTGAAGTGCACCTTTTTCCACTGTCGTTGTAAACAAAGGTTTGGAGAAGCGATTGCCACAGATTTATATAGCTGAGTGCTGTGTTTGTGCCAGTTCCTTGGTGCACATAGACTTGGCTGCAGCACACAGAGATCTTACAATGCTGCACAGAAAGTGAAACACTCTCATACCTGTTTGAATAATGAAGTTTTTGTTCACTATAATACTATAGTCTGCTATTCTTGTCTACCCCGGTAGAAAGTCTGATAAGCCCCCCACCCCCAGCAAAGGAATTCTCCCCCATTAGTTTTCAGCGAAAGTAGGTTAAACCATTCTGTATGGCCTGTCTCCACTCCATTGACTGTCACAAAGTTCCTCTCTAGCTTTTCACACTCTGTTCCTAACTTATATAACATTATCTGACTCTCTATTCATTATAAAAGTCATGGCGCTGTGTATGTTTCTCCTATTGTATCTCGTTTGTTTGTTTTACATCTTCATATTCTTCTTCTGCTAACCATTGCCTGGTGATTTTCCCAGTGGGAGTACTATTCTCCTTATTTTACTCCATTTATATTTAATATTTTAGCCAGGCTTTATCCATATTTGACTGTTCTTCCTTGTATGCTACTTCTAATGGCTTGTTTCTGTGTTGGCCCCATTGTCAGACTTGGAATCCCCAGTAACAATGTTAATATAGCAGTGTACATTTACACTCAGTAACATTGAACTTGATACTAAACCTTTCCATCCACATCATTATAAATGACCCAAACTCCAGCCAATCTAAGGCCACCAACCTCAGCTGTTCCCCCTGCCAAGGTTTTCCAACTGCCAGATTTTGTACCACACGTTCAGTATGAAGTAAACTATGAGGAACATAACGGAGACAGCCACTGCTGCTTCAGCACCTGCGAAGGGGGAGCGCTCGGAGCCTCTGGTCGCTCGGATCGTGCTGTTGTGGGTAAGTCTGATTTATGGGCCAAACTGCCCAGGGGGAGTAGGGGGGACTTGCATGCCATATAGCGCTTTAGCCCTGGAACATTTTTTACTTTCATAAAGAGTCTGAGCGAGACTCCTGAGACTCACAGTACTAGTGGAACTTAACCTGAATGTAATAGCACCTATGACGTAAAGACGGAAAACAATCTTCAGCTTCTCTAACATGCTGCATTGGATGCCTCTTTTTAGACCCAAGGTTCAATTACAGGTGGACGGTGCCTTGCAGTGATTCTAGCTGATACAGACACAGCGTGATTGTTAGGAGAGCTTTAAACCAGGCAACCATTTGGAGGATAGATATGACAATAACATATGGGTAACCCCTTTTTTGACCTTACTAGCAGTTTGCACTTTTTATGTCCAACAATCAAAGCACAGAGGCAACAGCGTGGCCAATCTCACAGGCAGGCTCAGCGCTGAAGAGGAAATCAATCCACTAAATTTGATTCAAAATGAAGAAGAGTCTGAGTTTTACAACAGCACCTGCTCCTTATTTCACCTACAAGTGCAAAGCAGGACCCAATATTTTCTGGAAAACTGACAGGGGATAACAACAGACGAATGGGTCTTAGACATTGTCAAGCATGGTCATACCCTGACGTTTCTAGATAAATCTCCTTATTTACTCCAGTATTGGAACTTTCATAGATTCACATGCTTGACTCATTCTCCGTCGTCATGATGGGAGTCCCCGGTACTTTAAAATAGTAGTAGCAGTATTAGTACACTGATAGGTATAGACTAGAAAAGACCTAGGCCTCTTAGTTTATTAACCTATCATAGTCATCATTTAAAAAGAGACCAAAGTTTTAGCAATCCCATCTGGGAGATGACATACCCCAAAAATTCAATGGTTGTGGCATGAAAAATGCATTTTGTCGGCCTTGGCGAAGAGGTGGTGTTCTCTGAGTTATTGAAGGACCGCCCGTACACGCTCTATGTGTTTTTCTGGAGATGACGAATAGATCAAAATATCGTCAATGTAAACTATGACACAGACGTCAAGGAATTCCTGCAGCACTTCATTAATAAAAAAAAATTGGAAAGCTGCAGTGGCATTGCGCAGACCTAAGGGCATCATAGTATATTCAAAAAGCCCAAATTTGGTCCGGAACGCCGTCTTCCACTTCTCTCCCTCCATTACACAAATTAGGTGGTAGGCTCCCCTCAGATCAAGTTTTGTGTAGATAGTGGAGTTACACACTTGGTCCAAAAGAACCGGTATCAGTGGCAAGGGATATTGTTTTTTTACGGTTGCCTTAATAATTGCGTGGTAATCTATACAGGCGCGCAATTCGCCATTCTTCTTTGGGACGAAAAAGAGTGGTGATGACACAGGGAAGGTAGAATGTCTAATGAAACCCTTAGCCAAAAGGTCATCTATATACTCCCGGAGATACAAGATTTCTGGTTCTGATAGAGCATAAACTCGGCAGTCATATGTTCGATGGGGTGGTAAGCTTGTGGCCTCTTGTTGGCTGAAAACATCAGAAAAGCCACGTTATGGTGCAGGCAAGTCAACTGCTATTGTTAAGATGGGTGGAAAATGGGAGGAGCTTAAAGTCCATACCTGAATACAGCATGTCTCGAAGAGACAGCGCCAGCACTGCCTAGGCGAGACCTAAAAACACAGCGTTCCTGTTATCGCACTTTTCCAACTTTGGCTGTTGGTTGCAGGCACATTTAGTTCAAAATAACACAAAGGAGTCAGTCAATCAACAGAGACTCTCAGGCTGCTATTAAGGCTATACTTTAAATCCAACAAAAGGCCCAAGTAACGCAAAAACTCACCACCCCCTCTATTCTGACAGCTGGGTGGAACAAAAAAACACATATCAGTAAGCCCTCACGACATGACCGACTGAAGATCATACTTATACAGCTGGAGTAGTGAAACAGTAACATCACTTAAAGAATGCAAGATAACAGAAATAAATCAACCCTTCAACTGTAACCTCAACCAGTGATAGTAAAAACTTCCTTGATTACACCGAGAGGAACTGGGGCTTAAAATGAAACCTGCACAAATGAAAGTCAGTACTCCGGTTACTTATGGAATCTAAACTACTTTCAATAGGCAAGGCTGTGTGCGAAGTATGTATTCAGACCCCAGGCCTATGCTTCCAATAACAAGCCACACGTGGGGGAGGGGCTCTGTGTGCCCCCCCTCTCCCCTTTGACACTGTCAGAGAACTCAGTAAGCCAGCTTCCTATGCTATGAGGCTTTCCTCAAGCATCGCCAGGGGTTGGTGCATGGCACTGAAAGGATAAATCATGTGTGCTGCGGGCAGCAATAGCATTTATTTAACAGAGAAAGTAAACATAAGGAAGAATTAGAGCCCGAGACCACACTCTCTTTGTCCACAAGCAACAGAGTGTTACAAGGAAATAAAACTGAGCATCATGTGACCAGAAACAAGTGTTTACATTTTCAGCCTCCTAGAAATGAGGAAAGCTGTTTAGTTCGCAGACACACTTACAATGCAGTAGCATTAAGCTTGATAACGCAACATATCCACTGCTAAACAAACTAGGTACCAACACGCCACTTGTATGTGCACATGAGAAAAAGTGAATGACAGGTGTGGCAAACACTCTCAGGCCTGTCTAATATGAAATGCCACTGACCTGCTGAGTCTTCCAGTGGGGATGATGGAAGACTGTAGGTTCCTCAATTCCCCTATACGCTGCCACACAAGGAGTGCAACCTGATCACTGCCTTGCGCAAAAGCACACCGGGGAAAAGTGGAATAGGTGAAAACAACAAAAAGCTGCCAAGTAAGGAAGCAGCACCCGTCCAGTCAACAGGGTATCGTGGGGAACATCGGCCTCGTGGGAAAAGCCCTGTGTGCGAGAGAGGAAACAAGATAAGAAACATGTACACATACACACGCCCTATCTTATGCTACACCCCTTGGTTCTGATACTCACATTCCGTTACATACGTCACACTGTAAATGGGTTGACAGGCACACTACTAAGCCCCAAGATGACGTTGTCCACCTGAAAATGTGATAAGGCACACCTCAGGAATACTCCCACAGAGGTCCAGAATATCACTACTCTCCTCCAGGAGAGTCCACTGCATACATAAAGTCACTTAATCCCTAGTGAGAATGAACTTAAGTCACAAAATAAAAGAAACGGTTGGAGCATCAAGACTTCCCCACTTATCTGTATTAAAATATGCCAGTAGCTCCGTGTTCCTTCACAGGAGCTACCAATGCAGTTTGATGAGCGGGGGATGACCAGCAGCACGAGAATCCGTTCTCTGTATTGCGCCCGTCACCCTGATGGAAGGACAGGAAGAATGGCAGCAAAGCGAGAGCCGGCAGCAATAAGAGCCCCACTCTGGGACCGAAGGTTGTCGCTCCAAACACTAGAAACGGGAAAAGGAAAACGCAGCAGGAAAGACACGCCCAGGAAAACAGTGTGAGCACACGCTCTTGACGGGCGCGTGAAAGTTTCAAGATCCGAGTGGAGGCAAGACGACAGGGAGAAGCCCTCCAACCACAGGAGGAGCTCAGGAATCCGATTGTCAAGCACCGGGTGAGCGTTAAGGAGGGGCTTATATCTTGCTCTCCATTAGCAGCCAATCACAGGCACCACTTCCTGTGACAGCCGCTCATGGATGTAGTCTAGCATGCTCACACGTCTTCAAGTCATACCACAGTAACGTAAGGAGTGGATAGCCAAACTATGTGTCCCACTTACTTGCATGACCCTCCCTCCAGACACCACCATGGCACACACAAGCCATATGTCATAATTTACCGCCACACATTAAACATATTTACACGTTTTCATTGTATATGCATGTATGTATATTCAAATGTACACAATAAAATTAAACAAATGAAAATATGTAATGCACTACACTAATCTCGTATAGCGTCCCGGGAGGGCAAGGTGGATAAAGCGGGCAGTACCGTGCAGAACAATGCTAGCCGGTGACTGTCCGTCTGCATTCTTCTGCGTACCTGCTTCTACCTGGAGGTGAGGTGCCTCCTCTGCAGTACTCCCGACACAACGTGTGTCACACACACATCTCTGCTGGCAGCAGCGCCGTGTGATGCCACCAAGAGCCGGCAGGGACGGGAGCAGGCATAAGGCCCTTGGACAAAAGAGCGTTTGCCATGGGGTATCAGCATGAAGCCACGGGCTGTGCGCTGCGGCCTGCGCCGGTGGCAGCAGCGCAATGCTGGATGCCCACTGGACAACCGCAGCGGAGACCGCCGGTGGCGCTGCAGCTGCGGGCTCTAACCGAATGCCCACCCCAGACCAACAACCCTCCCATCCCTCCTCTGCACCATGCTCAAATTAGCAGCGCATCAAAATAAGTCTGTGGAAAGCGCCTATATCGCCTCACCGATCTTTCTCTACAGCACTAGTTTAACTACCACCCACAGTGAAGTGATTATGTACTGATATCTTATTCAATACTCCAGAGCACTACACAAATTACCGTAATTAAGGTCCGCCAATGCTGCAGATCCAATTTAATTGTTTAGAAAATACAGCTACAAAAGTTGATGATACATAAGTCCATAGGTAAGAAAACACTGACAATCAAAGTATGTTGACACACAGGTCAATAATGAAGCACACAGCCGAGACGTGTTTCGTCGTATTGACTACTTTTTCAAGGCTTATCAATGGGAAGGAGTCAACTTAATCTTCTCCTTTTTTCTGTACATGAGAATGATCAGGGAGTCCAATCTTTAGGATCCTCACGGCTCGCTTGGACCGAATAGGGCTCTATTAAAAACCTCCGAAGACGCTAATGTTACGATACTTGACAGTAGCCACTACGGGCTCTCTGTGAGTGGACTTCGGGCTGGATAGAGCCTACGTCCTTCTACATTTGTTCCCACTCTAACTCAGTGGTGAACGGCGGACTAAATGGCAGTATTTGGTAGCGTCTTCTATTGGAGTGACAAACTTACGCAGTCCACCAGGCTTGCATAACTGCAGAATCCAGTTACCCATCCTCTCACGTTTACAGAGTGTACTTCTTTTATAGACCTGACCAAAAGGAAAACCTATTGAACCCACTCTATTGCTAAGGCTAGCGAGATTTAGCTTAACTGAAGCAACCACTAACACACACTGGTTTACGGAGTGCACCTTTCTGCTGAAATGACCAGACATTTCCACAGACAGTTTTATAGATAAAGCTATGGTGAACGACTTAATAATGTCAAATCTGGTTCCAGTGAATGTTTGCCTATTGTGCATTTGCCAGTATATAAAGCGAGCGAAATGTAGCTAGCTGAAGCGACTTGTAACACGCACTGGTTTACGGAGTGCACATTTTCTGCTGAGTGACCAGATATTTGCACAGTCAGATATATTGATAAACTCTGTCGGACACTTAATAGTGTCACGTCTGGTTCCAGTGATTGTTTGTCTGCTGAGCATCTGCCAGTGACTACCTTGATATGTTTTGGCTGGGTAAAATTATTGCTTCCATCCCACTTCAGGATTGTAGCAAGGTGCCTGCTCTTTCGTTTTCTTCACTGCTGAGTGTGCCCAGTCCGATCACAGATACACACTATGTGCTAACCAGCTGTGACCCTTGTTGCTTAATCCAGCAATAGACCTAGTTCACTTTGTTATCCCCGGAATTGATTGCTCTCCACCAGAATCAGAGCTGTGCTATGGCTTACCTTCTAGTAACTTTGTAATTCATGTTTGCACATTTTACCCAGCGTAGCCAGACAGTCTTGTGTATTATTATTCCAATGACCCTGTCGGGATCTGAGATACCCAGTTTCATCTTTAGACTCAGCCCACCTTTTGTGGGTCAGCTGGGACCTGTCTGCCTCACTGCAAGTAACCTTGTTACTTAATACCTCTCCCTTAATGCACTTGCCTGTCACTCAAAGACACCTAGCAACAACATGACGCACTGCAGCTTGGTGAAGAGGATTTTCGAGGCCAACCATACTCAAGTCTGTGTATTCAGCATAATGCTTTATAGCGGCTCAGTTCGTCTAAAGTGTGTGTCAATGTCATGACAAGGCATGTCATGACAAGGCAGGCCCAATAGCCTGTTCTACGTTGGTGACCATCCAACTAAGATGTGCGACGGCTCAACTACCAGATGAGCTTGGACATATGTGAACCTAAGCAAGGGTGTCCTCCTGTACTTGCCCTGTGTCCTTCCTTTCTTACAGGAAGTTTGCATGTTCAGTTTAATCTGTGGTGTTTTGCCCCCATTCATCCCAGGCTGCTGAACTGCTAGCAATGTGAGCAGAAGCTGACCTTAGAGGGGGAATCTGATGATTGTAACTTGAAAGTTTTTGCCGCCCACCTAAATGTGCTTCGTTGTAAGCATGTAGGTACTTACCTTATATCTCTTCCCCCTGAAAAGATACAACCATCCGCTTTGGTCCTGAAAACCTTAGTAAACACAGAATTTACCATGGACATACCTCTAAAAGTCTGAGGTGGGGCAGCTGAAGAACACAAGACATAGGCCGTATGCACAATGAGAATGGCTCTACTTGGCCTTAAGGACCAGAGAGCCACATCAAACCTGCAGACATACCTTAGAGATCTGCTGACCTGCCCCCAAAATATGCCTCCCCCTGCTCCTGAACTGGGAACACTTTGCCTGGGGGTAACAACCCCTCAGCCTCTGAAACTCGGTATGAGATCAGCTGGCTGAAGCTGCGACTAAAATGCTTTACAAATGTTTGCCCAGGCCTGTTGAAAGTAAATCTTATTCTATTATTTGGAGCCTGGGTGATTTTGGGGTGAGAGAGGTGAATAATACATGCCTTCGAAAACAGACTTGTAGTTTAACCAATTATTTGGGACACAGGCTGCAGAAAATGCCCCTTCCAATATCTGATTCTAGCCAATTGAAGCCTAAATCTATGTGGTATTTGCCTAAAGAAACCTCAAATTAAAAGCATGGTTAAATTACTCTCCCGTGTTAGAGGCGGACTGACGGTGTGCTGAGGACCTCTGCCAACTATTCACCCATGCTCCACCTGGGTTTCCTCAGCACCAGTCTCACACTCCTCGCAATACCCCAGTGGATTTAACAGAATTGACGCACCAACCGATAGGTTTGGCCCCACTTTCCCCATCCAACTCTGCAGTCTTTTTTTTTTTTTTACGAGAAAATGAGTTTTTTAACCTGGACTTACCTCTAAATGTTTCTTAAGTGCGTCAGTTGATCAACCCGCCACAGGCATTATGCAAAATTAGACTGGCTCTACTCGGCCAGAAAGACTCATAGACCCTCAGAGACACCTTTGAGATCTGCCAACCTGCCCCAAGCATTTACCACATTGCCTGACAACCAACCCTCGCTGAATTAAGTTAACACCTGGAGCTGGACAAAAAGTGTTTTACCTAGCGCTTCAGACCATGCTTTGCTTTGTCTGGCACGTGCTACCCTCTGTATGTGTTTCCTGTCCTTGCCTCAGAAGGAGGAAAGGTGGCCAAATGTGATTGACATTGACTCTGCCAAACATAACAAGTGTATTTGTGCTCCACTTCGCCCCGGGAGATATCCTGACGCTGATTAACAGGTGCTTATTAATACCTAGCTCAATGGTACTCATTTATCAGCCTCGGAAGGATGAAAGGCTGAGTAGGTCTGCCGGGATATGAACCTGGGACCTGAGATCAAACACGGACCCCTACAGTGGGTGCCCTAGTCGGCTAGGCACTAGCCACGGGTCTGCATTCAATACAGAGAACTAATGCTGTTGTATCCCTAAAACAGGGAATGGCCACGCGTGCAGAGCTCCAACCTACTGAATAAGAATTATCTGCGCTGGCAGGGTGGGGAGGAAGTACCGGTGTGAGACAAGGAGTTATTAAATTAATGGAAATCTTGATAGCGCTCGACAATGATGTTATGTGTAATTGAAATAAAGGTCAAAACTCATCATTCCCATGTTGTGACCACATGTCTCAACCCTGAGAGTGAGAAAGATGAATCCATACTATATGCCTCCCCCTGCTCCTGAACTGGGAACACTTTGCCTGGGGGTAACAACCCCTCAGCCTCTGAAACTCGGTATGAGATCAGCTGGCTGAAGCTGCGACTAAAATGCTTTACAAATGTTTGCCCAGGCCTGTTGAAAGTAAATCTTATTCTATTATTTGGAGCCTGGGTGATTTTGGGGTGAGAGAGGTGAATAATACATGCCTTCGAAAACAGACTTGTAGTTTAACCAATTATTTGGGACACAGGCTGCAGAAAATGCCCCTTCCAATATCTGATTCTAGCCAATTGAAGCCTAAATCTATGTGGTATTTGCCTAAAGAAACCTCAAATTAAAAGCATGGTTAAATTACTCTCCCGTGTTAGAGGCGGACTGACGGTGTGCTGAGGACCTCTGCCAACTATTCACCCATGCTCCACCTGGGTTTCCTCAGCACCAGTCTCACACTCCTCGCAATACCCCAGTGGATTTAACAGAATTGACGCACCAACCGATAGGTTTGGCCCCACTTTCCCCATCCAACTCTGCAGTCTTTTTTTTTTTTTTTTTTCGAGAAAATGAGTTTTTTAACCTGGACTTACCTCTAAATGTTTCTTAAGTGCTCAGTTGATCAACCCGCCACAGGCATTATGCAAAATTAGACTGGCTCTACTCGGCCAGAAAGACTCATAGACCCTCAGAGACACCTTTGAGATCTGCCAACCTGCCCCAAGCATTTACCACATTGCCTGACAACCAACCCTCGCTGAATTAAGTTAACACCTGGAGCTGGACAAAAAGTGTTTTACCTAGCGCTTCAGACCATGCTTTGCTTTGTCTGGCACGTGCTACCCTCTGTATGTGTTTCCTGTCCTTGCCTCAGAAGGAGGAAAGGTGGCCAAATGTGATTGACATTGACTCTGCCAAACATAACAAGTGTATTTGTGCTCCACTTCGCCCGGGAGATATCCTGACGCTGATTAACAGGTGCTTATTAATACCTAGCTCAATGGTACTCATTTATCAGCCTCGGAAGGATGAAAGGCTGAGTAGGTCTGCCGGGATATGAACCTGAGATCAAACACGGACCCCTACAGTGGGTGCCCTAGTCGGCTAGGCACTAGCCACGGGTCTGCATTCAATACAGAGAACTAATGCTGTTGTATCCCTAAAACAGGGAATGGCCACGCGTGCAGAGCTCCAACCTACTGAATAAGAATTATCTGCGCTGGCAGGCTGGGGAGGAAGTACCGGTGTGAGACAAGGAGTTATTAAATTAATGGAAATCTTGATAGCGCTCGACAATGATGTTATGTGTAATTGAAATAAAGGTCAAAACTCATCATTCCCATGTTGTGACCACATGTCTCAACCCTGAGAGTGAGAAAGATGAATCCATACTCGCCGAGCCCAGGCAAGAACAGATGACCATTTTTCCATCTGTCAGCAGTAGCAGCATTCTTCCAATAAGACATTGAGAGGGCAACATGCATAACCCCGGGTGGCACAAGGACCTTGTTGGCCAAGCCGCGAAGTATTTACTCAATGTACTAAATACAAGCCCTACTCTTCCTGCACTCTTCAGCTAAAGTAGCACCATTGCCACTGAGTGGCCTTAGCACCTTACGGCACCATCGCAGAGTAAACTCTGTTAACGCGACCCCTATTCACCCTATGTCGAACCAGACTGTTTAGCCCCACCCCGGCGTCCGGTACCCATTAATCCAAAATGCAACCTGGAGCCACCCCATCCGCACAACGGAATGCTGGGCAATCCTAACCGAATGAGCCCCAAAAGCTAAGCAATAATATGCCTCGGGGAGAGCTGAGGATTGGTGTCGAGCGTCCATAAAGGCATGAATTACTCTGGCAATCTCTTTTGAAGGACATCTAAATGACTGCACACAACCCCCGTGCCGCCGAATTTGGCAAGAATTCCAAACACATGAAAAGCCTGTCTTGGCTCGGGCTTGTGGGAATAGCTTACACTGCCCTTACGGGTAAGGCCCGCAACTACAGTGGCACGCAGACCCCAATGCATCCGGCCGATCACCTGCATGCCCCAAATGCTTTCATAAACATCCCCTCAATGCGGACGGGTGCCTGGTTCCTCCTCGGGGTGCGAAGCCGAAACCTGATTAGAGTGAGACACGCTGCGGACAGTGTCTGTGAATGTGACATCCAGAGGACCACTGTGCCTGAAGCACCCAGCAGTATTTCCAATACCCAGTGATGAGAGTCTCTGAGACACCCCAAGGACCCAGACAGAGACGCCTAAAAAGACATCGTCTGAGAACACATAACAAAAGCAGGTTTACGTCAAACTTGCCTGAACACTCTGAAGGCACTTTACAGTGACTGCGCTGAACGAGACAGGCTGACTCCGAGGAAGGACTGGCCTCTTTACCACTGGTGTCTCAGGCACCGCCTCTGCCATGAACGCCCTCGGGGGCCACCAGTGCCCCAGGGGAGGGCTCCCCAAACAGCGTGGAAATGCCTCTCACAGACAGAAGACACAACCTATTTCAAACCCCTTCAAGAAAACCCCTGATACTTTCAGATGGCAAGAGAGACATTGTGCTTATTCTGTCCGGTGGGAAGTGGGGGATAGGTTAATATTAAACTGCAGTCCTCAATAATTCTGGTGTAGTGTGCAAACCAACCCACACACAAGGTTAACTCATACCTTGCTTTGAGGAATGCAGCGGGGGTAGAACTGAAAAATACCTGCCCTTCACCATCACACCCCCACCCTCTTCTGTTTTCCTGCGAAGTCATCGCCTGCCCCACATCAGAAATCACGTCACATGGCCGCAACTTCAGACCCAACCATCCCGTGGCTGCTCCTCCCTAGGGCTGCTAATACCCCTCCCCCCAAGAGCCACCACTTCCACATGAAGCCGTTAGACCAACAGCCTGCACGCACCCACTGCTCGCCCCCCAGAGACCCCAAAGAAATAACAGCCAGTTGCACTACACTGTGTAGAGGGACATTTATGTTTATGATCAGGTGAGTTTGGATTAGGCAGGGATCAGGCTACATTCTCCTTTCTACTCAACTCGTTCTGATGAACTGAGGTACCATTTGTAATTCAACCAAAACATTTCAAACAAATTGGACCCACAAGCGAATTAAATGAAGGATTTCTCCAGTTTATGAAAATATGTCTGCACGGGTCAAACCCTCGACCCTGTCGACACGCAGCAACTAGACAACATACACCCAAGGAAGACGATTGGCCAACTCGGCTCAGTTGCTATGCTTGTTCACTGCGCCCGAATCACCCCACGAACCGCCAGACTGGAGGCCGGAAAAACCGGCCCCAAAGCAGCTGAGGCAAAACCCGACAGCCGCCGGTGCCCACCCCACTGCTGAGGGCAAGGCCAGCGATCACAGGACCAGCGATGGCCACCCCCCTAAAAGGGGATCCACCCAAGGAAAAGGGGCAACCCAACACAAGTGCCCCGCCACCGGCCGTGAGCAGCAGTGACAACCATCAGTGCCCGACCCGCAAGCGGACCACGGGCAGAACTGCCGACCCGCAAAGCTCCCCATTCTGTGGCCCGGGCACAGCGGGACAGCCCCAAGCCCCTGCCAAAGAGCACTGGGAGCAACACAAACACGGATGCCCAACACCAGTGGCCCCTGCTGTGCTGCTCATTTGTCCCCCACCGCTCCGATCACACTTTTGAACGGCCAGACTGGAGGCCGGAACAACAAGCCCCAAAGAGAAGGTGTTAAGAGCTGGCAGTACTAAACTCACCACGACAAACCCAACGCCTGGTGTACCTCCGGACCTAGGGACAAAGAGGGTGGCCAGTGGGTGTGAGCAGGTATAAGTACCTGACCCCAGCCCACTGCGCACCGGAAATGACGCCACAGAGGCGCTGGACTTAGGAGGGACTCCCAGAGTAGGGCCCCCTGCAACAGGGCGCGGGGAGGTGCCTAATGCTGCTGTAAGGGGGCTGCCCTCTTACAGGGCCCACTGCGTGCTCCGCAGGCAGCAGCATTCAGGCAGAAGCAAACAAGAAAATACAGGCACGCAAGTAGGGTGCACGGCGCTGCTTATTTCTGAGGCAATACTCCATGGGAGTTAACTTGCAAGAAAAGGTGGGGCATGCACCAACCATTAGCCAATTGCAGGCTATGATTATGGAATGACAGACATAAGCCAATCCGAACCAGAAAGATGGGTCAGACCCCACAAAGTACATACAACAGATCACCTGACAGCTGTGCTGTCTAGGCTCGACCTAACAAGGCACAAAAGGTTGCAAGAATTACAACACAAGGTACTACAATTAGAAGAGAGCCATGAAAGAAATACAATCGAAGCAGAATAATATAGGCTTCTACTCCAGATTCTTTCTTAAATTAGAGAATGCAGGAAAGTTGCAACCAGTAATAGATTAAAGGAATCTTTACAAATTTATAACAAAAAATAAAACAATGTTTTCGTGTGATAATATCGCAAGAAATGTTACTGTTCATTATGAAGGCAATTTTTTAACATCTATTGACCTAGAGAACGCATACTTCAACATCCCAATTCTTGTGAAACACAGACGTTTCCTTTAATTTATGATCGCTGGTCATCATTGTAGGAAGCTGGCTCTGTATATACTATACCAAAGCAAGGTGTAGTGTGCAGAGTCCAACGGATCCCCAGAGGCTTAAGTAGATAATACTAAAAGCACTGTTTGTGGTAGTGTGATTGAGCAGTTAGGCTTCTCAGAAGGCTGTGTTAAGCATTTGTTGTACACACTCAGGCAATAAATTATTACACACACTCAAAGACTGAATCCAAGACCAATTGTTATGCATAAAAAGTTATTACTTTGTTATTTTAGAACCAAGAGGAACTCAGTTGCAGGTACGTAATAATTTCAAGAATAGCAATACTTTTCAAATGCAGTAGGTTATATTTTGTAAAGGCAGTCAAATACTTTACAGTAGTATAAAAAATACTTTGGCAAAGCCAATCAAGCAGTAGCAACCTTAGCAAATGTGAAAGACAGACATTTAGTGTAATAGGCAGAAAAACGCAATGCAATCCTATAGAAGGAAAACAGTTAGATGTAGTTACAGGTAAGTACTCAACTTACATGTCCAGTCTTCGAGGTTTTGGGCCAACACTGGGCAAGGTCCAGACCAAGGTAGGGACTGCACCAACAGTGGACAGTGGCACTTGGACGGCCGGGTGCAGAGGTCAAGGGGCCCAATGTTAGTCAGTGCAGACTGGGGGCACCCACAAGAGGTGCAGTTTGCAGGTAAGTACCCGTGGTTTCAGGGCACAGGCCCAAGGAGTTAAAGCAAGCATAGGGGGGCCACAAGGTAGCACCAACCTTACACCACCAGTGGCACAGGGACAGCCAGGTGCAGAGTGCAAATCAGCAGCGGGCGCCCAATGCTTTTCAATAGGGAATCTGGGTCACACACATAGGCTGCAGGCTCGGACTAGGAGGCTGGATGAAGGTGACCACCGGCACAGCAGGTAAGTTGAGATGTTGAAGGAGGGCTAGGAACCATCAGCTGGGCTCCCCAAGGTCGGGGGCTGAGGATGCAGGGGTGCCCTTTGGTGTCGGATTTTCTTCACTGGAGCTGGTCGCGGTCAGCGGGACTCTTCAAGATGAGGCTGCAGGTGTCTTGGTGAGGTCCAGGAGAGGTCACCCAATGCTAGATTCGAGGAGAACTAAAAATACAATTATTCACAACAATAAATCAAAAAAGACAATTCAATAGTGTTAGCAGTGTTATTTAATCACACTGAACACAAAATACAAATTTAGAAATACACATTTTAAACCATCATTGATGTGCCCGAATGGGAAGGAAGGGGGAAGGGCAGTGACTTAAGTGAGGCTGTGAGGTAAGTAAAAGACACTACTAGTGGGTATCACAATCAAATTGTTCGGCATATTAATCAATGCCACACATTTCTTTAACAAGAAAGAAAACAGTTACAATAAATTACATAGCCATGTAACATAGAATGGCACAGTGCAACATGCACTTGTTAGCGATACTGGCATCAGTAATGTGTCGACGTTTCGACCCCTAATTGTATGTAGGTGTTCTTAGAAACCTTACTGGCGGGGTCTTCCCCAGGACAAGTGATTATGTGAAAAAAAGGGGGGGGGGAAAGGCATCTAAAAACAAAAATGAAAGAGCAAAATGTCAAGTCCATTGTCATTAAAGGACGAGAACATAACCAAGTAAAAGTCACTGTATTTACCGTGACTGAGTTTGAAAGGAGGTCCTCAAAGGCACGACATGTCGTCTTGGACAAACAGGGCTCAAAGGCTCCAAGGTTCAGAGGGGAGAGAGAGCGCACGACACCTACAGAAATAAGGCGTCAATCAGTAAAGCCTCAATTGAATCAGAGGAACATTAAAGAGTTCGCTAAATTAGCAGAAACTTACTGCAAAAATGGGTAGTACTCCAAAATATGAGTGCTGCGGTAATAATCGTGGTGAAACCATCGATCAGAAAGTGGAAGCCATCCACTTTACTTCGGTTGAATTAATCAAATAAGCTAGAGTAAGCAAGGGAGGAGGAAGAAAACAATCAATGAAAGTACCCGATGAAAGAAGCATCTGGAGGCAAAACTGTGAATTTAAAAACGCCAAGCACACCATAATTGTCTAAAAGAGGGGATACCTAATGTACGCCTATTAGCAGTGACCATAACAGGAACATCCATGAAAACCTGCCGATTAACAGCGCGGTTAAGGAAAAAAGACCACACTATGCGTGCATGATGTTCCACAATGAAATAAGGGTTAAACATGAGGAAAATTATCGTGCCTATAACATTACAGGGTACACGGTATCGACATCATATCTAAAAACATCGGAAAATATCTGCAATGGTCTATAATAAAGTAGTTAAATGAAAACTGTTGTTAATGAATGCGCGGTAGCGCATCTAAGATACAGGGCACCAAAAAGGACTAACCAGAAGCTCAAAGGGCAAAACGGACTGCTGCACGATTGAAAACCAGCGATTAGAGGGGCCAGGAAGTGGGAGCACTCACCCTCGTTAGTCAACCTCTCTCCCAAAGGTACGGAACGAACGATTCGCCGGGGCGGAAGGTATAGTTAAATAAATAAACACGTAGCCGACGTGTTGACAGGGCCCGCGTGACGCCCGGTGTGGTGCAGCAGCTGAATGCCGGTGTGGACGCGAACGGCAGGCAGGGAAGAGAGACTCTCTAGTCTTAGGATATTGAGTCTATGTAAGTCAACAAAAAACAAAAACAAATTCTTGGACAGTGCACTGGACTAAAATTCAGCAGAAAAATATATACAAATAAATCAACAACAATACGTAATAGACCACACTACAGGCACAGTTGGACAAAGTACCATGAATAACGTAGTCCAATTATATAATATCTTCTGTGTAAGATGCATGACCCTGAAATTCAGCAGGAAAATATATACAAATAAATCATCAGGATGCACAATAGACCACACTACACGCTCAGTTTGACATGGTACCATGAATACGTAGTCTAATTATATAACATCTTCTATGCAAATACATGACTCAACAGAGGGCATTGAAGAAAAATACCATCTTGGAGTTGTCTCATGATTTCCACTTTGTATGCCGTTGTGTCCTGTACCACGATTGCACCGCCCTTGTCAGCGGATTTAATAACTACATCCTTGTTATTCTTCAGATTCAGAAGGGCTGTTCTCTCCAACTGACTGGTATTCGGAAAGGTATATTTATGTGTGGAAAGTAATTTCATCACATCATTCAATACCATGCTTTCATATGCCAATATCCTATTAGTCATGGCATTAGCAGGTGGAACAAAGGTGGATGGAACCCTTAATCCTGTCAGTGATTTCGATGGAGATATAGCAGAATCTTTGAAGAAATACCTAAGGCGAATCTTACGGAAGAAGCTATGTAATTCAGTCCTGATATTTACATCAATGAGACATAATCCGGATCAACTGCAGTGGCTGGTGATAGAGAAGGCTGAATTGGGACCAAGAGGAGGTAACATTTCCTTGATCTTGAAGATCCGAGAGTCCAAATGGATGTTACGTTTGGACACCATTGTCAATGGATTGAATGAACAGGACCCCAGTAATGCCCAATTAGCATGCCTAAACACTTCATGAGGCAATTTCTAACTTTGTATGTGACCTACTCCCTATGCCGCTTATAATGACTGATTATAGATGTAGTTTGTCATTTGAGATGCCAATTTGTATTTCTAGTTTCTTTCAACGGTACTGTCTAAATGTGTTTTTTTCAATAAGGTTTTTTTCAATATGATTGTGTAATTTAAGTGTGCAATACTGCTTAACCGACTGTGGAATCCAGATTCAGATACACTAACACTTCACATTCGAATTATCAATGCGATGTTTGATACACATGGGTTTAATATAGATACATATTTGTCTGAATGAATGTATTTTTCTTCAATGCCCTCTGTTGAGTCATGTATTTGCATAGAAGATGTTATATAATTAGACTACGTATTCATGGTACCATGTCAAACTGAGCGTGTAGTGTGGTCTATTGTGCATCCTGATGATTTATTTGTATATATTTTCCTGCTGAATTTCAGGGTCATGCATCTTACACAGAAGATATTATATAATTGGACTACGTTATTCATGGTACTTTGTCCAACTGTGCCTGTAGTGTGGTCTATTACGTATTGTTGTTGATTTATTTGTATATATTTTTCTGCTGAATTTTAGTCCAGCGCACTGTCCAAGAATTTGTTTTTGTTTTTTGTTGACTTACATAGACTCAATATCCTAAGACTAGAGAGTCTCTCTTCCCTGCCTGCCGTTCGCGTCCACACCGGCATTCAGCTGCTGCACCACACCGGGCGTCACGCGGGCCCTGTCGACACGTCGGCTACGTGTTTATTTATTTAACTATACCTTCCGCCCCGGCGAATCGTTCGTTCCGTACCTTTGGGAGAGAGGTTGACTAACGAGGGTGAGTGCTCCCACTTCCTTGCCCCTCTAATCGCTGGTTTTCAATCGTGCGGCAGTCCGTTTTGCCCTTTGAGCTTCTGGTTAGTCATTTTTGGTGCCCTGTATCTTAGATGCGCTACCGCGCATTCATTAACAACAGTTTTCATTTAACTACTTTATTATAGACCATTGCAGATATTTTCCGATGTTTTTAGATATGATGTCGATACCGTGTACCCTGTAATGTTATAGGCACGATAATTTTCCTCATGTTTAACCCTTATTTCATTGTGGAACATCATGCACGCATAGTGTGGTCTTTTTTCCTTAACCGCGCTGTTAATCGGCAGGTTTTCATGGATGTTCTTGTTATGGTCACTGCTAATAGGCGTACATTAGGTATCCCCTCTTTTAGACAATTATGGTGCGCTTGGCGTTTTTAAATTCAGTTTTGCCTCCAGATGCTTTTTTCATCGGGTACTTTCATTGATTGTTTTCTTCCTCCTCCCTTGCTTACTCTAGCTTATTTGATTAATTCAACCGAAGTAAAGTGGATGGCTTCCACTTTCTGATCGATGGTTTCACCACGATTATTACCACAGCACTCATATTTTGGAGTACTACCCATTTTTGGAGTAAGTTTCTGCTAATTTAGCGAACTCTTTAATGTTCCTCTGATTCAATTGAGGCTTTACTGATTGACGCCTTATTTCTGTAGGTGTCTTGCGCTCTCTCTCCCCTCTGAACCTTGGAGCCTTTGAGCCCTGTTTGTCCAAGACGACATGTCGTGCCTTTGAGGACCTCATTTCAAACTCAGTCACGGTAAATACAGTGACTTTTACTTGGTTATGTTCTCGTCCTTTAATGACAATGGACTTGACATTTTGCTCTTTCATTTTTGTTTTTAGGTGCCTTCCCCCCCCCCTTTTTTTTCACATAATCACTTGTCCTGAGGAAGACCCCGCCAGTAAGGTTTCTAAGAACACCTACATACAATTAGGGGTCGAAACGTCGACACATTACTGATGCCAGTATCGCTAACAAGTGCATGTTGCACTGTGCCTTTCTATGTTACATGGCTATGTAATTTATTGTAACTGTTTTCTTTCTTGTTAAAGAAATGTGTGGCATTGATTAATATGCCGAACAATTTGATTGTGATACCCACTAGTAGTGTCTTTTACTTACCTCACAGCCTCACTTAAGTCACTGCCCTTCCCCCTTCCTTCCCATTCGGGCACATCAATGATGGTTTAAAATGTGTATTTCTAAATTTGTATTTTGTGTTCAGTGTGATTAAATAACACTGCTAACACTATTGAATTGTCTTTTTTGATTTATTGTTGTGAATAATTGTATTTTTAGTTCTTACACTGTATGGATGTAATAGTACTGGGATCAATTTGTTCAATATCGTCTTACACCCAGGTCCCAGTGATTTTGGGTATACCCCCCACTTTAAAGATTCGAGGAGAGGCACCATCTTCGCAGGGTCTTTGAGCAGGAGATAGGCCAGTAGGCCTGGGGCCAAATCAGTAGTCGTCTTCAGTCTCAACTGCATGGCATCTTCTTCGTCCTTTTCTTCTTTGGTCACAGGAATCTGAGAATCAAGGTTCAGGGGTGTCCCTAAATACTAAATTTAGGGGCGTTACAGGTACTGCCAGATGGTAGCCAATGGGCTACTTGCCTTTTAGGGTGGCTACACACTTAGTATCCCCCTCCCTGTGGGGAGGGGGCATCCCCTAACCTAATTTCCTAAAATCCTTCCATTCAAGATGGAGGATTTTCCAAGGAGGGGCTCAATGTGGTCCAGGGCACCTTAGGGGTGGTTCTGGCATAGAGGGGACACACCTCTCCTGACTATGGTCCTGGCAGAGAGGGGACACACCTCTCCTGACTACTAATTTTACTGCCGACCTTGCCGCCAAAAGTGGGGCTTGGTCAGGGGGGTGTTATGTTATTTAAGCTTATAAAGCGCACGGTTACCCTAGGGTGTCCTGGCGCTGGGCAGGCCTGCTGGTCATCTGAGAACGGACATTACTGTGAAAAAAGCCAGGTTTTCAGCCCCTTTCTGAAGGAAAGGAGATCCGCTGCGTTCCTTAAATGGAAAGGAAGCTCATTCCATGCCTTGGAGGTACATGTGATGAAGCTTCTGCCCCCCCAGCTAGCTCTTTTGATCCGAGGAACTGGAACTTGTTTAGCTCCCGAGGACCGAAGGTTTCTAGCGGGGACATACCATTTGAACTTTAGTCTCAAATGGTTGGGGCCAATTCCATTGAGGGCCTTGAAAGCTACACAGAGGGCCTTAAAGCGTGCCCTTAGCTTCACGGGGAGCCAATGTAGTTGTTTTAACTCCTTCTTTACAGAGACAAATTTGGGAGTACTAGTAAGCAGTCTGGCTGCGGCATTCTGTACAATCTGCAGCCTGTTAACGTGCTGTTTATGGGCATTTAAGTATAGACTGTTTCAGTAGTCGATTCGAGACATAATAAGGGCCGTGACCACTGTCCTGAGGCTATTATCAGGAAGGAAAAACTTAATTTTCCTTATAATTCTCAGGATTCGGAAACAGGCCGAAACCACCGAACTTATGTGATCACTGAAAGAGAGCCTATTGTCCATGATCACCCCTAAGTTTTTTGCCTTCGGCGTGGGGGTAGGACAGAGGCCCAACTCAGCTGGCCACCAATCAGGTGTCCACATGTTGGGGTTGTTACCGAACATAATGACTTCTGTTTTGCCTGAGTTTAGTTTTAGGCAGTTGGATGACATCCAGCCTGAGATGGCCCTCATGCAGTCATGAAAGCGAGCCCCCGTTTCCTTCTCTTCCCCTTCTCTAATTGACAGCACTATTTGTGTGTCGTCTGCATAGAAAGTGATTTGAAAACCAAAAAGATTTAATTAGGCCTGCGAGAGAGATCACATAAACGTTGAATAGGGTCGGGCTCAACGATGATCCCTGCGGCACCCCACACAGGAGTGAAAAAGGTTTTGAACTGTGATTGTCCAATTCCACTGTTTGCGATCTGCCTGAAAGAAAGGATCGGAGGAGGTTCCAAGCTGTCCCTTGCACTCCTACTTCCGACAACCGGTCCATCAAAACTTCATGATGGACCGTGTCGAAGGCTGCTGACAGATCCATCTCCGCTAGCTGGAGAGGACCTGGCTAGCATATCAAAGGGCAGGAAGCCTTTGAGGCTCACCGCCCTGAATGCTGTTCCTACTTGGGGGTAGGTGTGAAGCACCTCCACCCCAAGCAGCCTATGTCCCTGACGAACAAGAGTACAAGGGCTCCCACCTGTGTGTGGCAGGCTGGTGCAGACCAGTTAGCTGGACACTAGGGAGTTGGTTGTTTTTCAGTGGGCATCTCTAAGATGCCCTCTGAGTGCATTTTGCAATAAATCCAATACTGGCATCAGTATGGGTTTATTGTGCTGAGAAGCTTGACACCAAACTTCTTAGCATTCAGTAAAGCCATCATGGAGCTGTGGAGTTCGCAAACTTCTTAGCATTCAGTAAAGCCATCATGTAGCTGTGGAGTTCGTAATGATAACTTTTAAGCCTGTGTACTCAATATGGCTTCACTGCACTTATAATTTCTAAGAATGGACTTAGACACTGTAGGGGCATATTGCTCATGCAGCTATGCCCTCACCTGTGATATAGTGCACCATGCCTTAGGGCTGGGAGGCCTGCTAGAGGGGTGACTTACCTATGCCACAGGCAATGTTAGGTAGGCCTTTTTTTTTTACAGAGTTTTTTATAGCGCAAACGTGACCCGAGTGTATCGGGTATCAGAGCGCTTTACACGAGCACCAGTTGCGTTACATGAGGACACATTCATTTTTGTTAGGCACGGGGAGATTAAGTGATTTGCCCAGAATCACAGGATGTTGAGCTTCCTTGCCGAGACTCGAACCCGGTTCCCCAGCTTTGAGGTCGACCGCCCTAGCCGTTAGGCCAACTCCTCTCCACACAGGGATGTGTGCCATGTCGACTTTTAAGTTTTGCCTGCACCAAAACACACAATCTTCAATGGCAGTGTGTATGTGCTAGGTGAAGGGTCTCTGAGGGTGGCACAATACATGCGGCAGCCCTTAGAGACCCTCTCTGGTCACAACTCCCTTGATACCAGTGGTACCTTTTACAAGGGACGTACATGTGGGCCAGAGGTGTGGCAATTGTGGAGATAAAGGTACAGTTTATGGAAAGAACACCGGCACTGGGAAACTGATTGGCAAGGACCCAGTGCACACTCAGGGACCCAGTGCACACTGAGTCAAAGTGCATTAGATATCAGGCAAAAAAAAGGGGGTAACCATGCAAAAAGGGGCACTTTCCTACAATCATTAACAGTTCAAGGGGCTTCGGACTGAAGTCAGGCCTGCATATATTTACAAAATGTATGGCTCTAATAGCAGCTTTCCTAATGAGTAGAGGTGGTTTGGTTTACTCATACCTAGATGGCTGGTTGATAAGAGAAAAATGTCAACAGGAAGCCCAGTACATGACCAACTAAACAATGAAAGTGTTATCATAAATAGGACTGTCCATGCAACAAGAAGAAATCAAACTGTTGCCAACAAGAATTCAATATTTCTAGGGGCAATATTAACCATCAAAAAGAACGGGCTCAAAAAATTATTAATTCAGCATCAAAAAATGGTGTGTTAAAGAAATCAATAGGTTTGTAAAAAGAACCCTCACCCACCATCCCAGGTGTGCTTCGACGTCTGATTACAGCGGAGCTGGTATTTTTTCTGTGCAAGGTGATAGTGATGGGTTAAAACTATCTACAGGGTCCCCTTCCTCAGCAGGATTGTTTTTATATTGGGGCCCTGTGGTAGGATTAAAAAGGAAAAGAATGCGGATATCGCAGAGATTTTACTGGTCTCTTATATCCTCTAAGTGGTCTACATGTTTCAGCCAAGAGGGGGTGTTTTTTTGGCTTTCGTAAGAACCAAACAACGGTGAACAGACTTAACGAATTTTTCAGTCTATGATATGTGAGTGCACACACACTAAGGTGTGCCAAGTGCAAGAGAATTTTTTTTTTCTCCTGGTGGCAAGCTAACTTACGATTTTCAGCTAACTTGATGCATCTGAAAGGTAAAAGCAGAAAAGATTATCTGCAGATGTGACACAACAAATTTGATGCAGTACGTTTAAATAGTGCAATGCCATATGTACCATCTATCATAGCATGCACCAGTGAGGGATTCCCGTGCATGTCACTTATATCCCATACTTTGGTTTGTGCCTGCTTTTGGTGAGAGTGCCATATTAACTTTAATTACTTGGCACGTTGTTATTATTTCCTGAATGCGCGTCAAAAATCGCGTAATTCCGAGCTATGCACCGATTATGACATAGTGAGTGGAATTATTAGTTGTGCTTAAGTCGAACAGTTGTGACTATTAAGATCCAAAAGTCAGAGGAAACAAGGGTTAAAAATTATTAATGAGACTTAAGTTATCGAAACAGTGTCTTACTTATGTCGCTTTTGAATTTAGGCAACATGGATCCCGGAATGGGCAGTACCTGTAGTCACACTCTGCAAAGAAAGTGTCAGCCTATTAGATTGAAGCTGTTGATGTTTAAAAAGTTTTTCTAACGGCCGATGCTGAACTCGCTTTAAGATACCCGCATAACCCACTTACTTTGTCAAGGTCCACTGCCCGTGTTAAGTACCTATTCCGGTATTTAACACGGGATCCCGAAGATGCCAGTATTCCGACATCACCGGCTTTTTAAGTGGATCTGAGATAGAAACGTCAAGAGCGTTGCACGCGCCCAACGTCACACGCTAGCGTGTGCGTCGGAAGGCGGGTGCACCACGTCACGTGCCCATGCTAGCGCATTGACGTCACACGCCCACACTATAGCGATGGCGAAGGGTCACAAGTTCACGTGCATATTGGCATGTAAACAGGACGGCAAGAACCGCCCTATTAGTTAAAGGAGACCCGCCTATTTTATCTAAACAGGAGGACAATTGAAAGTGACAAAAAAGAAAGAAATCTTGAAGAATAATTTAGAAAAACAGTTTTCTGTAGGCAAACTTGGCCCTTTATGTGTTGTATTTATCCCAACTATAAGACTGGCTAATAAGTTTGTAATAAGAGCGTGTGCCTTCTAAGTGGTAGGGGTATATGTCATTCTAAGCAAGAGTACTTTGGAAAAACATGAATTAGATTCTGGGTGATCCCATAGTCATCAGCATTCAAAGGTGGAAAAAACGGGGGCAGAAATCTACCCATTAATGATGGCATTCCAGGGGATGTTGTCGTTTTTAGACCCTTTCTATCCATTATTGATAGCATTCCAGGGGATATTATCGTTTAATCCATTTTTATGAGTGGATAAACAGCAGATCCAGCGTTGCTCTTTTTCCAGGAGTCGGTTTTGAAAGCTGTCTTGGGTATAATCTATTTGCTCAATGATGTCCCATTTCATGTCATTGGTAGTATGTCCAGCTTGTAAGAAGTGATCAGTCATTTTGGTAGTATTACGTTTGCATCGTACGTTGCTACGATGATGCTCACAGATCCTCACTTAGACTTTTCTGCTGGTCATACCAATATATTGTAGACCGCAAGGGCATGTGATCAGATATATAACATTCATAGAATTGCAGTTGGTGTGTCGTCTTAGATGGCAGGTTTTTCCTGGTTCTAGTTCCAGAGTTTTTGTAATGGCAGTCAAATGTCACACACTGAAATTTCCACAGGGGTAATGTCTTGTTATATTTGGTAAGCCCCACGCATTAAGTATGGTCTTGTCTGAGTGAGCAATAGGTTTTTTCGGACGTGTTGATACTAGACGATCTTTCAGGTTACTTGCCTTTTTGAAAGAAAATAGGGGTTTTTCCCACTTGAGTTTTACTGTTTGCAGGATACCTTATGCTTATTGATAATTTTTGTCATTCTGTTTGAAATGGTGTTATATGTTGTAACACAAGTGAGTGGTGTCGTTACATTTGTTGGCCGATTTTCCTCTAATAGGGAATCTCTATTCTGATTACGTGCTCTTTTTTGAGAAGCCCTGACAATTTTCTCTGGATAGTCTCGGTCTCTTAGCTTCTCCGATAGGGCCTTTGACTGGACATGGTAGTCATCCACGTGAGTACAGTTTCTTCTTAGTCGAAGAAACTGTCCATATGGTAGATTTTCTTTAAGTGCCCAAGGATGAAAACTATCAAATTTCAAAAGAGTATTACTTGCTGTCGGCTTATAGTATGTTTTGGTTTTTAGGCATCCTTCTTCAACTTCAATAGTAATGTCCAAAAATGTGATTGTGTTTTCCCCAATGGAGTGTTTGAATCTCCTGTACCAAGGAGGATCTATTTGAGGGAAACATAATTAGAGCCACTACAGCCATCCAGTCGCAAATGAGCTTCTGGAAGACCCTCCCATTAGCTGTCTCTGGCAGGATTGCCCTCACAAAGATGGTGGTCCTCCCTCCTCGCCTCAATTACTTCACTACCCTACCTATCGTCATCTCCCCTTCATTTTTCCGCAAATGGGAAAAGACAATCAGGGATTTTATATGGGGAACGTCGAGGCACAGAGTCTCTATGGGGAAACTATATTTGCCAATAGAACAGGGGGGGTTTGCGGTGCTCAATTTCGAACACTATTATCTAGCCTCCCAGTTGCAATGGATAGCCCAATGGCTGTCTTCCTGGCACCTAGCAGACACTGCTTCATTACAGCCCCCAGCACCACATCACACCTTGCTTAGTATTTTTCACCCATGTGCGAAACCCAGAGCCCTGGGAGCATTATTTCTCACCATAGCATACAATTGCTTCCGCAGATGCCTCTTTCTCACCAGAGACATCACGCCGTATGCTCCCGCCATCCCCTTATTCGGAACGCCACGAGGAAGCACATACACCACGGCAGCTGAACTGCAAAACTTGGACACAGAAGGCATTCAAGACACCGGGGACCTCATCCCATACCCAGAGCTTATGTCTGAGGAGAATATGACCCCTGTACAATTCTTATTGCATCGTACGCTCATAGCCTCCCTGTCATCCAAATGGGGCAATCTCGCCCTGGGGCCACCCACGCACCATACGATGCAGTATCTACACATGATGGGAAATGGGGGGCACGTGACTCATTGGTTCGCGTCGTCACTTCGCCAACACACAGGAATTGACATTACCCCCCTAAGACAACATTTGGAGGAGGCTCTGGGGCGCGCATTCACAGATAAGGAGTGGATAGCCGCTCTGGAAGGCCCGACACATATCCCACGCAATCAGCGTTTCAGGCAGATTAAATTTTCATACTACATCGGGCATACCTCGCCCCAGCCCAGATTAATAAGTACTTCCACCGAACCGATGCAGCCTGCCCTAGATGCTGCTTGTCAGATGCAGACATACTTCACATGTTGTGGCATTGCCCTGCCCTAGGTGAATACTGGACTAACGTAGCGACTACACTGGCCAATTGCACAAACCACGACATTCCCTTTCACTGGGAGGTATATATAATACATCTTTTTAGCAGGAATAAGAAAAACAGGGCAACCTCCTGATTTCTCGATTTGGGCCTGATCGCAGCGAAATACTTGATCACCAAGAGATGGAAATCCCCAATAGCCTCCCACACAATAGCCTGGCGCCGATCACTACTCAACTGGGCTAGGGCAGAGGGGATGGCCCTGCGCAGAGAAGACCTGCAGGTTCTCATCCAGGGGATACTCATCAATAGTCATAATCTATGAATAATCCCCGCCCACGTGCGGGATCCCGGAGTATATAGAAAATATATATATATATAAAAATATATATATACACATATGTGAAACATATACATGCAGCCTAAAAAAGTTTCCAACATGGCAGAACTGCCGAAATTACATAGGTTTGCATTGTAAGACAAATACTCTCCTAACCCATAAGGAAAAGAGTACATTCACAGGATAATTGTGATATACCAATGCTTTATTGCCACAAGGAAAAACTTGTAATTGCAGGCATTCGCCTGTAGGCTGCATTGCAGAGTAATAATGAAAACAAGACAAAAAAACTGGCACCTTGCCTTTAAGGCTTCCAAGGGTTAGGGTACCGTGCCTTTAAGGCCTGCCAGAGACCCTCTGCTCCCATCATGCACCATAGGTGACAGTTAGGTCAGTTCTTTTTTCCGGCTCCTTCTGTGAGGATCCTGGAGTTTGAGCTCTTCAGTTTTTTGACTGAAAGATAATTTTTTGATATTTCCTTGGAAATTTCGACATTTTCTGATACCTAGAGGTATATTCTACTGGTTTTTGGCATTTTTTTTTTTCCAAACATCTTTCCAGTCAGAATGCCTGCTTTATTTCGGAAATGTCCTTCCTGTGGCAAGAAGATGGCACTGTCAGATCCACACTCGGTGTGTATTGTGTGCCTTCCATCTTCACACAATCCTGACCAGTGTTATCATTGCCAGAAGTTTTCGAAGAGGACTCAGCGCGACAGAGAACGCATCAAGCTTCATGCCCTACTGGAGAGGGATAGAGATAGAGCTCCCTCTTCAAGTAAACACCGAAAACGGCATCGCTCCACCTCTCCTGAGTCCAGGAAGAAGCAGGTGCCTGAATGTTCACCGTCCGAGATCGCCGTCGAAGAGGCCGAGGCATTCTTCAACGTCAAGGGACAAGCCAAGTAAGTCGGCGCTCAGCACTTCAGGCTCGAAGGCTGTGGGTACTGAGAGACTGTCCAAAACTCCGTCGACGTCGAGGCTTCCGTCGACGTCGAGGCACACTCCGCCAACCTCGAGGGGATCGGCGTTGAGAGACTCGCCGGCGAAGACCATGCCGCGAGGGGACATACCGACGTTGAGGCATTCTCCGCCACCCTCAAGGGGGTCGACGTTGAGAGAGTCGCCGTCGAAGGTCATGACGCGAGAGGACGTACCGACGTCGAGAGCATCGTCGAGGTCCCATCATTCGACGTCGAGGAGGTCGACGTCATCGAGAAGGGCGACGTCGAGATCTCCCCATCGGCGCCGTCAGGCGACATCAGGGCCCCCCATCGACGTGGGCGGTCGACGTCGAGACCTGTAACGGATCATTCGCCGTCGAGGAGATCGGCGGCAGCGTCAAGGGCGACGTCGAAGTCTCCCCGTCGACGCCGACAGTCGACGTCAAAGTCCCCCCATCGACGTGGACGGTCGACGTCGAGATCAAGATCAGGGCACAGATCGACGACGAGGGTGACGCAGACCTTGTCGACGTCGAGATCCCGTTCGACGTCAAGGCAGTCATCTCCAGGGCTGAATATTGTACAGATTTCACCAGAGAAATCTCCTACAGTTGCTGAAAAGAATCTTTGCGGCCTGTCTCCTCGCTGGCTGCAGGGTGTCGGAACAGGTGCCCGCAGAGGTCCGGGCTCGGACCACTCGCGTTCATACGCAACGAGACTTTCTAAGTCGCCTTCCAGAAGACCAAGGTCGCCTTCTACACGCCGATCTCGGTCAGGAGGTCGTCACAGCTTGCACGATCATCCACATAAGAGGAGGCGCAGAGCATCTTCTACCTGTTCTTCGTCTTCCATTCGGCACTACTCGCCAACTTTCTCATCTACACCACCTTCAAGGGTGTCTCCTATTGATGACATTGGGACTTTCTCTGACGTACTGGGCAGAGGAGCTAATAAACTAAACATCAGTTTATGTACTCCTGTGATCCCTACATCGATCATTTCGAGACATTGCACCATCGTACAGCTCCCAGACCGCTGCTACCTCTGGTGCCAGGTTTTTTAGAACCAGCCATGACCACGTTCCTTACTCCAGCCACAGTGGGATCAGTTCCGTCGAGGATTGCAAAGAAATACAAAGCTCCAGACCAGGATCCCTTGTTCCTTAGGTCTGATCCTCCGGCGGATTCAATCATTGTGGCAGCCGCCAGGAAAGCGCACTCCGCAGCCTCATCCGCTTCTGTTCCTCCAGAAAAGGACAGTAAACAAATGGACTCTTATGGCAGGAAGATGTGCAATACTTCGGCATCATCGATGAAGATTGCAAGTGCTTCAGCCCTTCTTGGGCGCTATGATAGGTCTCTTTGGGACTCCCTGTCTAGGTTTACCGACAAGCTTCCCAAAGAAGATCGACAAGACTTCCATGAAATCTTGCAAGAGGGCGGCTTAGTAGCCAATCAAATCATCAGCGCGGCGGCTGACGCCTCAGATCTCGCCGCACACGGCTATTCACAGGGCATCTGTTCACGGCGCTCAGCGTGGTTGCGCCTCACAGGTCTAAAACCGGACGCCCAGAAGAAGATCCTAAACCTTCCTTTCAACGGCTCCTCCTTATTCGGTTCTCATGCTGATGAGGAGATGACAAAGATGAAGGCCGAGCTAGACACAGTCAAAGCAGTTGGACTGGAGAAGCGGAAGGAGTTTCGAAAACGCTTCCGTCAGAACGACAAGCGGCCCTTCCAACAGAGGGTTCAAACCCCTCAATGGTCCTCCCAAAACCAACAAAAGTTCCAATACCAGAACAAGCGTCCTGGCAGGGGCAGAGGGAACAATAAGCAACAGCAGTCCTCCTCCAAGCAGCCTCCTAAACAGTGAGACATTGCTTCCTCCGCACCCGTTTGCCACTCCGGTAGGAGGGAGTATCGTCTTTCACCTGGAAGAGTGGGAAACAATAACAAAAGACAGATGGGTGCTGAATATTGTACAGCATGGTTACTTGCTGAGGTTCAAGACCCCTCCTCCGCAAGTTGCCCCTCATTTGACGTGCCTTCCTCAACACAATGTATTGTTACAGGGCGAAGTGTGTACCCTTCTCTCCAAAAAGGCTATAGAAGAGGTCCCACCTCACCAGCGAAATCAAGGGGTATACTCACGGTACTTTCTGGTCCAAAAACGAGGAGTAGCCAAAGAGTACAGGCCCATCCTCGACCTGCGCCTGCTGAACAGGTTTATAAGAAAAGAAAGATTTCGGATGCTAGCCCTGCACCAGAGTTTCCCACATCTTCATCTGGGAGACTGGATGTGTGCCATCGACCTGCAGGACGCCTACTTTCACATTCCTGTTTCAGTGAAACATCGCAAGTTCCTCAGGTTCCAGGTGTCTCGTCAGCACTATCAGTACCGAGTACTTCCATTCGGACTCAAATCCGCTCCCCGGACGTTCTCCAAGTGCATGGCGGTGGTAGCCGCTTTCCTCCGCAAGAGGAAAATCTTCGTCTACCCCAACCTAGACGACTGGCTCCTGAAGAGTTCAACACCTTCTCTACTCCAGAGCCATCTCACTTACTGTCTCAACCTGCTTCACTCACTGGGGTTGCAAGTCAACTACAAGAAGTCAGTTCTCAACCCCACGCAGAAAATACATTATCTGGGCGCATCCCTAGACACCGCAACGGCAAGCGTGTGTCCTTCGGAGGAGAGGTTGTCCTCAATGTTGATCAAGTGCCGTGCGCTTCTCAGCACTATACATCCCACAGCAAGGCAGGTATCATCACTGCTGGGATCGATGGCCTCATGCATCTTCATTGTGCCAAATGCCAGGCTTTACATGCGGCCTCTACAGCAGTCCCTCGAAGATCAATGGACTCAGCACTCAGGCCGTTGGGAAGATCGTGTCTCTCTTCCTCAGGCGGCCAGGGACTCCATCAAATGGTGGATGAAACGTTCTCACCTTCTGCAAGGGGTCCCCTTTCACCAGGTACCTCCGACACAGACTGTAGTTACAGATGCCTCACTGCAGGGTTGGGGAGCGCACATGGGCCAGCTTCAGGTACAAGGTCTCTGGTCCGAGACAGAGAAAAGTTATCACATCAACTTCTTGGAGCTAAGGGCAGTCCATCTGGCTCTCAAGTCGCTGTACCCGTCCCTACAGTCCAGCTCCATTCAGATTCAGACAGACAACACAACAACAATGTACTATCTGAACAAGCAGGGAGGCACCAGGTCACGGGTCCTGTCTCTGGAGTCACAGACCATATGGAAGTGGCTTCTGGCGAGGAGTCTCACGATCGTAGCCGTTCACCTTCCAGGAACCTTGAACGTGCAGGCAGATGTTCTCAGCAGAGACTTCGTAGAAGCACACGACTGGGTGTTAAACGAAGAAGTCGCTCAAGACATTTTTCAACAATGGGGAGTGCCAGACATCGACCTGTTTGCAGACGCGGCAAATACGAAATGCCCCGTCTTCGCGTCCAGATTCCCTCAACAAGGATCACGGGGGAATGCACTTTTGATAGGATGGTCGCAGACATTGCTGTACGCTTTTCCACCTCTCCCTCTGATCCCTGCGGTCATACAGAAGTTTTACAGGACCAATGCCAGAATGATCCTGATAGCACCAGAGTGGCCGCGCCAGTGGTGGTTTCCGGATCTCCTGCAGCTGTCCGAAGTCCCACACCGGAGGCTTCTCTGTCGACCGGACCTGTTGACCAAGAACGAGGGGAGAGTATTTTATCCCAACCTCTCGTCCCTGCGTTTGACTGCATGGCTCCTGAAGTCATCCAGTATGGACACTTAGACCTTCCTGCTGATTGTATGTCTATTCTCAAGGAAGCAAAGAGACCCTCCACTAGGAAATCTTATGCTTTCAAGTGGAAGAGATTCTACCTGTGGTGCAAGGACAACCAGTTTGATCCGACTAAAGGTCAGGAGCAAGTGATTCTTCCCTACTTGTTATACTTGGCAAAGTCAGGCCTGCAATATCCCTCTATCAGGGTTCACCTAGCTGCTATAACAGCTTACAGGAAGTCCCCGACCCAGGGTTCATTCTTTCAGATGCCAGTGGTAAAGGATTTTCTAGAGGGTCTCAGGAAGGTTTACCCCCCAGTGAGATCTCCCTCTCCTCCCTGGGAACTTAACATTGTGCTTACGAAACTTATGGGTGCTCCTTTCGAGCCTATTCATAAGGCGATGTTGCAGCATTTGACCTGGAAGGCTGCTTTTTTGGTAGCCATCACTTCTGCACGCAGGGTGAGTGAGATTCAGGCCCTGTGCTGTAAGGCACCTTATACTGTTTTTCATGCCAATAGGGTGGTGCTACGTACACATCCGAGCTTCCTCCCGAAGGTGGTCTCGGATTTTCACATCAATCAGGTTATTACGCTGCCCACCTTCTTTCCTAAACCTTCAACTCCCCCGAGAGATCATTACACTCTTTAGATCTCCGGAGAGTGCTGAAGTTTTACCTTGACAAAACTCATACACTTAGGAAGTCTGACCGGCTTTTTATTAACTACGGTTCTACTAACACCGGTCTAGCTGCATCTAAAAGATCCATCTCTCGATGGATTGTCTCTTGTATAGCTTTATCCTACCAGTTAGCTAACAAAACCTTACCAGGCAGACCTAAAGCGCACTCTACCAGAGGGAAAGCCTCTACCACAGCTCTCCTTCGCAATGTGCCAATGTCTGAAATCTGTAAGGCAGCCACATGGCGGTCGGCTTCATACCTTCACACGTCATTACTGTCGAGATTCTGATGCACAGGCCGATGCCCAGGTGGGGCAGGCCTCTTTGAGGAATTTGTTTGCATAATTGCAATTTGAATGTAATGTTCTGTATACTCCGTTGCTCGTCCGCAAGGTACTGGGTATGGGCTTGCTACTCTATTCATAGATTATGACTATTGATGAGTATCCCCTGGATGAGAAGGATTAGTTACTTACCTGTAATCCTAGTTCTCATCCAGGGGTATACTCATCATAGTCATAAGCGACCCTCCCTCCTCCCCGGACGAGCATCACTGGAGTTCTTCTATGTTATTGCATCCTCTACTCAGGTGTCTCTACATTATACACCGTCAAAAGAACTGACCTAACTGTCACCTGTGGTGCATGATGGGAGCAGAGGGTCTCTGGCAGGCCTTAAAGGCACGGTACCCTAACCCTTGGAAGCCTTAAAGGCAAGGTGCCAGTTTTTTTGTCTTGTTTTCATTATTACTCTGCAATGCAGCCTACAGGCGAATGCCTGCAATTACAAGTTTTTCCTTGTGGCAATAAAGCATTGGTATATCACAATTATCCTGTGAATGTACTCTTTTCCTTATGGGTTAGGAGAGTATTTGTCTTACAATGCAAACCTATGTAATTTCGGCAGTTCTGCCATGTTGGAAACTTTTTTAGGCTGCATGTATATGTTTCACATATGTGTATATATATATTTTTATATATATATATATTTTCTATATACTCCGGGATCCCGCACGTGGGCGGGGATTATTCATAGATTATGACTATGATGAGTATACCCCTGGATGAGAACTAGGATTACAGGTAAGTAACTAATCCTTCTTCGTAAGTTTCCCCCGGCAAGTCACTAGGAGAATACAGTGTTAGACCTACAGGGCCTAGATGCTACCACGGAGGAAGCACAGGAGAGGGCACGAGGCCAGCCAAACCAACACTTAGACTCTGAGAGTACACATACAGAAGACCAGGAAGAGCAGACTCCCACTCACATAGCTTAGGCTCCTACCTCAGAAGGCTATCACCAGTAACTTCTAGCAGGACTCTCTCTTTCCAACACACCAGGCAACAGGTCTCAAGCTAACACCCAATCCCTGATTTGATTACTTTGTCCTCATTTTGTTGTATCTCACATTCACAGTTCAAATGCGTAATGCATCATGTTTAGAACATAGACGTGTGGTATACCACAATGTCTCATCAAAACCATTAGTGTTATTGTAATGCTATTTCTTAAGTAACAATCTGAATTGTCACATCCACCAGCAGATGAGACTCAACGGTAAACTGTACCATGAACTGCATTGCTTAAATACTGTTATGAGATATGATGTCATTACATTGTTAGTATTGTACGAGAAAATAAAAAATGTCAATAAAAAGATTTAAACAAAAAATGGAGTGTGTGAATCTCAGATTCTTGTCACGACTATTCAGCCACGTTAGGAAAGGGTTAAGAGTGTCTTCTTTTCCTTCCCAGATCATTAGGATATCGTTGATATATCTTCTCCAAAATGTTATCCGGTTCGCGAATGGATTGTTGGTATCAAGAATATGAACTTTTTCAAATTCATATACATTTAATCCCGCAACACTTGGGGCAAAAGTACTGCCCATGGATGTCCCGTATACTTGAAGGTTGAGTTCCCCTTCAAACTCGAAAAAGTTTTCCTTCAGAGCCAGCTTTGCACATCCAATCACAAAATCTTTTGGGGTTCTGAAATCCCATGTAATTCCCTCAAGGGCATTCCCAATAACCCTGATGGTATCGCCTTGGGAGAGACTGGTATAAAGACTTTCTATGTCCAGACTCACCAAGACACTAGTCTCTGGATCAAACCATATATCTTTCAATAAGTTGATTAAATTCTTAGTGTCTTTTAGATAGGTGGTGGCCTTTTGTACTATTGGGTTAAGGAAGAAATCACAAAAGCGGGATAGCGGTTTAAGGAGGGAACCAATTCCTGACACTATAGGACGGCCAGCTGGTGGGGTCCTATTTTTATGAATTTTGGGGAGTGTGTATAAATATGGAATTTTTGCATTTTCTGTGCACAACAACTCTGCCTTATGTTTTGCAATAAAGCCCTGGGTCTCCCCTTCTTCCACCAAAAGACTGATTTTCTTTTTTGGTTCCCTTGAAGGGTCGTCTTGAATCCTTTCGTAGTTTTTTTCATCATTTAGCAGTCGTTTGCATTCTGCTCTATAATCTACCTTGTCTTGTAGAACCACTCCTCCCCCTTTGTCTGCTTGTTTAATAATGCTGGTGTCACATGATTGTAATGTTTTCAGTGCTGTCCATTCCTCTGTGTTTAGATTATGGAAGATTTCATTTTCCTTAGTCTTTTCAATCTCATTGAACACAGCTTGTTTGAAAGCAATCACCTCAACTGGTACAGCCGTTGGAGGTGGGCAGAATGTTGATTTTAATCTCAGTCCTGTGTCCCCTTTGTTCTCCAGATCCTCACTAGGACCATGGTTCTCAAAGAAAGCCTTCAATTTGAGTTTCCTGAAAAACTCTGATAACTCACAATGGAGGCGAAATTTGTCAAGGCGTACTGTGGGAACAAAACCCAGTCCTTTGTTTAGTACTCTTTCTTCAGCAGGTGTTAGACTGTGTAAGGATAAGTTAAAAACTAGTCCTGCCGTGTGATGGGACTGATTTTGAGTTAGGTCCGATGAATGCTCGGGCCTGGTTGGGCATCTTTTGATTTGCTCCTCGCGTTTGCTCCCGTGGTACCCTCATCCTCCTCCCAGTGTACCTGACTTCGACCTCGTCTTCTGCCTCTTCCCCTGCTTTCCCTCCCTAAAAAAGGAATTTTTGATTGTGGGGATAGAAGGGTGGCGGGGCTTGGTGGTACGGGGGATTCCATCCGAACATTGGGTGGGGGGAGGTTGATTGAAGTGAACTGGGAAACCCATTTGGTCCTGGTGGGGAAACTGTTGCCTATGTTGTGGCCATTGTTGGAACCTATTTCTGACTCGTTATTTTCCCTTTGTGCTGCCCGTACTTGTTCCACTGCTAACTGAAGAATCTTCTTCTGAAAAGTCAGAGCGGGCATCTTGTTTGTTTAACGGGATGTAATCTGGGTCTGCATAGGGATATGCTTTAGTATATGAGAATCTTTTTAAGTCTTTCTGGAATTTCCGAATTTTGGATTGTGTCAGATATTCTTAATATTCTGTCATTTCCTTGTTAACCTCATCAAGTTTCTTTTTAAAGGCAGTTATTGTAGTCTTAAAGTGATTTTCTGTAGCTTGGATTTCGATTAGCATGTCATCTGACAATCGTTTTGATGTTTTTATAATAAGGACAATCCAGTCCCTTGTACAGTGCCATGCAATCTGTGCCCAATCCCTTCTGCAAGAAACATCTTCCAGAAAGATCCGGGGTGCATTGGTGACAATCAGGCCCCTAGGGGCAGTGTTGTTTCTCAAATATTCCATTAGTATAACTCCATGAAGAATCGTCCTGATTCTATTTCTTTTCTGTTCAGTTAAATTGTCCCAATCTGTTGTCTGTGAGATGGTTTGTGATATGTTAAAATCTGAAAGTAAGGGAGGGCCTGAGAGGATTTGGTTGACATCCTCCTCTGTGAATGTTAATCCTTGGTTCTCTGCCAGAATGGAAATGTGATTTTTAGAAAAAGCGATTATTAAAGATCAATAACAGCTCTCACAGCTGCTCGCTGCCTAGTTGCAAATAATCAAAAAGAGAGCGAGGAAATAGGAGTGGCAATATTATTCACAGCCAGAGGAGCAATGTTTATCCAGTATTGGGGTATCTTTCACAGATTCACATGCCTGAATCATTCCCCATCATCGAGATGGGAGTCCCACGGTAACATAATCAAGCAGTATTTAAATAATGCCATAGGCTATAATGGCCCTGAGCCTTGCTTTAAATAGCCTATCTATGTCCTTTTTAAATAAAAAAAAAAGACTGAATGTTTAATGCAACCAATCAGCTGCTAACACATTCTAGAACTCTCCTAGCAGAGGCAGTTTCCCAGAGATTTTCACCGCAGGTCGTGTTTGAAGGGAGTCTACCTGAGTTCTACTCAGTTTTCTTCTACAAACTTCTGGAATTTATTCCTGAGATCTTTTCTTCATTATGTCTGGTAAAAAGGCCTTTTCCGTCCCTGCAAGACCTGTGGCATGAAGAGGGTCCATGTGGATGATTCTCACAAGGACTGCATTTATTGCCTCCACCAAGCCCATGAGGTAAGGCAGTGCAAAATCTGTCGCACTTTCTCTTCTAAGACTCTGAAAGATAGAGAGGGGAGGCTGCTTTTGTGGCTCCAGTCCACTAAGCAACAGAAATCATCTGAAGAGGACAGTGATGGGTCATCCAGACCTCACAAGAGAGCCAGATCTCATGAGGGCGACTCTGGAGAGGGCAGGAAACACTTCAAACCCCTCCCTAGCGAGCAAGAGCTCTAAAAAGGAGAAACATCTTAAGGTCTCCTCAGAGCCTTCATCTTCAGTTTCTTCTACTCCCTTGAGAAAGGAAAAGAAGCATCATGGAGTCTCCTCCTCAGTTCTTGGCAGGTTCAGAGGCAAAAAATCATCATTGACTCCGGCACTATCGACGACAACCACTAGATCGTCGACGACGACAAGTAATACTGTGACAACGTCTGCTCCGTTGACGGCTGGGACAATGACGACAATGACGACAGTGGCCATCTCCGGTCCCATACCGTCGACAAGGATCTCACTAATGTCGACGTCTATCCCATCGACATCCGTCGGTGAAGTAAGTGAAGACACCGTCAACGACGACACCGTCGACAGCAACGCTGGCTGCAATAGCACCGTCAACGGCATTCCATCATCGGTGGTTATAATACAGTCGAAGCCACCGTCGACGATGATAAAGGTGTCAAAGACATTTTCACATCCAGAGCTGTCGATGTTTAGCAAGATCTCCCTGTTGCTTCCCTCGCACCTTTTGGACCTACAGGAGTCGGATGAAGAGGATGAGGATGGATTATATGGAGTTGTAAGAGGAAGAGGATAATGACGACGAGCAGCAATACTATCAGCCATATCTGGCGCCACTGTGCCATTACCAACATTGTGGATATCCTCCTGAATCGCGCCCTAGAGAGATGGCACATCTACCACCATCTTTAATTCAAGATCTTCAGGCTATGCTGGCTGACTATAAACAGAGGTTTCTACCCCAAAATATCCAAATAGAGCCACCACCAGTTCAGCCGCAGTCCTTTGGAACATTGACTTTACCAGTGACGCCAACAGTGCCACGCCCTCCTAAATAGGAGCCTGATCCGGTCAACCCTTCCTCCTCGGATGAGGAGAGAGAAGAGGGCGAGATCCTAGATCCTACACCTGTAGATCCCTGGGAAGATTACATTATTCCCACTCCCTCTCCTCTGTCACACCAACCAGCGGATTTGCCTCCAAAGGACATCAGCGGTTTCCACAATTTAATGGAGACGGCTTCCACCAGATTCCATCTTCCTATGGCTGTGAAACATACAGACTGCTTCCTGTATGATTTCAAGGAGGAGGCTAGGAAATCCATTCAGACAATCCCGATAATTGACTGTATTTGGCAAGAGGGAGTGACAATAATGAAACCTCCAGCCACAATACCACCAGTGCTCTCTCGCATAGACAAAAAATACAGGGCCCCAGAAGATTCCCCTTCCTGCCTGACGGGCCACCCGAGGCCGGATCCAGTCATTTCTCAGGCTGCATCAAGGAGATCAAAGAACCTGCCCACCCTAAACTCAACTCCCCGGATAAGGAGGGACGTAGGCTAGACATTATGGTGAAGTGCTTCTCCACCATGGCTGCGACTACCATCAAAGCGGCCAACGCTTTGGCTATCATCAGCCGTTATAATCGGCAGATGTGGTCTGACATGGCCTCCTTGCCAGAACTCATCTCTGAAGACAAGAAGGAGGAAGCTAGAAAAATCCTTTCAGAGGGAGAATGAGCAGCCTCTGAGACTATCGATTGTGCTATGGACATAGCCAACTAGCCAACACAGGGTTCACCAGCTTGCAAGTACGGCGGTGTTGAGGGGCCAAGGATGGTTGAAAGCCACCGCTTTTAGACCTGAAGTACAAAGATCCTGGAAATGGCGTTTGATGGGGATGCTTTGTTTAGTAAACATATTGACGAGGCGCTATTGTCCATAAAGACTGACACAGATACAGCAAAATCTTTAGGTTCCCTCCAGTACAGAAAAGCGCCTTTTAGAGGCGTAAAAGGACGCGGTTTTGCTATCTACAGAGGCAATTATCAGAGAGCACAACAATACCAACCCTATAAGCCGCTATGTGGTAAACCTATCAACCTGCCACCTACCGTCAATCTTCTACGGCTGGTTTCTCTTGTGAGAGAGGCCGCAAAAGAGCATCGGCCCAACGCAGAGATAACAGGAGAAAAAAATGATCTGAGCAGGGTACCAGCTTACGTCTCCCTATCCCCTCCTGTGGGTGCAAAGATCTCCAGGTTCTTTCAGCAATGGGAGAATATAACAACGGACCAATGGGTACTGGACCTGGTTGCCTCTGGTCATACTCTGTAGTTTGTAGAGAGACCACCAACTACTTCACCCAAGGGAGCACCTCCCCCTCGTCTTCACTTATTGCATAAAGAGGCAAAAATCATGCTTTCAAAAGGAGTGATCGAGGAAGTTCCAACTCTGCAAAGGGTTCAGGGTTTCTATTCCTGTTTTTTCCTAATTATGAAGAAGACTGGGGAATGGAGACCGATATTGGATCTCAGAAAGCTAAACAAGTTCCTGAGAAAACAAACATTCAGGATGGTAACTCTGACTAAGATCCTACGCCGTCTCAACAAAGGAGACTTCATGACCTCCCTCGAGTTGGAAGACGTATACTTCCACATCCCCATCCATCGAAAGCATTGAAAATTCCTCAGATTCACGGTAGCTGGTACCCAGTACCAATTTAATGTCCTTCCCTTCGGTCTCAAATCGGCGCCCAGAATATTTACAAAGTGCCTTGCGCCAGTTGCTGTAGTCTTACGTTCTCAAGGTCACCAAGTATTTCCCTACTTGGACGACTGGCTGCTGAAGGCACAAACAGCAAGTCATGCGACCAGATCCACGAACGCTTGTCTTCAATTTTATTTGAAAATTTATCTGAAAAGTTTTATATAGCGCAAACTAGACCCATGCGGGTATCAGAGCGCTTTACACGATGAGGAGAACAATGATCAATAAAACATTTAAACATGGTAAAGGTACATACAGTGTAGCAGAAAACAAATAACAAAATGGAAGAGAGAGTTGAGGATCTAAACCAGGAATCTGTTCATTAGTAAAAGTTCGACTTTTTTCTTGAAGGAGATTCTGGAGGGAGTCAGTCTTATATCAGGGGGCAGAGCGTTCCAAATTCTGGGAGCAAGGCCCGAGAATGATCTGTTATAGGTTTTTTTCTTGTTGAAACATTGTGGCTTAAGCAAGAGGGTGGAAGCACTTCTGATGGATCTAGCGCCTCCTGATAGCTCAAGTTTGCTGGCGAGATAGGTTGGGGTGTTGAAATGTACAGCTTTATGTGTCATGCATGCAACTTTTAGTTGGATTCTTCCTTCGTAGGGGAGCCAGTTGAGGGATTTAAGGTCTGGGGAGATATGATTGTACCGTTTTGTCCCCGTGATGAGCCTTGCCGCCGAGTTGAGTGAAGCCCTTAAGGGGGCTGTTGTGGCCCTAGGTAGGCCAATGAGAGTAGCGTTTCCATAATCCAATCTGGGGATTACTAGTGCTTGCACTGCCAGTTTGAAGTCTTTTTCAGGGAGGAAAGGTTTTAGTTTACGCAGTATACTCAGTTGTAAGTTTACTCCTTTGGTGGTGGCACTGATGTGTTCCTGCATATTAAGATTTTTGTCCAGGGTTATACCTAGTCATTTGGCTGATTCAATGATTTGTGGTGTGCAATAGAAAGCTGTTAAATGCTTCATCCAATCATTTTTGAGTGTATCTGGTTAGGAGGGGCGATTAGGAGGAATTCCGTTTTTTGAGTGATGAGTTTGTAACCAATTTTGAGTGTTTTGTAGGATGGGATTAAGAGATCGGATGTCTTCAGGAGATGAAATTTTCAAGCATAAAGATGATAGTGAATGTTGGCAGCCCTTAGCATTTCAGTAAGTGGTTCCATGAATAGGTTGAAGATAGTGGGGGAGAGAGAGGAGCCTTGTGGGACCCCAAGTGTGACCGGCGTGGTGTTGGAAAGAGATTGATTTACCTTGACTTTTTGCGTTCTGTTTTGCAGAAACGAGGTGAACCAATTTAAGACAGACCCAGATAATTCCATCCTATGCTCTAGTAAGTCAAGAAGGTAGTCATGCTTTACCGAGTCACAGGCAAAGGAGAGGTCCAAGAGGATTAGTTGACAAGATTTGTTTTGGTCCAACATTTGTAGGGCATCATCCACTATATGTGTTAGTGCCGATTCAGTGCTGTGGCCTGAGCGGAAGCCTGACTGGTGCCAGTCAAAGAGGTTGAATTGGTCAATGTGATTGCACAGTTAGATATGGGAACATCTTTCAAGACCTTTGGCCAGTGTCGGGATGTTGGAAATGGGGCGAAAATTGTCAAGGTTGGTAGGATCAGCCAATGTTTTTTAAAAAAATAGGGGTGACCTGTCCAGCTTTTAGACAGTCCGGTATTTTACCCTGGCTTAGTGAGGCATTTACAATTCTAGTCCAGAGTGGAAGAATCGACATTTTGATATCCTAGAGGAGGATGGAGGAAAGGAGGTTACTAAAGTGGTTTGCGGGTTTTAAGTCTGAAAGCATGCTAAGAATTATGTTTTGGTCAATTGTTTCGAACAAAGACCAAGAGGCATTGTTTTTAATGACGTAAGCCAGTTGATGCGAGGGGTCAGCTTTGCCAGTGGAGGTGATTATGAAGATTGGTGTTTGGTGAGTTTGCGGTCGTGGAATCTGCAGGTCTGCTATCAAGTTATTGGTCTTTTCCAGGAAAAAGCAAGCAAAATCTTAACTATTGGGCAGTAGATTGGGCTCTTTTGGAGCAGGGTTGGGTAGGCCTTTGGATTGTAGTTTCACCAGCTCAAACAGTTTTTTGGGCTGATTTTTGGCTTGATCGAGTTGATTTCTGAAGAATTGAGTTTTGGCACATGTGATGCTTTTGTGATAGATGTTCCTGAGGGCTCCTAGTTGTATGAGGTGTTCCAGCATTTGGGAAGCTCACCACTTCCACTCCGCTACTCTGAGATTGCGTTTTTCACAGTTGAGGTTGTCATTGTACCATGGTTGCGAGACTTTTGTGGGTATACTTTTTAGTTGACAGGGTGCAGTTGCCTCAAGAATATTTTTCATGGAGCTGTTGTAGTGGTCAATGAGTTCTTGTACATCAACCAGATTCACCAGGGGCGCTAGGATGTTATCACTGAGTGATGTCAATTCAGTGAGATCGATGGTTCTCACGTATTTTTCAGGATTTTCGGTTTAACCGACTGTGAGGTAGTGGTTCTCAAGGGAGTGGTGATGTGGAAGATGACCTGGTGGTGGTCAGTCCAATCACAAGGGATGATAGATTCCAGTTGGGTAGCATTATCTTTAGCGATGATAAGATCCAAGATCTCCCCTTTGTTGTGAGTGGGTCTATCACAAATTTGTACCAAGTTAAAATCAGTAAGAAAGGATTTGAGACTATTGACTATAGGGTCATTCAAGTCACTCCAGTGGAGATTAAAGTCCCCCAGGAAGATTTGAGTGCCAATTTGACCCATGCTTATTGTGATTGTGTCCATGAATTGCTCTAAGAAGGTGAGATTGTCACCAGGTAGATGATAGAACGTGTGTAGTTTACAAAGGGGATTATTGTTCTCAGCAATTTCGATACAGAGATATTCACATGAAGAGAGGGCAGGGGACTGGAACTGATTAACTGAAAGGCTGTTGCGGTGAATGCAAGCGATGCCACCCCCCACTTTGATCAGTCTATCTATTCTGATGATATCGTAATTGGGAGGAATGTCGAGGACAGGCACCAAGGACTTGCTTAGCCAAGTTTTTGTCAAGATAAAAAGGTCTAAATCTTGAGCTATGATAAGATCAGCAAGGTCCGCAGCATGTTCAACCGCCGATCTGCAATTGAGAAGAATACATTTTTTTAAATATAATATTTTTATTGATTATAAACTTGTCGCATTCAGAACTGCAGTTGTACAGTGTTGGTTCCAGATAAGACATTTATATATCAACATTTAACTTGCACATTGTTTCAGTCCTACAGTACATTCCCGCGGTTCCCCCCCCTTTGACATTTCCATTTCTACCATTGGCGAGATACATAATTCTCCTCTATATGCATTCCATCCTCCCCACTTCTTGTCCCACTTTTTAGGACAGCCCCTGGATTTATAGACGTCTTTTTCCGCGATCATACATTTATCCATTTCTACCACCCAGCCAAGTGTCAATGGTCGATCTGCTGCCCCCATTTCATAGCAATTGCCCTTTTCACCAATGTGTAGCCTAGGGTGGCAAGTTGCTGCTCTATCTCCGTTAGGTCGGTAGCCTCCCAAATGTTCAAAATCCCCAATAGTGGTGTTAAAACGATTTGTTTCCTAGTGCATCTTGCAACTTCTCTGTGGCCCTCTCCCATAGGGGTCGTATCAGGGGCAGTCCCATAGGATATGATAAAATGTTGCCTCTTGGTTACAGCCTCGCAGACATAATGCGTCCTGTCTTGTCCCAATTTTAGCTAGGGTCACCCGGTGAAGTATGTTCTGTGATAATCAATTTTATTAACATTTTTAAAACCAAGGACATATGAAGACAGCCAAGGAGTGTACAATATAGCAAAGACCATCATCAGCAGACAACAGGAGGCGTGAGCCAAGGAGACCACCCATAAACACAATGTTTTCTGCAGGGGGGAAGAGCAGCCATGGAAAAGGAAAACAGACACAACGTTCAAAACAATAGATTTAACCATTTGCCCCATATCTTCTCAAACTTTTCGGGACACCCTCTGGCCTCAAAAAGGGGCTCCTCTTGGGCCGCGCACCAGTCCACCCCCCTGCGCCATTTACGAACAGTAGGAGGTTTAGCTTGGGACCAGGCAGCGGCGATGTCCCGCTTGGCAACCGCCACTGCCGTACCCAAGAAACGCTTGTCAGCCCGGGAGCCGTCCAAGCCATCGTAGACCCCTAGGAGGAGGCGCAGGGGGTCGTGGGGGACCTGCCAGCCCAAAGTGTGTGTAAGTTCAGACTCTACACCGTCCAGAAGGAGGTGAGACCGGGACATTGCCAGAGCATGTAGTAAAAATCGGCCTGTGCATGGCCACAACGGGTACAGTCAGGTAAGGGGCGCAGGCCCGCCTTGTGCAGGCGTACCGGAGTCAGGTATGCTGTGTGAAGGTAGTAGAGTTGAATAAGGCGTAATTTAGAGTAGGTAGTTAGAGTTTTGGGAGCCATTAGGGCGTCTCGCCATTCTGCTTCTTCTAGGGGACCCACCCATCCCACCCAACGAGCTCACAGCGTATCTAAAGTGGCAGGGCCGTTGTTCAACAGTGAACAGTAGATCCGCGACACTCCCCCTTTCCCCAAGTCGCCCATCATGACCTGCGCCTCGAGCGGGTTGAATTCGGGGAGTGAGGTACTGGGTGGGACATGTGTATGGAGGGCGTGGCGGAGTTGCAAATATTTGTAAAACTGTGTCCGGTAAAGGGAGAGGCGCTGCTGCAGATCCGAGAAGGCCCGGATGTGATCACCAACCCAGACATCCCCGAGAAGTGTAATCCCGATCCGGTCCCATTGTTGAAACCCTCGGAGAGCCGATACTTCAAGTAGCCAAGTGCCGTGCCACAGAGGTGTGTGTTGGGTGAGTTTCTTGTCCCATTGTGTGTAGCGCAGGGCCGAGCGCCAGGCCGTTAGAACCTCTCTGGTGATGGTTGGGATAGTCTGTGGGATAGGGGATCCGTACAGGTAGGGCTGAAGCTGAGGGAAGTCCATAGTCCCGAGCTCGGTCAGGTAAGCAGGATCAGACCAGCCCCCAGCAAACCAGTCATGGATGACAATAAGCCGGGTGGCCAGGTAGTAGAGATGGAGGTTGGTCATCCCCATACCCCCATCAAAGGGAGGTATCCGACAGCGGGCTAGGGCCATACGTGGTCTGCCGCTCCCCCACAGAAACTTGGTAATTACCCCATCAAACTTGTGAAACCAACTACCTGGGAGATGAAAAGTAATGTTCTGTAAAATGTATAAAAAGCGGGGAAGGATCATCATTTTAAAAAGTGCCCCTCTGCCGAGGGGTTAAGCAGGAGGGACTGCCAACGTTTGAGATCGGATTTGGCTTTCGTGACCAGGGGGGTAAGGTTGAGAGCCCATTCCAGTTCAGGGAGCAGGGTTATCCAAATCCCCAGACATTTAAATGATTGTCTCCGCAGGGGGATTGTAGACTGCCAGTCAAAGCAGGATCGCGAGGGATGAAGGGGGACCAAAGTGGACTTCGTAGGGTTGAGTCGTAGGCCCGAGACTTCCTAAAAAGGACCGGAGCACCTCCAGACAGCGTGGGCCGGAGTTCTCCGGGTCAGCCAAGAAAAGCAGAACGTCATCCGCGTATAAGGTGATTTTGTCGGTCTGATGGGGGTCCCAAGACCACCCTCGGATCCGGGGGTCAGTGCGTATGAGGCATGCCAACGGCTCCATCGCCAGTGCGAATAAAAGTGGTGAAAGAGGACAGCCTTGGCGAGTGCCTCTTCGGATGGGGAACGCCTCAGAGAAGGCACCATTAGTCAGGACCCTTGCTTGAGGGCTCGAGTACAGGACCTGAATGAAGCACCGAAAGCGGGGGCCGAAGCCCATCTCGGTCAGAACATCCCCCAGGTAGGACCAGTCGACCGTATCGAAAGCCTTCTCGAAATCTATTAGCAGCAGGGCTAGGTATGGGGTGAGCCGGTGGCGATGGGCTAGGGCCAGATGGAGGCTGCGTATGCAGTGTCGGGTGCCACGGGCAGGCATAAAGCCGCATTGATTGGGTGGATCAAATCATGTAGCAAGGGGCGAAGACGTTGAGCTAGGACTGTAGCAAATCAATATGGGAGTGGGTGTGGTGGGCCGCAGAAGTGTGAGTGTACTGTTTCTCCCGGGGTGCCAGAGCCTCCAGGCGTCACAAAGCCCGAGTGCAGATGACCAGTCCGAGAGTCGTTTTGAACAGGTGAGGCGTGAAGAGGAGGGGTTCCCCGTGGCATCGAGGGCTGGGTGCAGAACCGCGTTAAAGTCCCCTCCGATTATGGTGTGGCCGTGGGGCAGGGCGGAGATCACCTCAGTAAGGCAGTGGAGGGTAGAGGGGAGCGTGGCAGGGGGAATATATACTGAGAGGAAGTTAAAGACCTTTCCCTTGAGCCTACCGGAGAGGGACACGTAGCGCCCCTGTGTGTCGGTCGAGACATGCAGAGGTGTGAAGGGGAGCCCGCGCTGGATCAGTAAAGCCACCCCTCGGGAGCCCCGCGCGAACCCGAGTGCCAGACCCTGTCGAACCCATACCGGGCAAGGAAGGAGCATTGGGTTCCCAGGAGGTGTGTCTCTTGCAGGAGGAGGACGTCGGAGGATTGACGCTGAGCGCTCCTAAGGACGGCAGTGCGTTTAATGCGGTCTAGCAATCCATTGACGTTCCATGACTGGATCTGGAGGGACCTACCTTGTATGTGCATCTGGGGAGTGGCTGGCGCGAAGTGGGAAGGGCCGGGGGAGATGTAGGCCTCGGGCAAGAGGAAGCGGCATGGCCAAAAGAGAAGGACGGGGCTGGTGCCTGGCTGTGTACCTCCCGTTGGTGAAGACGGTACGTGTGTGCAGTGGGCTGTCATGGAAAACAAAAAACAACAACGTATGCACAGCTGCATACAGTGACTCAAACAGAGTCAAACTAGACAAAAAACGGAGGGCAACGCCCCCCGAACCCCTCCCATCACCCCCCCACCCTATACTTCCAAACCCGAAGCATCTGTCGCCCAGAACAAAAACAAGAAGCTATCCTAAAACGGTTAGCAGGGCAAGTCGTGGCGACGGTGGTGGACCCCTTCATTTAGTCGGATAATACATTGTCAACATTTGGATATCACTACCATAAGCCCCATGAGTTCCAAATCAGTGCTATCTCCGTGGGACCTCCCGGTCAGAGCCCAGCATCGCCTCCGGACTCCCGGAGCGCCAGGCTCCGAGACAGATCCGAGTCAGAGAGAGCCGGGCGCAGCGTCGAAGTGGGATCCTGCTCGTGGGCTAGGTTCAGCAGAGAGCTGGCCCGGCTGCGGTCGTTCAAGTGCGGAGGGACTTCAGAGGAAATCAATATCTGTGAGCCAGTCCCAGGCAATCGTGAGTGGTCCCCACGCCGCTCCCCCCTCCTACGGGAGCGATTGTGCCTCCGCTGCTGTTTAAGAGGAGAAGGAGGCGGTCAGGAAGGGCCCGACATGGGGGGGGGAGGCAGGTAGGGCCCTCAGAGGCCGCTCTTCCGTGAGCCATGTCCAGGCCGCCTGTGGCGTGTCAAAGAAGATTGCCTTGTCCTGAAAGATAACTCTGAGACGGGCCAGGAAGAGGAGCCCATAGCGCAAGCCCAAATTACGGAGTTTTTGCTTAACCTCTGCGTATGTACGACGCTGGGCCTGAACGTCCCTCGTGTAATCTGGGAAGATCATTATGGTACTGTTCTGATATTTTAAGGGACCATGGATTCGGGCTTCTCTCAGGATAGCGTCCCTATCTCGGAAGTTGAGGATCCGGATGATAACAGGACGGGGAGGAGCCCCGGCGGGAGGCTTGGCCGCCAGAGAGCGGTGAGCACGCTCAATGGCAAGCCACAGCGAGAGGGCTTCTTTAGGTATCCATGACCTGACCCATGTCTCAATGAAGGTGTCCGCATGGCCCTGTTCGACATTCTCGGGAAAGCCTATGAGGCGCAGGTTGTTCCGCCTAGAGCGATTCTCTGCGTCCTCCGCCCGGCGGTGCAGCTCTGAGGTCTGAGTTTGCAGGCGGGCCACCTGTGTTTTCAACTAGCTCAGGTCGTCTTCAGCGGTGGAGAGGCGCGACTCCGCCTCCAACAACTGCGCCTTAGCATTGCGGAGGTCTTGGTGGATAAGGGCCACATTGACCCGCACCTCGCCGATCTTGCTCTCCACGGAGGCCTGAGAGGTGCCAATTGCCTTCAGGATAGTCGAGAGGTCTCCCCCAGCCAGGGAGGGGTCACCAGACGCTCCCCTCGCCAGGCTTCGGTCGGCAGTAGTGTATTGATCCACTTTAGTTTGAGTATGCGGTGCCGGTGTTTTTGGGGCATGGTCCCTGCACATCTTTGCAGCGAAAACTGGGCCTGGATGCCCCTCAAAGGTAGATGAAAGGATCGTAGGTAGCCGACTCCCGCCACGGGGGGACAGACGAGCGCCCAAGCCGTCGACACTCAGGCTCGGGCGCCGAATCCACCCCAACCGGAGATCATAAGTCCCAGGGGATGACGGCACTCAGGGATGTGGCTCCTACCCCCACCGCCCGAACCGACGGCTGATCCAACGGGGGAACCCCTGGAGCCGCCGGGAGCAGCCACCGCCCAGCCGGAGAGAGATGGAGAGGAGGAGGGCTTGTTCTGTGGGTCACTCGCCGTTCAGTGGATGCGGCCATACCTGCCCCGCCTCCGTGGCCCGCCAGAGGAACGGGGACAATCCCGGGGAGCAGTGGACCGGAGGTGAGGATGAGGCCAAAGAGGGTGAGGAGCAGGCCCAAACGGCCCACCCGGCCGGGCGTCAAGCAAAGGGGGAGCGATGTGAGGACGATGAAAGAGGTCTCGCCGCCCGATGCTGGATGGAGACCGCAGCACCTCGAGGCCCTCCACACCGCCCGATCCATGCTGCCGAATCCAGGCAGGAGCTCCCTCTCTGGGTGTGCACCCGGGTCCAGGTGCGGAGTGGGTGCCCCTGGTACGCCGAGGCAGGCCCGGCGGGCTCGGCAGACAGGAGGCAGGGACCCACAGCGCTCCCAGTCGTCTGGGGCGTCGGCGCCTCGCCCGTCTGCGCAGTGGTGGTGCAGGTGCGGAGGAATCCGGCAGAAGCAGAGGGGCTGTGCACCAGCCAGAGAGGAGCAGGGGAGGTCAGGCCAGGCGGCGGCAGATGGATGCAGGGGAGAAGGGGCACCCGGCCCAGAGGCTCCACCAACCCCCGACCCCAACGGCCAGCAGTCACTCACCGCCTCACTTGTGGAACAGCAACTACCAGGCCTGGAGCAGGGAGTCAGGAGGTACCGCAGGCCGCCTCCGTAGCTTCCACACACGTCCAGGAGCTCCAGGCGTGCCAGAAAGCAAGGCGCGGGACACCGGTGGGACAGCGGCAGATGGGGGGGTTCTCACAGCCCCGGGCCTCGGATGCACCAGACAGCCATAAGGAGAGGGCCCGCTCCGCAAGTTCAGGCCCAGGCGGCCGATGCGCCGTGCATCCGGAGCCCCGGGCCCTCGCCGGCAGCACTCAAGGGGCCAGGCCGGAGTCGGGTCCACTCCCGAGCCGATACGTGTCCAGCGGGCTTCGCAGTCACACCGCCCCCCCGCCGCTCGACCCAGCGGCCGACTTCGCCTCCGCCGGAGAGATGATGAAGCACCAACTACCTCACCCCCCAGGCCGGATCACAAGCAACAGACCACAGCCAGGTAGGGGGGGGCGGGCGCGCACCCAGGTCGTGTGGCACACTTGTGGCTGAGCAGGCAAATTCTGGAGGCAAGGCGGAGGCCAGTGGTGGTACGCCTCAGGGGGCCGCCAGTCCCGCAACCGGGAGGGCGGCAGGGGAGCTCAGAGCTGGGCCCTCAATCCCAGGAGTTGGGCGCCGCCATATTGAAATGTTGGAGGCCGGCGCCTCGGCAGAGTCAGCCCCCGCGGACCTCTCAGCTCAGGAAACAGTTCTTAGGGGACCCCACACTCCCGCAGAGACACTCAGGAGGTCGCAGGATGCAGTAGGGGCAGTGATGGCAGTGGATTCCAACGTGGATGACGGAGGGGTCCGGAGCACTATCAAAGTGCGACCGCCATCTTGATGCGCTGGCCACGCCCTTCTCTGTGTAAAATTTTTAATTGAATCAGTCGGAAACGATGATTTATGGCCGCCTCTCTTGGAGACATCAATACAGTCTGCCAGTCTTCATCGGCAAGTTGTCCCAAATCTGCCTGCCAGTGATTTCTGAGAGCGTGGAAAGGGTCTGGCAGATTATTGCATAGTTTATGATATGTGAGTGAGATGGCTTTGTCTGGGATAGGCTCCGATAACAGTCGGTCCTCTAACGGAGAGGAATCCGGCACCTGTGTCAAGTCTGGGAGTGCCGTCGTAAGGGCATGGCGAATCTGTAGATAGCGAAATATCTCACTGTGTGTTAGTTCATGTTTTGCTTGTAATTCTTTAAATGTGAGAAGTTTACCCTTATGTATGAGATCTCCTATGGTGGACAATCCGATGGTGTCCCCTTTATCAAAACCCATATGATGACAAAGCAACCCTAGCTGTTGAGAGGACCATAGGGGTGTAGCTTTCGTCAACACTCCGGCCCAGCCCAGGCGTCTAGTTACCTGATGCCAGATGGTTACCGTTTGAGCCATTGGGCCCAGATATCTCCCCTGATGGACCTTGGTGTATAGAGCTCCAAGATACCCCTCTCGACCTGTCTGATATCTTTCTAGTCTGTATGCTGGGTTCAGTGGAGTGCCGTATAGCCATTGATTAATCGCTACCAGTTGTGACCCCCAGTAATAGAGTTGTACATCAGGAAGAGCTATGCCTCCATCGTACCACCCTTTGGTCAATTTCCTTAAAGCTATTCGTGGTGTACCTCCATCCCACAGTAGTGTGCGGACCTCCGCCTCCACGCTATTAAAATATGTATCGGGGATCCGGTACGGGCAATTCTGAAGCAAATAAAGGAATCGCGGCAGGGCTAGCATTTTAAATAGGGCCGCTCGACCTAGTAGTGACAACGGCAGCGACCTCCAGTGTTTGACATCCTCACTAAGTCTTTTTAAGGGGACTGCTAGGTTCTTGTCATAGAAGATTTGTGGGTCGGGTGTAATGAAGATCCCCAAATATCGGAATCCTTCACAGGCCACTTCGAGTTCACATCCCCGGGGTAATCGAGGTGTGGGGCCATGTAGACCAAATAGCACTGACTTAGTCCAATTAATAGCATATCCTGAATATTTACAGAATTTGTGAAGATATTTAGTAGTCTGTGTATTGAGGCATAGGGGGATGCTAAGTAGATCAGGATGTCATCTGCATACAAGGAGATCCTGTCTTCATTGTCTTCCTCCCATTTGAACCCTCGAAGAGCCACGTCTCGCCGTACCCAGGACGCCAGGGGTTCTAGTACTAAGGCGAAAAGTAGGGGGGACAGAGGGCAACCCTGTCTGGTTCCTCTGTTCAGTTTAAATGTCCGGGATGTGCGGTTATTCACCCTCACCTGACCTCGCAACTCAGTATTAAGCAATTTGATCCATGGTATAAACCGTGGACCAAATCCCAGTCGGGCCAGCACCTCGAAGAGATAAGGCCATTCTACGGAATCGAATGCCATAGAGGCATCCAATGACAGTATTACTGCGTCCTCCTCTATATATTGCTGACGTGCCAGAACATTGTGCACTTGCCGAATATTCAGTGTCGTGTTCCGTCCCGGTACAAAGCCTGACTGATCTGCGTGAACCAATGAAGGGAGAACGGCACTCAGACGGGACGCCAGCAGCTTCGCTAGAACTTTAGCCTCCGCATTAATCAAGGATATCGGCCTATAAGAGCTACAAGTATGTGCCGGTTTCCCGGGCTTTCAGATTACCACTATGGACGCCAATATCTGATCTCCAGGTAGAATTCCTTTCTCCAAGCTTTCTGTATACATGTTTTTAAGATGGGGCGCTACCCGTAGGGCCATGGATTTGAGGAATGCAATGGGAATCCCGTTGGGCCCCATTGCCTTCCCTGATTGGATGCTGAATATGGCTTTACAGATTTCGTCTTCTGTTATGTCTGCGTCTAGCTCGGTTCTGTCTGTATCTGACAATGAGGGCAAATTTATTTCTGCCAGCAGTTGACGTGAGTCGTCGGATGTATACGTAGTGGAGGAGGTATACACTGCCTCCAAATAATCCGCAAATGCCTTTGCTACCTCTTGGAGATCGGAAATCCGTGTATTCCCGTTGACGGATAGTTCAGGTACCCATCTATCTCCCTGCGCCCTTCTCTCTAGCCAGGCAAGCATTTTCCCTGCCCTATCTCCCAATTCATAAACCCTATGACGTGTGTGAAGTAGTTTCGCCCTGGTTTTTTCCTGCATCATAGTTTTATATTCGAGTTGCTTAATGATTAAGCTGTGCGTGGTGGACTCACTAGGGGAGGCGTTATTCTGTGTCTCTAGCTGCAGGAGCTCACTCTCTAATTGCAATAATTGCTGATTACGTTGTCGGATATATCCTGTCTTCAATGCCAGAGCATGCCCCTTCAGTACTACTTTATAAGCTTCCCATATGGTCTGCGCTGAGTCCACTGAGCCTAGATTTTCGATAAAATAGCAGTCTGTCTGCTTAGTGAGATCTTCCTTTATGTCTGGAACCGTTAGGAGCCATGGATTAATAATGATGGAGCTACGCTGTCTTTTTTGGTTGAAGGTGAGTTTGAGCCACACTGGGGAATGATCCGAGATACCCCTTGGGAGCCCGCGGGGGTTTTGAAATTGACCAAGGTCGACCAGGTGCGTAAGGAAGTAATCAATGCAGGACATACTTTTATGTGCGTGAGAGTAATGGGTGTAATACGTCATGTTGGGTTGTAGTGAGCGCCATATGTCCGTCAGTCCCAGAGCTTGAGTAAAATCCTCCATTTGAGTACCATGTCGTATTGGGGGCCGTTGAGGAGACCTATCTCGCGCGTCATTCATTGTCATGTTAAAATCACCTCCCATTATCAATGTACCCTCGAGAAGATCAATTAGGATTTTACCTAAATCACTAAGTGCTACCTTTCCCAGTGCTGACGGGAGATATACTGACACCACATTTATCGGTTTCCCCTCCCAACTGGCCTCCAGTACTGTGAATCTTCCTTGCGGGTCAGCCCATGTATGAGTGGGTATAAGAGCTAGGCTCTTCCTCACTAGTATACCGTGTCTCTGGAGCCTGATGTAAACCCTGCGTGAACTATGAGTTTGTATCCCCACCTGTTAAGGGCCTTGCAAGTGTTACCTACTAGGTGTGTCTCCTGCAGCAGTACTAAATCTGGTGCTTGCCTCTTGAGGTATTGCGACATTATTCCCCGCTTTATTTTGTTTCCCAGTCCGTTTACATTCCACGTCAGAATGGACAACTTTGTTTCTATTATACTACCCATGATAAATTCTCGTTAGGGACTGACGAAATATCTGCTGAAGTCATTGGAGGGATGACCGGCTCCCCCAATAAGCTAGTAAACATCTGTATAAGCTTGGGTTGAACACACATTCCGGAATTTACCTCGAGTTCCAGCTGTCTATACAATGTCAACTTAAGGTGGGCACCCCTTTCCAAATCTGAATGAGAACACTGTGTAGTTTTTAAAGTTGAATGTTATTATGCACAAAGACCCCCCCACCATCCCTCCCGTTCTACCCCCCTCCCTGCCCCCCTGCCAGTGGATTTCCAACTACCCACACCCCAACAAGGCAGAGTGCCTGTCGCCCCCCCCAGTTGCGAGGTGCTTGGTTTACAACCCTTCCTCCCCCGCCGTGAATGAAGGATATAAACATATTACACATTATGTCATTCTAACATGTCCCAGTCCCTTCTTATGTGTTCACTGCTGAAGCAGTTCGAAATCGACTGTCTCGCCTAGTTCGGTACTATTTGAGCATATCTTGTCCGCCGGGGGTTTGTGGAGAATACCCAAATACCCTTGCCCAGTGTCTTACCCTATACTCAGGGATATCATTTGTCCCTCATTTTACATACCCCAAAGTCCACGACGGCATGAGTCTTTAGCCTTTCGATGCCAAGTTCTGCTCTCCCTGGGTTGGATCATCTCGTGGTTTGTCGACATTGTTCAGTCCACTGTTGCGGGTTCTGTCGTTCCGGCCTCCATTCGGTTTCCCCACTCTTCGCCAACCCTCCAGCCATTCCCACGTTTCTTCTGGGGATGTAAAAAAACATGTTTTACCTTCGGATTCAACCCGGAGTCTCACCGGAAAGAGCATGGAGTATTTTACTTCTTTGTCTCGTAGTGCCTTTTTCACTGTAGTGAAGCTGCGTCTTTGAGCTTGGACTTTGGTAGTAAAGTCCGGAAAGAAGGTGATTGCACTGTCCTCCAACTTTAATGGCGGGTTGGCTCGTGCTGTTTGGAGTATGACGTCACAGTCACGAAAATTGAACACTCGTGCTGTGATCGGTCTTGGCGGGGCTCCCGGTTTTTGGTTTACCTCCAGGGACTCGGTGGGCGCGTTCAATGGAAAAGTAACTGGATAAACGCTTCGGTTGGAGTTTTGTCAATACTAAGTCCTCGACGAAGAGGTCCGTCGCTGACCCTTCTGCCCGTTTCGGAACTCCCAGGATACGTATGTTATTTCTGCGCGCTCTTTCTTCGTAATCATCGAGTAGCCCCTCCATTTTCATCTGTTGGTCACGCAGTTGGGTTACTTGTTGCTTAAGGAGAGCCGTATCTGAGGTTAGCGTTTCCGTTGCATCCTCCACTTCTTTCACTCTGGAGTCATTTTCCGCAAGTCGGCTCTAATAAGGGAAACCTCAATATTAACTGTGTCAATGCGAGTTTCTAGTGATGTCCGCACTCCGGCAATTGCCTCCATGACTTCTTGGAGGGTCAAATCTTGTTGGGGAGTCTGATGTGGAGGATTTCTCGTTCCCCCTGTGGAGGTGGCATTGTCATCCTCGCCTCTCTTATCCCAGGCAAATTTGGCCAATTTGCTTTGAAACTGTGCCTTAGTTCCCTTTCCTCTGGCCATTGTCAATCAGTGTCGAGTATTATCTTTGCAGTTACTCAGGGCCCCGCACCAGTACTCGCCGCCTCCTGCACAGGGGGGGAATTTGCGCCTCTACCGGCCTGTCGGGTTTCCTAGTCAGGCGAGCAATCTGCGCCTTGAGGGAAGGAGTCGCGAGGAAGCGCTGCACAGGGTCACTATGCTGAGGGCGATGGGGAAGGGGAGCGTTGAGCCTGAACGCGTCTGCACTCTCACCTCAAGATCTCTTCAGTCTTTACCGACCCACCGTTGTAGTGCAGCCAAGGACAGTGACGACGTGATGTCTGAGGGCTATTAGACTTTACTTCACTTGTGATTTGAGTCTCCTTGGGCTCCCCCTGTGTGGGTAGATTGGTCCTTCATATATTCTCTCGCCTCCGGTGCCTGTGGATCTTCCTGTGTCTGCTACAGCCCGTAGACCTTTGTTTTGGGCAATCACCAGTTGCGGCCGGCACCCCGGCCTCTCAACATCTGTGGAGCCCAGCTCCCTGGGAGGTCCTCTGCTTATTTTACCGCTGTCTGTCAGCGCGCTGTTCAGATCGCGCCACCCGTAGGTCCGCTTGTCCCTCTAGCTGGCCGCGGATGAGTGTTCGAGGGCAATCTGGTATTCCAGTGCCTGGGTGCACTAGGCCGCAAAGCCGAGGCCTCAATCACCCGGATCTTCCGGCGGCCCTAACTCCAGCTGGCGTTCAGGCCCCTCCCACCACCAGCGTCGCAGACGCGGTCAGATCGCTTCTGGGCCGGGCAGCACGCATCTACTTTTGGGCTATGGAGCTGGCTGGGGTCTGCTCCCGGACCCCCCAACAGGCACTGTGCTTGTGGCCTGTCCGCCCGCTCACCTCCTGAGTTTGAAAATCGAGGCAGACCGCCATTGTTTCTCCGCAAGGGCTCCGGGCACTTCGGCAGCGCTGCTGTTCTGTCGCACTCTCCGCAGCGGGCCGCACCGATCTGGTGTCCTGGATCTCTCTTGGACTGGGATCCCCGGTCGTGAGGGGATTCCTACAGGTTAGATGCCGGATAATGTCAGGATAGTCGGCGAGGACAGCGGAGCCGCTTCAGAAGGCGGCCATCTCCGACGGCTGCTAGCCACGCCCCCCTGAGAAGAGAAGAATACATTTAAGAACGGTTGTAAGGATATCCTTAGAGCTCTGGGTGAGAGTGATTCTCTTAAGGTTATGCTTGTTTATTATTTTGTGTTTGTGAAGTACTTCTCTGTGGGGGTTAGCAGGGATTGTTTGAATTTGATTCTGGTAGATCGTTCTATTATGATGTAGAGGGTCATAAGAAAGTAGGAGTGATTCAATATCTACCTTTGATAATGAGTTTGAGACCATTAATCTACAAGGTCTAGAGGATACGTTGGGTGCAGGACGAGTTCTCCAATTCCACCTTGGACTGTACGCGTCTGCTATGGATCGTAAAGGTGTGAGGAGGGCGGAAAGAGAGGAAGTGGGAGAGTTGCACAACTATTCTTACTTGACCCGTAGATGGTATTTGCCTTAGTGGTAAGACGTATAAGACTATGTAAGTCTTCTTTCATTTGATGTAGCATTTGAATGATCTCGTCCATCCTGTTCGCTAATTGGGTGTGCCCAAGTGGAGAATTGTGAGGATGTAGGGGAAGAGAGGGTGCACGAGGGTTGGATTCTTTGTTGGACCGGTAGGTTAGACTAGTGGTCAACGAGGACAGGGGATTATCCTTACTGATGCGATCTTGGAATATGGGGGGAGAGGTTAGTGAGGAACTAGTATTCTTTGGGGTGAACTCCTCCGTGTGGACGAGCTGCTATTGACCGGGGTGATAAGCAAGTTGAGTTGAATGATCCATAGGGTCAGAGGGCATTCGAATAGCTCTTATGGAGGTAGGGAGAGATGAAAGAGGCCCGAACGGTGCAAAATGGGGTTGACAGTGAACATTGCAAAGTTTTCATTCATTCCCAGTCAGATAGCACATTTCTGGGAGCCAGATTGGACACAGTCCAATGCAAAGCATTTTTATCGGAAGAACGCCAGATCTGTCTACGACAATTGGCTATGGCCATTTCAAAAAGAAAGTCTGTTTTAGTAAGGAGATACAAATCGCTCCTAGGAATGTGCTCATCAGCAATACTGTTAGAAACTTTTATTGTTTGATAATAAAACCATTACAATAGGTATAAAAACAATGACTGGCTATTTATACAATGCATTTACAAGCCATATATATATATATATATATATATATATATATATATATATATATATATATATATATATATATATATATATATATATATAAAAGAATAAATTCCCTTAAAAGTTGCTCTAAAGTGCGAACATGATCGTGGGCAGGTGCTGGGTCACAGAGGTGGATCACTGTGGTACTAAGAAGACCAGGTGCCCCGGCTGTTCATTAGTCCAGTGGTAAAAAGGGTTTAATAAAGAGTCTCAAGAAAGCTAAAAATGTTCCATAAAATACTATAGCAGATTAATCAAGACGATCAGGATGGCTCTGAGATAATAAGGGAATGAGAATAGCCAGTCCTCCCGTTCGAGGATTCGACAGACAGCCGCGGCTACTACTTTTATGAGTGTTCAGTTGTTACAGACGGTGATGGATGCCTCAATTGGCCTTGATTGAGTATGGGCTGGGTGCTGCTTGAACTTGAGTCAGATGGATAAAAGTTGTAAAGCAGATGTTTAGAGCAGTATTCTCAGGATTCAAAGCGGCGATGATGCCCTGCCTGCAGGTCCGGACTCCCAGTTTGTTCCACTCAGCCTCAACTTTGTTCTGCGCAGGGCCAACAGGTGGGCAAATGCATACGTGTTCAAGAGATTCATCTGATTTGCCACAGCCCCTGCACACAAGGTCGACTGAGGAGCGCCCGCCAGGAAGGTAGGTGTTTCAAGAAGAGCCAACCACCCAGTCTGAGGGCCAAAAATCTTTGTTTCAGATGTAGGGGGTATGAACAGGCCAAGTGTGGCAGTAGAGGGGCCAGCTGGTAGGAATTAATTACTTCCCATGTATGCTTATGTTTGGCTAGAGTCTCTCTATCTTACATTCTGGAGCACAGTTGAATTCGCTTCTTGATGCTTAGTTTGAATGCTTTTTTGCTAGGATTGAGAGACCACAGATCTCCTGCTGATAGTTGTAACATGCATTTGTTGGAGTACTGACTGTGTGACCCACCAGGGTTATTGGCACTGATGTCAATCCACAAAAGGGTCTCAAGTGAGCCAACTCTGACCTGTCTCAGCCTGTGGCACAGGTTGAGAAAGGCCCCCGAGCTATGCAGGGTGTAGTTTGCAAGGCCCAGCTCTAGTTGGATCTGTGCAGCAGACAAAGTTTTTGCCAACCGGAGCACCCCCTTATAGATTTTGATCACATGTTGGTTAAGAACGATGTTGAACTTGCCAAGAGAGATCTCATACACATACGACAAGGTAGGACCTATCTTGGCTTGCATCACTTCCAGCAATGGAGTTATACTGGGACCGGTCAGACTTTTGGAGAGCTTGGAGAGCCAAGGCTTTCATGGCAATTTCATTGCGATGTTTAGTTAGTGTGCCCCTTGAATCGATAAGGATTCCCAGGTACCTGTAGGTTTTGCCTGCTGGAATTTGGACGTTGTTATACAACCAGCCGCCACCTCCGTATAACTTCCTGCCAAATATAACTACTTGGGTTTTCTTTAGGTTTACCTCCAATTTATTAATGGCGGCGTAACAGTGTAGAGTGTTTAACAGCTGTTGCAGTCCGACTCTTGTAAAGCTTAAGAGGGCGAGGTCATCGGCATATAAAATGTTGCTAATCTGAGCTCTCCCGATCCTGGGGGGGTGACTGTTTGTTGCGTCCAGCTGTACTAAAAGATTGGCTTAAAAAAAGATTAAAAAGCAGGGGGCTAGCACACATCCCTGTTTCACTCCCCTTGACGTCAAAATCATTCTGGATAGGTGCGATCTGGTGCAGATCTTCATTTGAATCCAGGTGTTGGTGTGGAGCTGGATGATTGGCTCCAGTAATTTGGCAGGTATTCCCCATTTGGTTAGCTTGGTCTAAAGAGACTCCCTTGGTACATGGTCAAATGCTGCTTTGAAGTCCACAAAGAAGCAAAAAAGCACCGTTAAGGATGTGTTTGCTTTGTCGATAAGAGTGGATAGAGCTAAAAGGTTGGTCGATGTGCCTGAGTTTGCCACAAAACCCGTTTTATTTTTGGGTATCTGTCCTTTTAAGTCGCCCAGCTCTTCAGGTCTTCCAGCAGGGAATTTTGCCTTGTTGTCCAGTAATGCAATCAGCCTGTAGTTACTTGGAGCTGATCTTGAGCCAGACTTATAAATAGGCTGGATAATCGTGCCCCGCCAAGAGTCGGGTATGGTTGAACTTCGTAAAGAGTAATCAAACAGGCTGATTAGCTGCTTGGACCAGAAGGGAATATTCTTTTTAAACAGGTCCTGCGGCAGGCCGTTCGGGCCTGGAGCTCCGTCAGGTCTGGCTTTAGTTACAATTTGACCAGCTTTGTGGGGGAAGTGGAGATTACTTCCATTTGTTTTTTCTGAACTCCTTGCAGATTGTCCTGACACTCCCAGGCAGGATTTATCATTAGGGATGCCTTCAACTCATCCTAAGTGGCCGGCCAGAAAGGATGCCCATTTCTGCTCAGCGATATTTGCGCTTCCCAAGCTGATATTTCCATTGGTTTGGTTATTTACTAACACCCAGAATTTTCTGGGGTTCCAGGTCTTACTTGCATATTGGAGGGAGCACCAAAGTTGCTGAAGATGCTGTTGTTTGTCGGTTCAGCATGCCCATCGCTAATTGTTCTGTGAAATTTTGTAGCTATTCAATAAAGGTTCGGCCTCCGGGTGTCTCCTGGCTGCCCTAAGGGAGGAGTGTCTGATTTTCTTTAGCGCCATTGTCTGGGATGAGAGAGGTGCCTTGTTATTGTTGGAACCCACATAATGTCGCAGAGGCAGTTTAACTTGCTTTAAAAGATGAGAGCAAAAGTTTGCCCAGGCGATTACTGTGGAAGCGGAACGCTGGTTAAGGCTTGTTAAAAATTGCTCACACTCCCATGATCGTTGTACTGATGGCGTCGCTCCATCTTAGGCGTTTTAGATTCTCGGAGTGTTATGTGGCCGTTAGGGTCATTCTCGACATTGCTAAGTTAGCATGAGCTCAGCTGCCATGATGCTGCTTTTGCGCACGTTACTACATGACTTTATTTTGCAAGACTCTGTTTATGCCTTTCACATGAGAACTGTCTGCTTTTCGCGTTCTCTGCTGTTCCTGGAGTTTAGTCTGAACACGATGTGCAAGGTCCATAAACATGCCCCTTGTTATTCTGTTCTGGTCAGTCCCTAGCACCTAGACAAAACATGCTAAACACAGCTGCACTGCTGGAAACTCGTGCTTTTATATTACGGGGATGCATGTTGTTCAAACACACACTTGGGGAGAGACTTTCCTTGGAGACGAGCTATGCTGTTCCTATGATGTAAAGCTTCCATCTAGGCTTTAAGGTATGGGGTCTGCTGACAAAGCCCAGAGATCTTCCTTTATATAATAAACCTCAACTTACCAAGGGAAGGGTGGTTAGGCCTTATAGACCTTTTTCCACTGTCTGTATATAATGACATCCCCTTTTATATTCTATGGAATTGTAACAATGCTAATTGTTCTGATTTTATGCATTTCGCTGCTGGTAGCGGCTCGTATACTGCATTATAGAGCAAGATAGTTAAAATAAACATTTTGAACTATACAGTGACTGACAATCCTTATTGTGGACAAGTATGAGTGAGTGAGCGAAAGGGTATGTCTTGCTACCGCGATTCCTGAGAGAGTTGGGCATGTTGTGTTCTGGGTTGTCTAATCATTTGTAGGTTCGTGATTATGTAGGAGAACGAATGAGATACTATAGTTAGTCGGTTTTGAGATTTTGGGTACTAAGGTAGTAGGAAGGTGCAACCCCTATACACCGAGGTCCTGTTTTCCTGCGCATAGTTCTGTGTATGTGCAGAATCCCCGCAACATGGCGCCGCCAACGTTTGGTCTGGTTCTTATCTGCGAGACTCCTGAGTAGTGCTTGTGCTTGTCCACAATACCCTCACTTCTGTTTCCGGAGACAGCTGTGACGGTGTAGCCTCCTATATTGTGATATTTTATAGGTTTTTCAAGCTTGAATTTTAAAAGGTCTTTCTCTTTCTTTTAACCCTTTGTTGCGCTGCCACGCATAGATTGTTATTCTCTATTATTCATTATGGCGGTTGATATTGCGCCTCCTAACCGCGCACCGCTCAGGGTTTATCTGACTCAATATGGAGTACCTGATGCAGGTGTAGCGCTTATCTTTGTTGTAGAAGCGGATCCAGCATTCCGCTTCGAGGTATTTTATTCTTGGGTCACCTTTCCGGCAGTCGATGGGACAGACAATTTGTTTCACGAGTATACTGCCACCGTGACTCCACGGGACTATAGACTGTATAGAACTCTTGAGGTTCCGCTCACAGCTTGGCAACACCAAATATGGTTTATTGGCGCCCTTCCACACCCAATAACACTGGTCCGTTTAGGCCCCTTATCAATAGATGGAGCCACTTGGCCCATTTTGGCTGGGTACACCCCGCACCCAACTTATCTCACTGCTACAGTCGTAGGGCTACGCATATTACATACTTCATTAATACGTATACATAGAGCTGTTATTCAGTTCATGTCACGCAACTTCCAGGTGGGACCACCTTGCACTGCTGCGCAACCACCTGCACCGGGTGGTGTGACCATCAGTCCTTTGATGGTTAATTCCGTAATGGGCAAGCGTCCCCAAAATAAGGATGAACTTCCTTATTGTCTTGCAGAGAAATTTGGGCAACTCGAAGGTGTTTTTCCTAATACCACACCTGTGGAGAAACACAGGATTTTGACAATAAGTCTACCGCAAAAACTTGGTTCCCGAATTAGCTGATTGTAACACTTGGGGTAAAGTGTTTGCAGCGGTATATTCGATGTGTTTCGGCACCCCCTCAATGACCGTTCTCCCATCCGTGATCAAACGTGTTCAGGAGGAACATGGGGCCGAGGCGCCCCTGGAATTGGGAATGAGATTGGTGGGGGTGTTCGACATTGTTTGCAATATGATCCTTGCAAATGTTAAGGGTGATGCTGTTAGCTTACAAGTGGTGCAACGCTTGGAGGCTGTGGCAGACGCAGACAAGCAACGCGAATTGCCAAAGATTATTGCAAAAGCTTATAAAACCATAGGGCGCAATAGTCTGGGAATCAAACCTTTTACTCAACCACAAACTCAAACTCAAAGTCAACAAAAGGCCCAGACTGATAAAGATGGGCGCGAGTTCTTTCCTAAAAAGAACTGGAGAAATAAAAAACAGGGGCAGCAGAAGCAGGGTTTGCGTGCTGGTTCACCGACACCCGAGTCTTCTGAGCGTACCTATGACTTGCGCAACCGCGCGAAAATTAAGACTCCTGATAGATTTCAAGTCCCTGATCAGCGCTCCCCTCGTTCTTTACAGGACACATCAGACTCTCAAGTCGATGGTGGGGGACGCCAGGATCGTGGCAAAGGTCCGACCACACAGCAGGGACGAGATCTACCTCGACAGTTTGACGTTAAAGCCAAACAAGAGGAGCTGCCTCGTTTTAGGCCACCGTATCAGAAGAAGAAAGTTGCTGCTTTAACAGACGGTGAGAACACGTCTTCTAGACTGGACTCGGGCGGTGACTCTGCTCGACAGCGCGGTGGAGGTTACCATAGTGCGGGAGGCACTGCGTCCCTGTCTGGAGGCGAGAGCAACTGATACATTCATTACAGTAGAAACAGCAGATACACGAGTTGCCCCCCTGATAGACTCTATGAAATTGTCTTCCAAATTGAAGGTGATATACAGCGTACAATCACAGCGGTTTTCTGGGAAAATCTCACCTCTTCATATGACATTTTGTTAGCAGAGGTGGATTGGCCACCACCGTTTGTGCTAGCCGCTCCTAAAGGGGAAGACGTGATACTTCCGAGTTTTTCGCGTTATGTCCCTGAGGAACATGCAAAAGCTTACGCATCTGAGTGGGCTGTGGCCCTTGCCCCGGCGGTGTACCGTAATCAGGTGGGCTGGGATAGAGATTCCCCAGCACATGAGATCCCGGTACTGTCTATGCCACAGCCACAACCGCAATATCCGATCAAACGAGAAGCTAAGGCTCACGTTTGTGATATTCTGACTCAGTTGGAGTATCAAGGAGTGATTGAATCCTGCGTATCACCGATGAATAATCCTCTTTTTCCGGTATCAAAACCTGACCGATCGTATCGCATTGTCTTAGATTATCGAAATTTGAATAGTCATTGTCGTTACATTTGTGGTACAAAACACACACAGCTCTGCGTTCGTGAACAATCTAATTCGTAAAAATACACAACTACACTGGATATATCCAATGGTTTCTATAGTCAGAACTTGGCTCCTGAGAGCAGCAACTTGACAGTATTCACCGCCGTCGGAAATCAGAAAAAATTTACGCGCTTGCCTATGGGGTATAAGAATAGCCCCGGCGCTTTTGCTGCACGTGTTGTGTCTTTGTTAGACAGCATAGACCCTGATGCATTCTCGTACGTTGATGATATTTTTCTGACGGACGATGAACTGATGCCACATCTTGTCTGAGTCGACCGCATTATTTTGTCGTTTGCCGACTATGGATACAAATTCAATTTTGCAAAATCACACACCGCACATTTTGCGGTGCTCTTTTTGGGCTACAAGCTCAATAATGAAGGTAGGGGGTTAGCCCCCCACTTTCTGGAGAAATGTGCACAATTGCGAACTCCTTCTACACTGAAAAAGCTTCAGTCTTTGCTGGGATTTTTGAATTTTGGGAGATCATACATTCCCGATTACGCCCAGCGTATCAAACTGCTATATGCGTTGATACAACCAACATTTTCCTCTGCCAGCTGGCTTCCGGAACATACCTCAATTCTGCAATCTTTGCAATCAGATTTGCTTGCTACTAACTACTTGTTGACGCGTGACAATACCACGAACCTGGTAATACCTGTATAGTACCGGGGACGGTGGGTTTCACTTACTTGACGTTCAATGAGGGTGACACATTACCTATTGCATACAAATCACATTTATACACATCGGCTGAAATGCGGTTTTCCAATATTGAAAAAGTTTTGACAGCGGTCCAAATGGCGATTCTGAAAGAACGCTCGCTGTCGCAGGGAAAACGCATTCTTATGGTCACACCTCTCCCTGCTTTAGAAGCAGTGACTAAGGCGAGTGTACCAAACTCTAAAGCATTACATCCCCGTTGGATTCAATGGGCTACTTCTTTGACATCATCTGATGTCACGTTTATCTTTGATCCTGCTCTTCAGACACAGGAGTTTTTACAGTATGAACATGTTCATCCTCCTCCACTGTCGTTGGACCTCTCTGCCGCGTTCGACACAGTTTCCCATAAGATTTTGCTCAGGAGATTGGAGGAGATCGGACTCAGAGATTTGGCTTTACAGTGGCTGACGAGTTTTCTTTCATTCCGCTCACAGGCGGTTAACCTTGGTCCGTATCGTTCCGCTGTATCAGAGTTGTCCAAGGAGTACCACAGGGCTCTTGTTTGAGCCCGACTTTGTTTAACATCTATGTGGCTCCCTTGGCCAACCTGTTAAGGAGTAGGTGGTTTATCCCCGTCTCCTATGCTGACGATACCCAGCTGCTCTTTCCATTCGCAAAATTCACACCTTCTGTACAGGCTGCTTTCTCTATGGGAATGAGAAACATCTCGCAGTGGATGAGGAGTAACTTTCTTCAGTGCAATGTGGGAAAGACGGAGATTATGCTTTTTGGGGAGGCTCAACTTCTGTGGACCCCCAATTGGTGGCCCACAGATTTGGGTACCGCCCCCGCCCCCAAGTCTTGTGTAAAAAACTAGGGTGTTCGCCTGGAGCAGACCCTCACCATGAAGGAGCACGCTGCACAGACAGCTGGCTCCTGTTTCCATGTGTTGGGCCTACTGCGTCGCATCCTTCCCTTGCTTCCTGATTCATCCAGGAAGACGCTAACCCAGGCGCTTATTCTAAGTCGCCTGGATTACTGTAACAGCCTATTGTTGAGTGCTAATGAGGCTGCTCTTAATAGATTGCAGGTTGTTCAGAACACGGCGGCACGCATGATCCTGAACGCCCGCCCAGGACAGCCTCTCGGCCTCTGCTCTTTCAGCTTCACTGGCTCCCAATACGAGAACGAGTACAGTTTAAAATTTGTTGCACCATACATAGGGCCTTGTCCAATTCTGGCCCTAGCTATCTTGCAGATAAATTTATTCCCTATACACCTCAGCGGTCCCTTCGTTCAGGATCTCAATCCCTCCTTGCAGTGCCTAGAATCAAACGGTCCAGGCAAGGTGGGAAGTCTCTTTCTTATTTAGGCCCCTGCTATTGGAACAAGCTTCCTGTGCAGCTCAGACAGTGCACGGAATATTCCCTCTTTAGGAAACAGCTCAAGACCTTCCTTTTGTGTTCCTGATTTTTAGCAGGTAGCTCCTCTCAGGTGCCCCGTCCTGAGCGCAGAGATACCCCTTCGGGGGTCGATTCTGGCACTTTATAAATTAATAAATAAATAAATAAATAGATGAGTACAAATGTATCATTTATACCGATGGCTCGGCCCAACCAGCCACCGGTTCCAAACACGCTTATTCGGCGGCTTGCGCTATTGTGGCTGGTACAATTGTCAACGGAGAATTTAAGTCTTCCATAGTGCATACGCAGGCACTTGGGGACTGTACAGCACAACTGGCGGAGCTGCGTGCTCTTGTTCTTGCTCTTGAGTTTGCTGATCCTAATGTGAATACTCTTATTGTATGCGCTTCTTACTACTGTGTTCAGTCTTTTAATGACAACTTATTCTTTTGGTCACAAAATGACTATAGAGACCCTAAAGGCAGCGCAATGAAGCTTAAAATGCTTGGGTTCGAGTAGCGGAACTTAAAAAACGTCTCCCACTCACACAGGTTATCCATACTCTTGGCCATCAGCGTGTGGGAGCACATTCTGTTGGTAATTCATTAGCTGATGAAGCGGCCAAATCTGCAGTATCCACGTGTTCCGTAACGGGGTTACAAGGTCCATGACTAAGATTGATTTATAATTAAATTTTGGCAGCTATTGCTGCTATAAAGGATGGAACTGCTCCTCCGCAGGGCTTCCCTTTGAAGTATTCTTATCATTTATCTCCCGACCAAGTTCCTTATACTAATATTCCAGTAGGTAGGGGATCGGCTGATTCCCAACAAGGACCGCAGACCTGCTTTGATCGTTGCCGCACACGAAGGCATGGCTTCTGCACATGCCGGAGTGTCTGCGACAGTCTCTATTTTACAGCAACGTTACTGGTGGCGTGGTTTATATAAACAGACCCGTAATTATGTACTTTCGTGTGACATTTGTCAACAAATTAAGCCATCCACGGTCTCATGCCCACCACAAACACAGCTGTGTGTATCCAATCAGCCATTTGGCTGTGTGTATCTGGATCACTGCGGTCCATTCTCTTCTGATACTGCATATAAATATATCTTGGTTGCAGTTGATTTGTGCACTAGATTCCTTTGGGTTTGGCCACAACGCAGTGCGGACCCTCGAAATGTCACCAGAGATTTGCGTGTCTTTGTCGGGATGTTTGCCTGTGGCACCTTGAATTCTGACCAAGGTCCAGCGTTCGCCTCTAAGGCGTACAAGGACACGATGATGTCAATGGGGGTGCAGGTACAGTTTTCGTCTCCATATAGGCCTGAGGGCAATTCCATAGTGGAGCGAATGAACCGCGACTTAAAGCAATCTTTGACAGCTAGGGTCTTAGGTACAGGCAGGAACTGGCTAGCCCACTTGTATGGGGTACAACATGCACTAAATAATCTCCCTAGAAGATCTCTGGGTGGGCGGACCCCGTACGAAATGCTCTTTGGCATTAAAATGTTTGTGCCAGACCTTGATGGTCTAGACGTTGTGGCGGCAGCCGCAACCTTTGACGTAGCTAATCATTCTACTGTGTTACAGGACCTACAAAAGACCCGTGACAGCTACGCAACTGAACATTTACCCTCTTCCGATGATGCAGCACTGCTGATTCCAGTAGCCGGCTGGCTTCCTAAGATTGGAGATCTGGTACGAGAAAAGCTGGAGAACAAAAAAGAATTTGGCCCCTCTTATCGTGCACCGGTTCCAGTACTTGGATTGAAGGGTACTCGTACAGTCATTTTACCACCTTTACCTGGCCGCAAAGACAACAGATACGTCTCAGTGGACAATGTCAAGTTACACTGTATGGCCGATTCTGAATAGTTTCGTGCAACGCAATTTCGTTGAATACGCTGTCTTCATCCTCTTCCACTAATGCCTGTGTGGTTGAGGGGGTGGTGGGCACTACTATTGACCTTTCGCCTGTTCTGCCTCCATGCTCTTCTAATACAGACGTCGAGTATACTTACCCTACAGATGAGTCTAATAGTGAGGTGCCGAACAGGCCTCGACAACATCACGCTGATCCGGCACTACCACCTCTAATTAACAGAACTGCAAGCGGTAACTTTGGAGATCATGCCAGCTTCTCTTCTGACTCATCCTCCTCGTCTTCCACTTTAACACTTCCACCTACAAAATTGTGTATTTTTATCTCTTGGTTCAAGAAGACTTACCTGGTCCCACCCTGGACCTACATCTGGTTGGTACTTATCCTGATTTTCCTCTTCATGTCGATTGGATTTGTGACAGTGTTTTTCTTGCTGATCAATGGTCATTATTTGCCAGAACGCTCTGCTGTGAACTTGGTCGACGGAGTTCTGGCACCTCATACATCGTCCCATATCATGAAACGTGATCAAACTCTTGTTAAAATTTCGGCTTTCCCAGTTGCAGATGGCATCGTATGGGATAAAGTAGCTTTTGAAATCCACGGGCCGACGGAAGTCCTTAAGATACCATACGTGTTTCGCGTCTCCTTAGGAAATGTGGTAACACAGGACATACATTCTAATGATTGGGATGTGCAAGCTGTACATTCATTGTTTTCTGATTTGAAATATTATGCTGCTTTTGATGCTGAAGATTTGTATTTAAATTCTGCCAATTATGCTGATTTATTCTGTTATCAACATTATGAACGTCACTATTTACACAAAACAAGCACATTACGACCTGTCTTTAATTACACTCAATGGGAACATTGTCCAACTTCCAACCAAGGAGTTCTAAAACATTTGGGATAAGTTTGCTTATTTTACCGATTATAACACGTCTAATCCAGGATCCTATTTTTTTAATTGCATTCTTCATCGCAGCCCAAATTTATTCTTACCCATACTAAAATGGTCTATTCCAATTCTTTTAGAACGGAATTGGTGAAACAGGGTTATGATCACTGGAAAGATACCATTGATTTAAAATCAATTTGGTGCACTAAAGCTTGGCAGGTTCAGGGTACTGAAGCTCTGCATCGTGCCTGCCTGATTCCGACTCAAATTTTATTTTTAAAAGATACAGTGCACCAGACCACTTGTTTTGGCTTGGCGACTGTTAAAAATTTGAATATCCCATCCATCCCCTCCTTAGCGGAATGTGACAATTGGCGCGCACAAACTAATTATACGATCAATCTATTACAAGCCTTGTTTCGCAATGACACTTTTAATATTTCTGAGATTGACCAATCCAGTTGGTTGGTCTGGCAAACAAGTTCAAATGCATGTCAACTGCGTTTTTATAATATAACACCAGGTTTCACACAGACTAGACCAGATCCTCGTTTTCCAAATTCACATACAGTCACCACATACTCTGTGGGTAAATTGTGCCAACAATGGTTGGAACACTCCACTTTGTCGTCAGTAAAACAACACTTGTCACTCTTGTCGAGCGACATCAATTTGGCTGATTTTATCTAAGGTCCTAGAGCCCCTAGAAATAAAAGGTTTATCTATGCAGCGTACAACGAAATGTGGAAATTTTCGCAGATTTAAGCAGCTTTTCGTCTGCGCCAAATTGATCAGGCAAATTTGGAAAAAGTCCTTGCTGTAGTCGACAATAGCATCAATACACTGTCTTCACGCATTTATACCTTGGATAATATTGTTTCATCTGTTATTGATATTGTTCAGAATGATGTATCTGTGTTGTATCGTGGTCAAAATCAATTAAGATCAGTAATGCAGTTTGCATGGACATTACAGACTCTCAAAATGGGAAAAGTTCCGTGGGATTATTTAAATGTTTCTGCTTTGTTTTCACCCTTTGATTTGACGGATAAGCAGAGATTTATGTCCATGAAAAATGCTACATACACGCTATTACACATTGAAAAGTTAGAGCCCTTGCCATTCTCTGTGGCGGAGACAGACTCGGCTGTTTGGTTAATTCATGGGGTAATATCTCTACCATTCTAGCTGTTTCAATTTAAATCATGTATGGAATATTTTCCTATTGCCCGCTTTGAACCCCTGAGTAGTGCATTTCTCCATGAATTATGGTCCCTTCCTTTTACTTACAGATGTAAACGGGAGGATAAGGACGTTTTTCTAACAGGGGAGGATTGCGATTTCACAGTAGGACATTCCCTGGTTTGTAAATACGTTGAATTGCACAGCGCTGGTAATGTATCTGCGCCTAATCTTGCGTGTTTCTTGAAAGGAACTCCCGTCCCATCAATAATTCCCGCTTTTACTTTGCTTACTAACGGCAGTTATCTTATTTTGAACAACCACAACTGCTGTGGTTTACGGGCGGGAGTCCCATATTTAGTAACAGTTTCACAACGTGTTACTTGTAGCAATGTGCTTTTTCCGCCCCCGCATGGGAAAGTAGATAGTTCCATTTGGTCTTCCATTCCGACTTTGAAAACAGATTTAAACAAATTGAGCAGGCTCAAAGCGCTATTGTTTCAACAAGAAGTTGCTCTCACTTCAGCTCGAGAGACCTTCGAGTTGCAGGTGGCGAGAACATCTAGCGAGATTCAGTCACTTTTGAACACTAACCTCCCACTTCACTTTGGGGAGCTTATACATTAAATATTTAATGCGTCTGACACTAAAGGCCTTGCACATTTTTTTAAACATGTGGGAGCCGGCCTTGTGACTTCTTTTCAGACGATATTTGGAGTAATACCGGCTTTTATTCATTCTATATTTTCCAGCGTCTTCGGAGGATTCCCTTTATTACTGGCGCTAGCTGGTGGAATCCTGCTTCTTCTGTTCCTGCTGCGCAATGGCTGCTCATCTTGTGGTAATGCACAGACCAGGCCAATTGCAACTGTACCGTGATCGAATGCAACACGTTTTTGGATGCTTGCCATTAGCAACGCATAGCGTGAGTTATGGATTAACTTTTCGCTTTGCCTACTTTACTTGCGTGCAAACTGTATTCTACTGTCAACGGTGCCCCTTCTATTGGGCTATGGATTTCTGCCTCTCCAATACGTCATGTCCGGTCCCGGATTTTATCCAGTTAATGGGTCCCTTAGAGGCCCATGAGCAGGCATGTTCTGGGAATGGTCACATGGCGCATGCTGCTGCACTGGGGATCTTGGCTGAATGGGATATCCGCACGGCTGCGCAGAACCTCCTACAAAGCAGTTTCATCGAATATCACGCAAGTTGCCTGGATATGCTCTTGGAAGCATCACAATACGAAGAGCATGTCTGTTCCTTCGACATACTTAATTGGATGGCATCCCTCTTTTCTACTAACTATAGGGATGACCTTTTGTAACGAATTGCATTCTTGAGTTCACGTACTTTCATGGATTTTCCACCTCCTTCTTAATCTCGTTTTTCATTAAACTACGACGTTTTAAACAAAATACATTTTTTTTTTAATGTTACAATTTTTTTTCCAATCTGGTTTTTTCAAGCGCTTCTGAACTACGCTTAACTATGAACTCTGTTTTGGTCTTTTGTCTATGTACTATGACCTTACCAAGGAGAGGGTGTTATATGGCCGTTAAGGTCATTCTCGACATTGCTAAGTTAGCAAGAGCTCTGCTGCCATGATGCTGCTTTTGTGCACGTTACTGCATGACTTTATTTTGCAAGACTCTGTTTATGCCTTTCACATGAGAACTGTCTGCTTTTCTGCTGTTCCTGGATGTTAGTCTGAACACGATGTGCAAGGTCGATAAACATGCCCCTTGTTATTCTGTTCTGGTCAGTCGCTAGCACCTAGACAAAACATGCTAAACACAGCTGCACTGCTGGAAACTCGTGCTTTGATATTACGGGGATGCATGTTGTTCAAACACACACTTGGGGAGAGACTTTCCTTGGAGACGAGCTATGCTGTTCCTATGATGTAAAGCTTCCATCTAGGCTTTAAGGTATGGGGTCTGCTGACAAAGCCCAGAGATCTTCCTTTATATAATAAACCTCAACTTACCAAGGGGAGGGTGGTTAGGCCTTATACACCTTTTTCCACTGTCTGTATATAATGACATCACCCTTTATATTCTATGGAATTGTAACAATGCTAATTGTTCTGATTTTATGCATTTTGCTGCTGGTAGTGGCTCGTATACTGCATTATAGAGCACAATAGTTAAAATAAACATTTTGAACTATACAGTGACTCTGACAATTCTTATTGTGGACAAGTACGAGTGAGTGAGCGAAAGGGTATGTCTTGCTACCGCAATTCCTGAGAGAGTCAGGAGTGTTGTGGTCTGGGTTGTCTAATCATTTGTAGCTTCGTGATTATGTAGGAGAACGAATGAGACACTATAGCTAGTCGGTATTGGGATTTTGGGTACTAAGGTGGTAGGAAGGTGCAACCCCTATACACCGAGGTCCTGTTTTCCTGTGCATAGTTCTGTGTATGTGCAGAATGCCCGCAACAGGAGTTGACTCCTGTGTGAGTAGGTTTGTCAGGGTCGTGGTGCTCTAGGTTCAGGGCGATCGTAGTAACTTGCGGGCGATGGTCGCTTTCTGAGCGTGTTATGATGCTGTAAGTTTCTATGTATGGGAGCAGGTCTGAATTGCAGATGGAATAATCAAGTTAAGTACACTTACAGCTGTTTGTCCATGTCTAATTTGGAGGAATGTCCTGTGTGAATCTCCCATTCACTACGTTGAAGCCCACATTGTAGAGTTGTAAAACCCAGTGTTCCCCTAGGCTACAGCGTTTTTGATATGTGGGTTTTACCTATGCCTTCAATTATGGTAGAGTGAATGGAAGCAGGGTTACTAAGTCCTCCGGGGACCCTTGGAAGATGTTGGTGTTAAAATCCCCTGTGATGAGGCAGTCAGCATGTGGTATGTCCCCTGCCAAGTCACTCAGAACTGTGGTTAGGTGTTCTAACTGAGACCTTTTTGGTCTGGAGTTTGGATTGATGTAAACGTTGAGAAGTAGCAGGGGGCGCTTCTGTCTGCACAAGTTGATTTTAATTCCAAGGAGCCAGTCCTCTGGGAAGTCTAATGACTCTATTGGGCCTTTTAAGCAGATTGAAGTGTATATTGACAGTCCCCCCCTTGAGCCGGCCAAATTTCTGATCTGTTTAAGGAGGCTTCCAGTGTTCCAGGTAACCGTTTAGGGGATGATTTTGTGTGGCCCATGTTTCCTGGAATATAAGGAAGTCATGTCCGGAAATGACATTACATATCTCTGGGGAGCTTATTTTATGAGGAAGGCCGCTAATGTTCCAGGAACATATATTTGATGTAGTTTGCTGGTTCGCAGTAATAGAGGGAAGGAATTGTAAAAAAAACATTAGTTATTTTTAATGACTTTGTTGTGAGTTTGCTGATTATTGGTAGACAAGGCTGCTGGTAGCCAACCGCATTCTTGCTCGGGGTTTGTGGGGGTTGCTTTTGTGACCGTCTGGCCTTGAGCGTTTTTAAAACTGAATATGGCTTGGAACTTTCTTTGACCAGTGACCAGCAGCACTTTGCAGTGTGGGCGATGGGGGTACCAGTGCAGCTGGATACTTTCAAGGTGTGGGGGGGGTTTAAATGCCCCATTGTCAGAGAGTTTCTGTACTAGCTAAAAGTGAGCAGGCCCAAATAGTAGATTTGAATGTTACCAAGGTAGCATCTGACAATTGTGAGCCTCTTGGAGGAAGGAATTCAATGTTCTCGATGACGCTGGATACCAGTGCGTCGAATCCCGCGATTGCTTTAAGTAGTTTAATGAAGTTGCTCCTACTGAGAATGTTGTGCTGGCCTTTTGAGTGGTATTCAGGTATAAATGATATCTCAGTGAGGTCGCAGGCAGTTTCCAGTTTCGTAATTTGACTAAGTCAGTATTTTCAGCTGGAAGTCCGTGTAGGGCTCCATGCCTGAACGTATGGTTTACTGAGGGTGCAGACTGTTTGAACAAGCATTCTCCTAATGGCCATTTTTAATTTTTGAAAGTAACTTTTGGTTTATTGGCTCCAGCACTGATGGTGGAGCACTGAGCTTGATGATGTGTAGAGTAGGATGAAACAGGAGATATTTCAGTTTCCAATGTTAGATCGGCTTGCTGATGACCAATACATTTTTCTCTTCTTTTTAAGTATCCTGTACTTTTGTTAGTATTATCCTTATCGTTGGGTTTTAATGACTGTCTCGTCGGGCTTGAAAGGCAAGGACAACGGAGTGGGTGAGGTGCTTCGGCAGACTGTGGTCCGGTTGGGGAATAATAGTCGCGGGGGACTTGTTGGACACCGTGTGGGAGACTGTCCTTGTGCTTCTGATTGATTACGTTGGCAGTAGTAAGTGTGAGCATGTGCTGGGTTCCGACCTTCTCCTTGTTAGTGTTTGGTGCCTCCTCGATGTTTTTGAATATTTTGTAGGCACATGTTTTTGGAGAGAGCAACGGCCCTGCCCTGCCTGGGCTGAGATTTAGACCTTGTACAAGGTTTGATGTTGTTAACAAGGGAAACAATCTGAGAATCAGCTCTGGTTTGTGTTAGTGATTTATTTCTTTGCTTGCGCTGTCTTTTCTTTTCTCTCTTACTAAGCAGATGAGATGGGTGTTCATTGGTTTTAGAGAAGTGTGCGTCCGGCGGGAGGGGCTTCGAGTCCATCTTGGGATCAACTAGCAGGGAATAGTTGCTCATAACTTGTGTGGACTTTACAGTGTGGTTACAAGGCTCATGTCAGGAGATGTCAAGAATTGAAGTTTAGGAGGGTGATTTAGTGCTGTGTGAACAGTAACCGTGTTTCTCCTGCCAACCGAAGGTCCACAGGATCTAGTGCATTTATGCATGTTGGAGCTGAAGCTGATTTGAAGTACTTTAAAAGGTCCTGATCCTAAGTGTGTTTTCCTTTTTCCAGCCTGGGCCCTTTGAGAGATGTTTTACTTCATCTAGAACACTAGTTGAAAATGTTGGAGGGGTTAATAGGCTGTCTATAATCGGAGAGCAGCAGCAGACAGTCTGAACTAAGTTGGAGGCTGATTGAGCCCTTGTTATTAGTTTGTTCAAGTCTTCAAGCTTGCTATCAATGCCGGCTGTGAACAGGGCTAGAGTATTCAGGAGCTCCACTTGGATGTCTAATTTGTCGGAGTGATAATTTAACGCTGTTACTGTTGTTTGAAGGGTTTGAAGTACCTGAGGCCAAGCCCACGATGTTTGAACGAGTGTGGAGTCCTCTATACTTGATTCTGATATCCGGTTAGGGGATTGGACTGAGTCCGTAAGGAAGAAAGAAAGCTCTAGGAGAGAATGGTCATTTACGTCCATGCCTGCTTGCTGCTGTGGGGAGACTGTCGCTGTGCCCATATTGGTTTGGGGCAAGAGTGGTTTAATGTCTCCTTTTGGTGATCTTGCCCACTGAACGGCACGGGGACTAGGAAGGTCCAAGCAAGGACCTGATCTGTATGTTTCGCGTGAAATCTGATGCCATTTGTTGTCTGGAGGTGCATGTTGCAGCATCTCTATGTGATTGTCACCATATGTGATCTTGGTGTCAGAAGGTGGTGTCAGGTTTTCTGAAGAGATTGGTTGCAGAGGTTGTTGTGAGTCCATATGAGGTTGATCGGTGTGTTGCAATAAAGAAGTGGGAGAAGACCCAATGGCTTTGCTTGGTGAGTGTTTGGTCAAGGAGTGCAGTTGGTGGAGGTCCTGAAGCAAAGGTGGCAGAGGTTGAGGCCTAATCGGTAGACCTGAGGGTGATCTTAAATCTTCCACAACTGGGCTGTCACTGAGGCCAGCCTCCGGTGTCGTGATTTCAGGCTTTGGAGGGGGGTGAACTATGGTCTTGGTTATTATCTGCTGTAAACTTCCCTTTGATACTTCTTAGCCAGGGCTAGGGGATGGCACCTTCGCCCCTCCTGTTTTTTTTCTAAGTTGGCTAACAAAGAGGGAGCATGCGAGGAAGTGGTGCCATGCTCCCGGGAGCTCATACTCATGCTGGTGATTGCAGGAGCAAGTGTGGGAGACAATAGTGAGTGTGGGATGGGCATATCTACTGGTGGTCTGAGAGGGGTAACCACATTGGCAGCATGACCTGATGATCTTGACCTCAGCTTTTTTTGCTTTGGGGTTGCGAGAGCCTTCCTTGTTCTGCCCGATCTCATTTCTTTGGATAATTGGTATCCCTTGAGGGTGCCAGTCCTCGCTACTTCACTGCCGAGTAACCTTCTCAGGGGTTCAGAGGGGTGCCTGGCACCGGTGAACCTGCACCCCCAGAGCTTCGCCAGCTGATGTTGAGGAAAAGGGCGGGTCTCCTTGGGCTCGCGCATAGCAGCAGCTCGCTATAGCTGCTGCGCTCTCCTTCCAAGCCCTGTCGCCTCTCCCTAGCTCTCTGAGTGATCGGGCGGGAGTCGGGTGCAGCACAGCACTACGCCGCTTCACCGATTACTGCTTACTGATTGTAGTTGCCCGACTCGCGGCTCGGCTCGGCCTGCTGGGCTGCGGCTTGCGGATTGCTGTTTTTGCGGTTGCGACGGGGTTCAAGGTCCGAGATCATCTAGGACCGCTCTAGCCGCTCTTCCACTCTGCCACCGCTCTCGCCTCGCTCTCTGCTCACTCCTCCGGGCGTGTCACTTGCACTTCCCATCAATTTCTATTGATCAACAATAGACTTAGTGCCCTTTTCTAGACTCAAGATGAGACCTCTCCAGTAGGAACGTCAAAAACAATGGCTGCAAACGTTGGGATCCTTTGAAGACATAATTCGGGTTACCGTGTCCATGAAAGCGGCAATGCAATGGTGGTACCACACCCCAAACCTTTCGAAAGGGCTCACTTTCCTGCAAGAGATACCAGACTACATCCTGACAATGGATGCCTCAATGGAAGGCTGGGGAGGTCACTTGCAGGACCTTCAAATTCAAGGCAAATGGTCCAATTCCCAAAAACTAAGCCATATCAACAGCTTGGAGTTGAAGACTATATTCCTCTCTTTACAAGCCTTTCTCCCAAGGATAGCAGGTGCCTCCGTACTAGTACGTACGGACAATACAACCAGTGTGTTCTACATAAACAAACGAGGAACCAGGTCTCTCACTCTCTCACAGGAAGCAAATGAGCTATGGAACTGGACAACAGAGCATGGAATCTCTCTCAGGGTTGAGCACGTTCCAGGCTTGCACAACACGCTAGCGGATGCTCTCAGCAGAGCTTCAGCCAATTGACACGAGTGGGAACTCGGTCAAGACCAACTGGACAGACTATTTGCACTATGGGGTAAACCGACGCTGGACCTGTGTGCTAAAGACATCAACGCCAAATACCAGTCCTATTCAGCAGATTCCCTCTCCCGGGGTCTCAGGGCAATGCCCTTTTGATGCGAAGGTCAGGGATATATGCCTACGCCTTTCCCCCTATCCCATTAATCCCCAGGGTGTTGACCAAGATGAAGCAGGAGAATTGCCACCTGATACTCAACATGCCTAGATGGCCCAGGCAACACTGGATCCCGGAATTCCTTCATCTTTTAGAAACCAGACCATACGTCCTTTCCCCTCTCTCTTGACCAGGGACAACGGTCAAGTGTGCCATCCAAATCCAGAGTCTCTGCACTTGCATGCCTGGCTCCTGAATTCTTGAACATTAGAGACATGAACATTTTGCAGGAATGTACAGACATCCTCTCGAAATATAGAGCAGAAAATACCAACAGAACGTACAAATTAAAATGGTCAAGGTTCTGTTTTTGTTGCCAATGGAATGGCCTGCATCCATTTCAAGAGTCCCCGCAACAGATTCTACCATACCTCGTCTCCTTGTCAAAATCTGGTGTAGCTTTCACCTCAGTTAAAGTGCATCTAGCTTCCATCTCACGTTGTAGATGAGCTTCCAGCGCCCCTTCTCTTTATGCCTCAAGCCTGATCAAACAATTTATGAAGTGGCTTTTCCGCACTTTTCCTCCGGTACGAGCACCTACCCCGGAATGGTATCTCAACGTGGTCCCTGCACAACTCATGAAACAACCGTTCGAACCAATTCATAAGGCTGAGTTGAAATTTCTGACCTGGAAAGTCGCTCATCTGCTGCCCTTAACCTCAGCCAGAAGGGTGAGTGAAATTCAAGCGTTCACCATCAAGAAGCCCTTTCTACTTTTCAAGGAAGACGCTGTGATCTTAAGGACTAATCCTATATTTATTCCTAAATTACCGTCTCAATTCCACCTTAATGAGCTGGTCATACTACGGTCTTTTGTTCCCGCACCCGTCAAAGCCTGCAGAACAAGCACTACATATGCTGGATGTTAAATGTTGCCTTAAGTTCTATCCTCAGAGAAAGAAGGACATTCAAAAGACTGATCAACTATTAGTGACCTACAGCCAAGGCAGAGAAGGAACTGTGATAACGAAACCCACCATCGCAAGGTGGATATCGGCGGCGAAACAGTTCTGTCACTTCAAAGCTAACAGATCTTTGGAAAGAAGAACAAAAGCTCATTCCACCGGAGCAGTTGCCAGGTCAGCTGCCCTCTTCGCGGTGGTAACTCTGGAAAAAATTTGTCAGGCTGCAACCTGGAGTAACACTCATACCTTCACGCAGTACTACTGCTTGGAGTCTGCTCAGGAGGCAGACGCAGCAGTGGGCCAGGCGGTGCTCCGTCACTTTTTCCATTAAGGTAGGCCTCTTGCTAGCTCTTAGAAAGAGTCTTTTTGTTCTCATGGTAATCTCATGTGCTTACATGTTCATGATTATGTTTAATGTGACTATGTAAGGTGTATTATAAATTATGCCTTTTTTTCCTATTTATTTATTTAAAAAAAGAAAACGCATAGGTTCATCTTTAATTGTATCTATTGTGTTACTTCAAACTTGAGGGGTTCAGTATACTGTAGAGGTCTCCCACCATCCGCAACAGACAAAACACTATTGGATGTTACTGCTTGCTATTCTGATTTAGGCATGTGAATCTATGAAAGATACCCCAATAGTGGATAAGAGAATAAGTTCCTTACCTGTAACTACAGTTATCCAGTATTAGTATCTTTCATAGATTCACATGCACCCACCCTCCTCCCCGTAGAGGCTGTTTCTATGTTGTGTAATAAGATACTCACGTCTCACTTGTGCTGGGAAAATCTGAGGGAAACTGCCTCTGCTAGGAGAGTTCTAGAGCGTGCTAGCAGCTGACTGGCTGCCTTCAACATTTGGTCCTTTTTTAAAAAGGACATAGATAGGCGATTTAAAGCATGGCTCAGGGCTATTCTAGCTTATGGCATTATTTACATACTGCTTGATTATGAAATGAAATTAAATGAAAATAGGTACTTCTAAAGCGCACGGCTACTCCACAGAGTGTCCCGGCGCTGGAAAGACCACCAAAAGACAGGAAACAGAGCTCGAAAGCCAAGTCAAGCCAGAAAAAGGAATTACTGCTGGAAAAGCCAGGTTTTTAGCTGTCTCCTAAAAGTCAACAAATCCTGGACCTGCCTAAGATAGGGGGGCAGCCTGTTCCATGAGTGGGAGGCCAGCACTTGAAATGAGCGACCGCCTATCCGAGAACGGGCAAACTTGGGAGTGAGCATCAGTGACAGTCCTGAGGATCTCAGGGCTCGTTGCGGCACATAGTGTTGAACCCTTCTCCTGAGATATACGGCCCCTGAGCCGTGGAAAGCCCGAAATGCTAGAACCAGTGCTTTAAACTGGATCCTCTTACGTACCGGAAGCCAATGTAAGGCCCTCAGATGGATTGTCATATGTGCTCTGGGACCTACCATGAGAATGTTACCGTGGGACTCCCATCTCGACGACGGAGGGTGATTCAGGTATGTGATTCTATGAAAGATACCAATACTGGATAACTGTAGTTACAGGTAAGTAACTTGTTTTCTTCCATCTCAACATAGAGGCAGCAGATTGATGAATCAAGTGGCACTTGTAATGTCAAAAAAGGAGGCTACAGTAGAAGCACTCAAAGCAGTGCTAGGTACAGTGTCGTGGTGCAGCCAGCTAATTCTTCATTGTTGTCTGTATGAGAATAATGCAAGAACAACTAAACGAACTGTGGCAACCAATTTCTGAAAACTGCGAGACACAATCTAGAATATTCCTCAAATGAACTAAACTTTGCAGTGGTGGATCGAGGAAAAAACATTTTCGAAGGCGAGCCACTGGAACCAGTAAAGCCTTATCTCTTCTTGATAACTGATACATCCCAGTTAGGGTAGGGAGCTCGTTTAAAAAATGCGCGTACAACTGGTTCATGGTCCAAGAAGGAAACACAATTGCCTATAAATCTATTACAGTTGCCAAGTGTAAGGTTGACACTCATGACGGATCAGAATTGTAAATGCCCAAAATTTGCAGTTGGTTTTGGCTGTGTTCACAGGGCTTCTCGATAGACTGGACAGGGAAATGTGTATATGCATTCCCTCCAATACCGCTAATTCCCAGAGTGCTCTGCAAAATAAAGATGGGGCAATGCAAGGTGATCCTCATAGCCCTGGCATGGGCACACCTGCCCTGGTATACAGAGTTGTGGGCAATGTGATTGGAAGAACCAATCCATTTCAATCCGCATGTGAAATAATTCACCACGTCCCCAGTCCAGTCCCTTTGATTAACAGCTTGACTCATCAAGTCTTAGCATTTGACTTCTGCAGATTTGACAAGATTGTAAGCAAATTTAGAAAGCGGCCAGAGCCCCATCCCCACCAATAACTATAAAAAACATATTCTTTGAGATGGAAGTGTTTGTGGAGTGGGCAAAGAAAAATTAAATCCACTAAACGTCACCATTTCAGTTTTTTCGTTATCTCTTAGACTTGGCTAAATGTGGATTGTCATACACTTCTGTTAAGGTTCACCAAGTAACAATATCTAGATTTCAAGAACTCCTGATAAGTAGTCATTATATTCACAAACAGTTCTAAAATAATTTTCTTGAAAAGACTATTCAGACCATTTCCATCAACCCCCAGTTTGGTTCTGGAATGGAAACTGAATACTATACTAGCACCTTTAAGGCAGCCACCGTTTGAATCTATTCACACAGCATCAATTCAACATTTCTCATGGAAAATGCCATTTCTTCTAGCCATTACATCGGCAAGAAAGGTAAGTGAGCTTTAAGTCATTTCTTATAAAGAGCTTTTTTTGCATTTTTTAAAGGACCAGGTAACTCTTACACCCAAACGAAAATTAATTTTAAAGTTTGTTCCTCTTTGATATCATTCTCTTCTAAAACCAGACAGCAGCCTATTCACATATGTCTCCATTGCAAGAGGGAGCTGTGAGATTGGTCTCGAATTGGATAGTACTGTATGGTTCACATTTGTCTTCTTTGGTAAAGGCACAATAGGTGCTTTTTTCCACTCCAGTGGCACAAGGCTTTTTGCCAGAGTGCTGTTACATATCTCCAACAAAGGGTGCAGTAGCTCAGATATTGTGGCTTTCCGCACGTTGGAAGGTAGCGTATCCAATGGTGATCTGGAGCTAATAGATTCAACCATAGAGTTGAATCTATTAGCTCCGTGAAGAGGGGCAAAGATGGCCAAACAAGGGTTTTAGCTATGTTACTCACCTGAGTGCCCAAGATGCTTGCTTCTGGTCCAGGGAAGACCTAACTTGGCAGTTAGGGCTGGACTTTTCCCATGAGGAACAGGATCAAGACTCAATTGTATATGGCTGGGTCTGAACTGGGGTGGCGAAGTGAGCTAAAGAACGATGATGGATTCAACCCTTATCTGTGATTGGGGGTGAGTGTCTGAAAAGTTTCAGCGCTTCGTCCAACATCTCCTTGTGTTTGCTTTAGTCACCCTAAGTTGGCAGGGTATGCCCAGACGTGGGTCCCTTGCCCACTTTGCCAGTGGATTCAAGCTAGCTTGGCTGATGAGAGGTGCTGGTCAAGGAAAGACCTGGCTTGGCAGTTCACGCTAGACTGTTCCCATGAGGAACAGGGTCAAGACTCATTTGTATATGGCTGGGTCTGAACTGGGGTGGCGAAGCAAGCTAAAGAACAATGATGGATTCAATCCAGATCTGTGACTGGGGGTGAGTGTCTGAAAAGTTTCAGCGCTAAGTCCATCATCTCCTTGTGTTTGCTTTGTTCGCCCTAAGTTGGCAGGGTATGCCCAGACGTGGGTCCCTTGCTCACTTTGCCACTGGATTCAAGCTAGCCTGGCTGATGAGAGGTGTTACCCCGAAACCGGTCCCAAGATGCTTGTTTCCAGTCCAGGGAAGACCTGGATTGGCAGTTCGGGTTGGTCTGTTCCCATAAGGAACAGGGTCAAGACTGATTTGCATTTGACTGGGTCTGAACTGGGGTGGTGAAGTGAGCTAAAGAACGATGATGGATTCAACCCAGATCTGTGACTGGGGGTGAGTGGCTGAAAAGTATCAGCGCTCCGTCCATCATCTCCTTGTGTTTGCTTTGTTCGCCCTAAGTTGGCAGGGGACGTGGGCCCCTTGCTCACTTTGCCAGTGGATTCAAGCTCGCCTGGCTGATGAGGGGTGTTACCCCTAAACCAGTCCCAGGATGCTTGTTTACGGTCCAGGAAAGACCTGGCTTGGCAGTTTGGGCTGGACAGTTCCCATGAGGAACAGGGTCAAGACTAATTTGCATATGGCTGGGTCTGAACTGGGGTGGCAAAGTGAGTTTAAGAACGATGATGGATTCAACTCAGATCTGTGACTGATGGTGAGTGTCTGGAAAGTTTCAACGCTCCGTCCATCATCTCCTTGTGTTTGCATTCACTACGATAGCCACTCCTTCACCAACGTTATGGGGGCGAGGACGATACAAAATAGTAGAGCCATCCAGCCACAGCCCAGCGATATCAGGCACAGAACCATCAGAAAACCATGTTCTAGTTCACGCTGACCAGGCAGCTCTCAGATCTCAGTTACTTGTTTAGCGGCTAAATGGGTGTTGATAAGGGTGCACTTCATGAGGCTTCTTTTTTTATAATGTCAGCACTTATAATAGCAGAGGGTGCCCCCACTGAGTGTCTGGAATTTGGATCATTTACAATGATGTGAATTGGATGGAAATGTTATGAGTTAAGTTTAATGTTATAGAGTGTAAATGTACACTGATATATTAACATAGTTACTGACAGTTCCAAGTCTGTTTGTGGGGGTATAATTCAAGCATGTGAATTTATGAAAGATGCAAAATGCTGGATGTGAGAAAGTGGATTATTAGTTGAAATGGATGGTAGTCCTCTTCAAGTAATAACTGCGCTATTCCATACTAGATCCAGTTAGGTCTTAATAATTACAAACTTCAGCTCAATTCTTTGTTAGCTGTAGCATAGAGCAAACAGGCTTTACTTAGTAGAAATGTTTAAAGCATTTATCAGTACTAAATAAGTTAAAAAGTAGAAAATGCAACTCAATAAAAGTCCCACTCCAATTTTTAAAATTAGAGTAAAATGTAATGAGCAAATAGACTCCATAGTGACAAAAATTAGAAGTAAGGAACTAGAGACATGGTTTTTCAGAGTTGTAGGTGCTTTAAGCACAAACAAAAGCTCAGAGCTGGCCAGGGGTATCTGTTCATGCTACACTGGGTCAAAGTAAAAACTTGTGGCCAACTGCACTGGAGTATGGGTCGGATACATTGACCAGGTTCGGTCCGTGGAAAGTTTTACCTTCTGACTTAGTCTCTGGAATGGAAGTCGAAAATCTTCAGCGGGGCAAGGCAGCAGCTTGTTGCCAAGATGGCCTTCACTAGGTCCGATAGCTGTTGACTTTTGGTGGGAACGTTCAGAGCAGGAGAAATTCGACGCTACCTGAGGGAAACTTAGCAAACCTGTACATTTTTTAAAACTAGATACCTAAAGAAATCCAGGGTCGGGTGACTTGTATGCTCTCACCAACTTTTCCGAACTAGAAGCCTTTGCAAACCTCAAACTTTGACAAAAACACAGATTTCTGTGAGAAAAGCTTCTGTAGTCTGCGGGGAGCCACCGATTTCCTACCACTCACCATTCTCCCAAGTCTCCCAATAAAAATGCTACCTCACTTGTGTGTGTAGGCCTAGAACATAGTTACTGGGAGTTCCAAGGCTAATAGTGGGGGTATAATTCAAGCATGTGAATTTATGAAAGATGACAATGCTGGATGTGAGAAGAGTGGATTTTTAGTTGAAGTGGATGGTAGTCCTCTTCAAGTAATAACAGCACTATTCCATACTAGATCCAGTTAGGTCTCAATAATTTAAACCTCAGCTCAATTCTTTGTAGATGAAGCATAGAGCAAACACGCTTTACTTAGGTTAAATGTGTAAAGCATTTATAAGTACTAATTAAGTTAAAAAGTAGAAAACACAACACTAAGGAAATCCAGGGTGGGGTGACTTGTGTGCTCTTACCAGCTTTTCTGTAACAGAAGCCTTTGCAAACCTCAAACTTTGATAAAAACACAGATTTCTATGATAAAGGCTTCTGTAATCTATGGGGAGCCATAGATTTCCTACCACCCACCATTCCCTCAAGTCTCCCAATAAAAATGCTACCTCACTTGTGTGTGCAGGCCTAGTACCCGCGGCAGGAAAAAGCCCAAAACGCAACATGGACACATCACATGTTTCCATTTAAAACATACCCTTTTTGTGCAATGTGGGTAGCTATGGTTTTTGGGCCCTAGCTCGGCCAGCACCTAGGGAAACCTAGGCAACCTACACATTTTGGAAAACTAGACACCTAGGGGAATCCAGGGTGGGGTGACATGGATGGCTCTCACTAGCTTTTGTTACCCAGAAGCCTTTGCAAACTTTGACTAAAAACAGAAATTTTCCTCACATTTCCGTGATGAAAACATCTGGAAAGTGAAAGGAGCCACACATTTCCTACCACCCACCATTACCCCAAGTCTCCCAATGAAAGTGATACCTCACTTGTTTATAGGCCTAGTACCCACGACAGGAAATGGCCCAAAACGGAACACAGATACATCATATTTTATCACTGAAAAAAGACCCCTTTTTTGCAATGTGGGAAGCTGTGGCTTTTGGGCCCTAGCTCAGCCGACACTTAGAGAAACCTAGCAAACCTGTACATTTTTGAAATCTTGACTCCTAGGGCAATCCAGGGTAGTGTGACTTGCGTGGCTCTCACCAGGTTTTCCTACCCAGAGGCTTTTGCAAATCTCAAACTTTGACTAAAAACATACATTTTCCTCACATTTCCTTGAGGAAAATGTCTGAAGTTTGCGAGGAGCCGCAAATTTCCTACCACCCACCATTCCCCCAAGTATCCCGATAAAAGTGCTACCTCACTTGTGTGGTTGGGCCTAGTGCCCACAACAGGAAATGGCAAACCACAATGTGGAGACATCAACATTTCCTGTCACAAAAATGACCTGATTTGTCAATGGGATAGCTGCGGTTTTTGGGCCAGGGTTTGCCGGCCACCCAGGAAAAGCTACCAAACCAAGACATTTTTGAAAACTAGACAACCAGGGGAGTCCAAGGGTGTGCCTCACGTGGAACCCACAAAGTTTGCTTACCCACGGTACCCTGCAAACCTCAAAGTCTGGCTAAAACCGCACATTTTTCTTGCATTTCTGTGACGTAAACTTCCAGAATCAGCACCAATCCACAAAATTCCTACTAATCAACGTTCCCCCACTTGTCCCAATAAAATTTTTGCCCCACTTTTGTGGCTGGGCATAGGGCCTGCAAATGACACATATCAAACGAGGGTCAATGGGAGTACCCTCGCAAGGACTCCCATTGACCCTGGTTTGATCAATTGCTGTCACATTCCAGTGATTGCTAGTTCACAAACACCTCCAACCACACACGCGTCATCCAGACACCAGTCCACACACACCGCCAGCCAGATGTTAGGCCACACACACTGCCAGCCAAATGCCAGTACACGCACACTGCCAGCCAAGCCAGTTCACTCATCACCATGAAACTTCACACCACTTTCATTTCCAAAACACTCCCACAATGAACAGATTACACACACAAAGCACAGGCAGGAGAAAACAAATATCCAAATCAAAACAGTCATTTTGTTTTTTAAATAGAAAAAAACAACTTATTAGTAGAAAATGAAATATCAACTATGATGCATACACAACAGGTGTAACTAAACACATCAAACTGCTGCCAACCAGGTATCTGACAATACAGACCATAGTCAGTTCCCTTTTTCTCTCATGGTCACTCCCAATACTTGCGTTGCGTATGGTACAATTTAATAAATGTGGACACACATAGGCCAGGAATGTAAGGGCACTCAGGGCGGAACATATGCCTATCTTTTCGAATTCTTCTTCAGACACAAACTCTATATTTTGGAAAAGGAAAGTCTTTTTTGGGTGTTGGAGAAACGTATTCTGGAACGTGGCAATCTTTCAATCTAGCCACATCCTCCACCACTACGACTCCATGAACACTTGCCTGCTTAACTGCAACGATGCTGCCTATTACAGTCTGCTGAAAATGTACAAAATCTTTGAAAACAAATAAGCATTGAAGGATGCCAAATAAAACAAATGAACAGCCAATGTCTTGTACCAGATCAGTATATAATTGTTGAGCAGGCTCCAACCTTTCGTCTACTCTGTCTACATCTCCTATGTGTTTGTTGTAGTCTAAAATTTGCTCACTTCTGCTTTTAGAGCACAAATAGTCAAAGGTGAAGTGCTTTCATCATGAATAGTTGTGAGCATGTGAACAGCTCTTCTGTCAGCAATTTCATTACTATGCAAGGTACTTTTCTGTCCTCTTCGAAGTTTTTTAACAAAAGATCTTTATCGTAGCCTTTACAATTAGGGCAAATCATACCACATGCCACAGTGCCCACTTTGAAAAATTATTTAAATAATTGCACACCTGTGTAGAAATTGTCCACGTATAAATGGTGACCTTTATTAAAAAGTCCTCTGGCAAGTTCCCACGCAGTTTTTTTCACTTTTGCACTTTCACACAACATATGCATCTTAATACCATGACGTGCTATCATGCTGTGAATGTATTGCTTGAAAACCAAACGGGCACAGAACCAAAGACTCATCCACATATATCTTTCCATGGTGTCTACTAAATGGTCAAGAACAGGTTGAATCTTGAAGAGATGGTCACAATCAAGGTGATCTCATGGTAATGCTGTAGCATTATCCACAAAATGCAGCATCCAGTGCAGATCAAATACCGTTCTTTAGTCATGTTTGCTGGAAGTATAGCAGTTGCCAACAAGGGACTAGTAGACTAATATGAAGACAGTGATGGCTTCTTTAGCAATCCCATCAACAAGGTTATACCCCAAAACTGCTTAATCTCATGGAGATTTGTGGGAGTCCACCCAGTAGCTCTAGAGTGGGGCTGAAGTGTGGCACTGTTGTTCCTCAAAAACTGTTCTGCATACAAATTAGTCTGCTCAACAATCTCATCCAAAACAAATCATCAATAACCAGTTGGAAGAAATTGATAGGCAAAACGTTCTCTGTATTGACTCTACACCCTGCAACACTATTAAAGGCAGGCAAAACTGGCTGCACCATGATACAGGCAACCCAGGGCTCAGCACTTCCAATGAGTAGACTTCCAGCCCCTGGCTGCAATCCAGCTTGCTCTTGCTAAACTACTGGCATAATATTGTTGTCCTCTAAAAGGGGCACTTCATCTGCACTATTAGTGGATTCATCATCAGATAATTCCTAGCAGAGAGAAAATTCACTGCCAGAATCTTCAACTTGGTCCTTTGCCTCAGATGCAGAGTCAGTCTCAGATCCATGTTCAGAGGCAGATTAAAAAATCTAACCAATAACTCAACAAACTGTGGCTGTATTAAACAGTAAATATATTGACATATAATAAGCTAGAATAAAACTATCAATACAATCCACACAATTAACTTTATGCTCCACAAAGATACCTCTCACTTGTCACAGACATCCAGACTGAGGATCAACTGCACCATCTTTGCACAGACACAGCAAGCACCGAACATATCCCACTTGAAAAGAAAAACAAAAAACTATTAAAATCAAGACAACACTCATCTTGCACAAATCCAAATGTGAATTTGAAACACAAAAAACTGGAGCTAAATATCCTGCAAATATTACAACAGTTAGAAATAACCAAATCAACCAGGGCAATGATACTTATTTGCAGAAAACATAACAAAAAGGTTTTCTTAACAAACACATATAACTTCACAAACTGCAGATCTACCAATGCTGAAACTGTAAGTAGGAGTCTTTCTTTTTCTGTTTCAACATGGGTTGTTTGTGTCTTTTTCTTTCAGTCTAAGGCTTCGGGGCTGAAGGTTGCAGTTTCTCAGAATGAGCGCTCAAAAAAAGGTTGAGTTGACCAGAAGTTTACATTCAACACTCCAGTTTTCCAGTGTCCTAACAACGATGTTCTGTGCTGCTTATTGTTTGTTACACCTCTGCTGAATCAGTTTAGTATTAAAGACAAATGCAAATAACATAAGCCTCATCAGTCTTTAATAAAATCTTGATTTTTTTTGGTCAGAATATCTAAGGAATCCTCATTTGGACAAAAAAGATGACATCAACAGAAAGAGATAAATCAGATTGAGAGCTCCTTGTGAGGTTGCTATGGGCACGTGGTTTGACCCACAGAGATGTTTGATTATTAACAGGTCATCTGGCGGGAGATTTTCCAATGAGAGGCTCAATGGGAGACATGCTTTCTGGAGTGGACGTTCAAATAGTATTATGCATTCCCTCTATTTCTATTGATTCAGATAGTACGTCAGAAAGAAGTCAACTCAAGGCACATTAAAAGTTAGTTGTCCTATTGCTTCCTTGTAGCCGGATTTACTTCAGCTCAGGCTCACACCATCATTGCCTGTTCTGTCGATGCGGAAACTTCTTTTGGAGAAGAAGGGTCTAATTCTACACCTAAGTCTACACACCCTCAATGTTCATGCACAGAACTTGGAAGGTTAGCTGTTTGAAGTTACACTTTGCCTTCTGAAGTGAAGGAGGTTCTCCTTGCAGTTAGGAACCCTTCCACAATGGCGATATATTCTATTAGGAAGGCTCTTTCTCCAATAATGGATCTTTCATGGATTCACATGCTTGAATCATTCCTTTTGTCGAGCAGGGATTCCCTCTGTTGAGGTAGTGAGCAAAGGCTTTAACATAGTCACAACAGTAGGTTATTCACATCATTATAAAACATCCCAAAGGCAGCCAATCAGAGCAAAGCACTGTCCTCACCCTTTTCTACCTAGGCCACCATAGCTCTGATTTCAACCATGTGTTGTGTGTGAATGGAGTCCCTCTGAATTATGCTCAGTTAGTCCAGTAAGTTGACTTTTCCATCATTTCAGAGAGATTTGACATTGCATCTTCAAGCAGCTAGGCTTTTACAAGTCTGAACATGTCTGAATGGTCCAAAAAGGTCTATTTAGACCATGTGGTACTTATGGCAATAAAAGACTTCACTGTGAGGATCTCCACATAGAGTGTATATATTGCCTTCATCCAGGCCACAGGGCAAGGGACTGCAAGATCTGTAGGGCTGTGTCAACTAACACTATTAAGTTTAGAGAAGCAAAACTGTTATTAAGGCTCCGATACTTCTAAAGAAGAAGTTAAAGGTTCCTCTGAAGCATCAGGTAAATTGTAAAAACGGAGCACGTGCCTGAGGAAAAATCTTCAACCTCTGAGGAACCACTTAAAAAGGCTTTTAAGGAGTCCTCAAGAGAAAAGAGTTGAGCCTCAGATGTTGTGCTTCTTACAGGAAAGATGCTGTCTAAAACTCCTCACAAGCCTTCTTCTGAGTCAGCTACTTCAAAAGAGAAAGTATTTATGGTGCCATCAAGAAAACAAACAGTCGACATCCTTACTGTCGACGAAGCCATCATCTGCATCACTATTGACAACACCTGCAACTCCCTGTCTAAGAAAGTACTTTCAACAATGATATGTCAACGACACTGTCAACAAAGGCACCATCATCGACAGCACTATCAACAAGAACCCTGGCATTCACAACACAGTTGACAAGAAGTACATCTATCAGAACACAGTTGATAACAGCGTTAGGTATAATGCAGTCAATACAATTTTCCAGTGCCAAGTCATTTACCACTACACTGAAGAGGACACAGTCGACAGAAATACAAAAATAACCATAATTTCAGAAAGGGCACAGAGCACACTTCACCAAATATGGTTTCACCTTATCCGCCACACCGTCTAATGGACACAGAAGACTCAGAGATCCTTTCAGACCTGCATTTAGTCCAACACTATTGAAGGTGAAGTACCAAGATACAGAAGAAAAAAATATGAGGATGTGGAGAACGTGTTTTCATGGTTACCTAGACAATCCGGACACTAGATGTTATTAGCATTCTTTTGAGGAACATGATGATGATGAAGGGTGGCAGTATGGATTTGACACAGGAACAAACTAGGAAAGAATCACTTGAAGAGATGATAGGTCCATATACTTAGTCAAAGACCTACGATTGATGCTTGCTGACTACTATAAGCGATATCCGGAGTCAACTCCCTTAATCTTAAAAAAGTACCTTCAAAACCGGTCAATCCATCAGGTTCCAGACCACTAACATGGCCTACATTGCCTTGTGCGCCAGTGCATTTACCACCTAGAAAGAGTACAATAACCCCTCATTACAGTGAGTCAAACTCTTTATTTCGGTAAAATACTATAAAAGAAGCAGAGATTCGAAATAGACTACATACATGCCAATGTAATGACAAACAATGCATATAATTGATTTAGACAATACAGTTAAAAGGTGGCACTCCATAGAAAGTTGTAATAGCAAGCAATGGGGGATTTAAAACGACAGATCTCTTGCAAATCGTGATTTTCATTGCGGGTTCTAATCGGCAATGAAAAATTAATGTGCAAATTAGCAAAGTCCCAAATCTAAAGTGCAAATGCATTGAACACTAAAATTACATTCACGGGCAACACAGAATTTAGTTAAAATCAATTTTAAAAGCACCAATCATCACAGTAAAAAGAAAAAAAAACAGTTTGGAAAGCAATTAGAAGTAAAAAAGGAATGACTGTTTGGATTTTCAAATTAACGCATTTGCGGCAGATATGCTTAGTAAAACAGGTAATCATGCCAGCAACTCTCAGGAGTCGGCCGCAAGGCTGTCTGTGCCCTCCTTTTGATCGCCCAAGAGTGGCCCAGGAATTACATCACTCACGTTTGGTGCCTCAGTCTGTTCCATCTCAATTTCCAGATACAGATGACAACCAAGAAGGGCAATTGGTAAATACTCTTCAGTACTCTGGCCCAGAATGGGAGGATTATGTCACATCAACTCCAGGTGATTCCACTCCTCCAGTATTAGATTCCTTGCCAGAAGGCATTGGTGGTTTTCATAATTTAATTGTAAGAGCATGAAAGAGGTTTGATTTACTGTTGCTTACAAAAGACTATAATTTTAAAGAACCTGCATGGAAAACTATTAAGGACGTACCAATTATCAATCATATTTAGTCAGGAGGATTAAAGGTGATGAAAACACCAGGCACAGTAGCAGTAGCAATTCCAAGAGTCAAGGCAACCAGAAAATACTCCTGCATATTTAATTAGTCACCCCCTGTGCAGACTCTGTGGTCATGCAATCCAAAGATGCTGCAGAAACCCAACTGCGCCTTGTGCAGCACCACATGATAAAGAAGGCAGGAATCTTGACAACATAGGCAAACGTTTTTCTGCTACAACAGCTTCCTCCAACCGAATCTCCAATGCCTTCGTAATTCTTGCCAGATACGACCATCAAATATGGTCGTGCATTGAACCATATCTAGAACACCTATCCGAGCTGAAGTGAAAGTTATTCTACAGGAAGGTGAGAGGATGTCTTCAGTAATAATTGACTCTGAAATGAACATCACTTCCCTTGGTTTTAGTCAACTTACAGGAGTAGATGTATGTTGCGGAGGCAGGGCTGGTTACACTCTACTTCGTTCAGGTCAGAAGTACAAAGTAAAATTTTGGAAATGCCATTTGCTATATTTAAATACACAGAACAGTGATGGATGGAATGCTTGATCTCAGCCACTGGTAATCACTTGGGCTGCATCCCATCCCCCATCCCATCGTTATTCTGCACACAAGGCCACCTCAGTTTGTTTCCAGCTATATGCAAATCTATCTTGATCCTGCTTCAATAGGAACAGTCTAGCCTGAACTGCCAAGCCAGGTCCTTCCTGAATCAGAACACAGGCAACCCATGACTGGTTTTGCCCTAGTTATGGGCTTAACCAGGTACAGCTTGATTCCAGTGATACAGTGTGCACTGGGCCCACGCCTGGGCATACCTGTCCCACTTAGGATGACACAATAAGTATGCAAAACAGTGATGGATAGAATGCTTGAATTAATCTCAGCCATTGGTGATAACTCGAGGCTGCATCCCAGTTCATTGCTATTCTTCACACCATGCCACCTCAGTTTGAATCCAGCTATATGCAAATCAGTCTTGATCCTGCTCCAGTAGGAACAGTCCAGCTAGAACTGCCAAGCCAGGTCCTCCCTGAACAGGAACATAAGCAATTCAGGACCGATTTTGCTATGTGCTTTATTTAGGCATCATGTGGCTGAAGCTCTCCAGTCCATAAAGAGTTAGACATGAAAACCAATCTTGCGGCATTAAAGGATCAGGAAGGCAGTGACAGCATATTGGTGACGGTCACAGAAATCTGAACGTGTCTGTAGGTGGGAAGATCTCACTTCATTACAATCAGTGCACCAGCATAATATCAGCCCATTGGATGTTGGATCTTGTACAATATGGCTACACTCTGAAATTTATCCAAACGCCTCCAACAACACCACCACTCAAAATACCCCATCAATATCAATTATCTATTGAGGAAGGAAGTCATCACCATTTTTTTTTTTAAAAAGGCGATAAAGCTGGTCCCAAATTCCCATTGAAATTTAAGTTTTATTCTTGTTTCTTTCTAATAAGAAACAAACTATGTGCGTGGAGATCAGTATTACATCTTCGGAATCTGAACAAGTAACTGAAAAAGCATGATTACCTTACAGGAGTTTGTACAACTTCTCCAAAGCAAGAATTATATGATATCTTTAAAGTCCCCCTTTCCCTATTCACCCCACTAATCGAAGATACTTAAGATTGCAAGTGGCTGATTACCATTATCAGTTCAAAGTCCTTTCCTCAAATCTGACCCAAGGATATCCAAAAAGTGCATAGCACCTATAGCTGCCCATCTCCGAAAACGAGGTCATCCAGCTTTTTTCCCTATCAAGGCAATTTGTTTTCAAGTCAGCCTCAGGGTGTACCAGGGACTGTCTGCAGCTCTTTGACAAGCTAGGGATCACACTAAACAGGTGCAAATTTTCTCTATGTTTGCACAGGAAGATCCCATTTCTGGGTGCCATTCTGCATTCAGACAGAAACAAAGCATTGCTATCTGAGGAGGCAGAGCAATACGTTTCATTCCCTTAGTCACTCAACTGCAGCAAGAAAGATCATAGTGTGGCTTTTCAAGTCCTTTGTACGGATGAAGTCATCTTGCATCCCTTTGATCTTATATTGCCCCCATTACATGAGGTCATTTCAAGGGTGTTAGACATGCAGTGGCTACAGAAAGTGGGTTCATTATATGACCTAATACAAGTAATGGGTAAGATTTATCTAATCTGGTGTGTTCAGCGCACCACAATCGGATTATCTTTTCTTCAGGAGAAAGCCCAGTTCATAATGACTGGGTGCCTCACTAAAAGGTTGGATCACACACTTGTAAGAGTTATAAGTCAATGGCAAGTAATATTTAAAGAACGCTCAAGTTCATATTAATGTCCTTGAGCTGAGAGCGGTCGCTCTCGGACTGCGCCCTTTCCTTTAAAAAGTAAGCAATTCTTCAGTGTTAATATGTACAGACAACTTAAGTATGTATTGTATCAACACAAAAGGGGAACAAGATCCCACTTACTATGCAAAGAAGCTCAGAACATGGAATTGGGTGATACAAAATTATATTCAGATGAAAGCAGAGCATGCTCCGGCATAAGAAACTCCTGGGCAGACAGACTGAGCAGTACAAAAAATGAATGCCACAATTGAGAGTTAAATCAAACCCAACACCCAATTGAGGAGGATATTTCATCACTGGAGCAAACTAGAATTAGACCTGTTTGCTACGAACCAGAACCAAGAATGCCAGTACTTTTCCAGCTAGCGTTTCCGTCAAGGGTCATGGGGGGAATGTGTTTTTGATAAGTTGGTAAGGGACTTACATCTTTGCATTTCCCCACTTCCTCTAATCCTGACAGTATTAACTAGGATGAAGAGGGAACCATACCGTCTCCTTTTAATAAACTATTGTGGCCCAAATAGTACTGTTTCACAGAACTGTTTCTCCTCTCAGAAAATTCTCAAATTTACTGAAGCAATTTCTGAACCTGTTCTCTCAATGCAATGGGCAGATTTTCCACCCGGATCCACTCTCTTTGAACTTGATAGCCTGACTCCTGAATGTAATGAATTCCAGCTCGATGACATTACCAAAGACTGTAAGGAAATTCTGCCCCAAGTCAGACCAGTATCTACCAAAAAGACTCTATATCTTTGATTCCTCAACAAATATAATTGTATCTTCATCATTTTGCAAGATCAAGTTTGTGTCATGCCTCAGTCATGGTTCTTTTGGCTGCCATGTCATGTTTCAGAAGAACATTGAACCAACCATCTTGTTGGTCTAATAGACTTATTAAAGTGGTCCTTAAGGGTCTTTTTAGAGTCTTTCTGCCAATAAGGCATGCTCCACCCTCATGGCAGCTTAATGTGGTACTATCTCATTTGATGAAGAGTCCTTTGGAGTCAATACAGAGGGCAGAACCAAAGTATCCCTTCTGGAAGGTAGGTCTTCTTTTAGCTCTAACAATAGCTAGAAGAGTCAGTGAAATTCAAGCGTTTACAATCAAGGGACCATTCCTCCAGTTTAGAGATAATAGAGTCAAACAAAGGACAAATCCACACTTTATATTCAAAACACATAAATTCCAGTCTCAAGAGGTAATGAGTTATTTGCCCCAAAGCAAGGCCGAGCTTGTTAAACCAATTAACAATAGAAGACTGAACCTTCTTTTTCCAGTGAAGGACAATATGTTGTTCAGCAGCTCTTGATTTGTCTAGCGAGAGTCCAGTCTCCCAAAGTCATGCCCTCTAGAGCGAACAGCATCAGACCCAGGAGAAGTGTACCTAGATATGCCAGAATAGGATACCCTAATGTCTCTTTAAGTGCTCCATGAATTTCCTTCCAGAATATTTGGATCAGCACCCAAGACCAACAAATATCTATGTATGGTCTAGGAGCCTGTCCACACCGCTAGCATATATCTGACACAGCAGGGAACATACATTTGAAGCGTGCAGGCTTGAGATACCATTAGTACATCTGCTTGTATGCAGCTTCTGTATGGAGAATACTGCGATGTGCTTCAGAGATTTCACGCCATGGACTATCCCACTGTTGTTTGGATAGAGAGGCTTCCATATTGTGTTTCCAGGTGCTTTGGAGGGGGAACTTGGAGGGCTGGGTAGCGTTCTATGGGGTGTTGTATGCTTTGGAAGCTCCGAACCTACGGACTAGCTATTCAAAGGACGTAAGGGTTGTAGAAGTGGCTAGCACATTGGGCTTGTGGAGTGCTCATTGCAGCAGGTGAAAATATTGAAGGCGTGTTTCTTCGGACACGGAGATCTTGTTTATACTGTTGAAATGTATTTATGTGCATTCCATTGAAACAGATCGCTGGGGATTTTTAATTCCCCCCTCCCAACCACTCACAGAAGGAGAAGGAAGCCTCTTCGGAAGATCCCCCTCTCCGTGGGACAACTCCTGGTGGCCCCCCGCCCTTGGACCAGCTCCTACACCCACCACCCACGCCCGCAACCTCGGTATTGTCCTCAACAGCGAGCTCTCCATGAGACAACAGGTCAACTCGTCGCTTCCACCAACTTCAACACCCTCAGAATGCTCCGCAAGGTCTTCAGATGGATCCCAATAGACACCAGAAGAACCACACAAGCCCTCATCACCAGGCACCTTGGCTACGGAAACGCCCTCTACGCAGGAACCACCACCATCCTCCTCAAGCACCTCCAAACCATCCGGAACGCAGCAGCAAGAGTCATCCTGGACCTGCCCAGACGATCCCACATCACCCCCCACCTCCGTAGCCTTCACTGGCTCCCCGTCAAGAAGAGATGCCACTTCAAACTGCTCATGCACACCTACAAAACCCTCCACAACACGGGACCAGAATACCTGAACAACCGCCTGACCTTCTACCTGCCCAACAGACACCTGCTGTCAGCCTCCCTGGCCCTCGCCAGCATCCCCCACATCCGTCGCACCTGTGCCGGTGGTCATGTTTTCTCCCACCTCGCCTCCAGGTCCTAGAACGACCTCCCCATCCACCTCCGAACCGCTAAACCCATTGCCAAATTCAGGAGCGGCCTCAAGACCTAGCTGTTCGAATAAGCCCCACCCCACTCAGCACCTGGATACCCCCGGGGTGATGAACGCCCTTATACAAATACTGTTTGATTAATTGATTGATGGTCTCGCGTCGCAAACTCTGGGCTGTGCTGCAGGAGTTGGGGATGCCTCCTGAATTACTCTCCCTTATAGCGCGTCTTCACAAGGGCAATTTTGCTCAAATTCGTTGGGGCAAGAAGGGAAATGTCACCAGTCCCTTCCCTGTAGAGAAGGGACCAAGGCTGTGTCTTGGCCCCTACATTATTCTCCCTTTTTATAAATGGTATTGCCACGTTTTTATCATCCGTCCCTACGGATGCTCCGGCTCTCGCAGGTATCAAAATCCCCATTTTAATGTTAGCTGACGATACTCTAATTATTTCCAAAACCCCGAGTGGCCTACAGCGAGCCTTAAACCTTTTTGAAAAGTTTTGCACCCTACGAGGTTTGGAAATTAATGTAGCGAAAACCAAGTTTCTGACCTTCAACCAACATAAAACATTTAAGGGAGGCATAGTCTTGGACAGTCGGCCTTTGGAACAAGTCAACGCTTTTACTTATCTGGGGCTTATCCTGCAAAAAGATATGAAATGGGGTTGCCAGATTGACACTGCCACTTTGAAACATCGACAATTGTCAGGAGTTCTATCCAACGAGTTTAACACCTCCTTGACTAAGCCACTTAGCCCGGTCCTACAAAGCTACAACATGAAAGTAGTGAGTTCAGTGCTATACGGGGCAGAACTCTGGGGGTTTGAAAATTTGTCCCAGGTAACCATCGCTGAAAATAGCTTCCTGCGAAACATCTCTACTCTTCCCCCAAAGTACCCCGGTGCTACCAATGTTACAAGACCTAGGTAGGAAAGCACTGGCTGACCTCGCTAGGCTGCGCCCTATTCTGTACTGGCACAGAATCTGGTGTACTTTAGAATTAATAACTTATGCTGAGGGTCTTTGGGACATAATTAAGGCTGATAGATACCATAAGATTAGATAGCTACGAGAGGTAAGAGCATCCATGCTAAATATGGGCATGTTAAACTTGTGGGAAAACCCATAGTTCCCAATTTCCATCCAAAGAGATCATTAAGGAAAGATACTGGGAACTGGTGTACCATAAAAGATTCAGCAAAAGCGACAGTACAACGCTAACGGGGGCATTCCTAGCAGTAAAACCATGGCCTAGCTTGGAGCAGTATTGGGACTTTATATCTAAACCCTTTGACCGAAAGTTGTACTTCCAATTTAGACTAGGAGCTTTGCCTTTAAGAACATACACTGCAAAATGGGTTAACTCAGGGAGTAGAAAATGTCCCTTTTGTGAGACATCAGAAGACTCCTATGCCCACGTCCTGTTTGTTTGCCCTGTCTGCGTTGCCCCTCACAAGGCGTGGTTGACGCCAATTTGTAGGACTTTGGGCACCAGAACGAGTAAGGTCGCACTAGGAATACTGTGTACCAACACATCGCAGTGCATTGCAATTGCAGTAGCTAAGTTCCTGAGCTGGATGTGGGTAATTAGACTCCGTACTCTCGCTATACCCTGAAAATCTATCATGCCCCACTTATGTTAGAGCCCTAGACCATTGAGAAAGGGGGATAGCTTACCATTTTTTATCAATGTATTTAAAATGACTGTGACTGATGTTTTGATTTTAATTGAGTTACCGTTGTTATCTCTATACGCCTTTGTTCTAACACCTACCATGACACGCACTTTGCACAAAACGTTTAAATGTTTTAATGTTACTGTTTTACCATAATTATTTGCATTGTATTTTATGGTTGGAAATTATTATTTTGTTTTATCATGATTTGCTTTTATGACATGATTTGTTGAATAAAGCTTTTTGGAATGATTGATGGTTAAGAGAGATGGGAGTGTTGGGTGAATAAAACGGGGTGATCCCCTTTCTGATGGACAGCTGATCCCAAATCTCGAGGACAATTCTTGTTGAAGTGACCAAATAAGAACTTTTAGGATGCTGTTGGCGTGCCACCCAGGGAAGATCCCATAGCGGGTGGCATGCAACAGTGCGATCTATTTTTGCTTTCCTGCACCACCCATTTAAATACATATCAAATGTGCACGACCAAGTAGTATTCCAGTGCAAAAGATGACTGCTTAAGTCTAGCATAGGTTTTTGTATTGGAAGGGTACCCTTCCAGTACAAAATACTATGCCTAGACAAACTTTTCTGACTTTGGATGTGTGCTGTGCTGTGTAGCACACATGCAAAGTTGGAAATGTTTGGAAAAATAAGATCATTTATTTTTTACGCCTGTCTGAAAGAGACATTATTTTTTGTTGCAAAACCCTGTCTGCTATTGTTAGTAGATAGGGACTTGTGTCAAAAACCATGTGTGGTTGCATGGGAATGTTCATTTACCACCCATGGAACGGTCCCTTGACACAATATAATTCAAAGCAGCACTTTCAGAGCAAAACAAGTTTTGAAACTAAATAAAAAATTTGCATTAATTTTGTGACACAAATCCTGAGCAAAATGTTTGTAAACCTGGGCCCAAGTTTCTCATCCAGGGGATACTCATCAATAGTCATAATCTATGAATAATCCCGCCCACGTGCGGGATCCCGGAGTATATAGAAATATATATATATATATATATAAATATATATATACACATATGTGAAACATATAAATGCAGCCTAAAAAGTTTCCAACATGGCAGAACTGCCGAAATTACATAGGTTTGCATTGTAAAACAAATACTCTCCTAACCCATAAGGAAAAGAGTACATTCACGGCATAATTGTGATATACCAATGCTTTATTGCCACAAGGAAAAACTTGTAATTGCAGGCATTCGCCTGTAGGCTGCATTGCAGAGTAATAATGAAACAAGACAAAGAGAAAAACTGGCACCTTGCCTTTAAGGCTTCCAAGGGTTAGGGTACCGTGCCTTTAAGGCCTGCCAGAGACCCTCTGCTCCCATCATGCACCACAGGTGACAGTTAGGTCAGTTCTTTTTCCGGCTCCTTCTGTGAGGATCCTGGAGTTTTTGCTCTTCAGTTTTTGACTGAAAGATAATTTTTTGTATTAAACCTTGGAATTTTTGACATTTTCTGATACCTAGAGGTATATTCGGCTGGCTTTTGGCATTTTTTGTTCCAAAAATCTTTCCAGTCAGAATGCCTGCTTTATTTCGGAAATGTCCTTCCTGTGGCAAGAAGATGGCACTGTCAGATCCACACTCGGTGTGTATTGTGTGCCTTCCATCGTCACACAATCCTGACCAGTGCTATCATTGCCAGAAGTTTTCGAAGAGGACCCAGCGCGACAGAGAACGCATCAAGCTTCATGCCCTACTGGAGAGGGATAGAGATAGAGCTCCCTCTTCAAGTAAACACCGAAAACGGCATCGCTCCACCTCTCCTGAGTCCAGGAAGAAGCAGGTGCCTGAATGTTCGCCGTCGACGTCGAGATCGCCGTCGAAGAGGCCGAGACATTCTTCAACGTCAAGGGACAAGCCAAGTAAGTCGGCGCTCAGCACTTCAGGCTCGAAGGCTGTGGGTACTGAGAGACTGTCCAAAACTCCGTCGACGTCGAGGCTTCCGTCGACGTCGAGGCACACTCCGCCAACCTCGAGGGGATCGGCGTTGAGAGACTCGCCGGCGAAGACCATGCCGCGAGGGGACATACCGACGTCGAGGCATTCTCCGCCACCCTCAAGGGGGTCGACGTTGAGAGAGTCACCGTCGAAGGCGATGACGCGAGGGGACGTACCGACGTCGAGAGCATCGTCTAGGTCCCATCATTCGACGTCGAGGAGGTCGATGACATCGAGGAGGTCGACGTCGAGATCCCCTCATCGGCGCCGTCAGGCTACATCAGGGCCCCCCCATCGACGTGGGCGGTCGACGTCGAGACCTGTTACTGATCATTCGCCGTCGAGGAGATCGGCGGCAACGTCAAGGGCGACGTCGAAGTCTCCCCGTCGACGCCGACAGTCGACGTCAAAGTCCCCCCATCGCCGTGGGCGGTCGACGTCGAGATCAAGATCAGAGCGCAGATCGACGACGAGGGTGACGCAGACCTTGTCGACATCCCGTTCGACGTCAAGGCAGTCATCTCCAGGGCTGAATATTGTACAGATTTCACCAGAGAAATCTCCTACAGTTGCTGAAAAGAATCTTTGCGGCCTGTCCCCTCGCTGGCTGCAGGGGGTCGGAACAGGTGCCCGCAGAGGTCCGGGCTCGGACGACTACGCAACGAGACTTTCTAAGTCGCCTTCCAGAAGACCAAGGTCGCCTTCTACACGCCGATCTCGGTCAGGAGGTCGTCACAGCTCGCACGATCATCCACATAAGAGGAGGCGCAGAGCATCTTCTACCTGTTCTTCGTCTTCCATTCGGCACTACTCGCCAACTTTCTCATCTACACCACCTTCAAGGGTGTCTCCTATTGATGACATTGGGACTTTCTCTGACGTACTGGGCAGAGGAGCTAATAAACTAAACATCAGTTTATGTACTCCTGTGATCCCTACATCGGTCATTTTCGAGACATTGCACCATCGTACAGCTCCCAGACCGCTGCTACCTCTGGTGCCAGGTTTTTAGAACCAGCCATGACCACGTTCCTTACTCCAGCCACAGTGGGATCAGTTCCGTCGAGGATTGCAAAAAAATACAAAGCTCCAGACCAGGATCCCTTGTTCCTTAGGTCTGATCCTCCGGCGGATTCAATCATTGTGGCAGCCGCCAGGAAAGCGCACTCCGCAGCCTCATCCGCTTCTGTTCCTCCAGAAAAGGACAGTAAACAAATGGACTCTTATGGCAGGAAGATGTGCAATACTTCGGCATCATCGATGAAGATTGCAAGTGCTTCAGCCCTTCTTGGGCGCTATGATAGGTCTCTTTGGGACTCCCTGTCTAGGTTTACCGACAAGCTTCCCAAAGAAGATAGACAAGACTTTCATGAAATCTTGCAAGAGGGCGGCTTAGTAGCCAATCAAATCATCAGCGCGGCGGCTGACGCCTCAGATCTCGCCGCACACGGCTACTCACAGGGCATCTGTTCACGGCGCTCAGCGTGGTTGCGCCTCACAGGTCTAAAACCGGACGCCCAGAAGAAGATCCTAAACCTTCCTTTCAACGGCTCCTCCTTATTCGGTTCTCATGCTGATGAGGAGATGACAAAGATGAAGGCCGAGCTAGACACAGTCAAAGCAGTTGGACTGGAGAAGCGGAAGGAGTTTCGAAAACGCTTCCGTCAGAACGACAAGCGGCCCTTCCAACAGAGGGTTCAAACCCCTCAATGGTCCTCCCAAAACCAACAAAAGTTCCAATACCAGAACAAGCGTCCTGGCAGGGGCAGAGGGAACAATAAGCAACAGCAGTCCTCCTCCAAGCAGCCTCCTAAACAGTGAGACATTGCTTCCTCCGCACCCGTTTGCCACTCCGGTAGGAGGGAGTATCGTTTTTCACCTGGAAGAGTGGGAAACAATAACAAAAGACAGATGGGTGCTAAATATTGTACAGCATGGCTACTTGCTGAGGTTCAAGACCCCTCCTCCGCAAGTTGCCCCTCATTTGACGTGCCTTCCTCAACACAATGTATTGTTACAGGGCGAAGTGTGTACCCTCCTCTCCAAAAAGGCTATAGAAGAGGTCCCACCTCACCAGCAAAATCAAGGGGTATACTCACGGTACTTTCTGGTCCAAAAACGAGGAGTAGCCAAAGAGTACAGGCCCATCCTCGACCTGCGCCTGCTGAACAGGTTTATAAGAAAAGAAAGATTTCGGATGCTAGCCCTGCACCAGATTTTCCCACATCTTCATCTGGGAGACTGGATGTGTGCCATCGACCTGCAGGACGCCTACTTTCACATTCCTGTTTCAGTGAAACATCGCAAGTTCCTCAGGTTCCAGGTGTCTCGTCAGCACTATCAGTACCGAGTACTTCCATTCGGTCTCAAATCCGCTCCCCGGACGTTCTCCAAGTGCATGGCGGTGGTAGCCGCTTTCCTCCGCAAGAGGAAAATCTTCGTCTACCCCTACCTAGACGACTGGCTCCTGAAGAGTTCAACACCTTCTCTACTCCAGAGCCATCTCACTTACTGTCTCAACCTGCTTCACTCACTGGGGTTGCAAGTCAACTACAAGAAGTCAGTTCTCAACCCCACGCAGAAAATACATTATCTGGGCGCATCCCTAGACACCGCAACGGCAAGCGTGTGTCCTTCGGAGGAGAGGTTGTCCTCAATGTTGATCAAGTGCCGCGCACTTCTCAGCACTATACATCCTACAGCAAGGCAGGTGTCATCACTGCTGGGATCGATGGCCTCATGCATCTTCATTGTGCCAAATGCCAGGCTTTACATGCGGCCTCTACAGCAGTCCCTCGAAGATCAATGGACTCAGCACTCAGGCCGTTGGGAAGATCGTGTCTCTCTTCCTCAGGCGGCCAGGGACTCCATCAAATGGTGGATGAAACGTTCTCACCTTCTGCGAGGGGTCCCCTTTCACCAAGTACCTCCGACACAGACTGTAGTTACAGATGCCTCACTGCAGGGTTGGGGAGCGCACATGGGCCAGCTTCAGGTACAAGGTCTCTGGTCCGAGACAGAGAAAAGTTATCACATCAACTTTTTGGAGCTAAGGGCAGTCCATCTGGCTCTCAAGTCGCTGTACCCGTCCCTACAGTCCAGCTCCATTCAGATTCAGACAGACAACACAACAACAATGTACTATCTGAACAAGCAGGGAGGCACCAGGTCACGGGTCCTGTCTCTGGAGTCACAGACCATATGGAAGTGGCTTCTGGCGAGGAGTCTCACGATCGTAGCCGTTCACCTTCCAGGAACCTTGAACGTGCAGGCAGATGTTCTCAGCAGAGACTTCGTAGAAGCACACGACTGGGTGTTAAACGAAGAAGTCGCTCAGGACATTTTTCGGCAATGGGGAGTGCCAGACATCGACCTGTTCGCAGACGCGGCAAATACAAAATGCCCCGTCTTCGCGTCCAGATTCCCACAACAAGGATCACGGGGGAATGCACTTTTGATAGGATGGTCGCAGACATTGCTGTACGCTTTTCCACCTCTCCCTCTGATCCCTGCGGTCATACAGAAGTTTTACAGGACCAATGCCAGAATGATCCTGATAGCACCAGAGTGGCCGCGCCAGTGGTGGTATCCGGATCTCCTGCAGCTGTCCGAAGTCCCACACCGGAGGCTTCCCTGTCAACCGGACCTGTTGACCAAGAACGAGGGGAGAGTATTTTATCCCAATCTCTCGTCTCTGCGTTTGACTGCATGGCTCCTGAAGTCATACAGTATGGACATTTAGACCTTCCTGCTGATTGTATGTCTATTCTCAAGGAAGCAAAGAGACCCTCCACTAGGAAATCTTATGCTTTCAAGTGGAAGAGATTCTACCTGTGGTGCAAGGACAACCAGTTTGATCCGACTAAAGGTCAGGAGCAAGTGATTCTTCCCTACTTGTTATACTTGGCAAAGTCAGGCCTACAATATCCCTCCATCAGGGTTCACCTAGCTGCTATAACAGCTTACAGGAAGTCCCCGACCCAGGGTTCATTCTTTCAGATGCCAGTGGTAAAGGATTTTCTAGAGGGTCTCAGGAAGGTTTACCCCCAGTGAGATCTCCCTCTCCTCCCTGGGAACTTAACATTGTGCTTACGAAACTTAGGGGTGCTCCTTTCGAGCCTATTCATAAGGCATCTTTGCAGCATTTGACCTGGAAGGCTGCTTTTTTGGTAGCCATCACTTCTGCACGCAGGGTGAGTGAGATTCAGGCCCTGTGCTGTAAGGCACCTTATACTGTTTTTCATGCCAATAGGGTGGTGCTACGTACACATCCGAGCTTCCTCCCGAAGGTGGTCTCGGATTTTCACATCAATCAGGTTATTACGCTGCCCACCTTCTTTCCTAAACCTTCAACTCCCCCGAGAGATCATTACTCTCTTTAGATCTCCGGAGAGTGCTGAAGTTTTACCTTGATAAAACTCACACACTTAGGAAGTCTGACCGGCTTTTTATTAACTACGGTTCTACTAACACCGGTCTAGCTGCATCTAAAAGATCCATCTCTCGATGGATTGTCTCTTGTATAGCTTTATCCTACCAGTTAGCTAACAAGACCTTACCAGGCAGACCTAAAGCGCACTCTACCAGAGGGAAAGCCTCTACCACAGCTCTCCTTCGCAATGTGCCAATGTCTGAAATCTGTAAGGCAGCCACATGGCGGTCGGTTCATACCTTCACACGTCATTACTGTCTAGATTCTGATGCACAGGCCGATGCCCAGGTGGGGCAGGCCTCTTTGAGGAATTTGTTTGCATGATTGCAATTTGAATGTAATGTTCTGTATACTCCGTTGCTCGTCCGCAAGGTACTGGGTATGGGCTTGCTACTCTATTCATAGATTATGACTATTGATGAGTATCCCCTGGATGAGAAGGATTAGTTACTTACCTGTAATCCTAGTTCTCATCCAGGGGTATACTCATCATAGTCATAAGCGACCCTCCCTCCTCCCCGGACGAGCATCACTGGAGTTCTTCTATGTTATTGCATCCTCTACTCAGGTGTCTCTACATTATACACCGTCAAAAGAACTGACCTAACTGTCACCTGTGGTGCATGATGGGAGCAGAGGGTCTCTGGCAGGCCTTAAAGGCACGGTACCCTAACCCTTGGAAGCCTTAAAGGCAAGGTGCCAGTTTTTCTCTTTGTCTTGTTTCATTATTACTCTGCAATGCAGCCTACAGGCGAATGCCTGCAATTACAAGTTTTTCCTTGTGGCAATAAAGCATTGGTATATCACAATTATGCCGTGAATGTACTCTTTTCCTTATGGGTTAGGAGAGTATTTGTTTTACAATGCAAACCTATGTAATTTCGGCAGTTCTGCCATGTTGGAAACTTTTTAGGCTGCATTTATATGTTTCACATATGTGTATATATATATTTATATATATATATATTTCTATATACTCCGGGATCCCGCACGTGGGCGGGGATTATTCATAGATTATGACTATGATGAGTATACCCCTGGATGAGAACTAGGATTACAGGTAAGTAACTAATCCTTCATGAATGTGCATGTCTTCAGAAGTGAAAGAAGACTGAAGGGTGTATAATGTGGGCCATGCCTGGACAGAAGCCTCTCGTCTCGGAAGGACTCGTTTCTTGAAACCCAAAGCCAAAGCTATTTTCACTGTAGCAAGGATGGCTGTTCCATAGGGAAACACTGATTATTACATTAATTCTAATTTCAGTTGGGAAACAGCTAGAAATATAATTCACAGACTCTTTTTAATAGTTATTTCAAATCCAATTTAATGGTAAAATCAAATTGTTAAGCAAGAGGTACTTTTGGAAGTTACCTTTTCACTGCCTAAAGTTTCTAGAAGCCCATTTGAATAGCACTCTTGATGAGGTGTTAATTTGTTCCCAGAGCAGGGACAGAAGGCCTTGAATGTGGGGAGGTGTTAGGTTCTCTTGACAGGATGGCCCATGGGCTGTGCCCAGAAACTTGATTAACTTAAAAGAGGTCTCCATTGTCATAACCAAATGTTATCTGGCACCAGGCCTGCACCCTTCCTTTTTTCCCCACAGCCAGGCAGGCACCAGTCCCAGAGAGAGGAGAACTGCTCTCAGAACTGGTTTAGAGTAGCCTCAGAAAAGGGGCAGCTCATTTCCATGGCCACATCTCTGGGGGTAGGGGGGGCACAGGAGCTCTGCTCTGCGGAACAAAGGTTACCATCTTGGCTTCAGGTAGGGAAGAGCATGTGGGATTGTTTGCAGTAAGGTACTCAGGAAAGGCTACATAAGTGGCTAGGGTTACCCCTGGGAACTTTTATCCCATTGGTTAGGGAGTGACCTGGAGCTTTTCCCACCCACAGGCTGGGGCCAGACATAAATGTAACATCCCCAATACCCTACTCAACTCTGGATCTGTGGAAGAACAGCAAAGGAGTGGATCTGCTGTCTGTGACCTTAGAAGAGCCTAGAAGACAGCACCTGCTCTTCCTCTTGTACCAGTACAAAAAAGTGGACACCAAGGGTCATTAGGTTGGCTTCCTGTTCAGGGTCACAGCAAGCCATAACAGGACTTTTCTGCAACTGCCCAACTGACCAGTTGGGCCTGCGCTGGTCGCTCCTGCTGGCCTCTGGTGGAGTGAGTTTTGACCCCAAAGGTCCTGGACCCTGAGCTGATGTGAAAGGGTACTCCTCCTATCATCTGTTGAACCCTGGAACTTAGTAACGTTTTGTCTTAAACAGTCTCCGGAGGCCTAAGGCAAGCCCATCTGGGCCCGAACTGTACCAGGGGCCAGGGACCCTGCTGGATCCAACTCAGGTAAACGGATAATGACCTATTCCCGCGATATCCTCCTGGATCTAGATAAAACATCCACTAATAATTCCTGGTGTGGGAGAGGCCTGTTCGGTAAAACAGAGTGACCTTTTTCATGTTTGCACTGTAAATGGAATTGTGGACCAGTGAGTGCGTATGACACAGACACACCAAAGACTGGGACAGATTCCATATTAAACTTCCTATATATTAATGCCAGGTCTCTGCAAAAACACTGCCTAGAGATCTGGGATATGATTTTAGAGGTTAAACCAGATTTGATATTTATCACAGAAACTTGTTTAAGGCATCTTCTCTACCTGAAATCTCAACAGCTACACCAGTAGGCTACAAAATGTTGAACTGTGATAGAGAGGATCGACCGGGTGGGGGCAGGGAGGTGGGGGGAATAGCTATTATATTTAAAGAACCCTTCCCCTTGCACAATGCAACGCAACTCCATGTCTAAGGAGAGCGAGGTTTTAGCTTTCCAACTCACCCATAGGAAACAAAAGCTCAAAAGATACTTGGAGGCATGGTCCTTCATAGACCTCTGGTCAAGATACGATGTGGATTAACAATCTTTATGCCCACTTAGTGGAGCTAAGTATAACACACGAATAGTACCTTATCATTGGCGATTTCAATGTGCATTTTGAAAACTCTGAGAATTAACTGGGCAGACGATTAGAGAATGACATGGGTATGTTACAATTCAAACAATGTATTACGGGCCTAACCCACAAAGCAGGACATACATTAAATCTATTGTTTTCTAATATTGTTTCTACAAAAATATTAGACATTGTCCCCCTTACGTGTATGGATCATTTTCTAATTACTTTCTCACCCACGCTTCCTGATGTTAGAATGCACTTTGATGCTGCCTCTTCAGTCGCCAAGAGATCCTGGAGAAACATAACAGAGCAAACTTTTGCTAACCATTTTAATCCCCAGAAGAATGATGTTAACATGCCACTATCCATTCAAATTGATTCCCTGATTGTGGCTATTCCAGACTCCCTAGACAACTGTGCTCCGTGGAAAATTAAGAAATCCACCAGAAACTCCCCTTCAGAAAAATGGTATTCAGTGGAACTAAGAACTCTGAAAAGAAAGTGTAGAAATCTCGAACAAAAGTGAAGGTCTTCAAGATCTAAAATAGATTACTCTAAATTTGGTGTTAACGAGAACAAAGAAAGATTACTTTATTCACAGATTTTAAGAGAATAGTAGGTCCTCAAAAGAACTTTGTAAGATTGTGAAGAAGCTGGCCCACCCACGTACCTCACTTAGTCAATCCCACACACAGAGACCTTCTGTGAGGAAATTGGGGATTATTTCATAGAGAAAATTGAAAAAATGTTTGTTTGTTGAGATCCAACCATCGTCTTATGACAATGTACAGACTTTTTTAGATCCCCACCCAGATACTAACATACATCTGGGAGCCTTTGAACAATTTTCAGAAACTCAGGTACTCCAACTGATGTTGAAGGTCAAATACGGCTCCCCATTTGACCCCTACCCTCATTTCATATATTCTCGTTTACCTTATATATTGAGCCCCGACTTCACTCAAAAAGAGGCAACCTTCCCAAGGATTTAGAAGGAAGCTGTACTACTACCATTGGCAACAAAAACTGGTGTAGACATGTCAATTCTTTCCAATTATTGGCCCATGTCACTCTTCCCTTCATGTCTAAGATTTTAGAAAAACTGGTGAATAGCCAGATGACTGATTTTTTAGAAAATAATAGGCTATTGGATCCTTCTCAGATGAGCTTTCGAGCAAACAGCAGCACGGTGCACTGATGAATAGACTCCATAAGTTGGGTCTACATTCACACGTTCTTAAGTGGCTAAGCTCTTTTCTAATGGATACAACTCAGGACATGTAGATCCAGCCCTTCCCAGGGCTCCTCGTTGAGCCCTACTTTGTTTGATATATATGTCTCGACACTTGCAAATATCATCTGAAAATGGGGCTTTGAAGTTGCGTCCTACGCGGATGACACTCAGTTGATTATCTCACTGGGTGAGAATCTTGACGAGACTTGAGGCAAACTTCATGAGTGCCTCACCGAAGTAGCAGGCTGAATGACAAATCATTGCTTAAAACTAAACACAGAAAAAACTAAGATCTGGTTATCGGTGGGGCGCAACTGATCTGGGATGCCTCTGCGTGGCCGGCATCACTGGGAGAGATGTCCCCTCTGCCCCCCAAAAAATAGGCAAAAATTTGGGGGTCATCATTGACGATCGCCTTTCGATGCAGGATCATGTCAAAGTTGCCTGTAAATGCTTTGGTATTCTCAAGCTTTTGAGAAGACTGTTCATTTGGATCCCAATAGCTTGGCGCAAAACAATAGTCCAGGCTCTTATAACGAGCAGGCTGGACTATAGTAACACCTGTTTTGTAGGAATGGAGGACTATCTGTTCAGTAGATTACAGGTAATCCAAAACGCTGCTGCCAAGCTAATCTGTAACAAGGACAGATTTAACTCCGCTTCGGCCTGTTTAGTAGCCTTACACTGGCTGCATATACATCAAAGAGCTAATTTCAAACTCTAATGCTACGCACATAAATCCCTTTATAACTCTGGACCTGAGATTTTACATAACAGAGTAGAATTCTGTATTCCTATTTGCGACCTGAGATCGCGGAACTCAGCCCTTGCAAAAACTGAACTTATAAGGAAAACTAGAACGGGGGGCTGTTCTTTTGCTTATTTGGCTGCAGCCCAGGGGAATGCTCTTCCGCTGAACATCCAGCTTATTGATAACCACAGCAGATTTGGGAAAAAACGAAAAACCTGGCTTTTCCCTAGTTAAGGTTTTCTCTAGAAGTGAAGTGCTCTCATTGGATAGGTGTGGTAACTACTCAGCGCCATGACATCCCCTAAGGGATAAGTGTTGCGCTTTGAAAATACAATAAATAAATAAAGACAAACTTGCCATGTAAATGCGACAAAGGTGTATTGCAGTTGTGGCAAAGATTAAGGTTTCTCCCTCTTGGAGCTTTTCTGAAGCAGTAAACCCTTTACAGTGTGACCTTGCAGAAACAGTATCTGACATCATGGAGCCCTGTTTGGCTGCAGCCTGCCCTACTGAAGATATCCGAGCTCCATAAAGTGACGGCGTCTGAAAGTCGAAACTTCACCCGGCGAAAGTGCCAAAAGTATCCAGCGGCGAGGGATCTTCTTTGGGCACGAAATTAAAAATGTTCCCGCTTAGAGCTTTCCAGCCAAAAGTCAATGGCTTTACCGGGACCTCATCCAATGAGTATATGACATCCCGCAGTGCTACTCAGCCTCAGCCTGTTGCCTTGCCCTGCTGAAGATTCTTGACTGCCAATTCAGAGACTAGGTCCGAAGGTAAAAATTCCTACTGAGTCAAACCAGATTTCTGTATCCGACCCTCGCTCCATCACAGTTGGTCTTAACTTGCCCCTAGGTACCGGTCAAGTGCAGCAAGATGACCACGGATGGCACTTAATGCTTCACAGCACTATTTATGTATTTAAACTTTAAATAAAAAATCATATCTCTGATTTCCCTTATTAGATTTTTGTTTGGGTGTCATTTTGTTTATTAAAATATTCTCTAATTTCTTAAAATTGGCTTGGGATTTTTCTTGTGTCTTGTTTTGACTTTATTTTTGCATAAAAACTTTATATATTGCGTCTATGTTAAGCCTGCCTGCTCAGTGCCATAGCTACCAGTGGGTTGAGTTCAGATTAATTTAGTGACTTTAGTGATTCACCCTTACAAGGACTGTGACTATTACTTGAGGTGGGTACCTAACACACTCAGCTAATACCCTAATTCCTCATAGGCGGCCATCTTGATTTTCTCATGGTCCTTAGCATACTTGCTAGGTAGTCATTATACATAGCTGCTGCAGCTCAGACTTGTTGTTGGAGTAATTTCATCTGTTCTTTCATGAAGTTGACGAAAGAGATATTGGAACCAAGGAAATATCTGGCAAGGAATAGAATTGCACTTGATGTTTTCACAATGTGTCATCCATAGAGATTGCAAACTCTATAAAGAGGAACCTATGGAATTATGCATCAGGAGAGGACCAAACTATGCAGCAGGGTGTACTAAATTATGCGGCATGAAAAGGCAAATTATGCAGCATAATGCGTCACATTTTGTGATGGTATTACCTCAGCATTTTGTCATTTTTACTTATGTTAAACTATTTGGTCAAAGTTTTCACCTCATTATTATCAGACTGACATCCAAATAAGCAACTGCAGGATGACCAGTCAAGCTTTCCGAAAGGCCCTCCACTGCGCATCAAACATTTTTGCCACGTTTTTAGTAACTTTGCATCTGTGTGAGCTAGAAATTTTCTTTTGATAAAATCTGCTGATAATGCAGCAGATGATTGTTTATGTGGCAGCTGCAACAAAAGTGGATAAAAGGTGCCCCAGCCTTGCGGGCCCAAAAGCAATAGTTTGCCACATGATGTGGTTGTGTCCTGTGCTGTACTCTTTTTCAAGGAACGTGTTGGACTCATTGACAAAATGGATGGGAAAATGGTTTGCATGCATGTCATGAGCATGCCTCCTGGACCCGTTGCACAGGCCTTAGGCAAATAGAGACACCTGTCAGTTCATTGACTTGACATTAGTCCTGGCAAAGTGAGTCATAGCGACTTATTGGAAGTCAAACAGTGCACCCCTACTTCACAGATGGCTCAGAGAGTTGAGGGTTTGGTCTACAGCAGAAGATCTGGTGCGGTGAAGGCTAAATTATAAGCCTTGGAGGGCAACAAGAGAATCAGGGTGGGGCGTAATCCTATTAAAATTAACTTTGAATTCTGACGCCAAGCTACTGTGAACCCTCCTTTATTTCTGAACACATAATAACTACCTGATGTACATTTCCTTTAATGTTGGAGGTTAAATTTCCTCAACAATTTGTGTTTCCAGCCTCCTGACTTAAATTGAACTGACTGAGCTGCTCGTTGTGTTTGTTGATTGATTCCAATGTACTATACACTTTCTCACCCATCATCCAAAGGTTTCTGATACTGTTACATTTTATTTTTTGTTATTGTATGTTTATTGATAAAAACAATCAAACCTATTTTAAAAAAAAGTCTACATGAAAGCCTCTTTCATGGTGATGTTGTGCAAAATGCAACAGACTACAATGATCTTCCACTCTACTTCTTAGGAGCACTCCCATTCCCTGATTAAGACTTGTGAAGAGTGATTTGAGAATGTCAAAAGTGTGTTTAGTGATGACATATTTGTGTGCCCTGGAGTATCTCTGTTGAGGCTGTGTGGTTGAACTTCGGTGAGGGGATGGCGAGAGAAGGTATGCACAGCATCCCCTGCAACATACGTTATATTTCTTTTTACATGATAATCTTTAGAATGTAGCGGATCATTTGTATATGCATGGATTCAATATTCGTCTCATGGGAGTATATTATGCGTGAAGTCATGAGTGAATACTTTGGGAGGTGGCGTGGCTTTGATGCCGAAGATGGCAGACGTGTGAGCAAGAAGCTCCACATCGGCCTTTCTTAAATCCTGCAATACAGGCCTGCTGGCGGGAGCCCGATGGCCCCGGGCTCTCCTGTGTGAAGGGAAACTGGCGAGGCAACACCGGAGCAGCAACAGTGGAGCCACGGAAGCCATGACGCCGGATGGTCCGACGACATCAGCGGGAAGCGAGCTGGTGACGGTGATGCACCCAGGCCCACAGCAACAGAGGCACGGGGCCGCAAGATGAACTTTGGCGATAACAGGAGGAGCAGGGAGAGTCCCAGAACATAGTACCTGCAGCCCGGAGACTCTGCCTATACTCAGCAACACAGAAGATACTGAACTCCAGAGAGCGGTGGTCTGAGGCGCAGCGGGGCGGAGCGCCGAGAGAACAGGGCCTCGGAGCCGAGATCGGATGGAGCCGAAGAAGGAGGCCGACCGGAGAACAAAGAAACAGGCAGACAAGGACCGGAATAGAGCGCGAGGGAAGAGAGGTGAGCCCTGGCTGTGCTGGGACCCTGCGACCGCCCTTTCCCCCTGCCCAGCTGTATAGCGGCTCGCCCTGGAGGAACCGAACGACTGCATGAAGCGCCAGGAGGGACAGCTGGAGACCGTGAGAGACGCGCTGGGCGACCCTCGCCCGCCCAGTCTCAGAGCGACGAGAGCGGCTGCACAGGGCAGGGCTAGACGGAGCCCCGAAGAACAGGCCATGCGAATCGGAGCCAGGAAGATCGATTTCATTGTGCAGATGGGCGGACCACTATAAAATCACCCAAAGCTGGAGGTGAGGGGCGAGTGAAAAAAGGTAGGCCCCTGGAACTCGGAGAAGCGCTGGATGCTCCCTCTGCTTGCTTGCTAGGGAAGAGGATTGATGCGAGCCGGCCTGGAATAGATATAGGCACATCAGAAAATTGACAAAGGGCCCCGCGAAGTGTACCAAACGACTGGGGGCAAGCAGGCACAGATCCATGACAAGGGTAATGGGCCTACTTCTGTAGGGGCCTTGAGACCTGAGAGAAAGACTTTCAGGAGACCCCGATAAGAGCAGCTGTAAGGAGGAACACGGGTGCAGTACAGTCGAATAAATTGAAGAGAAATAGATATTGAAACAACGAAATACCCCGGGACATAACGGAAAGCTCATATAGAAGATTGACGGGGCGGTGGACAGACGGAAGCGGGCCGCTCAGGGGTGGAGACGCTCCTGATCCTTTTTTCCCCCCCACCCTCTCTCTTTCTCTTGGCATAAACTACTTACTGGCAGTTACTGACTGACGAGGTGGTCGCCCGCACAACAGAATGAACTGCTGAGTGATAGTGCGAAACAATCTTGACCCCTACAGAATACTCTGCGCAGGCCACAGGCACCGGAGTTGGGCCCAACACTTAAGAGGTCACAAAATACGGGATCCAGATACTGCCGGCGATTTACTGGAAAACATGACTCAGGGCAGGCGCTGCATGTGCATCTGGACAAGATTCTTGCTGCTATAGATGACACTAAAACGACCCTTCAACAAGATAGCGGAGCGGTGTCGTGGGCCTGAGACTACTGCAGGCGGAACACCACAAACTGGTTGACAGAATGAAGGAAGTTTAACACGCAATTGAAGTAATGCAGCCAGAACAAACAGCTACATCGCGTAAGCTCGAAGACCTGACATCAAGAGGGTTCAACCTGGAAAAGCGATCAGGGGATGCCTTAGGGGGCAATAGGTGCGATAATATACGAGTGGTGGGAATCCCGGAGGGCATGGACTTGGTCACATTTCTTGAGAAATGGCTGCATGACTCTATGGCCCCGGGGAAGCTCATAAACGTTTTCTCTCTGGAGAGAGCACATAAAGTGCCCTCGCGCCCGCTGGCACCAGGCCAACCGCCCCATCCGGTGGTTTCGCACCTCCTGCACTCTTATGGCCAAGATATACTTATACAGAATGCTCGCACAAATGGACCTTTTGTAATCGCCAATAGCAAAGTGTCTATCTTCCCAGATTACCCCGGGAAAGTACAAGCCCAACGAGCTTCATTCCTGAAGGCAAAAAAGGCACTGAGATCGGAAGGCATCACATACTCCCTACTATTTCCAGCGAAATTGCACATAGTGTTAGATGGGGCAACACACTTCTTCGACTCTCCAGATGAACTGTGGTCCTGGCTGGAGACATACAGGGTGGGGGCTCCAGCGCACAGACTGGGTAAAGACGCCACATCTACAGCTAAGCCACAATGGAAAAGACTCAGAAGATCATCCAGAAAATTCCAACTGCGGAAACCCTCAGCCTCACAGACGGCACAGGACAGAAAGGCAGCACTCCAAGCTGTGGCAGAGTGCTGACGCAACAAACCGAGAAGGACAGCTCAGGGAAAACATCGGAACACAGCGCAGTGGACTAGGACTCTGGGGACTCAGCCAGAAGCGAACCGGAACTTCCCTAAGTAACACCACACACTGCAGATAATATCATTTAAACATGGGTGCGGGGGTGAGAGATCGAGAGCCACAACAGGTACAGTCAGAGAGGGTGGCCTACCCAATTGAACTCGAACAGCACCATCTGCAGGTAGGCTGGATATTGGTAGATGAGGATTGGAGATGGGCCCTGGTTGCAGTGAACAGGACATGAGGGGAGGGGCACCCGCCACAGGAGGGTCTGAGATCCCTGCCATGAATCAATAAGGCCGCTTATAAAGGAGCAATATGTGGTTACTTCCTTGGACACCACCGACTAGATAGCCTTCTCTGGCTGGATAGAGAGGACCATCCTATATTAATGTTTTTTAGGTTTAATAGGTTTGGGCTGGCAGCCGTTGCGAAGCTGACCTGGGGTGAGGGAGTTACTTATTTGGAGTGGTGGGTGGTCCCCAGGTGTTTGTGACCGTGGACTGAAATGGTAGGAGGAGATTGGGGGGGGAGAACTACGTGGGTCGTGGGAATGGCTATAGGGACACCAAGGCGCCACTAACTTAAAATGATGACTTGGAATGTGAGAGTGTTGGGTTCAATTGCTAAAAGACACAAAATTCACAGTTTCTTAACACGTAGCCAAATACATATTGCCATGTTACAAGAGACACACCTCACACTAGAGGAAAGTGCAAGATTGAGACATAAAAGGCGTGGTCAAATATACTGAATATATGCAACCACATACTCAGCATTCGCGAGGGGGGCTCTAATATTGATCAGAGCGGGCACCCCATTTGAGCTGGACAGATCCATAATAGATACAGAGGGCAGGTATGTCTTGCTTCAGGGTAGAATACTGGGCAGAGGGATCACGCTCGGGTGCATCTACACCCCAAATCAGGACCAACCTCAATTCTTTGACAAGGTGTCTACACAACTGGCCATGCTAGACACATCCCTCAGGCTGCTGGGGGGGAGATTTTAACTGTGTAGCGGACGTGGAAATGGGTATGTCGACGCCACCTTTAAATGACACTCCAGTATCTAAAGTGCCCAGAAAGTTCCGGGCTTGGCCAAAGGGGTGGGACATGGTAGATATCTGGAGATCGCAACATGGGAACACCAAAGATTATTCATCTTACTCACACATGTATAAGCTACATACCAGATTAGATATGTTCACATGTTCAGCTCAGTTAGGACCTGCCGTCACGCACACGGAATACCTTGGACACCCATCGCTCATACTGCACATTCGCCCCATCCCAGAGCCTTCTCTGACACCCACATGGCGACTGGATCCCGCTCTTCTAGAGGATGTTCCCTTTTGCACGTCATTACATACGGCAGTGGGGGAATATTTTCAGTTTAACCAAGGCACTGCCAGCTCTAGAGCTATGGATTGGGAAGCCTTTAAGTGGTAATAAGGGGACACTGCATGAGTCAGAGAGTGGGAATGCGGAAACAAATCCTAGAAGACCTCACAGACCTAGAAACGCAGCTACATGATAGGGAAGCCCTATTGACGACTGAGGAAGATGCGCTGGATAGATTAAGGGAAAAGAAAAAGGAATACAATAGTATACTTGAGAGACTGAGGTGTTTAGGGGCACAGGAATATCAAGGGCGGGTACATGCAGAAGGGGGAAGAGCAGGTCGTATGCTTGCAAGGTTGGTGCGCCCTGACAATAGGGGATCCCCCATCTCCAGAATTCAGTTGGGAGACAACCAGTTAATATATGGCCCTTAGGACATAAACGATGCATTTAGAACTTATTATGTAACACTATATAGGGAACCGAGGCCGCTGCCACGGGAGACGTTAGTTGACTACCTGGCAGCTTTACCTCTGGAAACGTTGGAGCTGGATAGACAGGAAGATTTGGGAGGGCCGGTGACGGAAATGGAAATCAATGCTGCGATTAAAGAAATGGCCAAGGGGAAGACACAGGCCCAGACGGCATACCGGTGGAATTTTATTCGACTTACGCACAGACACTAGCACCAAAACTAGAGGCGATGTATGCCGAAACCTGGGAAAGAGGGGAACTGCCCTCCTCGACCAGTAGATGCATTGGTTGTCCCGCTTCCAAAGGTCAAGTCGGCGAACCCACGCACGTCAGACTATTGACCTCTATCGATGTTAAATGTTGACTTTAAAATTCTGAGCAAAATCCTAGTGGCCAGAATATTACCGTTTATGACCGGCTTGATCCATAAAGACCAAAATGGGTTTGTACCAACTAGGTTCACATCTGGGAACTTGCGGAGGCTCTTCCATGTTTTGCATCAAACAGATAGGAACCATTAGCCGGATGCCCTCATTATGTCAGTAGATTTGGAGAAGCCATTTGATTCGGTACGGTGGGACTTCCTAGAAGCCACAATAGAAAGGATGGGTCTGGGTGAAAGGTGGACTAAATGGGTGAAAATATTGTACACGCACCCAACGGCACGGGTTAAAACAAATGGAGTGGTGTCGGAAGCGTATAACATATATAGAGGCACTAGACAGGGTTGCCCACTGTCCCCGTTACTATTTGCCATTGCAATAGAGCCACTCGCTATCGCCTTCAGATTACAGAGCCACGATCGGGGCATACGCCTGGGGAGTAGCTCACATGTAATTTTGCTTTATGCGGATGACTTACTATTGTATTTTAGAGACGGGGGTCGGGGAGCAGAACGGGCACTACATAAAATGGATACCTATGCAAACCTGGCGGGACTTAAACTCAACAAAGCTAAGACATATGCCTTCCCATTGAATAATGAGAGCACGCTACTTGCGAACCTTCCTGGGGGTCTGACATAGTCCCCTCGCTCATTTAAATACCTCTGTATCCAAATATTCCATACACTAGTAGATCTGAGGGAGGGCAACCTGCACCCAGTTTTAAGGTCCTTAAAAACCTGTGTGCAGTTCTGGCGCTCACTTAAGCTACCATTGATGGCCCGGATAGCTCTCTCGAAAATGATCATGCTTCCCAGGTTATTATGCCATTTTGTGAACTTACCAGTGATAGTTACGCCTACGTGGTTCGCAGACTAATATGGGACGGAGGGCGGAACAAAGTGTCCCTGGAGATTTACAACAGGCACCAGAGGAGAGGGGGCTGGGTGCACCAGACTTTGAGCTGTACTATTTAGCGGCCCAACTCCAATGGTTAGCCCAATGGGTAGATGGTAGAAATTTGGAATTGTTAGAAGAGGAAGGGTGGAGAAACAGCCAGAGTTGGCTAGTGGCCAAATTGCTGCACCCAGCGGTGATTGTTACCAAATCGAACGTGCTTTTACAAGCAACGATATATTGTTGGAGGAGTTGCCGCTGACGCACGAACGTGGACCATCCATATGCACCAGAGGTTCCCCTAGTGGGGATCCCATGTGGAGACCCTCTTACTCTATACACGAGACATCAGATTGCAAAATGGACGGCTGTAGGGATAACTACGGTGGGGGATTGCTTTCACATGGGGGCATTAATACCCATAGATGATCTTATGTCGCAAACTGATCTCCCTCATGGACAATTTCTGAGGTATTACTCACTGATCAAGACATTTGGAGACCTATGGCACACCACCTCCCAGGAGCCGCATGGGGTACTCCAGACAGTATTAACCTTGGGAGCGGCGAGGCACTTGATTAAATAGCTCTACAGGTCCCTACTGGACACAGTTAAGAAACCACTAGATCGCACCTGTAAGAAATGGGATGAGATTATAGGGAGAATATTAACGGATAAAGAATGGAGCAAGGTGCTTGATAGCCCCAGAAGGGCATCCAGAAATTCCAACTTTAGGGTGATACAGTTTAATTATGTGCACACAACATATCTGACGCCCCACAGACTGAACATCATAAGAGGCGACGCAACACAGTGTTGCCCTAGATGCAGAGTGGTGGATGTGGGGTTCGCTCACATGACTTGGGAATGCGTGAACCTGAGAGAATTCTGGGAGAAGGTACTAGATATGATTAAAAAAAAACCTGGCGCCCACTCTCCCGAACACAATAGAGGTTTGCTTACTTGGACTGTTTCCCAGACCAAAGGCCAAATAAATAGGAAACAGATTCATTGATCTTGCATTGGTTCTGGTGAGGAGACAAGTGGCTCAACACTGGAAATCACACACGACTCCACGAATAGAGATATGGGAGAATAGTGTTGACACTTGGGCTAATGTAGAACAGAGAGAATTACTGAAGGAAGATGCAAAGGGGATCCATAGGCGCCCACTGGCAGAGCTCTGGACAGAGGTACTGAGAGAATGGGAGACAAGGCATTAACCTGATGTAGATGAAGGAGAGGATGAGGCATTAGACCAACAGGAAGCTAACTCTGGGTCAACAGGTTCAACAGACGAGCAGGATTGAAGCGAGAGCAGAGAGGGATCCATCGCTGTGTCGAAACCCTCTCACGTTGGAATGGCCTCTTCCCCGGCCCCCTCCCCCTCGACGCACTAACAACACACATATCGGACAGGATTTATTTAAGCTAGATAAGCCCATATTCCCTGGCAAATACACATGGACAAACACAAGGTCGGATGACACTGGGAGACACACCACCAAATTGGTTATCATAGTTTGTTAGATGTGATTAGTTCATAGTAAATAAATGTATATCTTTGCAGATCATTACGAGTAACTCCCTTGAGCACACATAAATGTGGGTACAGACTCCAGGTGTACGTGACTTTGTCTTCTAGATGTATCACTGTTCATGGACAATAATTAAGCTTTGTGAAGATGTAATTGGCACAATTTATACGTCATTGGAAACTTTGTACATGCCATGTGATTGTCTATACACGTAAACTAATGTGTTTATATTAAAAGAAGAAACACCAATAAAGATATATTTAAAAAAAACAAAAAATTGCGAATACTTTGGGAATTCATACCCCAGGTACACATGCAGTACCAGTGTGAGTTGGCTAAACTTACCTAATAGCTACATGTCACAGAAACCCCCAGCAATCACCTCTTGTGGAAAAGCAAGTTATCAGAAAATGTAGCTTTCGTGTGCACCCAGGAAAGGCAGCATAGACATCAGTGAAGAAAACCCTGGCATCAGAGCTTGCACACTGGTGGAGTGCCAGCAGTGTCTGTTGCAGAAATGGTGGATCCGAATGGTGCGGTGGCTGAAGCCACATGGGTGCAACAAGTGCCACCTAATACCTGCAGAAAATGGACAATTGCATAAAATTCCATTGCCACGCATTCCCTTTCACCTAGTGACTGTGGCATGGCAATAAACTGGTGCACTCCGCTGGTGAGGTGTCTGAGTATCAGGTTTAAAGACCACTATTGGCCTGCTTCTAAAATGCCCACCTTGCTCACTGTGACCCTCTGGGAAGATCCGGTCATCAGGAAGTTGAGTGCAGCCAGCATTTTGATGTGCAGGGATAACATGAGATTGGGCTGTATGTGAAGAGAGCTCCTCTTCCCAGCAACTATGTCAAGGATCACATGGGGGAGAAGCGATATCTAGCAATTACTGCTTCTCTAGACATCCCAAATATGTTGGTTTTACCCCTATAATTCCTGTCTCCTCTTTAAACAATTCCTCAAAATTGCTTGTCTCCAAGTGACTCATTTGACAGCCGGGGAACTGGCCAGGCTGCGTAAGCGTTGTCGGGGCACAGTATTAGGCACCACGTACTCAGCCTTTCCTATGGGGGTCTTACTTTGGGTGGCTCCTGGGGTCCCATTGGTTCTTGATGACACATTGGTGGATCCAGAGGGCCGCTATGTTGTTGCGTAAGGTACAATAGATGGCAAACCTCTCACAATTGTGGTAGTGTATGCTCCGGATGTGGGCCAGCCATTACATTTCAACTCTGTTACGCTGGCTCTTCTTCGTTCCCTGCTGTCTCCATCGTTCTGGTGTGGAGACTTTAATTGTGTTCCAGATCTGGCGTTGGATAGGTCCACTCCCCCAGTACCAGGAGTGCACTCTCACGCTACCACCCGACAGTTGCAGCAATGGGCTTGCAATTTGCAGGTCACTGAGGTTTGGTGTTTTTTATTCCCACTTCTTGAATATTCCTATTATTCTCCCATACACATACTTCAAGCGAGAACAGTCCTGAAATTTGGTAGCATGATGCTGTTCTCCACTTCTAAGAGGGCGAAGTACTTGGCTAGAACACTATCGGACCATTGCCCGTTACTGGTGACCTTTTCATGGGGTAGACCTCACCCGATGATCCCCACTTGGCGGCTTCAGTCTCGGGCTTTGGTGGATACTCCATTTCGTTCCTATGTAGGTTAACGAATCATGAGATACTTTGTGGGAATTGAGGGCACAGAGACGAGCACAGGGAATGAGTGAGATGCATTCAAGGTGGTGTTTCAGAGGGCCTGTATGTCCGCTTAGGTTGGTATGAAAAGTGCTCTTCCACAGGAGGTGCTTGATATAGAGGGACGGCTCCGGTCGGCCGATTGGGACTGGTTGACGGAGCCGGAGGAGATTCTTAGACTGGAGGACATACAATCTCGACACAGGGCGGCTTCCCAGTGATTATCCACTTTCGACTATGAGGAGTACACTAAACATCAGCATGACTTGGGGGATAAGGACAGTAGTTTGCTGGCCTGGCTGCTGCAGACTGATCGCCCCCCTACTGTCATCGGTGCCATCCGCACACCCGCGGGGACTGTAGTAAACTCCCAAGTGGACATTAATAAAGAATTTGAAGCCTATGATAGAGTGCTTTACCAGGCGCCCCTGGGGGTACACCCAGATGCGATTGCGGACTACCTGCTCCCCCTTGACATGCCTCCTCTTAATCCATTGCTGATGCAGGAGCTGGACACCCCTCTGACGCTTGAAGAAGTTAAACTCGCCATTAAGCAGATAGCTAGGGGCAAAAGTCCTGGTATTGATGGGTTGCCCATAGAGTTCTATGCCACTTTCCAGGCCTCCCTTGCCCTGCGTCTTTTGGAGATGTACAGTAAGGCCAGGGACCAGGGTACCTTATTGGATAGCACGTGGGAAGCCTTGATAACGGTACTTCCGAAACCCACTTGAAGTTGATTCCTTTCGACCCCTCTCTTTACTTATCCTTGACTACAAGATGTTGGGTAAGGCACTAGAGAATCGCTTTACCCCAAGGCTCATACCATGATCTATTTGGATCAGAATGAGTTTATACTGGGCAGCAATACGTTTTTGAATATTCAACGATTGTTCGGTGTCATGGAGTGGGCGCGTCGTACCGATACACGGGTGGGTGGGCTCGCTGGACAAAGAAAAGGCACTTGACCCCCTTGGGTGGACTTATTTACAGGCATTCTTGGTGAAACTATGGCTAGGACCCGAGTTCTGCCGATGGGTACGGGTACTTTACGAACATCCGGTTGCTAGAGCGCGTATAGGCAAGGTGATTTCGGGTAACTTTGCTATTGAAAGGGGCACTAGGCAAGGTTGCCCCCTGTCTCCCTTGCTGTTCGCATTGGCCATGGAGCCACTGGTCTGTATGCTATGAGAGTGAACTGAAGCCTGGGGTTATCCGTTGGGTGATCGCCCGGCTATAGTCTCACTGTATGCGGTTGACACCTTGTTATATTTGAAGGCACACCCCTGTTGCAGGGATTCTGCGCAAACACAGAACTATGCGTAGGATTATGGTACCTTAGTATATTGGGTCTACTACCTTAATACCCATGAGCCCAGGACTGACTCCTCACTTACAGAGGAACAAGTGAATAAACACCCCAGAGCACGACACTCCTGACTCTCTCAGGAATCGCGGTTACAAGACACACCCTTTTGCTCACACTCTTGTACTTTGTCCACAATAGGATCTGACAGAGACACAAACTAGTTTAAAATATTTATTTTAATTAACATGCTCTAATATGCAGTATGCGTGCCACAATAAGCAGAAAAACGCATAACACAAATACGGACAGCATAGCAAGTAATCCGTAGATCATAAAGGTAGCTGTCATAGTGAGAGATAGAGTAGCCTAACCTCCCTCCCCTTGCACAGACGCAGGATGATTATATATTAGATGATTTTATATTAGAAGATCTCTGGGTGTTATCTGCAGACCCCGTACCTCAGTCTATAGATGGTAGTTTTACATCATAGGTGCTGTCATGATCTGCTCCCTAGAAAGGTCCCTCTCCAAGTGTGTGCTACCTATCCATGTATTCCAATAAAACCTTAGTACGTATTCCCAAACAACAGCTGCATCTGTATGTTTTGTCTAGGTGCTAGGGCCTTACCAGAACAGAACAACAAATGACACTGTTGTTTGACCTTGTTCGCAATGTTCAGACTAAATCCCAGGTACACAACAGTGAGTTCTCATGTGAAAATATCAAAAGAAGCATTTGCAAAATAAGCTCATGTAGTAACGTGTTGCAAGCAGCGGACAGGCTGCAGCGTGCTCATGCTAATTTAGGGAAGACGACAATGTCCCCACAGCCCCCGTGATACCCTCCCCTTTGGTCAGGACGTCAGCCCTGGACTAATACAGAAGTCACAGGTAAGCAGAACCAAAACGTCTCCGGCAGGTGACAAGTGTGATCCACAAAGCCAATAGTGGACCTTGATGGAAAGTAAAATTGATAAAACAAAGTTAGTAATCAAAGATTGTATATCAAATTACAGCGTATCCTCCGGCCCAAAAACTTTGCGTGTCAAGTGGAATGCCATGAGCTCCAGTAAAGCGTCAGAACCGTCGATAGTAAAAAGCGATGCCATCCAATTAAGTAATTCAAAGGACAGATGTGCTGTTCATATCCTGAAGCCGCATGGAGCATACCAGGGCAACCTGTGTCAGTCTTGATGAAACTCAAATTCAAGAGGCGCTGTGGACGGGCACAGGTACTCGCTTCGGCCATCGGCCCCAGTGAAGAATCGTGCACAAGCTGCGTACCCACGGAACAGCCCTGCCTATGGGCCCTCAACGGACCCACCAACAGATCATAATCCGGGGCAGCGGGTGACGTTGTGGAGAGGCAGACGTCCAGGGTCCATTGAAAAGGGCACCAGGTGCAATAGATCACAGGTTGCACACAGGTGAAGTAGGCATAACGAAATGTCAGCCAATAGCCGATGTCAAGAGCTCCCAACGGCATTAAGCTAAAAAACTGTTGCATCCAATCACGGTACAGCTGCAACTGTGCCTAACTGGGCAGTACCACAGATCAAGCATCCATTGCGGAACAGCAAAAGAAGTATCAGCACCCCACAAACCAGGAGGAGGAGCAGGGGAAACCCTCCGAATACGTTAGAAAAAATAGAATGAATAAAAGCAGGAATTATTCCAAAAATAGTCTGAAACGATGTAACAAGGCCGGATCCCACAACTTTGAAAAAGTGTGCAAGACCTGCCGTATCAGACGCATTAAAAATTTGATGAATTAATTCCCCGTAGTGTAGGGGGAGATTTGTGTTTAATAAAGATTGTATTTCACTAGATGTTCTCGCCACCTCAATTCAAAGGTCTCACTAGCTGACGTGAGAGCGACTTCTTGTTGAAACAACAGCACTTTGGGTCTGCTTAGCTTATTGAAATCTGTTTTCAAAGTCGGAATGGAAGGCCACAGTGATCTATCTACACTCCTGTGTGGGGGGAAAACAGGACATTGCTGCAACAAGTAACGCGTTGTGAAACTGTTACTATGTACAGGATGCCTGCAGGAAAACCGCAGCAGTTCTGATTGGTGAGAATGAGAACTGCCGTTAGAAAGCAAAGTAAGAGTTGGAATAATAGCAGGGACTGGTGTACCTCTTAAAAAACAAGCTAAATTAGGTGCCCAAACGTTGCAAGCGCTGTGGAGTTTTACTTGTTTACAGACAAGGGAGTGTCCGACAGTAGAGTCACAATCCTCCCCTGTAAGGAAAACTTCCTTCTCTGCACGCTGACAACGGAAAGCGAACGGCAATGACCACAATTCATGTATGAAACTACTCCCGAGGGGTTCATATCTACTGACAGGATAATGTTTCATGTAAGCTGTGAATTGAAAAAGTGAGATTGGTAATGAAATAACCCCATGTATTAACCACACAGCTGAATCTATTTCTGCTACAGTGAATGGTAACTGTTCTAGTTTCTCAATGTGTAACATAGTGTAAGTTGCATCTTTCATAGACATCATTTTCTGTTTGTCTGTCAAATTAAATGGTAAAAACAGCGCGGAAGCATTAAGGTAATCCCATGGTACTTTCCCATTTTTAAGTGTCTGTAAAGTCCAACCAAATTGCATTACAGAACGTAACTGATTTTCCCCATGATACAAGGTAGACACAACATTCTGAACAATATCAATAACAGATGACACAATATTGTTCAAGGTATAAAAACGCGAAGATGGTGTGTTTATGCTGCTATCAACCACTGCAAGAACCTTGTCCTAATTATACTGATCAATTTGGCGTAAGCGCAGTGCCGCCTCCATTTGTGAAAGTTTCCAAAATTCATTGTAGGCTGCATATACAAAATGTTTAGTGCACTGGGATTTTGGACCCAACAGAAAATCTGAAAGATCAATGTCACCTGACAAATGGGAAAGATGTTGATTCACAGATGCTAATGTGGAATGTTCCAACCATTGTTGACATAATTTTCCAACAGAATAAGTGGTAACTGTATATAGATTTGGGTAACGAGGAGCAGGTCAAATTTGGGTAAAACCCTTAGTAACATTAAAAAAACGTAAATGACAAGCATCAGTGTTTGTAGGCCAAAACAGCCAGCCCTCCGGATTTATCATAGATGAGTTAAAAGAGCCATTCTGTATCATCCGAGTGAAATCATCAATAGTATAATTGGTGTGTATGCTCCATGACTCGTATTGAGCCAAAGATGGAATAGAAGGACCATTCAAATTTTTTGCAGTGGCCAAACCGAAGCAGGTAGTTTGTTGCACCGTCTGATTTAAAAATAATATTTGAGAAGGAATTAAACATGCACGTTGCAAGTTCACTCCCCTGTACTTGCCAAACTTTAGTGCCCCAAATAGACTTTAACTCAACAGTGTCTTTCCAAAAATCATAACCCTTCAGTGACAGATCATCTATAAAAGATGTGGAATAAACTAGTTTAGTCTGTGTAAGCATATATTTGTTTAATCTAGGGACATTCAATTTAAAATAATATGATGCTGGGTCAGATAGATTGTAACCCGTAAAATATGTACATTTCTTTTTTTGTGTAACAGAACTTATTCCAAATGGTGTTGGACAATGTTCCCATTGTGTGTAATTGAAAGCGGGTCTTTGAGTACTGGATTTGTGAAGGAAATGATGGCCATAATGTTGGTAGCAAAATAGATCTGCATAATTTGCCGAATTCAAATACAGATCCTCCATATCAAAAACAGTATAATAATGTAAATCAGAAAACAAAGAATTAACAACACTGACATCCCAATCATCTGAATGCATTCTAGGTAAAACAACATCGCCCAAAGAAACACGGAACACATATGGAATTTGCAAGGTCTCTGTCGGACCATATACATCGAAAGGCACTTTGTCCCATACAATGCCATCAGCGATCGGTACTGCTGAAATATTAACTAATGTTTGGTCACTTTTCATTGTATGCGAGGAAGTATGCAGGGCCAGTACTCCATCAACTAGTTCCACAGCGGAGCGTTCAGGTAAATAGTGTCCATTAATCAAAAGAAAGAAGACAGTCACGAAACCAATCCACATGAAAAGGAACACCTTTGACAAGACGATCTAGATGTAAGTCCAAGGCGGGACCAGGTACGTGGTCTTCAACCATGAGATGAAAACACAAACCCGTGTTGGAGGCACAGCAATAGAAGAAGACAACGAAGATCTATCCGAAGAAAAGTTATCCTGGTCAAGATAGTAACCGCTGGAACTGAGCTGAAACAGGGAAGGTTGTTCAACATTAGAATTTGAATGTAGTACAGTGTCACATTGTCAGGAATATCAACCGTAAGGTCATTTGGCGGGGTAGTATACTCATTTTCCACAGTCGCAAGCGTTAAAGGCAAAACAGGCGCTAAGTCAATTGAAGACTCCAGGTCCCCTTCCATGGTTTGGAGAGAAACAGCATTCATCTGCTGGAGCGAAACATTCCAGCTTGCAACGCTTCTTGGCATGCTATTTAGAATCGGCCATATGGTTTAGTTTGACATGTTCCGCGGTAATGAAACGGTTATCTGTGCATCCAGGCAGTGGAGGTAAAATTACAGTTCGAGTGCCCTTCAAACCAAGGACCGGGACCGGAACACTGTAGGAGGGTCCAAATTCTTTCTTGTTCACCATTTTTCCCGGACCAGATCTCCAACTTTAGGAAGCCAGCCAGAAATGGGAACTAAGGCTGCTGTATCCGTCGGCGAGGGCAAATGTGATTTTGCTAGAGCATCTCGATTCTTTTGTAGATTCTGTAACATAGTACACTGGTTATCCACGTCAAATGTTGCGGCAGCCACCACAACGTCTAGACCATCAAGGTCAGGCACGAACATCTTAATGCCAAAGAGCATTTCGTATGGGATCCTCCTGCCCAGAGATCTTCGAGGGAGATTATTGAGGGCACGTTGAACCCCATATAGATGAGTTATCCAACCCTGGCCCGTACCTAATACCCTTGCTGTTAAAGATTGCTTTAAGGCACGGTTCATCCGCCCCACAACTGAATTGCCCTCAGGCCGATATGGAGACAAGAAATGCACCTGCACCCCCACTGACTTTGTCGAATCACAGTAAGCCTTAGAGGCAAAAGCCGGACCAAGGTCTGAGTGGAAGGTGCCACAGGCATATATTCCTACAAAGACATGCAAATCTTTTATAACAGTACGAGCGTCAGCACAGCGCTGCGGCCAAACCCAAAGGAATCTAGTGCTCAAATCTACTGCAACCAAAATGTATTTGAATGCATTGTCAGAGGACAAGGGACTCCAGTAATCAAGATAAATACAACCGAACAGTTGATTAGAAATAAAGAGTTGAGTGTGTGGTGGACGTGAGACAGTAGAAGGTTTAATCTGTTGACAAATATCACAGGAAAGTACATATTTGCGTACTTGTTGATATAATCCACGCCACTGATAACGTTGCTGTAAAAGAGAAATTGTGGCTGTCACTCCCGCATGCGCAGAAGCCATTCCTTCATGGGCAGCCACAATAAGCGAAAGCCTGCTGTTCTCGTTGGGAATCAAGCGATCACCAACTGAAGGGATAGTTACAAATGGAACCTGATCAGCAGTTAAATGATAGGCATAACGAGCGGGGAAACCCTGGGGAAAAGGTGTCCCCTCCTTCGTCGCAGCAATACCAGCCAAAATATCATCATCAATTTTAGTCATGGACCTTGTAACAGCTGCTACCGTGCAAGTGGCTACTGCAGATTTGGCTGCTTCATCAGCCATAGAATTACCAACAGCGTATGCTCCCACACGTTGATTGCCTAATGTGTGGTTTACATGTGTGAGTGATAAACGTTCCTTAAAAGCGGCCTCCCGGACCCAGAGCGTTTTATGCTTAATTGCGCAACCTTTAGAATCACGAAAATCATTCTGTTTCCAAAAGAATAGGTTGTCATTAAAGGATTGTACACAGTAGAAGGAATCACACACTACAAGAGTAGGCACTTCAGGATCAGCAAACTCAAGGGCTAATAGTAAAGCACGTAACTCTGCCAATTGCGCCGTTCAATCCCCAAGGGATTGTGTGTGAACCAGGGAGGATTTGAAATCACCGTCCACTATCGTGCCTGCCACAATAGCGCAGGCTGCAGAATAAGCATGTTTAGAACCAATAGCTGGGTGTGCAGACCCATCAGTGTAAATGATACATTTATACTGATTAAGAGGTAGTAGGGATAAAGGAAGAGGGTGAATGTGTCCTTTCTGTAAAAACTCTTGTGTCTGCAAAGAAGGATCAAAGATGAAATTGACATCAGTCGACATCAATGAACTAGCCCATTGTATCCAACGTGGATGCAGAGCTTTAAAATTGGGCAAGCTCGCCTTGGTGACAGCTTCCAAAGCGGGCACAGGCGAGAAAATGAAAATGCATTTGCCCTGAGCCAGAGAGCGTTCTTTTAGAATTGCCATCTACACCGCCGTCAAAATGTTTTCGGTAGAAGAAAAACGCATTTCAGCAGGAGTATATAAATGCGATTTATAAGCAACGGGTACTGTGTCCCCTTCATTAAAAGTCACATAGGTGAAACCTAATGTTAACTGTACAATCCTTATGACCAAATTTGTAGTATTATCACGTGTCAACAAAAATTGAGTGGCAAGCAGATCAGACTGCAAAGACAGCAGTACTGCGGTATGTTCCGGAAGCCAACTGGAAGACGAGAAAGAAGGTTGTATTAATGCATATAGATGTTTGATACGCTGGGCATAATCTTGAATGTAAGTTTTGCCAAAATTCAAGAAACCTAGCAAAGACTGTAACTTCTTGAGAGTCGATGGAGGTTGCAATTGAGCGCATTTTACCAAAACGTGGGGTGCTAAACCCCTACCCTCATTATTCAACTCATAACCGAGAAAAAGAACCGCCAAGAAGGAAATATGGGATTTCGCAAAATTGAATTTGTAGCCTGGGGTCGAAAAATGTGTAATTATGCGATCCACCCGCATGAGATGTTGATTTAATTCATCATCTGGCAAGTAAATATCGTCGACATAAGAGAACGCATCTGGGTCAATTTCATATAAAAACAACACTATGCATGCAGCAAAATCCCCGGGGCTATTCTTATACCCCATTGGCAATCTCGCGTAGCGTCTCTAATTGCCGAGAGCGCTGAATCACGGCTCTCAGCAGTCAAAGTGTGACTGAAAAATCCATTGGAAATATCTAGCGTAGTTCTGAACTTTCTACGAACTATCTTATTCACTAATGCAGAGCTATGTGTGTTCTGTACTGCAAATGAACGAACTTGTCAGTAGTCTAAAACTATACGATATAAAATGTCCGGTTTCAGTATCGGAAAAAGAGGATTATTCATTGACGAAACACAGGTTTCAATAACACCCTGATATTCAGTTGAGTCAGAATGTCACTAACCGACGCTTTAGCATCACATTTGATGGGGTATTGCAGTTGAGGCTGAGGTGTAGATCGCAAAGGAATTACATGCAGAGGTGAATCCCTATCCCAACCCGCCTGATTGCGATATAAAGCAGGAGCTAAGACCAGAGCCCACTCCGAAGCATAAGCTTGTTTAGTTTACTCTGGGACATATTGAGAGAAAGACGGTAAAATAGCATCCTCGCCCCAAGAGGAAGCGAGGCCAATCAACCTCCGCCAGCAAAATGTCATAAGAAGAAGTCAAATTGTCCCAAAAGACTGCATTTATAGTGCGTTTAATATCACCTTCAATTTGAAGTTCAACGTGGTAAACTCTATCAGGTGGAGCTACGCGGGTGTCTGTGGTTTCAACTGTAATAAAATTGTCAGTTGCTTTTGCCTTCAGACGCTGGTGGAGTGTCTGCCGAACTATGGTAACTTCCGCCGTGCTGTCGAGGAGGGTTACCGCCTAACTCCTGCCCAGGAGGAGGATTCTCACCATCTGGGGCATACTTTGCCCTCTGGCGTGAGATCTGCTCTCTCCCCAGCAGCTCCGCTGTGTTGTGCCTCGCCGCTGACCCCGCTCGCCTCCACCTGGTAGGTGTTTGAGGCCGCTGTGCTTTGTGCCGTTCTGCGTCTGCGCCTCACACTGCCTTAGGCATGTTTTTTCCCCATCGCCTGTCTTATTGTTGCCTGTCTCTTGGTTCTGTCTGCCTGTTTTTGCCGTTTTTTGTTGCCTGCTCTTTTGGTTCTGTTGCCGGATCTCTTAGGTTCAGTTGCCTGTCTCTCTAGTTTCTATTGTTGTCGGCCTTCCCCGTGCCCGCTGCTGCTGCCCCTGCGGCCCCTCCCCCCTGCCGGTCCCCGCTCTCGCCTCCCAGCTGCACGTCCCTCCCCCTTCCCTATTTAATGGTGGCTGCTGGTGTGCCGAAGGCGTGCCAAAGGCAAGCCCATCTGCGCCCGACCGCGACCAGCGCCAGGGACCCTGGATCTCTGACCATCCACCGCTACGACTCAGCCGCCTTCCTCGCACTCAACCCCGGAAGAAACAACTGCCAGCAGTCCACGCCGAACACGACCCACGGCCAGTTCTCCTGCCGCCACTGCCACCAGACCTTCACCACCGCCCCCGCCGCCAACTCCGCCAATGCCCTAAGATGCATCCTCCTCAACGTGAGCTCCATGCACAGACACGCCGTAGAGATCTGGAACTTCCTGGAGACCCTCTCACCCCACGTCGCATTCTTTATAGAAACCTGGACCCACGCCGCCTCTGCCCCTGACATCGCCATCCCGGACAGATACAAGATCCAGAGGAAGGACCACCCCAACCACCCGGGAGGAGGCTATCACGCACAAGAACTCCCTCCGCCTCTCCACCTCCAGCGACACCTTCCCCGCCGCCGAACACCTGCACTTCCAGGTCCAGACCAGACCCAACTCCTCTTCGCCGACACGATCACCGACCTCATCGCACCCCACGCGATCGCCTCTATGGACTACATACTCATCGGAGACCTGAACTTCCACCTTGACAACCCCAGCGACCCCAACTCCACCACCTTCCAGGAAAACCTCACCAACATCGGACTGCAACAACTCGTCACCACACCGACCCACAAGGCAGGACACACCCTCGACCCCATCTTCGCAGGAGGAAACAGCATCCACTTCAGCCACACCACGCAACCCCCATGGACCAACCACCACTGCGTACACTTCCTCGTCGACAAACCCAAGCCGCCCAAACCCGCTCCGCGCCCTCCGCGAAGGAACTGGAGCAGAGTCACCGAGGAGAAGCTCAACTCCACCCTCAACTGCGACACTCCCACCGCTGCAACCGACGCCAACCTCGCAGCCAGGGAATTTCACACATGGATCTCCAACTGCGCAGACAAGCTCGCCCCGCTACGCAACTCCAACAGACACCGCCCCAGGAAAGCCGCCTGGTTCACCACCGTCCTCCAAAAAGCCAGACGCACCTGCAGACGCCTCGAGAAGAACTGGAGAAACAGCAAGACACCTGAAAACCACACCACCTACAAGAACGCCATGACGGAATACCACCAACGCATCAGAACCACCCAAAAAACCTTCATCCACAACAAAATCCTCGCCAACTCCAGCAACTCCAAGGAACTCTTCAGCGTCATCCAGGAATTCACCAAGCCCCCCAGCGAAGCCACGGACATCACCCCTTCCCAAGACCTCTGCGACAAGATCGGATCATACTTCCACCTGAAGATCAAAAACCTCTACGACGACCATACACCTGACTCCGCAACCATCCCGCCCACCGGCAACGCCAGCCAGCCCACCATCTCCTCCTCGACACCGGTCACCACCGAAGCGACCGCCTCGACCATGAAAGGCATCCACTCGGGGGCCCCCACAGACCCCTGCCCACCTCACATCTATCACTGAGCCGCCATCGCGCCAGAATTACGACGCACCATCAACGCCACCTTCGAAACCGGCACTTTTTCCCCGACGACTGGAAACGTGCAGAAGTCAGGCCCCTGCTCAAGAAGCCCTCAGCAGATCCCACGGACCTCAAGAACTACCGGATCATCTCGCTCCTCCCCTTCGCCGCAAAAGTCGCTGTGAACACCGTCAATGCAGAACTAACACGGTTCATCGAAGACAACTCCATCCTCGACCCTTCTCAATCCGGATTCCGCAGCAACCACAGCACTGAGACTGCCCTACTCGCCGCCACAGACGACATCCGCACCCTCCTCGACCAAGGCCACACCACAGCCCTGATCCTACTCGACCTGTCAGCAGCATTCGACACCGTCTCCCACCGCACACTCGCTGCCAGACTACACGACGCTAGCATACGAGGAATCGCCCTCGACTGGATCCATTGTTCCTCACCGACAGAAGCCAAAGGATCAGACTACCACCCTTCCTCTCCAAACCCACGGAAATCACCTGCAGAGTGCCCCAGGGATCATCGCTCAGCCCAACCCTCTTCAACATCTACATGGCCCCCCTCGCCGCCATCGTCCGACAGTACGGCCTCAGCATAGTATCCTACGCCGATGACACCCAGCTCATCCTCTCCCTCACCAAAGACCCCACCACCACCAGACTCAACTTCCAGGAAGGAATGCAGGACGTTGCATCCTGGATGAGCAACAGCTGCCTGAAGCTCAACTCGGAGAAGACAGAAGTCCTCGTCCTCGGAACCACCCCATCAGCATGGAACAACACATGGTAGCCCGCTGCCCTCGGCAGCCCCCAGGACCACGCCAGAAACCTCGGCATCGTACTCGACTCCTCCCTCTCCATGAACTGACAGGTCAACGCCGTCGCCTCCAGCTGCTTCAACACCCTCCGCATCCTCCGTAAGACGTTCAAATGGATCCCCCCCGAGTCAAGGAAGACAGTCACCTATGCACTCATAACCAGCAGACTTGACTACGGAAACGCCTCTACGCCGGCATAAACAAGTCTCTACTCAGCAAGCTCCAGACGATACACAACGCCGCCGCCAGACTCGTCCTCGGTATCCCTCGACATAAGCCAACACCTACGGAATCTCTACTGGCTCCCTGTCGAGAAGAGAGTCACTTTCAAGATACTCACCCACGCCTACAAATGACTCCACAACACCAGATCCCAATACCTCAACAATAGAATCACCTTCCACATACCCAAAAGAAACCTCCGATCCGCCAACCTCGTCCTTGCCGAAACCCCACGCATCCGCAGAGCCAAAGCAGGGGGAATAGTCTTCTCCTACATCGTGGCCAAGACTTGGAACGAGCTCCCGATCGACATCAGACGCGCCCCCTCCCTGAACACTTTCAGGAAGGCTCTCAAGACCTGACTCTTCGACTGAACGGAACTACTGCCCCTCCCCCCCATCGCCTTAAGACCCCCACGGGTGAGTAGCGCGCTTACAATTCCCTGATTGATTGATTGATTGAAAGCAGCAACTTTTTTTTCTGAAATGGGGCATGATATTGAGGTGGTTCCTCCCGTTTGACTTTCACGTCAAACTGGTGCTGCGGGTCTCGCCTTTGTTGTGTGGACTTGCCCTGTCTGCGATCCTGTCGTCCCCCTCTGCCAAATTGTTGATTCGACGATTCCTGAAAGGAACGAGGAGAACGGGGGTCAGGAACCTGGAACCTCTCAGGTGTCTTCATTTTAGAGCGGTCACGTAAATCATATCTATGCTCAGAGGCATCCGATGGAGGCGAACCCGCACGGGTCCTAGGCTTCTGTTGCTGCCAATTTTTGTTCCATCCGTTCTTAGGAAAGACTGGACGACCCTCCTTGTCCGGAGGGGTTTAGTTTGTACTTGTGTAAATGGTCTGACTCCCAAATATTGCGACCTAGGGATGTATAGACATCCGCAATAATAATTGGAAACTGTCGCTCCCGATCAGCATCCGCCACCGCCGCTAGGCGTTAGCACGCCTGCAAGCAAACCGATTCATCTTTAATATCAGCCAGAATCATATCGGAGACAAGAGGGAGCAGTCCCACTAATCTCATCCCCAGATCCAGGGCTGGGCCAGACCCGTGTTCATCCTGTACTCGTTTAAGAACGATCGACAGAACGCTCATGGAGGGGGTGCCAAAGCACAGTGTATTCACTGATGTAAACACCATCCCTCAGGTGTTGCAATCCGCTAGAGGGGGAATCAGTCCACTTGGCAAACACATAGTAAGAACCTGTGTTTCTCCACAGGGCTCGTGTGCGGGAAAACAGCTTCAATCTGTTCAATTTTCCGTGCTATCCAAAAGGGAAGATCTTCACGATTCTGAAGACGTTTGCCTATCACCGAGTTAATCATGACGGGACTAATCACAAGACCCCCGCCCTGTACTGGTGCCGGAGGCCCAGCTCAAGGTGTAGCCACCTGTATGGTACAAGAAATGTATTGTATGACTCGTCTATAGAGTTGAGTCACCTGTGCATAGAGCAGACGAAGCTCCACTATAGTAACATTTAAATAGTTTGGATGTGGTGTAAAACCAGCCAAAACCGGCCAAGCAGCCCCATCTATACTTAAGGGGCCCATACGAACAAAAGAGATAGGGTGAGGAAGGGCGCCATGAAACCAAATCGTATGTTCCCAGGAAGTCAACGGAACTTCAATCATCGTGTAAGGACGATCGCCCCGGTGGAGCAGCGACTGTGTAAGCATGAAAAAAAATCATCATTTGCATCCACTGCAGGAAATGTAACCCAAGAATAAAAAACCTCGAAGCAGTATGCTGGATCCGTCTCGACCACCATGATAACGGTAGCTCCCGTATCGGGGACTCCATGCAGTGTCAAATGTTGCGTAACTGCCGCTCGACTATGCGCCGGAATCGCAACCGATTGTGCTATATATAATGGAAAGTCAAAGAAAACAGTAGCGCAAAACGGGTCAAAGAAACCTTTTAGAATTCAAGCTTGAAAAACCTACAGAAACAGGTGTACCTTACAACTGTAGGAGGCAAAGCCTTTCCGCCTCATCCGTCCCCGGGAAGTGGCAAAAGGGTATTGTGGACGAGCACAAGCGCTACTCAGGGGTCCCATGAATAAGTACCAGACCAAGCGTTGGCGTTGCCATGTTGCAGGGATTCTGCGCAAACACAGAACTATGCGTAGGATTATGGGGCCTTAGTATATAGGACTAAGTCATCCTATTACCTTAGTACCCATGAGCCCAGGACCGACTAGCTATAGTGTCTCACTTGCCCTCGTACTCACTTACAGAGGAACAAGTGATAAGACTCCCCAGAACACAACACTCCAGACTCTAACAGGAATCGCGGTTACAAGACACACCCTTTCGCTCACACTCTTGTACTTTGTCCACAATAAGCTATGACAGAGACACGAACAAGTTTAAAATATTTATGTTAACTAAAGTGCTCTAATATGCAATATACGTGCCACAATAAGCAGAAAAATGCATAACACAAATACGGTCAGCATAGCAAGTAATCCATATATCATAAAAGGAGCTGTCATAGTGAGAGACAGAGTAGCCTAACCTCCCTCCCCTTGCACAGACGAAGGATGATTACATATTAGAAGATCTCTGGGTGTTATCTGCAGACCCCATGCCTCAGTCTATAGATGGTAGTTCTACATCATGTGTGCTGTCATGCTCTGCTCCCTGGAAAGGTCCCTCTCCAAGTGTGTGCTACCTATCCGTGTATTTCAATAAGACCAAAGTACATATTCCCAAACAACAGCTGCATCTGTATGTTTTGTCTAGGTGCTAGGGCCTGACCAGAACAGAATAACAAGGGGCATTGTTGTTCGACCTTGTTCGCAATGTTCAGACTGAATCCCAGGAACCTGCAAAGCGTGAACACAACAGTGGGTTCTCATGTGAAAATATCAGAAGAAGCATTTGCAAAATAAGCTCATGTAGTATCGTGTGCAAAGCAGCGGACAGTCTGCAGCGTGCTCATGCTAAGTTAGGGAAGACAACAATGTCTCCACGGGCCACGTGACACCCCACGCTGCTGCCGGATGTCAGGTCGGCGTTAGATGCCTTTGGCCGTGTCTCAGGGCTCCAGATCAAATGGGGAAATCATGTTTCTTCCCTTTTGTTGTGGACACTGGAAACGCTGCACCTTCACCCGGGTGACACCCCCTTGACGTGGAAATATAACACCTTCAAATACTTAGGAGTCCAAATACATCATTCTGAGCGCGACCTGGTGGAGGGGATCTTGAGGAAGGCCTTGACCTCGATTCGTCATTTGCTCCCCTTCTGGACGCAGCAACCCCTCTCCCCTATGGGAAGAGTGTCTATTGCCAAGACCACTGACTCATTGTCAGTGAAATTGCTCTCCCACCCTCGCAGCTCCACCATTAAGTGAGGCTTCTCCTGAGCCCCTGCACTCCCGTAGTGTTGGTGTTCGAGGCCCTCCTCCACCCGCAGGTTATACCTGCGCCTCATCCCTGGTTGTCCAGTGGACCTCTGACCCCTTCTCTCGCTCTGCTTTCTGCCCCCTTCATCCTCTCCTTTCTGCTCCGTTTCACCCTTTAGCTTTTTCACCCTTCACTCTTTTTAGCACTTTTTCTCTGCTTTCTGCTCTGTTTCACCCTTTACTCTTTTTACCCTTTCACTCTTTATTTCACTTTTCCTCTTTCTTTTGGCCTCCTTTCCCCCGTTTTTCCCACCGCTGCTGCCCCCACGGCCCCTCCCCCAGCACGAACCAGTTCCCCTCCCCGCTCCCGCCTCCCAGCTGTCCAGCCCTCCCCGACCCATACTTAATGGCGGCTGCTGCGGGGACAGGCGAGCAAGACCACTGACTCATTGTCAGTGAAATTGCTCTCCCACCCTCGCAGCTCCACCATTAAGTGAGGCCTCTCCTGAGCCCCTGCACTCCCGTAGTGTTGGTGTTCGAGGCCCTCCTCCACCCGCAGGTTATACCTGCGCCTCATCCCTGGTGGTCCAGTGGACCTCTGACCCCTTCTCTCGCTCTGCTTTCTGCCCCCTTCATCCTCTCCTTTCTGCTCCGTTTCACCCTTTACTCTTTTTACCCTTTCACTCTTTATTTCACTTTTCCTCTTTTGACTTCCTTTCCCCCGTTTTTCCTGCCGCTGCTGACCCCGCGGCCCCTCCCCCCAGCACGACCAGCACGAACCAGTTCCCCTCCCCGCTCCCAGCTGTCCAGCCCTCCCCGACCCCTACTTAATGGCGGCCGCTGGCGCGCCAAAGGCAAGCCCGTCTTCGCCTGTCCGCGACCCGACCGCGACCAGCGCCAGGAACCCTGGATCTCCGCACCGCCAACACTACAACCCAGCTGCACTCCACGCACTCAACCCAGGCCACAACAACAACTGCAAGCTAGCATCGTCAGCCGACACCCACGAACCCTTCAGCTGTCACCGCTGCCGGCACACCTGCAGCACCGCCAAGACCACGGATCCAGCGCAACCCGCCCGCAAGAACACAACCGAACCGAAGACCCTACAATGCTTCCTCCTCAACGTCCGATCCCTCCACAAACACGCCTCCAAAATCTGGGACCTCCTCGACAGCACCACCCCGGACGTAGCATTCTTCACCGAAACCTGGACCAACACCACCTCGGGACCGGACATCGCCATCCCACAAGGATACAAGATCTCCCGGAAGGACCGCCCCACCCGCCCGGGAGGAGGAATCGCCATCGTCCACAAATCCACCCTCCACCTGAGCACACTCCTCGACGAGCCAACAGACCTGATGGAACACCTACACTTCAAGATACAGGCCAGCCCTACCACCATCCTCCGAGGAACTCTCGTCTACCGACCGCCCGGACACCGTGGAGCTTTCACCAACTCCATCACGGACATCATCTCCCCGCAAGCCATCGCATCCACCAACTACACCCAACACCGCATCCCTCCTGGACAACCTCCACAACATTGGACTCCGCCAGATCGTGACCGAACCCACGCACTCAGCAGGACACACCCTCGACCCCCTCTTCACATCAGGAAACTCCATCACGTTCAGCTACACCACCGAACTCTCGTGGGCAGACCATCGATGCATCCACTTCACCTTCAGAAAACCCACCACCCACAGACCCCAGCACCTGGTCCCACGAAGAAACTGGACCAAAATCACCGACGACCAGCTCACCTCCTCACTCGGCAACTCTACCCCAACCACCGCGGAAGACGACGACCCCAAGACCGCAGCCCGAATTCTGCACAGATGGATCTCCGACTGCGCCAACACCATAGCCCCCCTCAAGAAGAACAACAACACACACGCCAAGAAAGCCAGATGGTTTACCACCGAACTCCGAGAGTCCAGACGCACATGCCGCCGCCTCAAAAAAGCCTGCAGGAACTCCAAATCCACAGAAGCCCACAACAACTTCAGAACCGCCACCAACGCCCACCATCAACTCATCAGAAATACGAGAAAAACAGCGATCGAAGACAGAATCTCCAGACACGCACACAACAGCAAAGAGCTCTTCAGCATCATCAAGGAGTTCACCCAACCCACCAGCGAGTCTACTGACATTCCTCCCTCACTAGACTAGACCTCTGCAACAAACTCAGCGCCTTCTTCCACCACAAAATCAAGAACATCTACGACAACTTCGACGAAGACAACCAATACACTGAACCCTCACCAGCCACCCCGACACCCTGAAACCAACGATTGGCAGCTGGACAGCCCTCACCACCGAAGACACACTGAAGGCGATGAAGTCAATCCATTCCGGGGCCCCCACGGACCCCTGCCCCCACCACATCTTTAACAGAGCCGCCAACACCATCGCACCCATACTTCGCCACACCATCAACCGCTCCCTGGCGACTGCGTCCTTCCCTGAAGACTGGAAACACGCCGAGGTCAACCTCCTCCTGAAAAAGCCCTCGGCAGACCCCACCGACCTCAAAAACTACAGACCCATCTCCCTGCTCCCGTTCCCAGCGAAAGTCATCGAGAAAGCCATCAACAGCCAACTCGCCACCTTCATTGAAGAGCACAACATCCTCGACTCCTCCCAATCCGGCTTCAGAAAAAACCACAGCACAGAAACCGCCCTCCTCGCCGCAACAGACGACATCCGCTCCCTACTGGACAAAGGAGAAACAGTAGCCCTCATCCTCCTCGACCTCTCTGCGGCCTTCAACACGGTCTCCCACCCCACCCTAACACGCAGACTCCACGACGCAGGGATCCGGGACAAGGCCCTCGACTGGATCCACTCTTTCTTCTCCGGCAGAACGCAGCGGGTCAGACTCCCTCCATTCCTCTCGGACCCTACACCAACCACCTGCGGAGTCCCCCAGGGGTCCTCCCTCAGCCCCACGCTCTTCAACGTCTACATGGCTCCGCTCGCCCCCATCGTCAGAACCCACGGACTCAACATTGTTTCATACGCAGACGACACCCAACTCATCCTCTCCCTATCCAACGAACCCAGCCAAACACAACTTTCAAGAAGGCATGGAAGCTGTCGCCAAATGGATGAAAAGCAGCTGCCTACAACTCCACACCGACAAAACAGAAGTACTCATCATGGGCCCACACCCCGACGCCTGGAACGACACTTGGTGGCCCCCCGCCCTCGGAAGCCCACCCACCCGCACGGAACCTTGGAATCATCCTGGACTCCAAGCTCAAAATGGACCGCCAGATCAACTCCATCGCATCCTCCTGCTTCCACACCCTCCGCCTCCTACGCAAGACCTTCAAATGGATCCCCCTCGAGCACAGAAAGACCGTCACTCACGCCCTCGTCACCAGCAAACTTGACTACAACAACGCACTCTACGGCGGAATAAATAAAAACCTCACCCACAAGCAACAAAACATCCAGAACACCGCCGCAAGACTGGTCCTCAACCTGCCAAGACACTGCCACATCTCCCAGCACCTGCGCACACTCCACTGGCTCCCCATCGAGACTAGAATCACCTTCAAGATCCTCACCCACGCACACAAAGCCCTCCACAACACCGGACCAGCATACCTGAACAGCCGACTCAAATTCCACGCACCCCAAAGGACCCTACGATCAGCCCAGCTCTCCTACGCCGTGGTCCCCCGCGCCAGAAAGACCAGATCAGGAGGCCGCTCCTTCTCCTTCCTCGCGGCCAGAGCCTGGAACGCCCTACCACTCCACCTCAGACAGACAACATCACTCTCCATCTTCACGAGAAACCTCAAAACTTGCCTCTTCGACAGACCGCCTCCTTGATGGACTGGAACCTGCACATCCCCTCCCCCCCAGCGCCTTGAGACCCTTACGGGTGAGTAGTCACGCTTAACAAACACGTGATTGATTGAAACTGTTGGTTCTACCACGACTCCTTTATTTTTTTGCTGCCCTTCTGGTGATATTGAAGAAGTCATTTTTTCTAGACTTACAACGCATATTGGCATCGTTAATTTGGGCTAACAAGAGGCCTAGACTTAAATTGGGTACTTTAAATGCTCCACTGGAGGACATGGGAGTTGGGCGCTCCCAACTATGAGTTTTATTATGCAGCAGCCCAGCTTCAATGGCCTCTTCAATGGTTATTGGACGCCTCCCACCCGGAAAGGGATTTGCTTGGTTTCGATTTTTGGGACACCCCATTAGTAGAGTGGTTTCTGGATTCACCCTCATCCCGTACTATTCCCGACACTTTGCTGAAAGTGGCGACATGGAGCTGGAAGAAATACTTACTCTGGTAAAAGGGTGACACCGTATGCTCCTAACCTTCCCCTTTGGGCACCTCCGCAGTGCAGGAAGCTGCAGGAGTTTTATCAGGGGAAGGCCTGGACCACAGCAGGGTACAGGACTTAGGGGGATCTAGTGGTGGAGGGCAGACTTTGTACTTTTGCAGTCCTAACGGAGGGAGGCTCCCTGGACATGGGCTAGTTTATCCTATACTCTGTACTATGAGAAGTGGCAGGGAAATGATGGGACTGAGAAGGGACCACTGTGCAGGCCCTTTGGAGTTGATGGTGGCTTTAACGGGCCGGGCGCGCTATATCGCACCTTTACGGTATCTTGCGGGGGGATTATGCCAACAGTGGGTTCCCGGCTCTGAGGGGTTGGTGGGAGGAGAAGTTGTCGGTGCAACTGCTGGATGCCGCAGGATGCCGATTGTGGTCTGTTAGAACGTTTACACGAAATGCTCGGTTTAGAGTTACACAGTTTAATTGTCTGCACCAAAAGTACCTCTCCCCTGATAGAATTGCAAAAATGTACCTGGGTGCTAGAGCGACTTGCACCAGATGTCAGTGGGCTGGCTCAGATTTTCTGCATATGGTGTGGTTCTGCCCCGTAATAGTGAATTTCTGGCAAACAGTGACATCTTGTATATCGGATATCACCGCCTCCATTTTGCCACATGTTCCTACCCTTTGTCTACTCCAGGCAGGGGTGAGGGTGAATTGCATGAAACAGTTAAGGGGGTTTCAGGATCTGGCACTTGTACTGGCACAAAGACGGATAGCCATGTCTTGGAAGGCGACATCTGCCCCGCTCATCACCTTTTGGAAGGAAGATGTGGTCCGTTGGTCATCCGCTGAACTCTCGGTTAGAGTGGATGCCAGAACACGGGATGGGGGTGTAATCTAATGGAGCAGTGGGATGATTATCTAGCTAGATGAATGCGCTGTTCACCCCACCTAAACGGCCTGCAGAGGCCCAGCCATGATTTTCAGCACTGATGCTCTTGAAGTACTGTTGCCTGCTGCATGGGTGATATTGCTTTTGTTTTCCTGGCAACCAGGTTGCACGGGGTGGGCGGGTATAGGGAAATGAGCGAAGTTGAATGCATTGTTGACTTTTTTTTAATCAATTACATGGTTCTAATGCTTGTGTTCACATGTGCTGTTTCTTATTCTCTCAGTACTATGTGGATATATTACTGTACAGCACCTCTGGGCCAGATTAGCCCACAGGATTGTACTGCCATATCTTGAGGTGAATGGCGTATGTTGCACATAAAATTAATACAAATATTTTTTTTCCCCTCAAAATAAGGGGAAAGGTGACAGAGACATTCACCAACATGTATGGTCTGCGGCTAGCTTTTTATGTGAGAAGGTTCTGTGTGATTGGTTGATATTGTACTGATTTTTTACCTGGTTTTGGGTCTGATGGAGTAATAACTGTAAATTCTCCTACCCCCTGGCATTAGCAGGTGTGTTGAATGTGAATAAAGGCTTGTTTCTATATGTGGTATGTAAAAGTCAAAATGCATTTATTTTTATGTCTACGTTTTCATAAAAAAACTTTTAAATGAATAAATAAATATAATACATAAAGCCTGTTTTTCTGTCTTTCCTTGCGTGCTACTGATTTTATTCCGTTTCAACTGAGTTCTATTTGAAAGACGTGCAATACCAGTGATTGGCCAGGTGTGGTATGCGACTTACATCAATATTTGGTCAGTAACATTACTGGAATAGACTTAGGTATAACGTTTTTGAATAGCAACCGGATTACTCTTTTGCTGGTGTATTTTTTTTTGTTTGGCCATCATTGAGCCTGGGATTCCTTTCCCATAACACTGCCATTTAGAGGTAGAGGCCCTGGGCCTCTACCTCTTGCCTTCCATTCAAAGCCAGACACATTTTAGTGCTTGGTTTTGCTTGTTCTTTTCTTTCTTTTTTTTCTTACAGTGCCTGAATGTTGCAAGTTGGAAGCAACTCGCCAGTCAGGCACAAAATGGAGGTTGAATCCAGCACATGAAAAGGCTGCTAGGGAGCTTGCAAGTCGGCTCCCACTAGCTTATCGCACACCAAAAAGGGCACTTTTTTTCTCAGGAGTGCCCTATATTTTCCATGCATCTTTGTACCCTGATCATTGCCCTGGGGTCAGTCAACTGTGGTGTGGCCCCTGATAGCTAGGGAGTTTTATTTTTCGTAGCAAGAAACTCACAAGTCGAAGCCAACTCATGAGTTTCAAAATGACAAACAATAAAATTCAGGCCTAATCCAGCCAATCACACTTTGTAAAAATGTGATTGACCGGATTCAAGTTAGTCATGACTCAGGAGGTAAACTGGCAGAGATATACAAATGTGTTAACTCTTTTAAATGAGCACCTTTTTTAAAAGCTATTATCTGAAAAACTACTGACCAGCTTTACACCAAAAAAACACACATGATTTCTGAGTAAAGTTCTACTTTTTGGGCAAGTTTGGTGTAAATGCATTCAGTGGTTTCTACTATACTGGAAAAATTATGACCCAATCTGCGTCTTGCTTGATGATCCTGGTCCACCTCCTAAAGTATCTTAAGGACATAGGAAACCTTGGAATTACCCTGGACTGCAAGTTATCAATGAATACTCAAAAGGACAAATTAGCAAGACCAAGCTTCATTACTATGAAAACTCTGAGATGCATCTCCCCCCTGTATTTCCACACAAGGTTCAGGCTACTATCTCTCTTGTACTGTCTGAACTGGATTACGCCACTGGCCTCTACCATGGATCATCTTTATCAACTATGAAAAGACTACAACGGATTCAGAACTCTGCTGCCCTACTACTCTTACATGAAAAGCCACTAGCTAATATGATCCCCTGCCTTGAGGGCCCTACGTTGGTTACCGGTTGCCAGAAGATCCACCTTCAAGCTGCTTTGTATTACCCACAAAGCAATACATGGAACACATCCGGTTTTCATCAGGAACAAAATTCACCAGATACATTCAACAAAGGAACCTCCCTCCAGAGTGGCACCTCTCCTCAAAATCCCACTATACAAGAAAAAAACCTCAAGCAGCCAAACTATGGAATTCATTACCACCAAACATAAGATTTACGGATGACTATCTTATCTTTAGAAGACTGCTCAAGAGTTGGCTCTTTCCTACATAACCACCATACTCAAACACTAATGTACAGCATATCCATGTGTATCTAAACATTTATAATTTCAGTATATGTATGTATCTAGATATGTGTATTTCTTTGTACAAACATGTATAATAACTATGGCTTTAAAATATATAGATATTCTTCAGGTCTGCCTAACAAATGTATATATTACTTATGGTTAAATATATATACATACATATATTATTCTATGCTTAACATGTATATAGTCACTGCATAGTTTTCATATAAGTTATTTGAATAGATGTTATGGGTCTCTGTTTTATCTATCTATCACAATGTGTAAATATTAATATGTAAATATTTTATCCTAAAGTGCTTCACTATTGATATTTTGAAGAAAATATTAAAATAAAAACAAAATAGTTATAAAAACACAAATAAATTAGCTTAAATCACAGGAACACTTGAAAGTCTGAGTTTTATTAAATAAAAAGTTTCATTCTCGATATATTAATTTCCTAATACATGTATACCCTCTCTATGTACTTATGTATCTATATATTTATTACTTTACTCCTACTGTAGAAGAAGAAAAAAAAACCTTTGGCTCTCTCCAATTCACTACTCTATGTATCACCCTATACCTCTGTCAATATATCCTCTACCTCCACTGTATGACTCATTCCAAACCTCATACTACTACAATGGTCTCCAAAATAACCCTTTCTAGAATCTTTCCACCTCTAACTCTCCTTGGCTCATCCTAAACCTCATATTACTACTATGATATCCCAAATAACACCTTGTAGACTCTTCCCTCGTCTACCCCACCATTATCCTATTCAATTCAACTAACACACTCACATGTCCACCGCTCAAATTAACTCATAGTTTCCTATACTAATCCACCACTAATCCTTTCGGGTTCCAGAGTAGCGTGCTACTCGCTGAAAAGTGCTTTGATAACCAGTCATGGGTAGTAAGTGCTATATAAATACAATTATAATATATCTTTCTTGAAAAAAATCTGGTAGGAGCTAAAACAAACTTTCAGTGTGGGAACATCATACACCAAAAGTCCATCAACATATACTCAAAACTCCAAACAAGAATACACCAATCCTATTTTAATAATGACTGCCAGCATGTTTCGTCTTACAAACAAGACCTCCTTTCAAGACAAACAGGTGCCCACCACGCATGGAAACAATTACACAATTCTTCACAGGAATTGTAAAAAATATCTACATAAAATGTTGTATCTGACCTAAAAATAAATTATATTTCAATGCAATTGCTCATATTATGGACCATAGTCATGCAATCCATTACACATGTATGAATCATCAAAATATTAATAAAGAGGAAGCTAAACAATGACTAATGAAAAAAAGGAAGAATGTACCTAATTATAATAAAAGGGATCACAGAAAGCAAGCACCTATATACTATTTGAAAAGCAAAAAGGAAAAACAGTTTCAACCATTTGTATGCAATCAGGTGTTGCAGGAATGAAAGTGCATAATGAATATTGAAGAAAATAAAGTATACCAGAATGTCTTTGTATACCCACTCTATTTCATGTTAGAAATGACAGATCCATGGGTTAAAAGAGATTCAACTGTACTGGCTTGAGTTTCCCCCATCTATCAATCTTGAAATCAGATCTCAGAAGGAGGAGACAAGATCTAAATACATAATTATCATGAGATTCGCAAAGAATTCTAATGTAGCATCAATTTCACCGAAATGGGTGATCCCAGAAATCATATATATTGGAGTTTGGCATAGTAGAAATGGAAGACTTAGTGAAGTCAGGATTTGATATTGATTTCCCAAATGGTAGCATTTGCAAGGCAAAGTCCACGTTTAATCCTACTTTGCGACATGACATAATATCTATGCGTCATAAAATAGTGATTTAAGATTTGATGCCACTTAGTGCAGTCAGGAAACAAACTATCTAGGGATATCTGACAATCCAACAAACAGAGGGGATCAGAACACTTAGAAAAGATCACAATATTATTAAACCTTCTGATAATTGGGGGGCCATAGTAATATTGAGTCTTGAGAAATATAGAGCTGAAGCATATGCTCTGCTTTCTGATTCTGGCTGCTATAAGATCATTGATGAGAATGTTTCAAGGATACCATTATCAGATATTACAATGTACTATGTGATTGGAAAGAAAGGGGATTATTGGAGTTTGAAGAATTTGTGTATGTCAAAGTGTGCATATTTTTCATTTTGCTTGAAGCCTATAGATAATAGATCTGAAACAACTGAAAATGTCACAGAGCAAATGCACATCACTTTATATGAGTGCGAGGGACACTCACAAGGCCAGACTTCCCGATGTGTACGGACATTGGGAGGAGCAGCACAGAGGAGAGCTGTACAATCAGCATCATGCGTAAACACACAAAAGTAACAAATGTCAAAACAATCAATTAAATTCCCTACAATAGTAGTTGAAATGGAGTGCAATCGTCTTAAAAAAGTAAAGTCATGATATACAAATGTTGCAGTGCAACTGCACTTTAACTACAGAGAAGTGCTGTTATGGTTACAAAATAAAACCTAACAACCCATGAAATTTGGACAGTTATGGCTAGTTTCACAAACCACAATTTTTTCTTCCTTCAAAAATTAAACATAACTAGCCCATCAAATGCTTTGCTAATAAATGAAATGCACAATCTAATATTATTAAATAACAACACTTCTCCAAAAGCAAAAATGATACTCTATCCATAGCAACATCATCCATAATGTGAATGCTAAGGTGATATGCAATTTCACCAGTGGGTGCATCATTGTCATTTGTGATATTGGTCACATCACGTGAGGGCATGAGATATACAGTACATTTGGTGAGCGAATTATATTTTTCATGGCAGATGCATATATGTATATATATATATATGCACACACACACATATAAATGTATAAATATATGTATGTGTGTGTGTCACTAATTGAACTAACTATAACTTGTGCCCCTATAATGCACTGGTTATGACCTCACATATTACATCGCTCATGACATGCTAATTGACATTCTGGATGACATCACTCATGACAACTCAGTGGGTATTTATGCATATATGTGTGTATATATTTAAAATTCACCAGTTATACTTATCTCAAGTAACTATAATTTGCGCGCTTGCCATGCATTTGCACTGCTTATAACCTCACATATTAAATCGCTCATTCATGTTCAATGACTGCATTGTTTACATCTCTAATGACATCCGAAATTACATCATTGATTACAGCACTGTGCATGGCAGGGGTGGGAGTTCTAGTTACTTTATAGCACAAGTTATAGTTACTTGAGATAACTATTAATGGTGAATTTCAGTGGTTGTTTGAATTTTAAAATGTCACATTATATATCAAAGTACTCCGCTCCTTTCGCTTCCTGCTCCTTTTGGAAAAAACGGACACGGACCTCAAATTGCTGGTCCATATATTCATTTATTGCAGAGAGTCCGCCATAACGCGTTTCGGCCTGGATAGGCCTTGATCACATGACGCCACTGCATTGTGGGACCAAAATATTTAAAGTGACGAGTGCTCAACCATACCATAAACACTAAAAACAGACTGCTCGCGTGTTTAGACTCATAGTTTCTTGATTGTAACACAGTTGAGAATGCATGATTTGTAAAATTCGGTAGAATACCTGAATACATACTGTAAAGTCAGAAATACCAAAACATTTATAGACAAAGTCATAATAAATATTTTTCTAAAAAAGCATATTGCTTGCAAAGCACTTTTAGAGGCATTTCCAAGGATCATATGTGCACTCAAATTACTGACATGAAATGCAATTTCTGAAACTCAGTCACTATCTACACTGTTGGTAGCTGTTTTATGCCTTTTTGGTTGTCTATATTTCCTGTAAATGACTGATATATGTCAATCACAATTGTTCATTTCTGCCTTACATATTAAATAATGTAATAACCTAAAATCAAGTGCTATGCTATTATGTTAATAGGTAGTTTGTTAAAGTGCAAACATGCCATAAGATAAAGTACTGTGTGTAATGATTATCCCCCTATTCTATTTTCCTAAAGGGCAAACGTGCATTAATAATAGCAACGGGTAAGTAGCAGCTTTTATAAGTTGTGATTAGTTGACTTAATGTCCACATAAACAATTCATTTCCCACTTGGCTATGGGTCACTGTTTGTTCATTGATCCTGTCCTTAAAACCTCTTTCTACAGCTTGTCGATTATAAAAAGAGTGTTATTAGTGAATAAATGGTTAAGATTAATTTATTCTGACTTTGTTTGTGCAAGTCAGCATTGTGACTAGATCCTGTTAATAAACGTAAATGTCATGATGTTAAGGTTGGATGGCCGGGGGCTGGTGTTATGCGATCAGTGGGTCGGTGGAAGAAATACTATCCACTTGTCCCTGTTGATGTTATGAACAGGTGAAAAGGTCCTCACTGGCCTTAAGTCCCCCAGGCGTCTTGGTGTCTAGTTCCAGAATATACCTGGTCTCCAACCTTCTTAATGTTGTTTCCCTGTTGCCTCCTCTTCTAAAGCTTGGAGCACAGTCCAGTAGATAATATCTGAACTGTTCCAGATTGTTATTGTGCCTTTCCTTAAATTGGCAGGCAACAGGGTAGGTAGGATCTGAATTGGTGATCGCCCGTATGTGTTGGAGTATCCGCTTGTGTGCCTGTAACTTGGTACTGCCCACATAGCGCAGCCCACAAGGACACTCCAACACATATACCACATAATCCGTCTTGCATATCAAGAATTTTTTCATCTTAGTGTGTTTGTCATTAAATGGGGTTGAATATGATGTCTTATTTACCCTGAATTTACAGGCTCGATAAGTGGTACATTTAAAAAAACCTTTTCTATGTGATAGCCAGGTGGCTCTCTCAGTTACCTCTGGAGTGCTTTTCACAAGAGCATTGCTCATAGAGGGGCCTTTTCTATATGTGATGGAAGGGGGTATGTATATATATATATATATACTATATATATATATATATATATATATATATATATATATATATATATATATATATATATATATATATATATAAATATATATTACCCAGTGGCAGTTGTAGGTAGGTCAGCGTTTCCAGTGCAAATGCGTTTTTTTTGTGATGCTAATAACTGGCAGCGTTTGACGTATCTCCATGAAACCTTCCGAAAAGGTGCTACTTTTTGACTAGCTGGTGCATGGAAAGTTTCGGGGTGATCCGTTAAGTGGGGGCTGAGAAAAAAGAGGGTCCCAAAATGCAAAATGCCCATTCATTTTTCATAGACTTCTATAGGCAAGGCTACAGCAACAACTGTTCAACGGAATTACACCAGATTTGGCAGGTAGCTAGATCCTGGTCCTTAGATTGTGATCTGGTGTAAATCCGTTCAGTAGTTTTTGAAAAATTTAGGGTAAAAAATATTTGTGTCTCTGAACAGTTGGGTGTGAGGGACTCTTGCGAGAGTCCCTTGAACCCAGTTTTTAAAAGATAGAGCCTAGCAGCTTTTTTTCCTTGGGCCAATTCGCTCCTGCAGGAGTCATACTCCTGCGCTAACTATAACTTACGGTCCCGCAATGCATTGCTTATGACCTCACATATTACATCACACATGACATGGTCAGTGACATCACTGATGACATCACTGATGACATCATCTAGAGAACCGCTCACATCCACTCACACATCCACACAACCACTCATACACCCACTCACACACCCATACAACCACTCACACACCCACACACTGATCACAAACCCACTTACACACCCATACTGCCGCTCACTTCCCATACAGCTACTCACAAGCCACTCACCCACCCATTCAGCAACTCACACACCCACTTAGTCACACATACAACCACTCACACAGCCAGTCACTCATCCATACAGCCTCTCAATAGAGCCATTCACTCACCCATAAAACCACTCAGACACTGACTGACTCACACACCCATACAAGCACTTACATAGACACTCACTCTCCAATGCAGCCACTCACACAACCAGTCATTTAACCAAACGTCCACTCAAACAGCCACTCAGTCACCCATACAGCTACTTACACACGCAGGGCCTTATTTACGAGAAAGTGACTCAGCGCGGTGCCGCAAGCCATTTTGCTGCGCAGCACTGAGTCACTTTCAAAGCACAGGGATGGGTCATATCTACAATGATATGACAGATCCATGTGCTCTCATCTGCGCTGGCGCACAATTGGCTGCCATGCGCTGATGCAGGCACTCTTGCACCATGGTGTAAGGGTGCCTGCATTGCAAGGAGATTGTTCATGAGAGATGTTTTCCTCTTTCCATGTGTGCTGCATAATGCAGGACGCATAGAAAGAGGAAAAAACGAGGAGAAATGAAAATATTTCTCTGCGTTGCGCCTCCCTACGCCTCCCCTGGGGCGGCGTAGCATTCTGACGCATTCCCAGGTTTAGGATTTCTCGTAAATCTGGGAATGTGTGCCGTATTTACAAGGACACAAAAAGCCAAGCATGGTGGCTTTACGTATCCTTGTAAATATGGGGCAGTACACTGCGCCACCAGTGCGTCACAAAAAGTGACGTATGGGCGGCGCAAGGGGCTTGTAAATAAGCCCCACAGTCAATCACCCATACAGCTACTCACACAGACACTTAGTCACCCATACAGGCACTCACATATCTACTCAAAGACCCATACAGCCACTTATACACCCATCCACTCACTCATTCATAGAGCCACTCACACACCTATTCACTCACCCATACAGCCAATCAGACAGCCACTCACTCACCCCATACAGCCACTCACACACCCACTCACCAATACAGCTAGTCACACATCCACTCTCACACCCATACAATTATTCACACACCCACGAATTCACCCATACAGGTACTCACACACCAACATATTCACCCATACAGCTACTCACACACTTGTACGGCCACTCAGACATCCACTCACACACAGATGCACACAGTCACACAAACACTCACATAATATATATTGGAAATAGTTTCACTCAGTAGTACACAAAGTATAGTAATTTATCTTTTGTAGTACCATATTATATATGTTTAACACTCATAAACTTTTAGAAAACAGTCAAAATCACTGGATGATGTCATCAGTGATGTCATTTAAGATGTCATGAGTGACATCACTGACTATGTCATGAGTGATGTAATATGTGAGGCTATAAGCAGTGCATTGCGGAGGCATAAGCTATAGTTAACTCAGGTAATTATAACTGCTGAATTTCACTGGTTTTGTACAAGTGAACCTAACTATAACGTCTGAGCCTAACTATAACATCCCCGTAACCTTATTTTTTTCAGTGAATTTCTAAGGTTTTTAAAATTCCATTTCCTAACTATAACGTCCCTGTAACCTTTTTTTTTTTCAGTGAATTTGTAGGGTTATTTTAATGTTAAGTAAGTTGCCCATCGCAATTCACGGTGGGGGGTGGTGGTGCTGGATGCAGGGCCTGGCATTGTGCTGCCCCCACCCAAGCTTGCCGCTCCTGCCCCCCTCCTCCTTTCCATCCATTGTTCAAATCCATGCCTCTGCTCCCTCATTACATCTCTGTGTGGCCGTTGTTCTGCCTCTGCCCTTCCCACCAGCCCTGACCAGTTAGCTTGCTGCCCCATCCACCTCCTCCCTACCTTCTGTTGTCTGAGTCCATGCCCAACCCCCTCCCTCCTGCCCTGCATGGTCCGATGTGCAGCTGCTGCCTTCCATTTAGCTTGATTTTCCTGCCCACTCCTCCTGCCCTCTGTTACCCATTTCTGTGCCCTATCATTGCCCTCCTGCTTAAACTCTGTGCTTGGCTTGTTGCCCCTACTCTTCATCCCCCTGCCCTCCGATGTCTGTGTGCATGCCCCTGCTCCCTCCTTTTTGCCCACCAAGTTTCATGTTCCATGGATCTGCCACTGCCCCTCCTATCTACTCTGAGGGCTCTGTTGAGCTGCCACTGCCTCACCCACCTGCCTAGCATGGTCAAATGGCTGCTGCCTGTCCCTGCCACCTCTACCCTGCCTGTCCGAGTTCCATGCCCTTATCCCCTCCCTCCTGTACGCCATGGTCCATTTTGCCGCCACTCCCTTCTGCCCGCCCTGCTGTGTTGTGCTGCAACTGCTTCTCCTGCCTTCCCTGCGTGGTCTGTTGTGAAGCCTCTTCCCCTGCCATCTCTTGTCTGTGTCTAGTCCCTACCCCTTCCTTCTGTCCTCCAAGGTCCTTTGTGTATGCCCCTGCCCCCTCCCTCTTAGCCACCATGGCCATTGTGCTGCCACTAACTCTACTGCTTGCCATGTATAGTCTTGTGTGCTGCCACATCTCCTCCCAACTACCCTTGCTGCCCCTGACCCCCTACCGCCTTCCCTCCGTTGTCTGTGTGTATACCATTATAGTCTCACTGTTGCCCCCCATGGTATGTTGTGCTTCCAGTGACCATCCCGCCTGCCCTGCATGGTCAGCTTGTTGCTCCTGCCCTGCCACTTTTTCCCCTTGCCCCGCCCTCCTTTTTCCATGTGCAGACCCTTATCCCCCCTCCTGCCTTGTCTGGTCTGTTGTCGTGCCTCTGCCCCCTCCCTCTTGCCCTTCATTGTCCAGTATGCTGCAACTGTCCCTCCTGTCTGTCCAGTATGGTCAGCTTGCTGCCCTTGCCTCTTTCCCCTCTGCACTCTGTTATCCATGTGCATGGCCCTGTCTCCTCCCTATTGCTTTCCATGGTCCGTTGTGCTGCACTGCTCTCCCGCTTGCCCTGTGTGGTGTATTATGCTGCTGCAACCCCTGACACCTGCCCTGTAAAAGGTCAGTTTGGTGCCCCTGACCATCTCCCTCCTGCCCTCTGTTATCCGAGTCCATGTCCCTAGCCTATTCCTCCTGCCCTCTGTGATCCAATGTACCATACTTGCCAACATTTTGAACTTGGTAAGAGAGAGATTTTGAAAAAAAAAATACCTGGGGTATTGATTTTCCCCATTGACTTACATTGAAAAAGAGGAGATTTTAGGCAGGAGACATAAAATAAAAATATCAGGTGTTCCCTGTCTTGTTGCCTCTGCACCCTCCTCCCTGCCCTCAATTATCCGGGTCCAGGCCTGTGACCTCTGCCTCCCAACAGTATTCTAAGGAACAACTAGATTGCTAACATTCTACATTTATTACAAAACTGTGGCGTGTCTGATGTCATCTTGATTTAATCAAAACTGTAATACCTAAAGCATTTCCTTTAGAGATTTTAAAAATGATATTATTCCCATAGAAATTATGGTTAGTGCGCCAAAAAATTAAAATGAGGACATCCTTTCCGAGTTCTCAAATAGCCACAAAGCACTTTTAAATTATTTGCTATCTTTATGTTTTTTTTATCCAGTTCATCACTTGTTTATATGTTACACTTAGGGGAGAGGATGTGGCGTTATGGCCAGAGTTGCAGACTTTTCAACTGGGGAACCAGGTTCGAGTTTCAGCGTCGCTTTGCATCCTGTGATTCTGGGCAAATCACTTAATCTCTCCATGCCTAAAACCAAAATTAATGTGTCTTTTTGTAATATAACTGATGCTCATGTAAAGCACTCCAATACTTTCGGGTCAAGTCTGTGCTATATAAAACTGCAAAAACGCAAACAAATTAAGTGCTTTACATCCTGCTATCATTGGGCTATACTTGGGCTACATGTGGGTAATATTTGTGCTACATTTTGGCTCTTTTTTTTTCTCTGGTGGCCATCTTGGGAGACTTGTTTGTTATGAAGCTCCCTAATTTCCACTTTTACTGCAGTATCCTCAGTAGGAAATGCTTTCAGTTTTCCACTTCGATTCCATCAAGATGGCGTTCAGATGTGCCACACTTTTGGCATAAATGTTATGTTATGTTATGGTGACTTATAAAGCGCACGGCTGCCCCAGCAAAGGGGCGTCCCGGCGCTGAAAACAGAAAACTGCACAGCTAGTAGCAAAACAGACAGCTTATAACGGAGGGAAGAGGAATGTTTTCACAGCTTTACGGAAAGGCAGATAGGTCTTTATACTGCGGATAGAAGTGGGGAGCGCATTCCAGAGTTTCGAGGCCAGCACACGGAAGGAGCGCCCTCCAGCACGGACCCTCCTCGCCCTGGGGACAGCCACAAGATACTGTCCCATAGAACGAAGTTGGCGGGAGGGGATGTAAAAAGTATGCAGATTGGCCAGAATACATGGAGATGAAAAATTAAAGATTTTGATAGTAATGCAGAGGGCCTTGAACTCTAGACGCTTGGCCACAGGCAGCCAATGGAGGCGACGGATGGCATTAGAAGTAGTACACCTCCTCGGCAGGCCAAGGAGAGCTCGAGCCGCTGCATTCTGGACCCTTTGTAGTCTGACAATCTCAGACTGGTTGACCCCCAAATAAAGGGAGCTGGCATAGTCCAGTCTTGACAGGATCAAGGCCTGGACGATAACCTGCCTGATTGGGGGATCGAAAAAACCCAACAGAGGTTTAAGCCCCCGCAGTAGCCCAAAACAAGTCCCTGCCACCTTCTTGGTTTGGGTTCGAAAGCAAAGGGCGGTATCAATCCAAACCCCTAGGTTTTTTACCACCTGTTTAGGGGCAGGTGCCGGCCCCAGCGTGGCAGGCCACCAGTGCTCACTCCACAGCTCCCGAGTCTCTCCCCACCAGCAGTACCTCAGACTTGCTGGCGTTGAGCTGGAGACAGTTGGCAGTCATCCACTCCGAGACGGCCTCAAGATCGCTACGGAACTTACAAGCGTCCCGAGTAGTGTCGTCGGAGAGTGTGACTACCAACTGAGTATCGTCTGCATACGATACTACTGTGAGCCCTCTGTTCTTAGCCACCATCGCCAGTAGTTGAACATACAGGTTAAAGAGGGTAGGGCTCAAAGCTGAGCCCTGCGGTACCCCCTGCTTGGTGGCATAAACTCTGGAGACAAAGGCAGAGGCGGCTACCTGGAAGGTCCTCCTGGAAAGAAAAGAGGCAAACCAATCCAGGGCGGAGCCCGCTATGCCCACCTCCTCCAAACGCCGCAACAGGATCTGGTGGGAGACCGTGTCGAACGCGGCACTGAGATCGAGCAGAATCAGTGCCGAAGTACGACCCTCATCCAAGGCCCATCTCAGATGTTCGGTGACAGCAAGAAGAGCAGATTCCGTGCTGTGACCGGAACGAAAACCATTCTGAGAGGGGTCTAGTATGTTATTTTCCTCCAGATACCCCGTCAAGATGGTGTTGACGTAGACCTCAGAGATTTTAGAGACCCAGGGCAGGAGGGAGGAGGAAATTCAGAATGTTAGCACTCTAGTTGCTCATTAGAACACTGTCAAGACTCACATTGGGGAGAGAAGCTCCTCAGGATCAGAATGACGAACAATATGGTCCACTGTGAGGAAGACCGAGTCAGCAAACCCCCCTCGTCCCCTTCTGAGCTTTTTCTTAACTCTCATACTACCGATAATGCGACGGACATGGTTCGGAAGGGGTTAACTCCCTTCCCCTTACCTCATGAACAGGAAGCAGAACGCCCTCTCCGGGACGGCAGCCAATCACGAGAAACTACAGAGGCGGGGACTCCTCTTGAAAACCCGGAAGACGCGAGAAGTGAGGCGCGGAAGGTCAACTGGCCGAAGGGAGGAATACGGAGCAGTATCCAGACAACGGAGAGCCGGGAACCGCCAGGACGAGAAGCAGACGAGGAGACCCAGGAAGACGGAAAAGGAGAAGACGCCGAACGGGAGGAGTGGACCGAAGAGTGGTGGACACCCCCGGAAGAAGGCTCAAACGCCGCTGCAGTTCAGGAGAACTGCGGCCCTAGCGGTACGTGAATCAGGGAAGGGGCACTGTATATATATATAAAAGGGGGGGAGGAGAGTCCAAGGGACTTAAGGGATACGGGCACTAACGAGAGCACTGCTTTGCATAGGATCGTTCACCAACCATCACCCCCTTCTCCCTCAGCACGTCGTAGATATCCGCACAACACTCACCCCACCTGTTACTCTCACCGAGCGAATACGCCAGCAAGAGTCACCATAACCACTAAAAGAAGCATAGTAAACTTCCATCGTATCCCAGACCCGGAAGAAAAGGGGTCATTCACTTCCCGTTTAGTCCACGAAGCCTACTAGTACTGGGCTGACTCACGGATATTAAGTTCAACCACTCCCTGAGCACTTTGGGAAACCGGTGGTGGTACGTGAGTTACCCTCACGTCAGTCTTAGGGAAAGACAGGTATCCTGACCGCCTCTCTCTCTTCTTTTCTCCCCTCTACATCCCCGGGGTTGTACCACATCGAAGCCATACGAGGAGAAGAGAGACGAGATCCAGCAGAGACGAGTGGGAGAAAGCCACCAAAGACCTCCAGACCCTTGTTGCGAACTTGAGTTAACTTTCTCTTTGGCACTGTACAATAAATGACACCATCATTCAACCACACGTAAGACCTCCTCGTTTTACTTTCCGACCATCCCTCTCACACCTGGTGTCAGAAGTGGGATCAGGAAAAATGGAGGCAGTCGTCAAAAAGATGGCTGAAAGCCAAGAGAAACTAGAACGGTGTATGGAGAAGTTCTTGTCTGTCGCTGAAGAGGACCGGGAAAAGATGCATAAGACCCTGGCAGAACAAGGCCAGACCCAGGAAACAGTTATAGGGAAGCTGGCCGACACACTCAGCCAACAAAGAGGCACAATGGGGTTTCCCTCTGTCGTCCTGCAGAAATATGTAGGGGGGGAAGACCCCGATTACTTTTTCTCCAACTTTGAACGCATGGCCAGGGCCGCAGGTTGGAGTCAAGATAAGTGGGGACAATATGTAGGTCCCCTGTTGACCGGCGATCTCCAGGCGGCCTACCAATCTGTGAACCCCCTTGGTCTTACCCCTTATGACGATGTCAAAAAGAGCATATTAGAACGGATGGGAATAGATGAAGAATCGTTTCGCATTCGCTTGCGACAACTCAAGGAAGGACCACAGGAAACACCCCGTGCCTTGGCCTATAGAGTCCGGGACACAGCAGATAGATGGTTGAAACCACAGCAATCAACCAAAGAGGAAATTATGGAGAAAATTTACTTAGAGCAGTACTTATCCTCCCTATACCCGAATATCCAGAAGTGGGTGAGACAGCATACTAATCTGACTTTGGATAGAGCCATTGACATTGCCGGTGCTTTCCTTAGGGCCCAAGAACCCCAAAGGGGACGGGAAGACCTACATTGGAAGCAGCCGGGAGCCCCCTTTAAAGCCAATAGGCCGCCACAATCCATACGTAAGCCAGAGACTATTACCCTTCTACCGGGTCCCTCCATTTCACACCCCCCCCCCTCGGGTCCCCATTCAACCCGGACCCCAGTGCTACAATTGTGGGACCATAGGCCATATAGCCCGCTTTTGTCCCCAGAAGGAAGAACCTATGGAGGTAGGACTTATACGCAACTACTATTGTGGTTCCGCAGGTGCCCGTCCTCCATACCATAGAATAGTACAGGTGAATGGAGAAGAAAGAGAGGCTTTAATCGACACTGGCTGTCTACAAAGTGTCATCCAGCCCCAAGCAATACCGGGGGAGTCCCAACTACTACAGGGTATGTCGCGATACAATGCGTACATGGGGACAGTCATCAGTACCCCACCACCGAGGTCACGATCCAACATGACCCCTCAGTGAAAGCGGAAGCATTAAAAGTAGGCCTTATCCCTCGGTTGCCTGAAACCCTAGTGTTAGGAAATGACTACCCTCACATGCCCAAACTAGTGAAGGAAACCTGGGCAGAAGGGGAAGAATGGAGAAAGTCAGCACCTTTTGCACAAGAAGTCGAGCCAGACCTGGTCCCGGGGAAGCACAGGAAAAGCGGCCAACAGAAAAAGAGAGAAAAAAGGAACTGGACAAGGGTCGCCCTAACCCGTAACAGTGAAACCCCAGTCTGGCAGTATGAGCGAGGGTTTCAAGAGGCCCAGCGGGATGATCCGGCCTTAAGGGAAGCCTGGAACCGGGCCACAAGAGAAGAGGATCCAGAGCAAGTAGGTCCCCAGTTTTTTATCAAAAAAAACTTACTGTATCGTAAAGGTGGGAGGGGTTTACCTGCTCAGTTATTGGTACCCCAGCCTTATAAAGAGAAAGTCTTATTCTTAGCCCATAGTCACCTGTTGGGAGGACACTTCGGGGAGGACAAAACGGAAAAGACCATCTTGGAAAGGTTCTATTGGCCTGGCATTTTCTCACAAGTTCGGAAATACTGCAGAGAATGCGCCATCTGCCAAAAAAACAGTAGAAATATGCCATCACGAGCACCCTTACGCCCTTTACCGATTATACAAGAACCCTTTTCCCGGGTGGGCATGGACATCATAGGCCCCTTACTACCCTCACGAAGCGGATGTCGATTCGTGTTGGTTTTGGTCGATTATGCCACTCGCTTTCCGGAAGCCGTGGCCTTACGCCAACCGAACGCTTCCCAAATCGCTAAGGCCATGATCTCCATCTTCTCAAGAGTGGGGTTTCCTAAAGAACTGGTCACGGATCAAGGAACCCCTTTTATGTCTCACCTCATGAAACAAGTGTGTCTCTCCCTCAACATCAAACAAATCCGCACCTCGGCATATCACCCCCAAACAGATGGGTTGGTGGAACGCTATAACGCCACGCTAAAGGCAACGCTTAAAAAGATGTTAAATCTTGAAACCAGGAAGTGGGAAGAAATGCTACCCCTTGCTCTCTTTGCGATACGCTGTCAAGTCCAAAAGAGTACTGGGTATTCTCCCTTCGAATTGCTGTACGGACGTCAGCCGCGGACTTTACTGGATATGTTGAAAGAGGAGTGGGAAGAGGACCCCGAAGGGGCGAAACCCCTTCCAGACTACATACTTAGTCTAAAAACACATTTGAGTCAGATCCGTAACCTTGTCCAGTCCCATCTCGAACAGGCTCAAAGCGCCCAAAAAACACAATACGATAAAAAAGCCAAAATGCGATCTTTTGCTGTTAACGACTTCGTTCTCTTAATGATACCCTCTTCTGATCATAAGTTGTTGGGACAATGGCAGGGACCATACCGGATTATTGCCAAAGTGACTCCAGTAACCTATCGCCTGGAATTAGACCCCCAGAAAAAAGGGAAAACACAGATATATCATGTTAACCTTCTGAAACAATGGGAGGGGGCTATTCCTGTGCAGTTGGGACTTACCCCGGGACTCGAGCCTTTGTTCGGACAAAGTATAGACAAAGACCTCCCTGAAATCCAAAAGAGCGAATTAGAAACCCATTTGCGACCCCTACAAAAAGTATTCTCCTTACTGCCGGGAAGGACTCACCTGGTGGAGCACGCCATCATTACTCCTGCTGATACGAAGGTGAAACTGCGTCCTTATCGCATACCGGAGTCCCGTCGACAGGCCATAGAAAAGGAGGCACAACAAATGTTGATGATGGGTATCATCGAACCCTCGAATAGTGAGTGGAGTTCACCAATCGTGTTGGTACCGAAGCCGGACGGGTCCATCCGCTTTTGCATCGACTTTCGGGAGGTGAACAAAATCTCCCGGTTTGATTCCTATCCTCTCCCGAGAGTCGATGAATTGGTGGAACGTCTGGGACCGCTCGGTACATCAGCACCCTAGACTTGTGTAAGGGGTATTGGCAGGTGCCCCTGAGACCAGGAGACCGGGAGAAAACGGCTTTTTCAACACCCAGCGGTCTATACCATTTTACCGTTCTCCCCTTTGGTCTCCATGGAGCTCCTGCCACCTTTCAACGTCTAATGAACACGGTTTTAAAACCCTGTTCTGAGTTTTCAGCGGCTTACCTGGATGATATTGTTATCCATAGTTCCTCCTGGGAGGAACATCTCAACCACCTGGTACAGGTGATCAAAGCACTAAGAGAAGCCGGCTTAACCATCAACCCTGCCAAAAGCAAGCTCGCTGCCCAATCAGTGAAGTATTTAGGATACCTTTTGGGGGAAGGGTACATAAAACCCCAAACCGAGAAAGTAGCAGCTATTTCCAACATCCCGTTCCCCAGAACGAAAAAAGAGTTGAGGGCATTTCTTGGGGTTTTGGGGTACTATCGGAGATTCATTCCCAAATTTTCCCAGATAGCCACTCCCTTGACCGATTTATTGCAAAAGAACAGAACGACAGAAAAAGAGTTGAAACATCCTTCCCCTCCCCTCCTTCAGGCCTTCCAGAGATTAAAACAAGCCCTAACGTGTCATCCCGTGTTGTTGAGCCCTGACTATTCCCAACCCTTTATCCTACAAACGGACGCATCCGACACAGGCTTAGGTGCGGTATTATCCCAGACTGATCCCCAGGGTCAGGAGAGACCCATTCTCTATATTAGTAGGAAACTCTTTCCCCGGGAAAAAAGGTACGCAGTCATTGAGAAGGAAGCACTCGCCATTAAATGGGCTATCGACGCCCTTCGATATTATCTAGAAGGGAGGGAGTTCACCCTTTTCACTGACCATGCCCCGCTGGAATGGTTATCCCAAAACAAGGGACACAACGACAGGGTGCTGAGATGGTTCCTTGCATTACAGCCATATCGGTTCCATACCAAGCATCGGAAAGGCAAGGATCAGGCCAACGCTGATTATCTATCCCGATACCCTCTTGACTCAATTCTTGAGGACAAGAATGTTAGGGAAGGGGGATGTGAGGAAGACCGAGTCAGCAAACCCCCCTCGTCCCCTTCTGAGCTTTTTCTTAACTCTCATACTACCGATAATGCGACGGACATGGTTCGGAAGGGGTTAACTCCCTTCCCCTTACCTCATGAACAGGAAGCAGAACGCCCTCTCCGGGACGGCAGCCAATCACGAGAAACTACAGAGGCGGGGACTCCTCTTGAAAACCCGGAAGACGCGAGAAGTGAGGCGCGGAAGGACAACTGGCCGAAGGGAGGAATACGGAGCAGTATCCAGACAACGGAGAGCCGGGAACCGCCAGGACGAGAAGCAGACGAGGAGACCCAGGAAGACGGAAAAGGAGAAGACGCCGAACGGGAGGAGTGGACCGAAGAGTGGTGGACACCCCCGGAAGAAGGCTCAAACGCCGCCGCAGTTCAGGAGAACTGCGGCCCTAGCGGTACGTGAATCAGGGAAGGGGCACTGTATATATATATATAAAAGGGGGGGGGGAGGAGAGTCCAAGGGACTTAAGGGATACGGGCACTAAAGAGAGCACTGCTTTGCATAGGATCGTTCACCAACCATCACCCCCTTCTCCCTCAGCACGTCGTAGATATCCGCACAACACTCACCCCACCTGTTACTCTCACCGAGCGAATACGCCAGCAAGAGTCACCATAACCACTAAAAAGAAGCATAGTAAACTTCCATCGTATCCCAGACCCGGAAGAAAAGGGGTCATTCACTTCCCGTTTAGTCCACGAAGCCTACTAGTACTGGGCTGACTCACGGATATTAAGTTCAACCACTCCCTGAGCACTTTGGGAAACCGGTGGTGGTACGTGAGTTACCCTCACGTCAGTCTTAGGGAAAGACAGGTATCCTGACCGCCTCTCTCTCTTCTTTTCTCCCCTCTACATCCCCGGGGTTGTACCACATCGAAGCCATACGAGGAGAAGAGAGACGAGATCCAGCAGAGACGAGTGGGAGAAAGCCACCAAAGACCTCCAGACCCTTGTTGCGAACTTGAGTTAACTTTCTCTTTGGCACTGTACAATAAATGACACCATCATTCAGCCACACGTAAGACCTCCTCGTTTTACTTTCCGACCATCCCTCTCACATCCACCTGTTGACATACCTAATTCCGATTGCCAGAAAGGCACAGAGTTTTAGGACAATCAAGAGAGGGAAAGGGAATGAAGTAAGAAACAGCAGGGAAAGGGAGAGAGACCTTAAAAGAAAATTAATAGAGGGTTATCAAAGAAATATTTTCTACACTCATAAATTCTCGCTAGATATGTCATTACCCCCTTAACTTGCAGTGTATTGACCAAATCAAACGTAATCCAATATATGAGATAGGAGCTATTAAGCCTCTTTTCCATGAACCTATGGATAAAGAGACATGATAATCATCCATACACCATTTAAGTATACCAAATATTACCACATCAGATAGATCCAGAAACATTCATACATACCAAAAGAAAACAAAACTGAGGAAAGAAAAAAGTGATTTCTTTGCAAGGGCAACTGCTTCTTAAGTATCCAGAAGAGTTACCTCAACGTAAGTTTTCTTCAAATAGCCAGAAATATTCCTGGAGTGTCAAATACCTTGCTGCAGTCAATGCTAGGAGTTCAGAGTAGAAAACAAACTTCGTGGTCTAGATTGTAATCTCATATATTGGATGCAAGGGTTAGGATCACCAATGGCCAGTCATATTTGCGTAGTGTTTTGCAGCACTTTCCATAATAAAAAACCTCAAAGAAACCAAAAGCAAAGCAAGGTACTGAATGTTAGAAAACAAAAAGAAGTCAGACGCTGACTCCAAGCACTGAATCTGAATGCAACCAAAAATGTCAATTTTGTTTCGGTCACTTTAGAAAATGTACTTATTCCGAGTTGCTGAAATGCTTTCTGTCTCGAAAGGAACACTCTGCATGGAAAGGAAGGGCAAATAGCTCCGAACACATGTGTCCAGAGCCCAGGGTCAGCGCCACAGAAAATGCAGCTTATGAAAGCTGCTGAAGAATCCCTACCTGGGATCCAGATAACACTGCTGCAACTAACATGGAGAAACAGGAATGCACCGTACCGCAGTGAGACCAGCGCGTCTCACCCCAGCCACTACTGCAGTGTCCCCAACTCCACCACAAAGCTTTAGAGCTACGGCTTAATCCTTGGTCACCTGTTGAAGGAGCACTCAGATACCAGAAAGTCTCCGTACTGTCATTAGACGAACAGCTCTCTCTCCAACGATACAAGCCAAGCTCTCACAATCCACAGAAAAGAATTACGTACACCCACTGGCGTGTAGGCCCCACCTTTAGATCCCATGATCCATCCTTGTCCACTCAACTAAATCCCGAGCACCATAGGATTTGTAGTTCTCTTCCAGGAGATACTCATCAATAGTCATAAGCACTGAAGAGTCCCACCCACGCACAGGGACCCCGGAGCACATATAAAATATATATATATATATATATATATATATATATATATATATATATATATATATATATAATGCGTGTTGAAAACTTAAAGTACGAAGTACAATCAAACATACATATATATGTATAGAACCATATACATGCAGCCTAAGTAACAAATAGGCTAAAATGCCAAAATTGTATTGGATTTTTCATTTAAAATAACCATATATATATGTGTGTGTGTGCGCGTGTGTGTGTGTATATATTTATAGCATTTCTGTAATATAGAAAATGCACACTTTAAAACATAGCCTTTATTACAAAAAAAAAAAAGGCAAGCTAATAGCAGGCATTGTTAGCCCATAGGCTGCATTAATAAATCACTACAGAGTAAACTGGTGCCATGCCTTAAAGACCTCCCTGTTCCCATCATACCCCACAGGTGACAGTTAGGTCAGTTTATTTTTTCCGGCTCCTTCTGTGAGGATCCTGGAGCATTGAGCTCTTCATTTTTGACATTTCTGTCGAGGGTTTTTGTCCCAAACATGTTTTCTTTGCTCTCATTCAACGGTTTTAAGTACCTGCTGTACTTTTAAAACCAAAGGGGATGATGGACGGAGTGTTGAACATTGCAAGCACTCACCCCCAGTCAACTGATCTGGGTTTAATCCATCATCATTCTTTAGCTCACTCCGCCAGCCCCAGGTCAGACATGGCCATATGCAAATCAGTCTGACCCTGTGCCTCATGGGAACAGTCCAGCCCGAACTGCCAAGCCATGTCTTCCCTGGACCGGAAACAAGCATCCTGGGACCGGTTTCTGGCTTACAGCCGTCATCAGCCAGGCTATCTTGAATCCAGTGGCAAAGTGAGCAAGGGACCCACGTCTGGGCAAACCCTGCCAACTTAGGGCGAACATAGCAAAACCAAAGGGGATGATGGACGGAGTGTTGAACATTGCAAGCACTCACCCCCAGTCAACTGATCTGGGTTTAATCCATCATCATTCTTTAGCTCACTCCGCCACCCCAGTTCAGACATGGCCATATGCAAATCAGTCTGACCCTGTGCCTCATGAGAACAGTCCAGCCCGAACTGCCAAGCCATGTCTTCCCTGGATCGGAAACAAGCATCCTGGGACCGGTTTCTGGCTTACAGCCGTCATCAGCCAGGCTATCTTGAATCCAGTGGCAAAGTGAGCAAGGGACCCACGTCTGGGCATACCCTGCCAACTTAGGGCGAACATAGCTAAACCAAAGGGGATGATGGACCGAGTGTTGAACATTGCAAGCACTCACCCCCAGTCAACTGATCTGGGTTTAATCCATCATCATTCTTTAGCTCACTCCGTCACCCCAGTTCAGACATGGCCATATGCAAATCAGTCTGACCCTGTGCCTCATGGGAACAGTCCAGCCCGAACTGCCAAGCCATGTCTTCCCTGGACCGGAAACAAGCATCCTGGGACCGGTTTCTGGCTTACAGCCGTCATCAGCCAGGCTATCTTGAATCCAGTGGCAAAGTGAGCAAGGGACCCACGTCTGGGCAAACCCTGCCAACTTAGGGCAAACATAGCAAAACCAAAGGGGATGATGGACGGAGTGTTGAACATTGCAAGCACTCACCCCCAGTCAACTGATCTGGGTTTAATCCATCATCATTCTTTAGCTCACTCCGCCACCCCAGTTCAGACATGGCCATATGCAAATCAGTCTGACCCTGTGCCTCATGGGAACAGTCCAGCCCGAACTGCCAAGCCATGTCTTCCCTGGACCGGAAACAAGCATCCTGGGACCGGTTTCTGGCTTACAGCCGTCATCAGCCAGGCTATCTTGAATCCAGTGGCAAAGTGAGCAAGGGACCCACGTCTGGGCATACCCTGCCAACTTGGGGCGAACATAGCAAAACCAAAGGGGATGATGGACGGAGTGTTGAACATTGCAAGTGTTACATCGGTCGGTCCTCAGGATCGGTTTGTTGCTAGGAATGGTCCACCTCTCGATCTATCCAAGCCTTATAGCCATAATGGCACAGGTCAATAGAAGGATCAAGTGGGGGAAGGAAAGGAAGGGAACAGCCAGGAGGGAGATCTGAAATGAAAAGCACAATTGTAAATATCTTCCAACTCTTCTAACCATAAACACAGACAACATGCATGCAACAACTGTACTGAATAGTGTCACCTCTTATACCTGTAACAAAAAAGAATAACACTTGTAGAAGATGGCACTTCTATAAAAGGGGGGGCCTTCTGTGTGGAACACTACTTGCTGTGTTATAGCTGCATTGGAAAAGAACATAGAGAAAGAAATACACCATGAGCATAAATCCCTTTCATACATAACTTGACTACGACAGTACGAAGACACAGTAATACTATCACTAAGAACCTACCCTTTTCTAAACTCCATTGTACATCACAGGGATAGAGCGTAGTCCTCTACCACTCATAATACCCCTGTTAAAACAGAGCCAGAATAACATGATTATAAAACCTTCGAAACATCCAAGTGATAACAAATACTCCTGCGTATTATCCACAGATATGGTTACTTCACCGTTGAATATGATCCACACAGTATTGCATAAGATGCAAAAAAAAAGGCTTGAGTACTCCCTGTGTAATAGGCGTTACCAGGAAGGAAGTATAAGACCTGTAAAAAGGCTCCAGCCCTCAGCGCAATGTGCCTGTTAAGCCTTCAGGACAGCCATAGCCCGGCAGGGTTTGCAGGGCGTAAAGAGTTAACAAGGACTCATAAACTGTCCTCCGCACGAGCAGGACGCTCACCAACAGAGGACGGAAACACCGCCGGCCGTCAATGCCGGCTGAGAACCCAAGGGTAACTGAGCCAGCCTCCACACGAGCAGAGCGCTCTCCAACGGAGGATGGCGAACAAAGGAATCAAGAGGTGGTGCGGAGCACCCTTACCCGACCTCTTCTTACGGGAACCAGGAACCGCAGCGATCACAACTGGCGGGTACGAAGAATTTCCGACACTGGCTTGTGTTCTGTCTCCTCCTATGAGCCGTCTCTAGTGACGTCGTGCGTGACGCGCAAGGCCTCATGGGAGTTGTGGTTTTCAGCATAGCGGTACGGCAACGTCAGTCGAGGTATGCTCGTAACCCGTTATCTATGCGCTCGATGTATTGCGCACTTAACAGTACATTCCCTCCCTAACAAGAGCGCACTAAGGGGCCCGGTTTAAGCGGGTGTGTTCTGTGGAAGGATGTCACCAATTTAGGTGCGTGTACTCCAGACGCAGGTTCCCATGAGTTCTCTTCAGGGCCATACCCTTTCCAGGCCACCAAGTACCATAGTCTGCGGCCACGCATTTTAGAGTCTCTAATACCCCGTACTTCATATTCCAGTTCCTCATTGACCAATAGGGGTGGAGGTAACTTCCTAACAGGTGTGGAGGAGGGTTTCAGTAAAGATACATGAAATACCGGATGAATGCGCAAGTGCGACAGTAGTTTCAGCTTCACAGTCACTGGACTTATGCGTTTAGCAATTTTGTAGGGTCCAATATATCTGGGGTTGAACACACTATGTTTCCTGAAACGTATATTCTTGGTGGATAGCCAGACTGTGTCTCCCTTACTGTACAACGGACCCTGACACCTGTGTTTGTCTGCGGTAGCCTTGTACTTGATCTTGACTGCCCTTAGGTGCTCCTGTGCCTTCACCAAAGTCTCCTGGATATGAGCCACCCTCTTCGTTACTTCTGGTATGTTGGTGTCCTTAGTTGGATAGATGAACGGCAGGAACCGTGGATATCGACCGTAATTGCAATAGAACGGAGATGCCTTTGTGGAACTATGTATGGCGTTGTTATAGGCGATCTCAGCGAGCCACAGGTAATCCACCCATTCCTCCTCGATATTGTCCACATAACATCTTAAGTACTGTTTGAGCGTTTGATTGAGACGCTCTGTCTGTCCGTCTGTCTGGGGGTGGAAGCTGGTAGACAAAGCAGTGTTAATGTGTAGGGATGAACACCATTTTCTCCAGAACTGAGCCGTGAATTGCGAGCCCCTATCGGACACAATGACGTTTGGTAATCCATGCAAACGAACCACGTGCAACATCAGTAAACAAGCCAGCTGGCCAGCAGAAGGTACCTGTCTGCAGGCGATAAAGTGCCCCATCTTCGTCAAGTAATCAATAACTACCAGAATGGTAGTACACCCTTTATCCTGTGGTAAACCAACGATGAAGTCTAGCGATATGTTCTCCCAGGGACTGGTAGGAGTAGGAAGTGGTTGTAGCAAGCCCTGAGGGCGACGATGATCAGATTTCATCTTTGCGCACTGTTCACAAGAGGACACCCACTCTCTAACGTCCACCCTCAGAGAAGGCCACCAGAATTGTCGATTGATTTGTTCAACGGTCTTCTCTACCCCAAGATGACCTGCGCTAGGGGAATCATGGCACCAGGTAAACACTTGTTTTCTCAGCTTCAGTGTAGGAACCAAGATACGGTTATTGTTCATAGGGAAGCCGTTCCTCAATTGCCATTCTGAGTGGCTTTTAAGCCAGGTTCTCCAAGTAAATGAAGCAACCCCCTTGAGTATTTCTTTTAGAAAGGCATCTGGTTGTATCACACATAGTACCTTCATGGGGTCAATGATGCAACCATCAGGGGTGCTTTCCGGGTCCTTGGCAGAGGACTGTCGAGTGAGAGCATCTGCTTTCTTGTTCTCCGAGCCAGGTCGATATGTTATGATGAAATGATAACCAGAGAAGAACAGCATCCAACGAAGCTGACGCGGGGTAAGATGTCTTGCTGCCGTCATGAATTGCAAGTTTCTATGGTCGGTATACACCGTAACCACGTGTCTGGCTCCCATTAAAAAATGTCTCCATTCCATGAAAGCTTCCTTAATGGTCAGGAGTTCTTTTTCTGCTATGTGATAGTTCCTTTCGGCATCATTGAGCTTCCTAGACATATATGCCACCGGATGGAGTTGACCAGTGGAAGAATGTCTCTGTGACAAGATGGCTCCCAACGCAACATCAGAGGCGTCAGCCTCGACCACGTAAGGTTTCTCAGGATCCGGGTGAGACAGGATTGGGGCGGTTATGAAAGCTGTTTTCAATGCAAGGAATGCTTCTTGAGCTTCATCATTCCACTCGAACTTCTGTGATTTCCTCAGCAGTTGTGTTATCGGGGCTACAAGTTTGGAGAACTGATTGATAAATCGTCGGTAGAAGTTGGCGAAGCCAATGAAACATTGCACATCTCGAATATTTTGGGGGGGAGGCCAATCCTTTACAGCAGTGATCTTTCTTTCAGCCATTTCCTGGCCTGATGGACTAAGCATGACTCCAAGGAATTCCACAGTGTGGACATGAAAGTCACAATTGCTCAATTTACAGAACAGATGATGTTTCTGTAGGATTTGAAGCACTGATTCCACATGTTGGATGTGCGCATTTTCATTCTCGGAATAGACGAGAATATCATCAATATATACCACTACATAGTGGTCCAGGATCTCTCTGAGAACGTCATTCAAAAAGTATTGAAACGCCGCAGGGGCATTACATAACCCGAACGGCATCACCAGGTACTCAAATAGCCCATACCGGGTCTTGAAAGCTGTTTTCCACTCGTCGCCGCTTCTCATGCGAACCAGGTGATAGGCTCCTTTCAGGTCCAATTTGGTGAAGATGGTTGCCTTTTTTACCTGCTCAAGCAACACACTGATCAGCGGTAAGGGGTATCTGTTCTTCACGGTAATAGCTTTCAATGCTCTAAAGTCCACACAAGCGCGCAACTCACCATTAGCTTTAGGGATAAAAAAAAGCGGGGAGGCGGCAGGGGACTTGGAGGGGCGGATAAAACCCAGTTCCAGATGTTTGTCCAGATAGGCTCTAAGGTGGAGATTTTCAGGTTCCGTTAAGACGTATATCCTCCCACTAGGTACTACTGCCCCCGGAACAAGATCGATTTGACAGTCATACTGTCTATGGGGTGGTAGCTCTTCCGCCTGGACGTCATTGAACACCTCCTCATATTTCCGATAGACAGCCGGGAGCTGGACATTCTTTTCTGCAGCGGTGGCAACACACGTGCCACAAGCTAGGGCTGTGACAGGTTCGTCTGGGATACTGAAACAATGTTCCAGGCAGTAGAAAGAGTTCATTTACACGGTCCTGGCAACCCAATCTATCTCAGGGTTGTGTCTTTGCAGCCACGGTAACCCAAATATGATCCCATATTGGGGAGCGTGTATGATGCTGAAGGTTATTTGCTCCCTGTGCGAAGCTCCATATTGCACCTCTATTCCTTCAGCGTTGTACCCTATGGGTCCCGTACATAACTTCCTTCCATCCACTGCATAAACTTCTTCAGGGGAGTCTTTGGGCACTAGACCTATGCCTCTGCGTTTAGCTTCTCCCATGTCCATGAACATGCCAGTGGCTCCTGAATCCACCATGGCCGACGTGTGGATCCTTTCCGCTGGTATAATCAAAAGTACATTAATATATAAATGTCCCGGTGTTGCCATGTCTTTGTTCCGTAAGGAAGGGATGTATGCCTGACTCCAAGAAACCCCTTCATCTTTCTTTGAGTCAACTAGTTTTCCGACGGGGGGGCGCTAAAGGGCGCACGGCAAAATGGCCGCTCTGTAGAGCTGCTCTGCCGGCCGAGTTTAATATCCAGCATTTATCCTTATCATCCCGCCTGGATTGCTGCCCAACCTGAGGGGATTGCGGAACGGAACATTGGAGGACGGTCCTGGCCTGCTGCAGCGACCCGCAACGGCTCCCTGACTGTGAACGGAGGGCGCGGAGGCTGCGATCGGCGTGGGCAACATGGCGGACTAGAGCGCGCTCTGACCGCGCGTCTCAGGTAGGCTGCGGTGGGGTCTAGCTGTGGGCGGCGGGTGTTGGGGAAACCGATCCACGCCGCTTGCTCGGGACCGGTGACCGGTGCGGTGTGGGCTAGCGGGGCGCTGTCCCCCCTCTCTGCGCACTTGGCGACGCTTGGGGGTGCGGGCTGCCCGCGGGTCCTTGCCGGCACGGCCTATCGGCCTTGAATTTACTGCAGGCGGGGGTCGCGCGTCCCCTCGGCCCGGGGCTGGTGGTCGGATCCCTCGCGGTTCTGCTCTGGGCTGCGGCGGTGCGGTGGCCCTCTGGTCCTTCCGGCGAGTGCCTGGCGCATGCAGAGGACCGCCGTGTTCCCCCCCCCCCCCGGTGCGACAGGCCGTTGGTCTGGGCCTGGCCTTCCGATGCTCTACGGCTGGCTTTGAGTCGCTTCTGGCTCCTCTGAGGGGGTACGGCTGGCGGATCGGCGGTTGGGCCTTCGCCCATGTGCTGCGAGGGACCGAAATCACTGCATGACACCTGCTATGCCCAGTGAGACGATTTTGCTGGACCCTGACTGTCCATGTACATAGCAGCATTTTGAACATCTGCAGCGCTCCTGATTGGCAGTGGCAGCGGGTTTGCACTCACCTCTGCACTGTGCGGCTGGTGTGGGTGGCGGAGAGGAGTTGTGGCTCTGGCACCCGCTTGCTCCGTACTGACATACTCCCTGTGCTGGCACCAACTGTAGGCCCAAATCCCGAGGGTGACTTGCGGCGTTACGTCATCTTGGCCCCGAAGTCCTGGGACTGCTGAGATACGGAGGTCCTCCTGCTACTTCGCTCCTTTGTTGTTTGCTGACATACTGGGTCCGAGTGATCTGCGTCCTATTGCACCGCATTGACAACATGGGGAAGACTGAGCGTGGTCAACCGCGTCTCACCTTTGAGCCCCGAAAATCCAGTAGGGCCTCTCAGCACGCTGCATCGGACTCTGAGGCTGACGCCCCCACCGACCACCTCACCAACATTGATAAAACCCTTCTGGCAGTCCAAGCCAGTCTGCAATCAATTGATGGCAAAATTGACCACTTGAATTTGCGGATGGATCACATGTCCACGAAGCTAGATAAGCATGCGCTGCGTCTCGGGGAAGCCGAGACACGCATCTCTGAGGCTGAAGATGGGCTGCATCAGGTAACCACCAAGGCTGCGTCTATGGAAAAAGTCCTTGCTGTCATTCCGGCCCGTAATGAGGACTTAGAAGCTAGATCGCGACGCAACAATGTGCGAATTACGGGCCTGCCGGAGTCCACGAACACGGGCCGCCTTGAGACATATGTGGAGTAACTCCTCCGTGACATATTCGGATCTGACCAGCTGTCCCAAGTCCTGATTGTGGAGCGCGCCCATCGCTCTCTCTCTGCGCGCCCCCCGCCGGGCGCTCCACCGCGTCCCATCATCGCCCGCTTGTTAAACTGCAGAGACCGGGATGCTGTGCTTCGACTGGCTCGTGAAAAGGGCACTATTAATCATGAGGGGAGTGTTCTCGCTTTCTACCCGGACTTCACGATGGCGGTACAGGAGGCCCGGCGAGAATATCAACCTGTCAAGAAACTCCTGATTGCCGCACAGGTGCCCTACGCCATGCTTTAACCTGCGCGACTGAGGGTGGAGATCAATGGGAAGCAAAAAATATTCACATGCCCACGATCGGCATTGGATTTCGCCAAATCTGTTAACCGCCGCCAGCGACCGCCTCAAGATCCGGGAGGAGAAGAACATACTGAGACCGTTGAAACACTGAATGAACAATGACGCTACTGTAAATTATACAATGGACCCTTGACATGCCGTTCTTTGTTCAGTGACTATGTCATCATTCGCTGTATGGTTCGCTCTTGAATATGTGGTCAGGGCCAATCTCCCTAGATGCTGAAGTTTTATCTGTTTATGATACGCTCTTCATTATTGTGTCTATCTTTGTCAATGCTTTGTGCGTTCGCAATTGCATATCACCTACTGGTGCATTGTTTTAGTGTCTGGGTGGGAATGCACGCCAACTCGGCCCTCTCCCTTTCTACCGGGAGGGTTTTTTTGTGCTCCAGCGTGCCCCCTATGGGTGTTCCCCATCACTGGTTCCTCACTTGGCCTTGCCTGTGGGATTTGTTCTTGGGGGTTCGGGATGGCTTTAGCAGGTTGGGGAAGCTGAAGTGGGTGGGGGGACTGGACGGGTGGGTGGGTTGTACAGGGAAGGGTGTTGTGGCCGCTTGCGCTGTCAATGTTTTACCTTATGTTTGTGCACTCTATATGAAGGTTTGTCAGATAACTTCAATTGCCTATAAGTGGTCTGTTAAATATGCATAGCAATACACTGTCACTCTCTTGCTTGACGTGGAATGTGCGGGGTCTCAATATGCCTAAGAAGATTCGCCAAGTGTTAGCACATTTAGACCGGCATGGGATTAGTATTGCCCTGTTGCAGGAGACACACTTAACAAGGGACGCAGAGCAGCGGGTCGGGGCCCGGTGGGCCGGATACCGTTTGGCCTCCTCCTATTCCTCCTATAGTCGGGGAGTCCTTATACTTATCAAGAAGGGTCTCCCTTTCAGTATGCTGCAGACTCTCGTTGATGTGGCAGGACGCTATGCGGTGGTTCACGGGTTGCTGGCGGGCCAGCTAATCACCATTGTCAACACCTACGGTCCCAATATAGAAGACCCCGCTTTGTATGAGCATCTATTCACTATACTGCGAAACCTACCTGATGCGGTGTTACTTTGGGGGGGGGACCTGAACACACACTTGGACCCCAGTAAGGATAAGTCTAGTGGCAGGGAGGGGCACTCCCCTAGGACGGCTCGTGCCATTAATGATGGAATGGCAGAATTGGGACTTCTAGATATATGGCGTCACAGACACGAGGAGACACTTGAGGGCACGCATATCTCCACAATGCATGGCAGCTGGTCCCGACTCGATTATTGGCTTATGAGTGAGGGGGCGGCGGGCTGGGTAACTGATGTGGTGAGTTTGCCGCGCACACTTTCAGACCACTGTCCGGTCAGACTTACACTTTGCATTCCACGAACAAGTCCTCGATCATTCACTTGGCGGTTTCGCACTGAAACACTGCTAGACCCCCTATATATGGAGACGATTCGTGAGGCCATAATACAGTATTTTACGCAAAACAAGGGCTCTGTAGATAGCGCTGGCGTCCTGTGGGAGGGATTCAAAGCCACCGTTCGGGGCGCATGCATCTGCACTTCAGCGGGCATTTTGAAAGACTTACGAGCCCAGCTGACTAAAGTGGAAGCCGATTTGTCTAAACTTGAGCGGGATTACGAGGCTGCCCCTCGGCCGTCGACTTTGGCATCCATTAAAGATGCTCTACTAGAACACGGGAGGTTGGCAGAGGTAGAGATGCGCTATATCTCCAAACGACATGTGGCCCGATCTTATGGCGAGGGTGGTAGACCGGGACATCACTTAGCTAACAAGATCAAACACCGCGTGCATCATGATGCGATCACCAAGATCACGGATGATACCGGTCGAGACCATTATAGTGTCCCAGATATCACGGAGCGCTTTCGCTTATTCTATGCGAATCTTTACACCTCTCAGGGTGTGCCGGGCATTGACGAATTTGATGAATATTTCTCCCAAGTAGCCATTGCGTGGCTGTCCGATGGCCACAGAGATTTGCTCGGCCGACCTATTACGGCTGAAGAAATTCGCTTAGCAATCAAGTCTCTCCCCAATCGCAAAGCGCCGGGTCCCGACGGGTTCCTGTGTGAATTTTATAAGACCTATGCGGAAGAGCTCACCCCTTATCTGCTTGAAATGTACGCCGAGGCCTACGACACGGGGGTACTTCCTCCGTCTCTCCGTGAGGCGCTAATAATTACAGTGCTGAAAAAGGACAAGTCGGCTTCTCGGTGTGAGTCATACCGACCATTATCTCTTATCAACACTGATATAAAAATTCTGGCGAAGATTCTGGCCCTCCGACTCCAACCTCTTATGCAAAACCTGGTACTTCCGGACCAGTCGGGTTTTATTCCCACGCGGTCCACATCCCACAACTTGCGCACACTGTTTGCACTATTTCACACCCTCTCTCCTGAGCTTCCAGCCGCAGCGGTTATGCTAGACGCTGCTAAAGCGTTCGATTCGATCGAATGGGGATATCTCTTTTATGTTCTACAACGCATGGGGTTCGCCCCTTTTTTTGTCAACTGGGTCCGTCTCCTGTACACCAACCCCACGGCGCGGGTTCGGATAGGAGGTTACACCTCGGACCCTATCCTAATCACTAGAGGAACTAGGCAGGGGTGTCCGCTCTCGCCACTCTTATTTGCGCTATCGCTTGAACCACTGGCTTGCCTCATTAGGCAATGTCATAAACATGCAGCATTAACTCTTCTGCACCGTCCACTTATCATCTCTCTCTATGCGGACGATATGCTGCTCTTTATTCGTGAACCTCACCAACGCCTCGACCCGGTACTGCGGGAATATATCCGGTTCGCTCGTTTCTCCGGGTTGCATGTCAATTGGGGAAAGTCAATGGTGATGCCACTGACGGAGAGTACGCTTCCGCATGCACTTGAATTCCCCCTAGTCTGGGCCACAGAGTCGGTCAAGTATCTGGGCGTATGGGTGCATCGGGACCCAGATAGAGTCATTCGTGAGAATTACGGCACTGCCACTGCGTTGTTAGAACAGCAAGTCGATAGATGGATACATCTCCCACTCTCGCTTGCAGATCGTATTGCCTTAATAAAAATGGTGGTGCTGCCTAAGTACCTGTACCTTTTCAATAACATACCGATCCCTCTCACTCAGCAATTTTTTAAAACGGTGCGTACTATGCTTGTTCGGTGGATATGGGGTGGAAAGCAGGCTCGTGTAGCCTGGACAACTCTCACTCTCGATTATAAACATGGAGGGTTTTGCGTCCCGGACATCTACTTATATTATCTCTGTGCACAGGCGCAATACGCACATTATTGGTATCAGACTCATGATTTTATTGCACACGTTCCGGTGGAACACTGGGAGGCACACCCTGTCCCACTGCACTCCGTCCTCACACATCATAACAGAACCACTCCCAGAGGTACAATTAACACCGTAAACGCTACTATCGCTGCGTGGCAAGGGCTGGGCCGCTTGGCAGGTAAACTGCCCTTATACTCCCCACTGCTACCCCTGGCTTATCATGCTGAGTTGTCGGTGGCGCGAGAGGTTGGGGCAATACGTACACTGGCACTAGTAGGCATTGACAAATTACAAGATCTCTACCCTAATGGCACCTTCCTAACATCTACAGACATGGAGTACATCCAAAACAAAACGCCTCTGTTCCTTTTTCTGTGTCACAGATTAAAAAAAGCGATACAAGCTCACTATTCTACATTCCCCGCGGAACCGCCAGTATCCCTGGCGTTACATACACTACTCGCATCCCCATCCCGACATAGGCTCGTTGCCAGGCTCTATCGGGCAGCTAAGGAAGATGGGCGCACTCCACCTACCCGCAGTTTAGACAACTGGAATGCATATCTAGACCCCCCACTTAACGCCGAAGGAATGGGAGCAGTGTTGTCAACTAACAAGCACCCTTACCTCCAATGGAAATTTGCGCATCATTCATTTTAAATATTTACACCAGGTCTATCACACGCCCCATAAACTTTTTAAATATGGGCTCCGAGATACCGCCGCTTGTAAGCGATGTGGGGCTCCTGGGGCTGATTTCTGGCACCTGGCTTGGACTTGTGGGAGAGTGCAGAACTATTGGAGTGTGGTAGTTGCTACTCTGTCTACAATAGTGGGGGTTGAGTTGCCGTGCTCTCCGAAGATGTGCCTGCTGGGCCTGCTGCCCTCCCTGAAGGGTGCCATGGGCCGGCTGATTCATGTGGCATTGTTAGTGGCTAAGAGACGGGTGGCAATGCTGTGGGAGAGCAAACAGAGCCCTTTAGCTGAACAATGGCTCAGAGATTTAACGTATTGTAGGGACAATTTAGTATTGTATGCAGAGGAGCTGCCGTCTGCGTCCCGACCAAATGACATATGGGCGCCCCTTCTGCTTTACTTACAGTCTGCTGTGCCGACGGACACCAGTGTCGATGTCTCTGTATAACTAGTGAATGCTATGATACTCACTACTGTAAGGTTGTGCAATTGTATCTCCACTGTGTTTGGAATCTACTCCTTCTGAGCGCTTATTGTAGCCATCTGTTGGTCGTTTTCATTTGTTTTGTTATTTCATGTTTTTCTGTTTGGCTTCCTCATATGGTACTCATGTATGTCATTTATCTGCAATGTATGAGACTATATGGAAACTAATAAAAATAAAAAAATTTAAAAAAAAATAGTTTTCCGACGCTGAATCCATAGCAGCAGTTGTCATCCTACTGTTACGGAATCGACTTGTCTTGGGTTTCACTGGGCATTCTCTGACGAAATGTCCTCTCTTGCCACAATATAAGCAGAGTCCTTGCTTACGGCGGACGTCTTTTTCTGCCGCAGTTAATGCGGCCCTTATGGTTCCAATCTCCATCGGTTCCGATACAGAGGCGTGGCCCATCTCTGTGGGCTTCTGCCTTTCATAAGACGGCATGTGTCTCTCCTTCTTTTTGTGGTCCCCTTTTCACTCACTCAGTCTATGATCTAAGCGTAGCACAAGATTAATTAAGTCCTCACATGTGGTAGGCTGGGGATCTATCTGAGCTATGACATCCTTGAGGTCCTCAGGTAACCCTTGATGGAAGAGTGCAGCTTGTTTGGTTTCAGGCCACTTGGTTTCCGCCACTAGTCTCCTAAAAGAATTTAAATATACCAACAGGTCCTTGTTACCCTGCCTTAACTCAAGTAATTCTCTGTCAGCCGTGTATGAGTCTGCTCTTCTGTCAAAAACCTTCAAGAATTCTACCCTGAACGCTTCCCAATCATGTAAGAGAGGGTCATCACGGTTTACCAGTGGCACTGCCCATTGTGCCGCATCACCTGCTAGGTAAGAAATAAGAAAGGCAACCCTCGCCTGATTAGTGGGGAACGACTTTTGTTTACATGAGAAGTGAAGCATCACCTGCGTTAAAAACACTTGCACCTTCTCGGAATCACCATGATACCTCTCCGGGGTGGCTAACGGTATGGATACAGGCATTTCTACCACTACTGCAGTAGAAGGAACTGCTGCCGTACCTGCATTGAAAGGATTTCTCTGCATACCATCCACCCTGGCTCTTAAATCTGCTGCCTCCTGACGTGACGCAGCTAGCTCCCCCTGGACAGTGGCAAGCATAGCTATCACATCGTCTAGAGTGGCCATACCCAGCACAACCCGACCGGGAGGACAATAATTCGTTGGTCGGAAATTCTGTTACATCGGTCGGTCCTCAGGATCGGTTTGTTGCTAGGAATGGTCCACCTCTCGATCTATCCAAGCCTTATAGCCATAATGGCACAGGTCAATGGAAGGATCATGTGGGGGAAGGAAAGGAAGGGAACAGCCGGGAGGGTGATCTGAAATGAAAAGCACAATTGTAAATACCTTCCAACTCTTCTAACCATAAACACAGACAACATGCATGCAACAACTGTACTGAATAGTGTCACTTCTTATACCTGTAACAAAAAAAGAATAACACTTGTAGAAGATGGCACTTCTATAAAAGGGGGCCTTCTGTGTGGAACACTACTTGCTGTGTTATAGCTGCATTGGAAAAGAACATAGAGAAAGAAATACACCATGAGCATAAATCCCTTTCATACATAACTTGACTACGACAGTACGAAGACACAGTAATACTATCACTAAGAACCTACCCTTTTCTAAACTCCATTGTACATCACAGGGATAGAGCGTAGTCCTCTACCACTCATAATACCTCTGTTAAAACAGAGCCAGAATAACATGATTATAAAACCTTCGAAACATCCAAGTGATAACAAATACTCCTGCGTATTATCCACAGATATGGTTACTTCACCGTTGAATATGATCCACACAGTATTGCATAAGATGCAAAAAAAAGGCTTGAGTACTCCCTGTGTAATAGGCGTTACCAGGAAGGAAGTATAAGACCTATAAAAAGGCTCCAGCCCTCAGCGCAATGTGCCTGTTAAGCCTTCAGGACAGCCATAGCCCGGCAGGGTTTGCAGGGCGTAAAGAGTTAACAAGGACTCATAAACTGTCCTCCGCACGAGCAGGACGCTCACCAACGGAGGACGAAACACCGCCGGCCGTCAATGCCGGCTGAGAACCCAAGGGTAACTGAGCCAGCCTCCGCACGAGCAGAGCGCTCTCCAACGGAGGATGGCGAACAAAGGAATCAAGAGGTGGTGCGGAGCACCCTTACCCGACCTCTTCTTACGGGAACCAGGAACCGCAGCGATCACAACTGGCGGGGACGAAGAATTTCCGACACTGGCTTGTGTTCTGTCTCCTCCTATGAGCCGTCTCTAGCGACATCGTGCGTGACGCGCAATGCCTCATGGGAGTTGTGGTTTCCAGCATAGCGGTACGGCAACGTCAGTCGAGGTATGCTCGTAACCCGTTATCTGTGCGCTCGATGTATTGCGCACTTAACAGCAAGCACTCACCCCCAGTCAACTGATCTGGGTTTAATCCATCATCATTCTTTAGCTCACTCCCCACCCCAGTTCAGACATGGCCATAAGCAAATCAGTCTGACCCTGTGCCTCATGGGAACAGTCCAGCCCGAACTGCCAAGCCATGTCTTCCCTGGACCGGAAAGAAGCATCCTGGGACCGGTTTCTGGCTTACAGCCGTCATCAGCCAGGCTATCTTGAATCCAGTTGCAAAGTGAGCAAGGGGCCCACGTCTGGGCATACCCTGCCAACTTAGGGCGAACATAGCAAAACCAAAGGGGATGATGGACGGAGTGTTGAACATTGCAAGCACTCACCCCCAGTCAACTGATCTGGGTTTAATCCATCATCATTCTTTAGCTCACTCCGCCACCCCAGTTCAGACATGGCCATATGCAAATCAGTCTGACCCTGTGCCTCATGGGAACAGTCCAGCCCGAACTGCCAAGCCATGTCTTCCCTGGACCGGAAACAAGCATCCTGGGACCGGTTTCTGGCTTACAGCCGTCATCAGCCAGGCTATCTTGAATCCAGTGGCAAAGTGAGCAAGGGACCCACGTCTGGGCATACCCTGCCAACTTAGGGCGAACATAGCAAAACCAAAGGGGATGATGGACGGAGTGTTGAACATTGCAAGCACTCACCCCCAGTCAACTGATCTGGGTTTAATCCATCATCATTCTTTAGCTCACTCCGCCACCCCAGTTCAGACATGGCCATATGCAAATCAGTCTGACCCAGTGTACTGTGCTGTACTTTTAACCAGGTTTTCTGACTAATTTTGCATATTCTTTAGTCAGAAAATGCCAGCCTTATACAACAAATGCCCTTCGTGTGGCAAACAAATGGTGAAATCCGATCCACACTGTGTATAGTGTGTTTGCTATCTTCTCACCAGCCAGATACATGTTACTACTACCAGTAGTTTTCCAGAAGAACTCTGCGTGGCAGAGAAAGGATCAAGCTGCATGCCATATAGGAGAGAGGAAAGGTGATATCTTCAAGTGGCCTTGAAGGGTCCCAATCCCCTTTGAAGAAGCCCTCCTCTCTAAAAACGAATTGAGCATAGGGGAAGAACGGAGAAAAGAAGACACCATTATCCAGTATTGGGGTATCTTTCATAGATTCACATGCTTGAATCATTCCCCGTCGTCGAGATGGGAGTTCCACGGTGAATCATTCCCCCTTGTCGAGATGGGAGTCCCACAGTAAAATAATCAAGCAGTGTTTAATAATTTTCATAGGCTATAATGGCCCTAGCCTATCTGTCATTTTTGAAAAAAGGACCTAATGTTGGAACACAGCCAATCACCTGTCAGCACCCTCTAGAACACGGGTACTCATAGTACGACCCGCGGGCCGCCAGCGGCCCGGCAAGCCTTCCTTGGCGGCCCGCGGACCTTGCAGACATCATACCTGTGTTTGCAGCGCGGACTCACTCTGCTCTATGGGGGCCGGGCGATTCCAGGATAGTCAGAGTGGAGATGCAGGGGCTAAGAAGAGGCGAAATACAACAAAGCCTCGTTAACAAGTAAATGGTCTTTTAAAGACCTGTGAAGTACTGGGGTGCGGCTGTGTGTGCCCGGGAAGCTGTCTCAGCTCGGGCTGACACACACAAGGGGGGGGGGGGGGAGGCTGAAGCTGAAAGTGGTCTTTTCCAGGAGAAAACGAGCTGGCTTTTACATTACACAGGGAGAGGGGGAATGTGGGGGGCTGGTGACGGGGACGTGTAGACACAGTACGTGTGCACTGCCCGAGACAGATAGAGATAGAAACAGATAGAGATAGAGACAGAGATAGACAGACAGCGATAGAGACAGAGAGAGAGAGAGAGATAGAGGCAGAGACAGATAGAGGCAGAGACAGGGACAGACTGACAGAGACAGATAGAGGCAGAGACAGACCGAGACAGAGACAGACAGAGACAGACAGCGATAGAGACAGAGAGAGAGATAGAGGCAGGGACAGATAGAGGCAGAGACAGATAGAGACAGACAGCGATAGAGACAGAGAGAGAGATAGAGGCAGGGAGAGACAGAGGCAGAGACAGACAGGGACAGACAGCGATAGAGACAGAGAGAGAGAGACAGAGGCAGGGACAGATAGAGGCAGGGACAGATAGAGGCAGGGACAGATAGAGGCAGGGACAGACCGAGACAGGGACAGACCGAGACAGGGACAGACCGAGACAGGGACAGATAGAGGCAGACACAGGGACAGGGGCAGACAGATAGAGGCAGAGACAGAGAGACGGAGAGGGAGACAGAGACAGGGACAGACAGAGACAGGGACAGACAGAGACAGATAGAGGCAGAGACAGGGACAGACAGACAGATAGAGGCAGAGACAGACAGAGACAGAGTGGCAGAGAGATGGAGAGGGAGACAGAGGGAGAGGGAGACAGAGGGAGAGGGAGACAGAGGGAGATGGAGACGGAGACAGAGGGAGACGGAGACAGAGGGAGACGGAGAGAGAGGGAGACAGAGAGAGAGGGAGACAGAGAGAGAGGGAGACAGAGAGAGGGAGACATAGAGAGGGAGAGAGACAGAGGGAGAGAGACAGACAGAGGGAGACAGAGAGAGAGGGAGACAGAGAGAGAGGGGGAGACAGACAGAGGGAGACAGACAGAGGGAGGAGGGCGACAGACAGAGGGAGACAGACGGAGGGAGACAGACGGAGGGAGACAGAGGGAGGGAGAGGGAGGGAGGGAGAGGGAGACAGAGAGAGGGAGGGAGACAGAGAGAGGGAGGGAGACAGAGAGAGGGAGGGAGACAGAAAGAGGGAGACAGAGAGGGAGACAGAGAGGGAGACAGAGAGGGAGACAGAGAGGGAGACAGAGAGAGGGAGACAGAGAGAGGGAGGGAGACAGAGAGAGGGAGGGAGAGAGAGGGAGACAGAGGGAGACAGAGGGAGACAGAGAGAGAAAGAGAGGGAGAGAGATAGAGAGAGGGAGGGAGAGAGAGAGAGAGAGGGAGGGAGACAGAGAGAGAGAGGGAGGGAGACAGACAGAGGGAGACAGACGGAGGGAGACAGAGGGAGAGAGAGGGAGACAGAGGGAGGGAGACAGAGGGAGAGAGAGGGAGACAGAGGGAGGGAGACAGAGGGAGAGAGAGGGAGGGAGAGAGAGGGAGAGAGAGGGAGGGAGAGGGAGACAGAGAGAGGGAGGGAGACAGAGAGAGAGAGGGAGGGAGACAGAGAGAGGGAGGGAGACAGAGAGAGAGGGAGACAGACAGTGAGTGAGACAGAGGGAGAGAGAGAGGGAGAGAGATAGAGGGAGGGAGACAGAGAGAGAGGGAGGGAGAGAGAGAGGGAGAGAGAGAGATGTGTGTATGCATGGTCTGGTGGCTCAGTGGACGAAGGCATCCGCTGCAGGGGCCTTTGTTCAACCTCATGGTCACAGTTTTTTTTTTGCTCTAGCCCCGCCCCCTCACCCACTGACCCCGCCCCCACCGGTGCGGCCCTCGGCCACAAACCACACTGTAAATTTGGCCCCCGGTAGAAAGTTTGTGAGTACCCATGCTCTAGAACATTCCCAGCAGAGGTAGGTTCCCTCAGATTTTCTAAGCACAAGTGGGAAGTAAGAATCCCCTAAACTAAAGAGAACTACCTCTACGGGGAGGAGGGTGGGTGGCATGTGAATCTATGAAAGATACCAATACTGGATAACCGCAGTTACAGGTAAGTAACTTATTTTCTTATCCAGTATTGGGGTAGCTTTCATAGATTCACATGCTTGAATCAGAATAGCAAGCAGTACCCAAAATTTGTACTAACGGTTGTGGAAGGAGGGAGACATGCAACCCATAACCCCCACAAGTTATTCCAATACAACTGTGACATTTGTAAGCATACACATACCCTTTCAATTCTAGACAGTTTTAAAAATTGTCCATAACAAACCTGAAGCCTTAACATACTATAATATTCAGGATGCATCCAATGAAGTGTTTAGAAAGAACAAACAATAAAAACAATTAAGTCACTATTTAATCTCTAGAGTTATCAAAAAATTAAACATTAGCAAAAGATAGTACATAAAGCTATGCCATTTTAATGAAAATAAAATTCCTCTTTTACCAGAAAAAAGAGGCCCATCTTAATTGAAGAGATGACGTAGCACCACTTGGCCCACAGCTGCATCTTCACATTGCGTAGATTGCAGACAGTAGTGCTGCGTAAAGGTGTGGACACTTTTCCATGTCGCAGCACGGCAAATCTTTTCTAGTGTTACTCTAGCGAACAGCTCTGCCGATGTAGAAACTGCCCTGGTGAAGTGTGCCTTAGTTCTTCTTGTTAAGGGATTGTTTGCCTTTCATGGCAGAATTGTATTGCCGAGGAGACCCAACTGGCAACAGTAGCTTAAGTTACTGCTGTTCCCTCTCTGCCCTGTCCGTAAGCCACCAGTAGCTGATCAGTCTTTCTCATGTCTTTTGTCTTATGCAGGTAGAATTTTAAACATCTTTTCACATCTAGCGTGTGTAACGCTTGTTCTGCCAGACTAAATGGATTTGGAAAAAAGACTGAAGTATTACTGGCTCGTTGAGGTGGAATTGCGTTGGGACTTTTGGAATAAAAGTTGGGTTTGTTCGCAGAGCCACATCAGTGAAATGCAGAAATGGTTCCTTGACTGTAAAGGCTTGGATTTCGCTAACCCTCCTCGCAGAAGTGAGAGCCAGTAGGAAGGCTACAAGTGTTTCAACCTGGGGCATCCACCTCTGAACCCATTTTGCCCTTTAATGAAGCACTAACTGATGTCCTTCTAGGCACGTTGTCCAAGCCTAGCACAGGGGCTCCTGTGAATAGGACAGTTGTACTCGACCATCGCCCGGCTCGGGTGACCCAAAGATCCTCAGCCAACACCCCACCCCCGAAGGTTTGGTGGTGTAGGCCTCCACATCCCAGGGCGCGTTCCCTTCTGCCCCTCCGGATAGGGAATCCAGGAGGCTGGAGTCATTTGGTAAGAAGATGTTTTCTTCCTCCAGCCTGGCATTGCGGTCGGTGAATACCGCATGCTTATTGGGCCGTTTCTCCTACTCCCATTCCCTTGGGAGACAGTCCCACTCATTTGGGAGACAGTTGCGCGAGTGCTGCCATAAGTCCTGGAGGAGGCCCGGGCTGTGTTCTCTCAGGCAGTTAAGAATGGGAGAGATGCATCAAAATTCACCATAAGGTGTGGCCTTGATACAACGGATTCGCTGGACAGATCAATTTCAACAACAGTGGCCTGGAGGCGCCATGCCTGGCTTAGGACAACTGGCTTCTTGGGCGATGTCCAGGCAAATTTGATGGACATGTCTTTTGATGAAACTCTTCTTTTTGGGGGAAAAGCCAGATTCGGCCCAAGTGAGGTTCAAGGACTTTCGAGCTATGGCCAGATCCTTTGGCCTCTCTTCTACTCCTCATGGCCAGTCTACCTTTAGCCCCTTTCTTCGCAACGGAAGTGGTATCCAGCCGCGTCAGCCCTATACCAGCCACCGTCCTGCGCAGGCTTCCCAAGCCGTGCGGTGACATGGACGCAGTTCATTCCGACCTAGGAATGGAAGCCAGAAGTCGTCAGCCATCCTGCCCTCGGCAGCCGCAACCTCCACGCACTCCTAGTCTGACTCTGCAAGACCACACCATTCCAGTTGGCGGGAGAATCCATCATCATCTCCCCCACTGGAGGTCCATAGCATCGGACAAGTGGGTATTGCAGATCATTCAGGAGGGCTATTCTCTGCCTTTCCTTTCTTTTCCTCCTCCCATTCTGCCAAATCAGGAACGGCTGATGGAGGATCATTTGAAATTGCTCCAGGAGGAAGTTACAGCTCTCTTGGCCAATGGAGCTATAGAGAGGGTCCCGGTTTTAGAAGTAAGCAGTGGCTGTTATTCCCGCTACTTTCTGATTCCGAAGAAGAACAAAGGGTTGAGGCCCATTTTAGATCTTCAGACTGTCAATCTCTTCCTCAAGAAGGAGAAGTTCAAGATGCTTACTCTAGATGCTTACTCTAGCTCAGGTCTTACTTGCCCTAGACCAAGAAGACTGATTGGTACCGTTGGACCTGCGGGATGAATATTTTTACATACCCATCCTGCAGTTCAAGGTAGGCCGCAAGCACTTTCATTTTACTGTGCTCCCCTTCGGCCTTACCAGTGCCCCTCGGGTGTTCACCAAGCTGATGGCAATGGTCGCAGCTCATCTGACTGGCTGTTGAAAGCGTTCTCACCCCACCTTCAGACTACGGCGGACCTCCTGCATTCGCTGGTGTTCTCTATAAATGTGCTGACGTCACACCTGACTCCTTCTCAGATGCTCCCTTTAATCGGAGCTGTTCTGGACACAGTGCAGTTTCGGGCCTATCCCCCCGAGCAGCGTGTCCAGGAAATTCAGGTTATGATTACGATGTTTCAGCCTCTACCCTGGATTTCGGTGAGACTGAAAGCAAAAGACACACAGATGATGGACAGAATGTAGAGTAAATCAAACATTCACACCCAGTCAATAGCTCTAAGTTAAATCCATCGTTCTTTTGCTCACCATGCCACCCCAGTTTAGACCCAGCCATATGCAAATCAGTCTTGACCCTGTGCCTCATGGGAAAAGTCCAGCCCGAACTGCCACGCCAGGTCCTCTCTGGACCAGAAACAAGCATACTGGGACTTGTTTTGGGGCATCACCCCTCATAAGCCAGGCTAGCTTGAATCCAGTGACACAGTGAGCCCGGGACCCACGTCTGGGCATTTCGGTGAGACTGACTCTGAGGCTGTTGGGCCTCATTGCCTCCTGCATCCTGTTGGTAAAACATGCCAGGTGGCGTATGCGGGCTCTGCAGTGGGACTTGAAGTTCCAGTGGGCACAGCATCGGGGAAATCTCACCGACGTGGTCCAGATCTCCGAAGGAACTGCAAAAGATCTGCAGTGGTGGTTGACGAACAGCGATTGGGTCAACAGCAGACCCCTCTGCCTTCCCCAACCACATCTCACAGTTGTGAAAGATGCGTCACTCTTGGAATGGGGCCGCCATCTGGGAGAGGTGAAAATCAGGAGACTGGTCTCCACATACATTTGTTGGAGCTTCGAGCGATTCGATTGGCATTGAAAGCATTTCTTCCCTCTTTCAAGGGGAAGTTAGAGCCGGTGTTCACGGACAACTACACCGCCATGTAGTACTGCAACAAGCAGGGTGGGGTGGGGTTGTGTATCCTTTGTTGAGAGGCCCTGCATCTCTGGACATGGCTGGAACAGCAGGGCATAACCCTGGTGGTTCAACACCCGGCAGGTTCTCTGAACGCCAGGGAGGACTAACTCAGCCATCGATGCCTAGCGGATCACAAATGGCGTTTCCAGTCGGAGGTGGCGCAAGGTCTCTTTCAGCAGTGGGGAGAACCTTGGTTAGATTTGTTCCCCTCCGAAGAGAATGCGCAGTGTCATCGATACTGCACGCTGGAGTTCCCAAGGCGGCTATCGCTCTGCGACGCCTTTCGTCGCGAGTGGAGCTCAGGCCTGTTGTACGCCTTTCCTCCCATACCACTTCTGCCCAGGGTTTTGAAGAAGATCAGGAACGACCGGGCCCAAGTCATTCCTGTGCTCTGGAGTTGGCGAGGAGAGTCTGGTATCCAGAGCTTCTGAAAATGAGCATCGTCCAATCAGACTGCCGATCAGGCTGCCCCTTCGGGAGGATCTTCTGTCGCAGCAACAGGGGAGGGTCCTCCACCCAAACCTGTCAACTCTGCCCCTACATGCGTGGAGATTGAGCGGCGGTAGTTGATGGCTTTGGACCTTCCTCCTGAAGTGTGTAATGTTATTTTGGCGGCCAGGCGGCCCTCCACTAAGACGGTATACGCCTGCTGTTGCAAGAAATTTGTATTATACTGTACAGAAAGGTCTATTGACCCTCTTTCTGCTTCTCTTTCCACTGTTCTTCCATTCATTCTAACCCTTGCCCAGCAGGGCTCTTCGTTGGGTACTCTCAAGGGTTATCTTTCTGCTCTATCTGTTTTTTTGCGGCTGCCAGACCAACCCTCTCTCTTTGGGCCTCCAATTGTACATAGGTTTCTGAAGGGGCTGGCTCACTTGTTTCCTCCCACGCCCTTTGTTATGCCACAGTGCGACCTCAATTTGGTCCTCAACTATCTTATGTGTGCTCCTTTCGAGCTTTTACACAACTGTCCCCTTCGGCTGCTTACCATCAAGACAGCCTTTTTAGTGGCGATTACATCTGCCCGGAGGGTGAGTGAGTTGCAGGCGCTATCTTGCACGTCTCCCTACATGATGTCTTTTCCAGACAAAGTGGTGCTTGGCACTCGGGCTTCATTTTTGCCAAAGGTTATGAACAAATTCCATCTGGGTCAATCCATCACGCTGCCAACCTTCTTTGCTCCCCTGCATACCTCTCAGGAAGAAGCGCATCTCCACCGACTGGACCTAAAAAGATTGCTATCATTCTACCCTGACCGCACAAAAGAGTTCGAGATGGACGACCAACTCTTTGTGGGATACGTGGGGGCTAAGAAGGGGCTGCAAGTGCAGAAAAGGACCATCTCTTGCTGGGTTGTTCTCTTCATTAAGATCTGCTATGCCCTGGCTAAGAAGGAGCCCCCTAAGGGATTAAGGGCCCATTCCACCAGGAGAAAGGCTGTGACTATGGCCTTGGCACGGGGTGTCCCAGTCCTGGATATTTGTCAGGCGGCAACGTGGGCATCCAGACACACAGTTGCCAAGCACTACTGCCTGGACAGTCAGGTCCGCAGGGATGGGCATTTTGCCCGTTTGGTCCTGCAGGACTTCCTAGTGTAAGGTATTGGTCCGCAACACACCGCTGGGATGGTATGGCTTGGGTATCTAATTCAAAGGTAAGGAATCTGCAGCTAGAAGTCTCTATCAGATGACCAAGTTACTTACCTACGGTAACACATTATCTGGTAGAGACTCTATCTAGCTGCAGACTCCTCACAGCCCCACCCATGCCTCCCGGACTAATTTTGTAGGGCTAGGGTTACTCCCCTTTTCAGGGCCCTAGTTTTGCACATGACTACGTCAGTTACTTTGTGGCTCTGCGCTTCTGGCGTTGAAAAAATGAAAAGTACTAACGTCTGTGCACCTGGGTGGCACCTATATAGGTACCGCAACGTCATAACCTACGCTACCGACGCCGACTACGTCACCCGGAGCCGAATGGAGCCACCCAACGGAGCACGCAAGGGGTATTGCTCAGCAAAAGTTTCCGGATCCAGCCTGACACCTGGGAAATTTAAAGGTAAGGAATCTGCAGCTAGATAGAGTCTCTGCCAGATAATGCGTTTTAACTTGTTCACCTCCGAAGAAGAGCCCCTGTGCCACTGACCCAGCCTCTGAAGAGGCCAATTCGGTCAATTTAAGGTCAATGCACATCAAAATTGAGCACCGACGTTCAGTGGAGATGGATTTATTGGAGTTTCCCAGTTGGCAAATTGTGCGTTGTGCAACCCCCTCAAGAATATATGGATCAGTGGGAGAGTTGGTGTCTTTGGCCTGAAAGACCATCTCCAGGATTTTAGTGAGGGGGCCAGAAATGTCCAGAATTTTATCTTGACACGTACGCCATGCCCTGTTGAGGCCCTTTTTGGAGATCCTTGGCCCACTTCTTCATAAACGTCACCATGGTGAGGTCCACCTCCGGTGTCTCCGTGCTCTTCCCTGCTAGGTCGGGCCTGGGACACTTAGCAGGTAGCTGGGCGCGGACCTTCTTATCAAACCTTTTTCTGATAATTTCCTGACCATAGTCAGCAAATTCGTGGGGAGGAGTCCAGCTAGAGGATCGGGGGTGTACGATATCCCCAGGCTAAAAGGTCAAGATTTTAGGGGCCTTTGAGCGAGAGTCAAAAGGGCACCCCGAGCGCTTTTTTTCCTGACCCCAGGAGCGTCCTCCTGCTCACTATCACTAGTATCAGTGTCGTGTAGTTCCTATAGTACCCATGCAGGACCTGCGCGTTTGTATAACATAAGCTGTGGGCTTGGTGGCAGACTGACTCTGTGCACCCTCACCGCGTATGTTAGATTGTTTTGCATTAGCTAGCTCACAGTGCCACTAAAATCTCCTCTTATCGGGGAGAGATTAGTTTCTGGCAACCTTAGATCATGACAACCCAAATTCCTCAGAATCGTGGAAACAATATACTACTTTTCGCTCAGTCACTCATGCTTACTTATTCGGTTTGTCTCAGAGAGTTACAGAGAATAAACAGTCGGGCGTTTCAATAAGTATTTATTGAACAGTTGTTATTCTAGTGTAAAATATATGTGCTGCGGCAACCAGCAGACAATAGCAGAGATATATGATCAGCAGTACGATAAAAGCAAAGGGATAGAACAGTTCTACCATATTGCGATAATCATGAGTACATACATGAATATAAAAGCATTATGCAAGTGCGCGTACTCCTACGATGCCTACCTAGATGTACCTGTGTGTACATAGCATATGTGTGTAGGTCTTAGATGCTAAGAGCCAAGAATCTTTCTAGGATTTAGTCGAACCCCCATACCTGAATAGAGAGAGAGTGGGACCCCGTCCTGGTCTCGAGTTGGACACCCCATCCGGGTTGTGTCAGACCACTGTCAGCTTGAGCGACTGCATGCAGGAGCCTCAGCGTCTCTGGTCAGTGTGTCAGCATGGAAGTCTCGGTTCCCTCTATCTTACCGGGGCAAGATGTGGTGTATTTATACCCTAAAGAGTCTCGTCCTCAGTATGGTTTGTATTGGACATGAGGAAGACGTCAGGGGTGAACTTTGTACATACATATTATGCCGGTGGTGTATTCTTAGAAAGCCATACATAATTAATGAGTACAGTGTGGGCCTGTGTTTGGAAGAACCCTGCTGGATTCAAAACCACAGGATAGATAACGTTCAGCCCTCAGAGCTCGTTGTGTACTAGCTGGGACCAATGTAGGTGAAAGATCATGCCTATATAAGGAATCATACTATAATAGGACATGTACAGTTGTGACCATAATTGGGCATATGCGGCCATGACCATAATTGGGCAAGTACGAATATGACCATATTAGGGTAAATATGAATACGTCAATTTTAGGGCATGTACGAACGGGTCTACATTAGGGCATCTATGCGGGATATAACACCCACTTCTCTTCCGAACTGGATAATAAATGACCATAATAAATGACCATACTTAAAATCTGGACAATTTAAAAACATTTTTAAAAGCAAGTAAAAACATGGTTCTAAAAAATCGTTAAAAAATGTTGGTGCTTAAAAAAAATATATATATTCAAATTCAGCTTTTTCTAGTTGCCACTTAAAAGTCAATATCGTCTTTCGATAGAAGTTGTATTACCATAAGCAGAAGAAGGCCATGCTTTTCTCAAGCGAAAGTGTCAATGTAAGAAAATGTTCCAAATTTAGATCGTTTATTTTGAAACGAGTGAAGAAGCCGAATTCTTTCCCAGGACACGATGAGCCAATTCAAGATTACACGTCCTGGCTGGGAAGCTCAATATTATCGGTGTCAGCTGCTGTAGATGACAAATCCAATGCCTCACAGAGAACGTCAATCGCACATAGATGGAATGTAGTACTGCCAACAGTCGGTGCTGCAGCAGCTTGTGTGGCAGTTGTAACCTGGGTGCCTGTGGAGGAGTCACCTAACCCAGCAGGAGCGAACGGCACCTGTGGATTCTCCAGGAATGCATTCATCAGAATCGGAAGCCGCTGAGGACAACGCAGAGCGTGGGCCTTTATGGGGTCCAGCATTGCATCCGTGTCCGGAGGCGCATCTGATGGAAAAGTTAGACAAAGATCCAACGTGCATTCTTCTCCGCAGAACAGGCATCGAAGCACAGGTAAGATGCAGTCTATCCAGACTGGTCTAAATGATAGAAACCAGGAGGCATTGAGTTCTCGCAGGCAAGAAATGCCCCGAAGTTGTACCATCGTTCACGGTATTTCCGCTCCAGGAGCGTGTTCACCATTCCCTCGGGAAGTGGGCTGTCCATTGCATAGCAGCAATATTACAATCATTCCTGCGATTAGGAACAGGATGAGCGGGAATCCTCCAAATACGCTTCCCAATACGGAGTGTATAAAATTTGGGATTACTCCGAGGACTGTCTGAAAGGTGCTTAACAGTCCTGACCCTATGGTCTTAAATAGGTGTACAATTACGCTCGTATCAGACATATTGAAGATACGTCCCACCATTTCTGCGAAATGAATGGGGCAGTTTGTACGTATGAGTGCCTGTATCTCAGTCGAGGTCCTTGCAACTTGAAGTTCATAGGTTTGTAGCAAGAGGAGGGCGTCTGCTACTGTGGAGTCCATGTGACCTACTGTTTAGTATCGGCCACATAGTGTGGTTTGATTAAGTCAATTGAGACAAATCTGTTCTCCTTTTTCCGGCAAGAGGTGGCAGAAGTACAGTTCTTGTGCCGTGGATTGCAAGGACCGGTACAGGCTTTCTGTAGGATGGCCCAAATTCTTTCTTGTCAGCAATCTTCTCTCTGACTAGATCCCCGATTTTTGGGATCCAGATAGGTCTTGCCGTTACTGCCTTGACTTCCTCAGTGGCGGCCTGTTTCTGGAGCACGTTACTTTGTTGTGTCCTGGATTCATTTAGATCCTGTAAAACAGCCAAACGATCATGGATGTCAAATGGTTTTTCATCCGCCACTGTGCCTTCACAATCAAGATCAGGTACCCACATTCTTGTCCCAAATAGGACCTCGTAAGGAGTGACACCTCCTAGAGAGCTTCTTGGCTGATTATTGAGCGCGTGCTGTACCCCATAAAGGTGATCGACCCATCTACCGCCCTTGCCTAATACCCTAGCCGTTAAAGATTGCTTTAAGTCTCAGTTTTTCCTCTCCACAACAGAATTTCCCTCGGGATGGTACGGAGAGGAGTACCGCAATGCTACGCCCATTCCTTCCATGGCCTCTTTGTAAGCCCGAGAGCTAAACGCCGGACCACGGTCAGAATGTAACGTGCCAACTGCGTATGTGCCGATAAAGACTCGTCAAATCTTTATAACAGTTCGAGCGTCAGCCGAGCGCTGAGGCCAAACCCATAGAAATCTAGAGCAGGAATCCACTGCAACCATGATATATTTCTTGGACCCATCAGATTGTAAGGGTCCGCAGTGGTCCAAATACACACATGCGAGAGGTTTGTCTGATTTCAGTAATGGTGTCTGCGATGGGCGTGTTACGGTGGAGCCTTTTATCTGCTGACAGATGTCGCATTTCAAGACATAGTCTTTAGTCTGCTTCGTTAACCCTAGCCACCAGTAGCGCTGTTTCAGTAAAGAAATAGTCGCTGTAACGCCTGCATGCTCAGAACCCAAACCCTTGTGTGCTGCTAAAATTAAGCCTTGCCTACGATCCATATTTGGTATTACTCTATCCCCCACTCCAGGAATCTGAGCATATGGAATGTTTTGTGCATCTAACTTGTAGGAGTACTTGAGTGGAAATTTTTTAGGTACTGCTTTGCTGCCTTTGCGTGAAGCATTGACAGCTACCATTATCTCGCCGTCTACCCTCGTCTTTGAACGAGTAACTGCAGCTACGGCGGCTGTGCGAACAGCTCCCTTTGCGGCTTCATCAGCCAATGAATTCCCTTCAACGTGAACGCCATCACGCTGATGACTCAGTGTATGTATCACGTGAGCCCTTGGTAGTTCGTTTCTCAACTCCACTACCTGTTCCCATAGCATTTTATGCTTAATTGTGCCACCTTTGCATCTTTGAACCCGTTTTGTTCCCAATGATGTAGATATTCATTGTACGACTGTACACAGTAAAAGGAATCACACACAATAAGTGTGGGGAATTCAGTGATCTGTATTTATAAGTGCCAGTATAAGTGCTTTGAGTTCTGCCAACTGAGCCGTGCAGTCTCCTAGAGATTGCGTTTTAGTGCAACTCGGATGGAACTTTCCATCGTGCATGCGACCTTTAACAATCGCACACGCCGCGCTGTAAGCTTGCTTACTTCCTGTGGCTGGTTGAGCAGACCCGTCAGTGTAAATAATGTATTCATACTGATCTAGAGGCAAAATTTCATTTGGTAGAGGGTATTCTTGTTCATATTGCAGGAATGCCTGTGTTTTTAAACTTGGATCAAATCTGTATTCAACATCCGTTGCAGTAAGAGAATTAGCCCATTGTATCCATCTTGGATGTAAGGCTTTAGCATTTGGAAATCTAGCTTTTGTAACAGCTTCTAAAGCTGGTACCGGGGTCACAACAATTATGCGTTTTCCCTGAGCCAGAGCTCTTTCTCTTGCTACAGCGGTCTGAACTGCTGTCAGGATTTTTTCTGTTGAAGTGAAACGCATCTCTGCGTTTGTGTACAGGTGTGATTTGTATGCAATTGGTAATGTTTCACCTTCATTAAAAGTTAAATAAGTGTACCCGCATTGACCCGCTATGACTCGGATCACTAAGTTCTGTGCGTTTACGCGTGTCTGTAAATGTTTAGAAGCTATCATGTCTTCCTGTAGGGAACGCAGGATATTTGTGTGTTCCTGTGTCCATTGTCTGACTGAAAAATCAGGTTTTATTAAGTCGTAGAAAGGTTTTACTCTTTCTGCGTAATCCAAAATGTATGTTCGACCAAAATTTAGGAATCCCAGAATTGATTGTAAATTCTTTAATGATTTTGGAGGTTGGAGCAGCGCACACTTTTCTAAAAAGTTAGCTGCTAGGCTTTTCCCTCACTTGACAGCTCGTATCCTAAAAACAGGACATTGAGGTGGGCAATTTTTGATTTTTTAAAATTAAATTTATAGCCCTCAGAGGCGAATCCCATAATAATGGTGCTCACCCTGGTCAAGTGCCTTTTAAGTCATCGTCCGTCAGATAAATATCATCCACATAGGACAATGCTTCTTCATCCAAATTTTGTAGTAACTCTGTTACTCTTGCTGAAAATACCCCGGGGCTATTTTTATACCCTTGGGCTAGTCGACAAAATTGTCGCTGGGACCCCAACGCACTGAATGCGGTCAGATACCTGCTTTCAGGCGTTATATTTTGGCAGAAAAATCCATTTGAGATATCAAGTGTAGTTTTGTATTTTTTGCGCACAATGTTATTCATTAATGCGGCACTATGTGCATTTTGAACTGCAAATGTCTTTGTGCAAGTGTTTAAATGTCTGTAATCCAAAACTAAACGATATGTGTTGTCAGGTTTCATTACGGGAAACAAAGGATTGTTCATAGGTGAAGTGCAATTTTCTATCACCCCCTGGTATTCTAGTTACGATAAAAGCAAAGGGATAGAACAGTTCTACCATATTGCGATAATCATGAGTACATACATGAATATAAAAGCATTATGCAAGTGCGTGTACTCCTACGATGCCTACCTAGATGTACCTGTGTGTACCTAGCATATGTGTGTAGGTCTTAGAAGCTAAGAGCCAAGAATCTTTCTAGGATTTAGTCGAACCCCCATACCTGAATAGAGAGAGAGTGGGACCCCGTCCTGGTCTCGAGTTGGACACCCCGTCCGGGTTGTGTCAGACCACTGTCAGCTTGAGCGACTGCATGCAGGAGCCTCAGCGTCTCTGGTCAGTGTGTCAGCATGGAAGTCTCGGTTCCCTCTATCTTACCGGGGCAAGATGTGGTGTATTTATACCCTAAAGAGTCTCGTCCTCAGTATGGTTTGTATTGGACATGAGGAAGACGTCAGGGGTGAACTTTGTACATACATATTATGCCGGTGGTGTATTCTTAGAAAGCCATACATAATTAATGAGTACAGTGTGGGCCTGTGTTTGGAAGAACCCTGCTGTATTCAAAACCACAGGATAGATAACGTTCAGCCCTCAGAGCTCGTTGTGTACTAGCTGGGACCAATGTAGGTGAAAGATCATGCCTATATAAGGAATCATTCTATAATAGGACATGTACAGTTGTGACCATAATTGGGCATATGCAGCCATGACCATAATTGGGCAAGTACGAATATGACCATATTATGGTAAATATGAATACGTCCATTTTAGGGCATGTACGAACGGGATGTGGGATATAACATCAGTGGAGGAAGCACCAGAATCTATCAGGCCAGAAGGCTGAAGTGAGTACTCCACATCCAGGGCCTGAGGAACGCTATAACCATGGTCATCTGAAATGGATGTGGAGAGTTTTTCGAAAGCCAGAGAGTGAGCCCAATGTTTTGCTTTAGCTTTCACCTTACTTAGCTTGTCGAGGGGGGCAGAAGAAACCCCCAAAGGGTTGAGAGGGGGGAGCTAACCCTGCTGGCAGGCAAATTCCCTGAATTGGTGAGTGAGGGGACCCAGTGCCCTGACATGGGCTTTGTTAACTGATATCTGGGCAGTCATTTACAGGCGGTATATAAAGGGCGGCCTTCCTCAAATCAGGAGGCAATTCTCACCTATTTGAATACTGTCGAGATTCCCCAGCTGGAGCCTGAGGAGCTGAGTGCCCCGATTACCAAAGAGGAATTAAGCTTGGCCATACACCGACTTAAACCGGCTAAGAGTCCGGGCTCCGATGGGCTCCTGGCGGAGTTTTATAGGCAATTTGCCCCACTACTGGCAGATAGACTCTTGGTAGTCTATAATGAGGCGTTGGGAAAGGGATCTCTACCGCTGTCTATGCGGAAAGCACTGGTGACCATGATACTGAAAAATTATAAGGACCCCAACCTACCCAGTTCTTATAGGCCTATGTCGCTATTGAATATTGATGTAAAAATGCTCAGCGGGATCATGGCGGAACGTCTCCTCTCGAGGATGCCCCAGCTTATCCACTCAGATCAGGTGGGATTTATACCGCGAAGAAGTACGGTGCATGTATGGCATGCCCCAAGTTTATTGGAGACTGACTGTGCCATAGCACTGTTGGATATCAAACAAGCATTCAACTCAGTTGATTGGCTGTATATGTGGCAGGTCCTTAGACAAATTGGGGTGGGTGAGCGGTTTCTAAAGTGGGTGCAGCTGCTTTATACAGCCCCTATCGCCAGAGTCAGGAGGACTGTGTCTGGACAGCTCACCCTTTGTCGAGGCACCCGTTAGGGATGCCCGCTCTCCCCTCTACTATTTGCGATGGTAATGGAGCCTCTGGCCGCGAGCCTGCGGGCCGTGCTGGATCCCTGGGGTATTAAATTAGGGGAGACTAATCATATAGTTTCCCTGTACGCAGATGACACACTGGTCTATTTAACACACCTAGAGAGCTCTCTATCTTTGCTCCTAACAGAGCTGCAGACCTTCGGTGGCATCTCAGGACTTCACATCAACCCCGGGAAGTCCAGAGTGATCCCCGTGGGTAGACTGGCCCTGGTCCCAGTATCGGAGCTGCCGCGCACCGAGTTACCATGGGTGGGAGAGGGGGCGCGATATCTGGAGATTCGCTTGGCGAATACAGCCGCTACCTATCTCGAGCTTAATATTGGTCGGGTCATTGAAGGACTGAAGGGGTCGGTTCGTTTCTGGAAGGATCTGCCGTTGTCGCTCATGGGGCACATAGCAATCAATAAAATGATTGTTCTACCTCGCTGTCTATATGCAATGCAACACTCACTCTATATAATTCCGCAACACTACTTCCACACACTAGAGAGCCTAATGGTAGACCTCTTATGGTGGAAGAAACATAGAAGGGTACGGCTAACAACGCTACAGAGGACGTGGGCTAAGGGAGGACTGGAGGTGCCTCGCTTGGAATTTTATTATATGGCCTCTCAGTTGCAGCATGCGGTCCACTGGATGGACAGCGAGGATAATTGGGAGAAACGTCTACTAGCGGGGACATGTGGAGACCGTTCGCTGGTAGAGCTACTGATGCTGGGCTGCCGAGACCCCTGGGAATGCCCATATATTGTGCGACACGTAGCCGTAGTGTGGAAGAACGCAGTGCAGCGGGTGGTGCAGCATGCCCCATTCTCTCCTGATATGCCCCTGTGGGCGCTGCGCGCGTTCGCCAGTATTGCGGACTCCATGTCGGTACGACGTTGGAAGGATGGCCGCTGCCAGACACTGGGTGACCTTTATGTGGGTGGGAAATTTGTGACTCAGGAGGAAGCACAGGCCACCTTTAGTTTAGGACTGGGCCAATTCCTGCAATATGGGAAAATCTCTAGTGTTGCCCGCCAACTTTGGCCGGGGTTTCCAGAGGAACCTCTTACCACTAACATATTGAAAGTCATGTTGTACATGGTGCAGGGGGGGCAACTGATTTCTCTTCCTTATAGAGCACTGAGAGATGACTTGTTGGGAGATGCCCTCGGAATTCAGCAAAAATGGGATATGGTGGTTGATGAACCCCTGACAGAGAGCGCATGGAGGAAGGTTCATGAGGGGGTACAGAGGGTTAGCGCCAACACACGGTTTAAGCTCCTTCAATACAATCTAGTACATCAAGTATGCCTCACCCCATGCACGTTAATAATAATAATAACAAACTTATAAAGCGCATGGTTACACTAACCAGTGTGTCCCCGCGCTGCGGCACAAATTCAGAAACGCTGGCAGAGAGGAGAAAAAAGGCGCGGAGTTTAAACCAGAGAGCTCAGAGAAGGAAAAAGCCAGGTCTTGAGTCTTTTCCGAAAAAGTGTCTCCACCGACTCCACACGGAGCCCCGGGGGAGTTTATTCCAGTGTTTGGCAGCTAGGAAACGGAAAGAGCGGCCACCCATCCTCGCTCTTCTGACGCTAGGAATACAGACCTGCCCTGTCCCGCTAGATCTCAACTGACGGGAAGGAGAGTAAGGAGTAAGGAAATCATGCAGGTAGGTGGGACCCTTTCTCTGTAAGATACGATGGCTCACACACATAGCCTTAAACAGGATGCGTTCCCTTACCGGAAGCCAGTGAAGGGAAACAAGGGCCTTATTGGAGGAGGCTCTCCTCGGTAACATTAAAACAAGACGAGCCGCAGCATTCTGAATGCGCTGGAGTCTTTGCACACACTTGGAACTGGCTCCCAGATACAGGACATTCCCATAATCCAAGCGTGACGTCACCAGGGCATGGACCATAGTTTTCCTTGCTGCACCTGGCAATACATCTAAGGTCTTCCAAAGACCTCTCATAACCCCAAAACATTTCCCCGCCACACGCCTTATATGATTATCGAAAGAGAGCTTGGAGTCCAGCCATACCCCAAGATTCTTCACCTGATCACATGGGGGCGGGGTAGGACCCAGTGTCTGTGGCCACCACGCTGAAGACCAAACAGTGGGGGCTCTACCCAACACAAGAACCTCAGTTTTGCTGCCATTAAGTTTAAGGCAGTTGTCCGCCATCCAAACTGCCAGTTCTTGAAGGCAAGTCGAGAAATTGATGGCAGCTTTCTCAGGCTCCTGTGTTAGGGACACCACCAACTGTGTGTCGTCAGCGTAGGACACAACACTAATCCCAAATTTTTCAATAATCTCTGCCAGAGGGGCAATGTAGAGATTAAAAAGGGTGGGAGCTTAAAATAGAACCCTGAGGGACCCCTTGGTTCAGCTTAATACTTTTTGAATAATGAGGTTCCTGCGACACCTGGAAACTGCGCTCGTGCAGGAAGGACTCAAGCCATTCAATGGCTCGGTCCACCAAACCTCCTTTCCTCAAGCGTTGAAGTAAGGTAGGATGAGCCACCGTATCAAATGCGGCGCTGAGGTCGAGTAGGACTAACGCCACTGTTTGTCCTGCATCCACAAATTTGCGGATAATTTCGGTGGAGAGCAGCAGCGCCGATTCGGTGGAATATGATGTCCGGAACCCCGATTGCGAGGGGTGAAGCAAGCTATGTTTGCTAATATGAGCAGTCAGCTGTGTATTAACTACCTTCTCAGCGACCTTAGCAAAGTAAGGCAGCAGGGAGATCGGACGTAGGTTCTCCAATTGGCTAGAACTAACATCAATCTTCTTTTTTAAAGGCAGGACGATCGCCTCTTTCCATCTAGTTGGGACCGTTCCAGTGGTAAAGGAGAGCTCGAGAAGGTGCCTGATATATGGCTCCAAGATTTCAAGACTCCCCTTTAGCACCTTAGGGGGCGCGGGGTCTCTAGGAGATCCAGACTTAATGCTAGAGGCTACCCCAGTGAGCACGTCACAAGGGGGACCACAAATTTACGAAGACATTCTGCCTCCCTAAGTCAGTCATCCCCTCATCCTCCTGGCACCCATTACGTGCTGCACCAGGGAAGGTTGCACCAGGGAAGGTTACACATAATTTACCCGTCCCGTAGGGCTGAATGCCCCAGATGTAACTGGCAGGCGGCGGACTTCCTCCATATGGTTTGGCCCTGCCCGCTACTGATCTCTTACTGGGAGGAGGTACTCACACGTCTACAGGGGGCCACGGACTGGAGTATTTCTAGAGATATCAGGCAAGCACTACTAGAATTATTGCCCATGCCAAAACACAAAAAAGCGGTTTGTTCTCCTGGGGCTTGTCTTGGCTAGGAGGCGTGTCGTTATAACATGGATGCGCCCCTGGCCTCCGCAGCCCGAGGAATGGATTAGAGATGTGTGCGAATGGGCGACAGTGGAGTCGGTACGAATTTAATTTGTGCGGAAGGATGATAAAGTTGGGGAAGATCTCCTGGCATGGGCCGCTATGCTGGCAGACTTAAAAGAAGAACAAACCCCCCGGTCCCAGGGGACCTCGGTGGGAGAGGCCTCCCAAAGAGGGTAACAAGAGGGGAATACTGACTAGACCATGTTTGTTGTTCCAGTAAATAGATATAGTACTGCATTTTCCATGTAACCATGTAACCTGACACCGATTGATGGGGGAAGGGGAGGGCGGGAAGGGGGCGAGGGAGTTAGTTCAATGAGATGTTCTCTGTGCATTATATTAGAAAGGATTGTGTGAGTCAGTACATTGACAATATGTGGATACCGAATGTAAACGAGGCCCATGCATACAGATGTAATGCTTCTATTTACAAATGCCAATAAAACTTTATGAAGACAACTGATATCTGGGCACTATTATCCAGGGCGTCGACCAAGTTCTCCTCCAAAGAAGGCTATATGTCCTCCTGGCAGTATTCTTCCTCTGCAAAAGGCTCGAAATGGCTGTACTGGAGGTTAAACAACCAATTAAAACAGCAACGGTGCCACAATAAACGTAGGCAAAGGCTACAGGGGGAGTGCAGAACCCCAGCAGGCGAATATCCAAAGGATAGAGGATGAAGGGAGCTGCCTGCAGAGCACTCTAGGAAGAGCCTATGCAACCTATTCCAACCATGGGCACACTCAGATGCACCAGGGGGTGAGGGAGCAAAAAACAAGCACTAAATACGGTCCATATTGCCACAGTACCTACTAGCGGAGACACATGCCGCTTCTCAAATCACTAGCTGCTGCGTTCAGAATGAAGAGCGGCAGCTTCATGAATGCACGTGTGCGCCCGTAGCCCCAATGGGCCAGAAAGAGGACTGCAGCAGTTCAGACGCGACGACCACAACCCTGCTCCTGCTCCCACTCCGCGGAAAGAAAGCCTGCAAGAGGACACAAGGCTCGGGAGGCATCAGCACTCCCCCTAACAGGGAGGAAGAAAGCGTTAAACTGGCAAATCACATTCCTGTGGCGCGGCCCTAGCAGAGAGGGCAGCGCACAACCGAAACACCACAAACAGTGGTTGCTCACAGGCAAGCGAAAACATTCAAATGATCCACAATAATAACATGCAGACAAGCAAATACAATGCAAATAGCCTGTATATTATGAACAAGAAATATAAGGCACTTAATTGGCTGCGAAGCAGCAACAAAAGAGGAGTTTAAAATGGTGGTTCCTTTTCTTAAAGGACAGGGTTATCGGTGATTGGAGCATGTGGCTGATTATGGACTGGAGGTTCATGGGATGTGTCGTTTTTTAACTTGTATTGTTTTAATTGGCTGCTGTTCATTTTATGCAGTAAAGAGAGAGAAGCATAATCGGAGCCTGCGGTCCTGACATAGAATCAACTGACAGGCACCCTACCCTTCCACCTCAGACTATCTCCCACACTACCCCAGTTCAGAAAGTACCTCAAGACCTGGCTCTTCCAATGGCCCCAGCACTTAGACAGATCTGCTCCCCACATCCCCCCAGCGCCTTGAGACCCTCACGAGTGAGTAGTAGCGCTTAACCAACCCTTGATTGATTGATTGAGGCTGCTCTTGTTGGAAGTACATGTTTTACTGAGAATGTCAGACTTTATTCTCATATGACTGAGAAAGATAGTGTAAATTTACAGAAAATTGCTCTCATTTAAGCTTCTGGAGCACCTTCCATAACGTCTCTGGAAAAATCATGGGAAAACAGTTTTCTCTCAAACATGATTCATAAAATCCCAGCAGAAGGCTTTTTTACAGGGTAAAATCACCTTAGAACACACCACAATTCCTAAAATTAGTATGTGACCATCAACAAATGATTTATATTATAACTAAAATCTGTTATCACCCTTTAAACGTTCTCCTTTTTGTGACCCTTAAAACCTGCCATTCACTGCAATGCATTTCATTGGGGTGCTATCATATCTATTGGCCTCAAGATGGCTGCCAGCACTTCCCGGTTGAAAATGATCAGATCTCACCATGAGATCTGTGCTTAGGCTCTGCCCAGATATACAAATTAGTTTTTCCTTTAATATCTCAAAACCTACTTAACGGATTTACACCCAGTCCCAAAAAGGGCTCTTTCTGGACCAAGAGCTATCTTTCTGCCAAGTTTGGGATAATTCCATTCAGCGGTTCGGGCTGTAGTCATGTTCAAAATCCCTATGGGAATTACCATTGGAAACATACTCCCCACCCGTTTTCTCAGCCCCTGCTTGACGGATCACCCCGAAACATTCGTGCACAACTATAATCAGGAAAACACTGTTTTGGGAAAATTTTGTGAAGATCCGTCAAATGCCACCAAAGTTATTAGCAAGTCAAATATATATATATATACTAAATGTGGAAATTGAGAATATGGGACAGTAGGATGAAAATACTAAATTGAAGGAGGAAATGATCAAAAGATTAAAAAAAGAGGAAGATACGATAAGGGAAAGGAAAGCATTTAAATTTCATAGGGACCGCAATGACTATGAAAGCGGAAATATCTTTACGTTCGCTAAAAAATACGATTCCTTAAAAGTCTCTAACTATGGAGGAGGGCACGTTGACAAACGAGCGCCTGCTGCTAGGTCTAACACAGCAGAGGTCTCATCAAATTCAGACTTGAGCTCAGCCCCCGAAAGTGAAACAGAAACGGAGACTCGCAATCAGATGCTTAGACAGATCCCATCCTCACTGTCACTGGCCGATGAAGTTGATTTTTTAGTAGAAGAGCGCAGGCAAACCCTGCGCCCAAGACCCCAACAAAACAAAAAATAGAACATCAAAACGCAGGGAGAGAAGGCGGGCCAGGAAGCGAAGCGACAAGCAGCAAAACGCAACAAAAGAAACAAAAAAAGAGGAATTGGAGACACTAGAACAGTGCAAATCTGACATTAATCCCACTGTCTTGAACCTCACAGATGTTGTGCTCAATAAAGCGGAACAACAACTCCTCTCTCTGGGACTTTCTTACTGCCCTGTTAGTTCCTTTAGCTATGCCACCACAAGATTTGATATATACAAAGGCATACGTAAGTTAAAATTAAAAAAACACTTTTTACAGCATAATCAACAGCAAGACAAGTTGAGAATAGAAACAGTAACGCAGCAAGTTATTCTAGATGACCAAGAAGACAATCAATATAATCTTACTCCATCCGATATGGGACTATTAACTGATATGCAAGAACTAGTGGAAGAAAATCAGATCTCCAGGTCCAACATAGCGGGAGACGAAAAAGAGAAGGACAGAGAAATACAAATTAAACCAAAAACTCCGTTCAAGCCCCGCTCTACATTCAATCCGTTGATGATTAAGGATTCAATCGACAGTTTTCATGACAATGTGGTAGGAGGTCTAAAAGACTTAAATTACAAAATACTGAATCCCACCAAACAAAAGGTCAACAGACGGGAGATCCAATTTAATGTACTGATGTCCAAGCTCAAAAAGAATCCGGATATTGTCATCCGCAATGCCGATAAGGGCGGCAATGTAGTCTTGTGGAAAAAAGTTGACTACATTACAGAGGCAATGAAACAACTTAAGGACACAGAATGCTATCGGCGCAGTGATTACCCAACCTGGCGCAAAGTAAACAATGATTTTTACATGAGGTTAATAGGGTGGAAAAATGCAGGACTGGTATCTTCGGATGAATTTAAATACATGAAAAATGATAAGCCAGTTGTCCCCATCCTGTATTTTATCCCGAAGATTCACAAGAATGCCCAAGTACCACCAGGCAGACCTATTATTTCTGCGCGCAAAGGTTTGCTTGAAAACACCTCCAGATATATTGACTATTATTTACAGGAACATGTCCAGAATTTGACATCTTATATTCGGGACACGAGTGACTTTTTAGTAAAATTGATTGACTATCCATGGCGAAATGAATACCTATTAATCACACTAGACGTGACATCCCTAAATACGTCTATAAACCACAGGGATGGTCTAAGAGCCCTTACATTTTATCTGGTCAGGAGAGGACCAGATTATGCTCAACACAGTTCCATGCTTCTAAACATGGTAGAATTTTGTTTACATAATAATTATTTTATGTTTCAGAACACCCTATACCAGCAGTTGCGGGGGGTAGCAATGGGGGCCAGCTTCTCCCCCAGCTATGCCTGTCTTCAAATGGGCTGGTGGGAGGAGCTGGTCCTACCTAAAGAGCACACATCCTTTATTAATAACAACTTAAAGGCCCTGTGGAGGTACATTGATGACCTTTTTTAATCTGGGATGGATCTATCAGTGAAGCAGAGGGATTCATAGAGGGACTAAACAACAACTCATTGAACCTACACTTCACAGCCTCCATTAGTGCCAAGAGTGTTAATTTCCTAGATGTGCAGGTCTTTGTTAAAGATGGCAAGCTAGAAACAAAACTACATAGAAAGCCGACAGCGGGCAATGCAGTGCTGCATGCAGGTAGTTCACACCCTAAGCATCTCATCCGAAGCATTCCCTACGGTGAGATGCTTAGGCTAAGACGCATTTGCAGATGTGAAAAAGACCTGATCACAGAGCAAGAGAACAGCAAGCAGCGATTCCTAGAAAGGGGATATACTAAACACTGCATTGACGCAGCCATCCTCAAAAGCAGGGCCCAACCTAGAGAGACCCTCCTCAAAAAAGATAGCGAGGCACACATTCGAACAACAAAAGACACAATGAAACAAAAAGATGGAGACACTTTTAGATTCATTTTAAAATACAATAAACAAGAGAAACAAGTCAGAAAGCTCATAATCAAAAATTGGCCCTTGGTCTTAAGTGACCCTATGATTGGGCATCTGCTTCCCAGAAAACCAGCTATCACCTATAGCAGAGCAGTGTCCATGAAAGATATTCTGGTCCAAAATGATCCGACAGGTCCCAGCAAAAGCTTGTGGTTGACACAAAGAAAGGGTTTTTTGAAATGTAAAGTATGTAAAGCGTGCCAGCACGGCAGCAACCAGATTACATACAAAACCCCTTTCAGTGATAAGGAAAATCTTATAACCAAGTCCCTCAATTGTAAAACAGACTATGCCGTCTATGTGCTGGAGTGCCCTTGTGGGCTGCGCTATGTTGGTAGCACGATACTACAAGCACACAAGAGGGTACTCCAGCACTTAAGGGCGATAAAAAATCAAGATCAGGCATATCCAGTAGCCCGGCATTTCAGTGAACCACATAAAGCGGACCCCAAAGGCCTGAGTTATTTTCTGATAGATGCGGTCACTCCCAATAAAAGAAGGGGTGACAGGGAAAGAGCACTCAGACTGCTAGAGGCCAATTACATCATTAATCTCGATACAAAATACCCAAGGGGTCTAAATGCCACCGAAGAACTGTATACTTGTTTATAAATTTCCTGCGAGAGATCAATATTTTAAGGTCACACTGTTTAATAGGCCAACTATAAACTGCCATTTGGTGTCTACGAAATGTCCAATATTCTAGATATTATCTAACACACTCTGCCTGCCGCAGTTTACACAAGTTTTTAACACATAGGGTGAATTAGTAGTTTTTTATAGGGGTTTTTAACAAATTTTTTATTACAAATTGATATATTTGCACAGCACTAGCACTTTAAATCTACAAAGTTTACATGGAACTAAAAGAGAACTGTACTGTATTTGCGAAATTTGCACTTTGTTAAAGGACTATTTATTCTAATTAAGGTATTTATACCGAAATGTTTTACATTAACGATTTTATGTAACACAAGAATTGGGCCTTTTAAACAATAAGATTTAAAGAATTTTTAGCATATGTGCATCACAGACGGAATGAAATTGTTTGATATAAAATTGACTATCAACTGTAGGAATTGTAAGCATAATCAATTGAGTTAAGGTATTTCACCGGAACATCTACTTTTTGCAAAAAGAAGTGTTTTGCTATTATTTCCCCAATTCCGTTTGAATTTGAACTGTTCTTCTGTTTCCATGGTTCTTAAAATTAAGCACTTGTCACTTTAAAAATACCGGTTGAGTAACAGAAAAAAAGAGGGGAAAAAAACGGTATAAAAAAAACTGCTCACCTGACAGAGCGTGTCATGTGATCAAGGCACGTGACGGGCTGAAACGCGTCATGGCTGTAGAGGTCTTCGAGCAATAAAGCATTGTTTTGCTGCACAACGTTGTGGTCCGTGCTCCGTTCGTTCGTATGGAAGGTATTTCGAAGTGGTGACGGAGTAAACGCCGATATATATATATATATATATATATATATATAATCACTCAGATTTATTTACAACGACAACATCTATGCGTTTCGGCGGCTGGATGCCACCTTGTTCACGATTGGTTCCAATATATATATATATATATATATATATATATATATATATATATATATATATATATATATATATATATATATATATATATATTGGAACCAAAGTGCCCTGGAGCATTGGGAAGTCACTCGACAGAGCTCCGCCATTCGGCTTCCTGATGCAGCCTGCCTTTCTGCTCCGCTTTTTATTATTTTCTTACCCAACGCGTTCCCAATGCTCCAGGGCACTTTGGTCCCAATCTATTACACACGGCAGCACGGCCGTGGGGAAGTGCACCATCGCCGGCTGGGAGAGAAATATGGACACCAGCTGGGTGAGGCTACAGTTTCGAACTTTCAAGACGGTTAAGCACAGCGCTCCAAATGCTAATAAAGCCTGCCTAATGTTCCCCATACCTACTATAGGATACAATGTTAGCCTCAATATGCAGACGAACATTTGAACTTACCAGAAGTAACAATTTGCTCGCATTAAGGGACTCGATATCCCATCATGCATCAACAGACGTGCACTGAGCTAACGCCCACTGGGGGACAGAAATGGTAATAAATAAAGACGGAAATTAAGACTAATGCGAGGCTCAGATGTTTTGTGTGTTGCTGCCCAGGAAAAAGAGGTCGCAAACCTTGAAACGCGTTGGCTAAGAAAATAATAAAAAGCGGCGCAGAAAGGCAGGCTGCATCAGGAAGCCGAATGGCGGAGCTCTGTCGAGTGACTTCCCAATGCTCCAGGGGCACTTTCATTAACAACGTGGAGATAATCATCTCCTGACAGAAAAAAAGACCAGAGGAATGCTGGGACCTTAACCCTGCCCCTCCCACCGGGAGTACATAAGCAGTACTTACCCAGCATTCCCCCTGAACAACCAAGCCCACACAGGAAGGCCGTCCGGGAGGGAGGGAGGGGCGTATGAATGGGACGAGGACAACGGGACCCGGAGTAATGAAGATTACCGGTAAGTAATAGAGCATTACCCCCAGGTCCCTTATGTCCTCGTCCCATTCATTAACAACGTGGAGAATACCAAAGCAGAAACCCGGCCTTCCAAACCCACCAGCACACCCAGGAAACCACACCAAAGGCAGTAACCCAAGGGAAGCAAAAGGGGGGAACCACAGGAAGCAACCGGCCAGAAACCCAGAACAGGACAGCAGGGACACCAACAAGGACCGGAAACACAGCCAAGGAAGACAGAAGGCCAGAGCCACAACAAGGCCAACAGGGCACGGCCAAGGGAACCCACTGGATAAGGCCGACAAACCCAGAACCACCAGGAAGGCACACAGGACCCGGTAAGCACCGACAGCGAGCAAACCCCAACCACACCGGAGAAAGCAAAAGAAAAGAAGCGAAGGCCGGCCAACAGGGAGCAGGCACAACCACCCAGACCAACCAGGAAGGAGGGAAGCACTGGACAGGCACCGGCCCCCACCCCCAAACAGAACGACCCGGCCACCAGAGAGATCAGAGGACAAATCCCCCGAAACCTCGCAGAGGAGGCCCAGGCCCCAGGAAAGAACGGCCAGCACCACCAGGGCCGCCAAATGACAACCACCAAGCACCCAGCCCAGAAGGCGGAGCCACAGCGAGAGCCCAGGAACCTGCCAAGAGCCAGACCCCAACCAAACAGAAAAGGACAGGGAAAGACCCAGAGACCAGAAAACCACAAGGCCGCAACCCGAACCAGGGCCCGACACGAAACCCCAGAGCAGCAGGAGCAGAGGAGGCCAACTCCAAAGGCCACAGGCCAGAGACGTCCCCAGAAGACCAGGAAGACAGCCGACCAAGCAACAGAGAGGCCAGCAAAGACCGGAGACCAACAACCCGGAACCGCACCGGCACGCAAACACCAAGGCCCAGCACGCGGAAGGGTGGGCAGGAGCAGCGGGGCGCACAGCACCCCCGACCAGGAACCAACCAGGCCCGACCCCACCCAACGCCGGAGAGGAGACAAGAACAGGACCCGGCAGGGACGAAAGGCCGCAGGCCAAGAAAACCCCCACAACCAGGGCAGCAAACGCAAAAGGAACCAGGAAGCCAGGACCGAAGCCAAGCAACCCGCCATAGCAGGAGGACACCCTAGCCCAACCGCAGCCGGAAGAAGCCCACGCACCGCACAGGCCGAGGCAAAGGGCAGGGAGACCCCCAGCCCACAACCGCCGGACCACCCAGGAGGCGGAAGAAAAGAAACAGAAGCAACCGCCAAAGCAGAAACAGGAGGAAGCAGAGAAGCCAGAGGCCCAAGCAGCACCAGACCCCGGACAACCAGCAGCAAGGAGGGCAGACCCCCACAGCGGCAAGACAAACACCACTGAACCGCACCCCCAACAAGAGAAGAGGTGGGGGAGGGGGGAACGACAAACAACAGACACACACCGAGCCAAGACACCGGCACCAGAAAGGACCGGGGATGACAGGCAAAACACACCCCAGAGCCGGCAGAGAAGCGACAGCACAGCCAGCAAACCAGGGAGGCACAGCCGGAGGCTACGCCGAACCAGCAGTAAGCAGGCAGGTCAAACAGGCCCGAACAAGGCCAAACGCAGCCCAGGGCGGAAAGCCACCGGGCCAACAGGGGGAATCCGAAGCCCAACAGCAGCAAAAGGAAACCCAGCAGGACCAGGCAGAAAACACTGGCACCCAACCAGAGGCGAACCAAGCCCGGGAAGAGAACAGCCGGCAGGAGCAGAGCCAGAAGGGGCACACCAGGGCATGGCCGAAACCACCGGACCGCCACCCCAGGACACCTATAGAGCGCACAGGCTAGGACGCAGAGCCGAAGAAGGCGACCAACAGGTGCCGAAAAGCCCGCAGGAAAGCCCAAGCGGCTCCCCACCCAGGCGCCAGCCAGGCCCGACCCCGCCCAACAACGCAGAACAGGCGAGACCAGGAGCCCCCAGGGAGCAACCGCCCCCGGAGCCCAGACGGACCCCCAACAGGGAGAACCACAGAGAAGAGCGGAAACCCAGCACCAACGACCAGGACACAGCACCAGCGAAACAGCCAGGCGCAAACAGCAGCGGCACGAACCCAGGACAGGAATCCAAACAGGCGAACCGCCACAGGGAACGCACTCCCGGGGAGGATGGGAGAAAGAACAACGCCCAACCACCCCCAGCCCAAGGCGTGCCACCACGCCAGGGCAAGAGGACGAAACAGCCCGGGCGCCAGGCACACCGGGGGCCGGAAAAAAAACAACCCACAGCCAACAGCCAGGCCGCGAGAGGGTCCCACAACCAGCACCAGAGACACAACCCCCGAAAGGAAACGCACAGGTCGGAAACGCAACCCGAAGGAAGCAGGGGGCCGAACACCAGCACCAGCCACCACACAGGAGGAGACAGGCACAAGGCAGGAGCAGCCAGCAGGCAGAGGGCCCCAGAAGGAGCAAACAGCCACAGCCCGAGCAGCACCGCCGGTGGAACCAGGAGGGCGCGGTCAGGACCCACCGAAGCCAGCCAAAGGAGCGGAGCGCAGCAAAAGCAGGGGACAATGCCAAGGAAACCACAGAAGCCAGGAATAGTGAGCAACCAAGACAGCAGCACCCGGCACAGAAGAGGCAAGCAGCCGGAGACAGCACCAGCCAGCCACCATGAAGCAACCCAAAGGGAGAGGACAAGCCGCCCACACCGGAGGCCCCGGGACAAACATCGGTAGCCCCAAGCCACCTGCAGCCCCAGGCCGCACAGGACCCAAACCAGGAGCACCCACGGGTCGCAGCAGGGGAAGCACACCATGACAGAGGCCGTGGAACGGAACCGCCCAGGCCACAGGTTGCCCCGGACTGGCCTCACTCACAGTTTTGGAAATTATCCAACAAACTTGAGTAAACTACACTACGTGGACTGTCATCCTAACACCAACCGCCAGGGCCAGCGTGAGGAGCAGGACACCAGCACACCGACCCCAAACCACACCTGCGGACACAGAAAAGGAGGCAGGCAAAGGAGAACAGCACAGCCAGAAAGGAGGCAGCAGGTGAGAAAGATGCAGCACAGCGCAATCTAACCCCAGAAATACTGCGGGCAGCCCCACGTCCCGTGACGGAGAGAACCAAGACAGCCACAAGCCGCGCCTCCATGAAGTAGGCCCAACCATAGAGCAAAGGGCGAGCATGCGAATGGCGCAAGCCATCGACACATCCCAGCCAGAGCGGCACCGAAGCCCCTGGAGCACAGCACGCCACCAAAAATACAGCGCGAACAAGACCAGGAAGGCACCGGGAACAGAGCACCAGGCGCAACACCTGGAAACAGCAGAGAGGAAACAGGTGCAGCCCACGGGAACTAGGAGAGGAAGCGAACAGCCAGACCAGAGGAATCCGCCCGACTCCGAGACGCGAACCCAGATCCCCAGCCCCAGAGAGAGCAGCCGGCCGCTCAGACCGCCGCAGCCGCTGAGCTGCATCAGGGCAGAAAGCACACGAAACCTGCACCTTAAGAGGAAGGGATGTAAGAAAAACCCCTCAGCCGCTCCAGTCGAGGCACCAACAAACAACCACGGCAAGGCCACCGAACTACAGATGAGCACTGTCACCCAACTCAACGGTACTCAATCCACCAACCCCAGAAGGATGAAAGGTTGAGGGGACCCACCAGGATCCAAACCAGTGACCATGAAGTTGAACAGAGGCTCCCACAGTGGACATGCAATACCACTAAGCCCACAAGGAGCGCCGTATGGTATGCAGGAAGGCATGACCGGAGGCACCAAACAGCCGCGGCACAGCCCCTATGCCGCCCGCCCAGAAGCAGGAAGCGGAGGCGACCCCGATGCGCTAATCCCGGCCACCCAGCACCCAGGCCGGCAGACCTGCCTCGAGCCCCCCTCCCCCCCCCGCAAACAGTACAAACTGCAGGGAGGGAGCCGCGCAGCCTGCATAGAAATCGTGCGGGTGCAGGCACAGCTGGGGAAAGCGGCACAGCTCCAGACCGTTGTGGTAGAGCAAGGCAGACACTGCAACTGGAAACCGCACCCCAGACAGCAGTACCACACAGCGGAGACCCATAGACCCAAGCGGCGGGAACAGAACAGCCAGAACAGCATGAAGAAGATCACATTTCACGAAGAAAGTCCTGAGAATTCGAATGTTTTGTCCAAAAGACACCAAGCCGACACCCTGGAGCCGGTGGTGGGACACGAACCCTTGCATTGGAGGTTCCGTCGCACCAAAGACACTTGACGCTGCCTCTGCGCTACAGCGTCTGCCACCTGACAGCAAAAAGAAAGAAAACGCTACGCGGCACTCACCCGGAGCGGGGCCACCCAGGAACAAAGCCCCCACACCAGCAGCCAGCCAAGGGAAGTCCGGGAAGGCCAGGAACACCGCAAGCGCGGCACTTCTTCCACCCGGCCAGGCCTCAGGAGGAAGTGCCCGCGACCCGGAAGCAACCGGGATGCCACACACCAGCAGCAAAGGGCCGGCCGGCAAGCAGGGCCTTTACCACGAACACCAACAGTCTCCCAGCAAGCCCGGCAGGCCAGGAGACAGCCAGGAAACCCCCCCGCCCGCACAGCCAGGCAGCCGGGCGGGGGGAGGAGAGAAGAAAGCCACCCCATCCAAGCAGGAGCAGCACCAGCATCCAACGTCCATTCTGTCGACAGACAGAAAAAAAGAACAGGGGGAATGCTGGGTAAGTACTGCTTATGTACTCCTGGTGGGAGGGGCAGGGTTAAGGTCCCAGCATTCCTCTGGTCTTATCTCCACGTTGTTAATGAATGGGACGAGGACATAAGGGACCTGGGGGTAATGGAAAGGCTTTGATGATCCCTATGACTCTTCCAACTCCTATTAGAGTCCATGGCCGATAACACCTGGTTCAAGGATTTGGCTAACGGCAGTGGTCTAGACACCTCGCCAAACGCCGGCCTCCTCTCTCCTCCCTCAGTGGCTATGGAGGGAAGGGCATAGGTGATGGTCTGTGGATTTATGTGATTCTGTAGCTGCCGTGCGTACCGAGTAAAATTAGATTTAATGCAGTTGACGTGATTTGCCACATAATTTTCTAGCTCAAATGGATGAAAATCAAACTTCCAGAGAATGTGATGCGTGATTTCCCTTTTTGCCGCATAATTTAGATGACCTTGGTTCCTAATTTGGTACTCTATGCCACATAATCCTAGCAGCCCTGACAATGGTAAACCTCTGCAGAGTGCTTTGCGGGCTGTCATTATGATTATGAAATGCGCATTTCAAAGGGAACCTAGAAATATTTTCAATTTTTCATGGTCCCCTATGAAATATGACTTTTTATACCACAGCTTTTTTAGCAATAAAAGCAACCAAACATGTAATATAGGTAACATTTGGTGTTAGAGGAAAATCATTTTTACTTATCACTTGCCTTTCAGAGGGTAACACAAGGGGCTTAGTAGAGCTGGGGCAAAATGGCAGAAAAACAGGCCTGTTTGTTACTCTTGCTCAAACTTTCTCAGGACAAGTTCTACATTTGTTGGCATTAAGGCATTTTGAACAAATGTGAGGGCATGTGTTTGATTAGACTGGTTTAAAGTTTTCGGTGGGACTAACAGCGAATTTGCCTGTGACATGTTCATGCTTTCATGCTTTTGTTTATGGCTGTGTAACATAGAAACCATTTATTTGTCTTTTTTTTCTTTCTCTCTCTCTTTTTAGTCTGACCTTCCAGAAGGTCATCCAGTCACTAGGTGGGTTTCCCTTCCCAGGAATGTAAGCACTGAAGGAAAAAAGCCATGCTGCACGCCCAAGCTCAGCACGGTGGGTGGGCATAAATTCACCCATGAAGAAATGCTGGAATGCCTCATTGAAAGTGCTGTCTCACTCATGGTCTACAAACACAAGACAGAACGGCGTCTGGCCAGCAAAATTGGATTTATAGCGAAACCCGTCACTGACCTCTACCACGAACGGATGGCAAAGATGAGAGGTCCCAGCTGCAACCTACAGTGGCCCTTCCTTATACAGCCACTAAGCTTCCACGAAGAGCACTGTCTAGCCTCTCACCCGCTCTGGGCCTCATCAAAGACTACCAACCGACTTCACCTAGCCTGGGAATCCAAAATCAGGGCAAGTAAGGACCCAGCCGACAAGTCGTCCATCCATTCATCTTACCAGCTGGAGTCCTCCAGCCTCCCCGATATTAACACTACATCCTCTCCGAGCACCAGCCTCTTCTCAGGCTACCCACGTGGTATGATGTCTTCTCAGTCAGTTTCCCCGACCAGCAGCAAAACACCAATTGTCGCACTTCCAAAACTTTGAGTATTTTCTGCATCCCTAATAAAGTGAGACAGTATTTTGCTTTATTGTTTGTCAGGTACCACATTAAAATTTCTCTATAAACTTGTAGTTAAGTACCTTGAGACACATGGTGGGGTGGGGGGTAGGAAGTACGGCTAGGTATATATAACATTTTGCAGTACCACTTTTCTGCCCTGGTTGTCTTAACTCCCACAGCATGGTGCACCGTCTCAGACCAAAGAAGCAAACTGAAAAAGTTCATATGAATTCTGAGGGATTCATTCAAGGCAACATGTAATCTCCATTCAGTACAGGTACAAAGAATTTCAAAGGTAATAGAAAACAATAGAACTGTAATGTGTGCCACCCCCCTATTATGATGTGCCATCACTCACAGAGATGTTATTGTATCGTAAATGCAATGCATTTCGTATATAAATCCTACAAGTGGCTGTGTGCAGGCAAATCTTCAAAACTGTTCTTTATATCCAGACTGTTGCTAATTTAGATGCGGCCTGAAATAAATTAGCTTTGGAGTGAGTCATCCCTGTGTTGTTTCAAATGGTGTAGACATTTATCCCATTGGAATCAAGAGGATAACGTGATATTTTTTACAGACTGTTAACTAAGCCATATCCATATTCAGTCCTTGTAATACACTTTTATGTACCAGACTCATGAACTAAAATGTTTCTTAGAAGAATGTATTGATTTTATTTTACTCATGTAAAATCATGTCCAAATTCTAATTTGAAGTGACATACAGTAAAACACAAGTGTGGCTAAACCAACACAATCTGGGGTTGATGCGGATGGTAACAAAGAATCCTCCAAATTTACAGTTCACATCTGAACAGTATTATCCTGCCTACATATCGTACACTTAGTTGCAAAATACTTCTGGCAGAGACCATCAACCCTGCCTCGTTCCAGAGTTGACTCCGTTAGAAACGGGGCAAGACCAGCCATCCAGTCTTGAGTGATTGGTTTTTCACCATGTTTGATGGAGTTAACTCCATGAAAGACTGCACTTTAGATGGTTGTGAGACTTCATGGAGAAGGTAGATACTCTGTCTCTAACATTCTGAAACATGCCTCCTAGGCAAATAGGGGATACATTTAAGTGGACATGAATAGTTTTTCCCAACTAGGAGTGACCTTCTGAGTAGAATGGCCTTTAGCAGTGACAAACATTGTTGGATTTTTGCTAAAACGTTCCTATAACAAAGTGTCTCCTGTCCTGGCGGATAGATCAACTTGGGTGAAAAAAACGTTGCTGCCAATGAACGATTTTCAAACACGAGCTTGGGGGAGGCTGTAAGTCCACCAACATCGCAGTTAGAAAATATACAGATCACATTCATAATCAGGCTGTGAAACTGGTCACATCACAAGTTCACAATATGCAAATGAAAGCATTATGGTAACTGCTAAATGGTTTAGCCCATCAAAGAGTTACATTTACAATATTATGTCAACCACCTAAATATTTTTCTTCACTTTTTCACATTGTTTCCACTGCTTGTGTACAAACCCCTGGATCCTTCATCAGGTAATACAGAAAAGGGACAATGTTTATGGTTAAGTCATGGCCTTTTAGAGAAAGAAATCTCTCATTTTTATTAGACCCAGAGAGCATTTTTTCCGAAAACAAAATGCACTGCCAACTCTGAATATAAAGAGTAAACGTTTCTCAACTGTATTGAGTGGAATTTGTAAAAGCACACAGTCAGATAAAGTAAAAACAGTGGTGAGAGGTTTGTATGCACTCAGTGGCAGCCGCTTTGGAAATGTAGTGGTAGGGCGGGGCTCTATTTAAAAAGAAAATAGTAATAAGATTTCTCCCAGCAGCACGGAAGCACACAGGCTCCCCTAGCCAATCACGACGCTGCTGTCACCAGCATGATAGCAGCGTCATGATTCATCTTAGCACTGTGGTTTGGCACTCAGACAGGGGCTGGGAGCCGGTGCATGTTCGCAACCTGGCTGTGCAATACAACCGGGTGGAGAACATGCTAAGTGCGCATGATGGTTTGGCTGGCCCAAGACAGCCGGCCAAACCGTCATGCACACTTAAGTGCACAATATATTACTCCTCCTCCCTCTCCCTGTGACACAGCGCAGCCCTGCTCTAACCTGGCTCGGGCTCCTTACAGAAAATTAAAATGATAATAACGTAATGTTATTAACGTTGCATTATTATCATTTTATTTTTCCTTTTACATTCAGTGGGGCGACACTCTTCCGCCTTAGAGAAGGAGCTGCCGCTGTATGCACCGAATAGTTACCATGGACCCATTACAGAAAGATCCTCTTGTTAGCTGCTTGACAGTTAACCTTCCTGGGGTTTCTATTACAAAAATTTTGTTTAGAGCATCGCGGGGTGGGAAGTTTTATGGGCATAGAAAAAAGTATAAGGATCAGTGCATGCGTTTCGTCCCAGGACTGGATGCACAGAAGTTCATCAGGACAGATGGTCCACGTTTCTGTGTGGTGGGAATTTGCTTGGAAGGGAATGGGAGTAAATTAGATCCTATCTAACTGTGCTGCCTGGTTATTTTCGGTGGCAGCTCTGGGCTGGGAGCATGCCTCGGGTGGGCTGGTCGGGCTCATTGGTAGCAGGATGAACTAATCTTATGCATTATTGGGCAAGTCCATTGTTGGGATGGATAAAGGTCCCGGAGCGGAGGACTTTAGTAGAGCACACCAAGTCTACCTCTCATTCTAGGAGAACAACTGCTGCCATCTCCCCAGGCTCTAGAGTACAGACAGTGATGGCAGTGAAATGATAATAGTGCAGAGCAGGCATATTGCCCTGTTACCCGCTTTTAGGAGTGCAGCCCATCAGCCTCTGCCACATTTGAGGTTGTTCTGCCAGTCCCCTATAATCAGGTTCTTATCTCATCCGTTAGAGGAATGGATGTTACTACAGATGTTGCCTGCATATACAAATGCATGAAAAGTGAGACTGTGCAGTTGGGGGTTCCATTTTGTATTGGGAGGGCAGACAGCAAATATATATTGCAGAGCTTCTGCTGAGGCAGTGGAATGTTGCTGAAATTAAAAAAGGAGGGTTGGAGGGCGCTAGGAAGTTCCCCAACTCCTTTCTGGCCCATTGTTCCCTTTAAAATACTCCTCCATGCCCCTCCCCCCAACACACACAAGTGAATTGGACCAGTCGCCTGTGCCTTTATGCTCTTGTTTTTGGGTTGCACCTGGGAGGAGACTTCCAACCTTGAATTTGAAACGGAAAGAAAAAATGACTTATCCCTCTGATTCTGTATACATTTCTCTCTGTCCTGAATGTCCCTTTCTCTGACTGCTCAAAACTGATTTTTGTGATAGAATCTCCTAAGAGAGTTAACCACCCACCAGCTAACAATAGTTTCTTCTCCCTAATGAGTACATGATTATTGTTCTCTATATAAGAAACTTCCGCCTTTGTTTTTAATTTGCATGAAAAACAAATGTCTACTCAAAAAGATGGATGTGACACAAGTGTAGCTAGGTCAGCATTCCATATGGTTCAATGATATGATGTCAGGTGCATCTCTGAGATTGTGGATATGGAGATAAAAATGGGCAATTGATGATAATGGTCTAACGGGGCACTACTGTATACTTGTTAGATATCTGAAATAGACACTGGTTAACCCTGACAAGATTTCTGAACTGAGACTATACTGTTTATTTGACGTATATTTACACATTTACAAAACTCTAAAAAAAGATTTAAAAATAAAACAAATGTCTACCAACAGAAGTGTGCATCACACATGTCAGTATGTTCACAGTGAAGCAATGTGTTTTCACAAATACCATATGACACAGTCGAAAATATTCTATGTGCCAATTCACAAAAACATCCGTGAGTACTGGAAGTAGGAGTGCTCTTTGGAAAGAGGGCTCAGTTATTTCTACCTGTACTAATTTATATATGAATGAGACCTAAATATTCCCATTTTAAATGTTTTAGTGCAAATTAATGTATGTGTATGTAAGAGTATGTGAAAGAGTGCTAAAGCAATACTCTTACATGCCTTAGGGAATAATTCCCTTAATTACATTAAATTCAGAGTTGGCAACACATTGTGTTTTGGCAAAATGTGCTGTGAGTCTAATAAAATCTGAGATATTTTCCATAAAAGGCTACGGCATAACCATATCCCTTGTTCAAAATTATCCTACAATTTATGGTCTAAGGACACTTCCTTTATGTGTACTATGTGATGTGCTGGCTCAATGAATCCCTCAAACCACGAGTAGAACTAGCCTGTATTAGTTTAAGCGGATGCTTCATCAGTGCACTTACAAATGTACACAAAACATGGCACTAAACATTTAATAACGAGAGGAAAATATTATTCTTTACTCATTCAAACAATTTGTGCATTAAAACAGGCGCAGAAACAGTATACATTTTAATATGTTTTGTTGCCTTTAACAGACTGCCAGTAAACAAACAACCATGGCATGATCACACTATATAGAGTCTTCCCTTGTTATACTTGAGAATGGATACAAATTATTCTTTCATCTGCAATTGTTCATTAAAGAAGAATCCATATTCTGAAATGTATTTATTGCTGCCAAGTAAGCCAGTAAACCACTGTGTCAACAATAACAACAAGCAGTGGAATCGCTTGTCACTGCATTTTGATGTACCCAAGCCTGTCTATCACGCTATTATGCAAGCTTCAGTTCCAGTTATGGATTATTTTTCTGCAGAATTTGTATCTTTCATATTGCGTGGGTGTCATCCCAAATCTCTTTTATTTCGCGCTAATGATTTATGTTCACTCCATTCAGCCCAATTATCGTGAATTAGTATTAGCAAGTACATTTAATGGATTTGGTGCCCTTAGGTTTGTATCCTCCTCCTCAAAGACCTTCACTTTGCTTTCCATATCTCCACGCTTTTCATGTTCTCAACCGCTTGTTCTTTTTTAGGCTTCACTGACTCGCTCTCCAACACTGCCCAGTATTTTACATACAATGGTAGGGGCTATAAGAGACTTCCAAGCCATTCCAATACGTCTTTTGATAGAGACTAAAGTTAGGTCACTGAACCTGTTACAAAATTTGTGTTTTCCAAGTCTGGGTTTCAGGCCCAGCAGGCATAACTTAGTGGTCGTAACAGTCCACACCTCCCTCCCTCCCCTCAAGGCCAGTTTTCGTTAGGGATACAAATCTGTTTCAGTATTCTCCAATTGCTTCACATTGCCAAGTCATGTACATGAAACCTGCCTCAGGTTTGTTACATATGGGGCAGTTCAGGGGTATCTCCAGATATATTGCCTCTGACATATTACTCCGAACCCCAAATACAATGTAAAACCCCTATCAGGGTCCTGTAATTCAGAATGGTCCTGTAATTCAGAACTTGGCATGGTGGAATCTTGTGGCTTTGAGCTAGCTCTCAAAAGATGGCATTTTCCTATGTGCGTATGTATTTACCAGTGTTTAAGTACCTGCTTGTGTCTACATCCCTATTGAGCCGTTTGCTATTTTAGGTAAGTGTCTAGCGGGCACTTATGGTGTCTCCTTCCCTCTTCTCTTTCTGAATCTGTTAAAACAGTACTATTCTTACTAATATTGATTATGAAGTTAGTGACCGGAGTGTCCAAGAAATATTGATGTTATTTCCTTGGTCAGTGACCCATTTGTAATAAATGTGGTGTCAATGGGTAGGGTGTCAGACATTCATCTGGCTGCACATTGCAGTTGCCCAACCAGATAATATAATTCATATTTTGGAACACCCAACCCGCTTTCTTCAGCATATAGATGCAATACTTGCAAGGCAACTCTGTCTCCCTGTACCCTAGAATAAATAGCCCAGCAGCTATTACCTTAAAATTATCTATGCATTTGGGAGATTAGCAAATTAGTATAAATGTTTGGGCAGTATCACCATTTCTTCTAATGTCACTTTTTTCATAGCCAAAAATGGCAGGGTATTCCGGCACCTTACATTCTGACTTCCTAAATTCTTGGGGTCTTTAGTTCTTCTATTTAGTATTGCAATTTAGGCAAGCTTATCCCTTTCATAAAGTTATAGAAAGGCCTAGCTAAGGTTTTTGCATTGTCAGTTTATAGGGATTTGGAGTACTTTTCATAGGTCTTTTTGATCCTTTCCTGTGTGTATGTGATTGACCTCTCCTTATCTTCAACGCTGATGGGCGAGCCCCTAACTTACTGTCAAAGTCCCTCCCAGACCGGAGTTTGCCAGCTTTGTCACCTTCAGAGTGTTTTCTGAGAATATATGATTTGCAATCTAGGTATCGTAGGCATTCTGCCAGCTGAGCCTGCTTTGTCCTGCCTCGTCCAGTGCAGCTTTCTCCTCAGGGGATAATTCGTTTTTGAGGTTCCGAAGCTGTATTTCTACGGATCCTAGTTCCTGTTCTATAGCTTTCTTGCTTCCATAAATTGTCGTAATACAGTGCGCTCAAATGCATCTCACTCATTTAGTGTATCTGAGCGGGACCCTCATCCATGAAGTACTGTTGAATTGCCTCTCTAATGGTTGTTTTGAACAGGGTCTTCCAGCGCAGAGACCCCAAATTTCCAATTGAGAATGACTGGTCTAGGGCGACCTCCATTTCATAGCTGACAGGAGAGGGCAGTGATTGAACAATAATCCTACCTTGACATTCCAGCCGGGTTGCCTTTATATGAATAGTTTTGGAGCAATATATTCTATCTAATCTGGTGTGCAAGTCATGTATTCTGGAGTAAAATTAATGTTCTCTTGCATGGAGATGGAGTTCACTCCAGGGGTCTAATAATTACCAGCTGGGGGCTCATTCTCTCATTGCCCTTGCCAATTTAAACATCAGGGAGGTAGGAAATGAGGCATGTCGCCTGTCAAGGGTTACATCCCCTATACAGTTAACTCCACCAGTTACAGCTGTTAGGCCTATGAGGCGCACAAGACATTCTGATAGGTGTTAGGGACATCAATGATAGCCAAAAGAGGCTTTTCTCCTTTCAGTCCGCGCTTAAAAGCATGTATCTTCCCTCCATATCAACCTGAGTCGCTGTTGGCGTGAAAGGGGATTGTTCCCTTTGCAAATGCTAAATAGCCTGTGTGATATAACTGTCCTCCCCACTGTTCTTTCACTCTCCCTCCGTCCTCCTTGATGATATGCATCTCTTGTAGTAAGGCTGGATGCACCCCTCTCTGTCTTATGTATGCTTGTATCTTATGTGTTTTACAGGCATGAGTTCGACCCTTCACAATCCGTGTAATAAGGGATTATTTACATATTTATGTAATTGAGGCCAAATTAGTGTTGCCTGTGCTTGGGATACGATCCAGACAGTTGTCAAATGTTCATTGTCAGTAGAGTGCAATCTATGTTGATTCTACCCTATCTCACTGCTGAAACTTAAACGCAGTCCTACATCAGCTCATCCACCGATCTTGGACTAAGTGTCGGTAGCTGATTCTCTCCTCCCAGCGATGGAGCCTCATGTGATTTGTCACATATCCCACTATTTGTGTTGGAGCCGCGTGTAGGGGCCTGCAAGCCCAGTGTAAGGTATCCTGCCAATTGCACACTTTCCCACATAGGCCATAAAGTGGACCATAGGACTTAATGATCCCCAAAAAATCTTGACCCCTCCATAATCGTCTATTACGGCTCTGGGAATCCTTGGAGGTTCTGGTTCCAACTAGAACCACTTGAATTCTTGCTAAACTTACAGATCTGGCGAGACTCAGCAGCCGTTTTGGGCACGGATGCTATTTAAGGCCACACCCTTGTTCTGGAACCTGCTTACTGTCGAGTCTTACCTTGGAGGAAGTCCACGCGCCTGTTCCCGTCTCCGCTTCATATGCTCCCTGCCATCACCGATCTCGGTCTCCTTTATGCATTAGGGGGCACATGCATCAAGCTAATTTGCAATCGCAAACGTTGCGACTCGCAAAAAAAGCATGTTTGCGACCGCAAATTAGCTTCTCCCAATGCATGAACCCAAAATAGCGAAAATCCATGAAAATCGCAAAAATAAGGAATCGCTAAATTTGCGAGCACCAAATTAGCGATTCCTTATTTGCGAACATCGACATAGCGAATATGTAATAGCGATTCGCAAATAAAGATCCGCAAAGATATGCATGAAAAATCGCAAATAGCAATTCTGATGAAATTTGCAATTTTGCAATTGCAATTTAAAGAATATCACAGGCAGGTGATAACCATGAGTAAGAATACCCTACAGGTGCTAATCCTTAGCAAACTATTTAAACAGACCCAGGAGGCCTCAGAATCTTCCACAATGGCAGCGCTGTACTTTATGGCGAGGAGGATGAGGCTCCAGACAGCAGCTCAGCGAAGAAGGAGAATACAGGAGCGCATTTTCAGAGTGTGCATCACATTGTTGGGACAAACAGATGAGGAAATATACAACAAGTATAGGCTAAATGGTGCCATGATCCTTGATCTAATTGCAGATTTGGAACCCCTAATGCAGCGCCAGACTCGTAGGACCAATGCCATACCCACTCATGTGCAGGTCCTATGTTGCCTGCACCTACTTGCTTCAGGCAGTTTTCAGGGGGTAGTAGCTGTAGCTGGAGGGGTGTCACAAAGCTCCCTTTCACGTTTTAAAAAAATCTTTCCTGAACGCCATGATGACAAGGATCCACAACCACATTAGCTTCCCCACAACCCCACAGGAATTGAATAAGACTAAACTGGACTTCTACCAAGTAGCCCGGATTCCACATGTAATAGGTTGCATAGATTGTACGCATGTTGCCATTTGTCCACCAGCAATGAATGAATACATCTTTTGGAACCGTAAATCCTATCATTCACTCAATATACAAGTAGTCTGCAATGCTAACAATATAATAACAGACATTGTGGCTCAATACCCTAGAAGCATACATGACTCCTATATATTTCGACACAGTGGCATACACACTCGTCTGCTCAGGGGTGATTTTGGCGAAGGACATCTGCTTGGTAAACATATGTTCTCTTCCAGGGGATCCTCATCAATAGTCATAAGCACATAAATATTCCCGCCCATGCGCGGGGACCCCGGAAACATATAAAACATATATGTGGAAAAACATATGTAGCTCTATATATATATAACAATAAACACAATGCAGCCATCCATACACTAAAAAGCTGAGCAATGTTGAAAGAATTTTCTTTGCACATATATACAATTCCAATAAAGCAGGGAGAAAGAAAGCACATTTGAAAACTGCTTTAATGCACAATAGAAATCATAATCCTGCAAAGAGGAATGAAAAAACATTGCCAGCCCATAGGCTGCATTGCAGAAAACATAAGTGTAGAAAGCTGAAAAGCTAACCCACAGAAACGCATAGAATAAAACTGGCACTGTGCCTTTAAGGCAGCCATGACCCCTAGCTTCCCATCATGCCTCAGGGGTGACAGTTAGGTCAGTTGTTCTTTGCGGAAACCCGAAGGCCAGGGCACAAAGAGATGACATTTACCTTGATCATTTGCCCGGGGAGGCGGGTGGGTTGCTTATGACTTTGATGAGGATGCCCCTGGAAGAGAACTAGGATTACAGGTAAGTAACTTATCCTTCTCTTCCAGGGGATCCTCATCAATAGTCATAAGCACATGAATAGAGTAGCAAGCCCATCCCCTCTTCCTGCGGGCAAGTGACAAGTGTAAAATAAAGTAGACATTGTTACAAAACATCAATGACTCCAATCAAGCTAGCATTGGAACAGATTCCTCAAGGAGGCTTGGCCTACTTGGGTATCCGCTCTGGAGTCAGAATCCAGACAGTAATGCCTAGTAAACGTGTGTACCGACTTCCAAGTTGCAGCCTTGCAAATCTCGGCCATCGGTACATTGTGTAAGAAAGCTATTGTAGCCGCCTTTCCCCTAGTAGAGTGAGCTTTAGGGGAGACCAACAGAGGCTTGTTCGCTAATTGGTAAGCCAATTTAATACAGGACACTATCCACCTCGAAATGGATCGTTTGGAGGCTGGAAAGCCTGTCCTAACAGAGCCATAGTTTACAAACGATTGGTCGGTCTTTCTAATGGATTTCGTTCCCTCCAAATAGAATTTGAGAACCCTCTTGAGGTCTAGTGAGTGAAGAGACCTTTCTGCTGGTGTAGCAGGATTGGGAAAAAAAGAGGGGAGAGAAATCGTCTGGTTGACATGGAAGTCAGACACCACCTTTGGTAGGAAAGAAGGATGAGTTCTCAAAACCACCCTATTGTGATGGAAAACCATATACGGTTCCTTAGAGCAGAGTGCCTGGATTTCACTCACTCTGCGTGCTGATGTGATAGCCACCAGAAAAGCTACTTTCCATGTAAGGTGCTGTAACGTGGCCTTATGAATGGGTTCGAAAGGAGGACCCATCAATTTGGACAAAACTAGATTCAACTCCCAAGGAGGAGAAGGAGGTCGGACAGGGGATAAACCTTCTTCAACCCCTGAAGGAAATCCTTGACCACCTGAAGCTGAAAGAAGGAAGGTTGGTTAGGTGATTTTCTATAGGCTGTAATGGCCGCCAAATGAACTTTTATGGAAGTGTACTTCAAACCAGATTTGGCCAAGTAAAGCAGATACGGTAAGATTACCTCTTCTTGCCCGCTAGTCGGACTCCAACCATTACGCATACACCACAAGTAAAATCTTTTCCATTTAAAAGAGTAAGAGCTCCTTGTGGATGGTCTCTTTGACTCCCTCAAAATGTCCATACAGTCCTGAGGGAGATTCAAGTGTCCGTACTGCAGGACCTCTGGAGCCATGCTGCCAAGCTCAGCGAGGGAAGGCTGGGGTGCAGAATCTTCCCGCCCATTTTGGTCAGAAGGTCCGGCCTGCACGGGAGCCTCCTGTGCGGACAGATCGAGAGCTGTAATAGGTCCGGATACCACCATTGGCGAGGCCAGTCCGGTGCACTCAGGATCATCTTCATCCTGGATCGGATGAGCTTGGTCACCACCTTCGGGATGAGAGGAAGGGGCGGAAAGGCGTATGCAAACGTCCCGGACCAGTCTATCAAAAGAGCATTCCCTCTCGTTCCTGGTCGGTAAAATCTGGACGCGAAGGAGTGCCATTTTCTGTTTAGATCGTCTGCAAAGAGGTCGATGGATGGATGACCCCATTAATGAAAAATGTCTGCCACTACCTCGTCGTTCAGCACCCAGTCTTCTTGTTCTTCGAAGTGCCGACTGAGAGCGTCTGCTCGCACGTTCTGTTCTCCTGGCAGATGCACCGCCGTGATCGAGAGGTTCTTGGCCAGCAGCCAGTGCCAGATCGCTTGCGATTCCAGTGACAGAGGGCGAGAGTGTGTTCCACCTTGTTTGTTTAAGTAATACATGGTGGTTGTATTGTCCGTTTGTATCAGTATTGACTCGGTCTGAATCGATGGATGGAATGCCTTGAGGGCCAAATGAACCGCCCGCAGTTCTAACATGTTTATATGATAGGTCTGCTCCTTGTTCGACCATCTGCCCTGAGTCTGCAGTTGACCCAGGTGCGCCCCCCATCCCTGAAGAGACGCATCTGTGATCAGGGATTGTTTTGGGAGAGGTTGATGGAATGGGACTCCCACTAGAAGATTCTTTGGCTGAGTCCACCAGATAATGGACTTCTTCGCTGCTTGAGAGAGGAGAATTCGGTCTTCCCAATGCCCTGAGGATTGGTCCCATTTGTCCTCCAGATCCTGCTGTAACGGTCTCATTCTCAATCTGGAGTTGGGTATGAGAAATATGCAAGAGGCCATCGACCCCAGTAGAGATGCCACTTGTCTTACTGATGGTTGATGTGCTTGAAGGATGATATTGCATTTGTTTCTCATTGATAACAGTCTCTCCTCCGAAGGAAACACTTTTCCTAGGCCGGAGTCCAGGGTGGAGCCCAGATAGTGGAGCTTTTGAGTGGGCTGTTGAACTGATTTTTCCATGTTCACATGAAGGCCCAAGCGGTGAAGCAGATCTAGGCAGGTGTGATAGTGGTTCTGAATCACTGACAAAATATCGAAGGTCAGAATATCGACCTACAGAAATATCGACGCAAGAATATCGAAGTCAAGAATATCGACATCCTATCTACATTATAGTAAGTACAAAAATATTGAGAAAAAAAATATCGATGTCAAAAATATCGTTGTTAAAAATATCGTTTTTTATTTAAGTTAAAAAAATAATGTAAAATAAAGTAAATAATACATATAATTAAAATAAACATAGTTAAAAATATTTTAAAATGTTTAAAAATTATAAGTAATATATATGTAATGTAAAAATAAATTAAACATATACATATAATATATATACTTACTAATAATTTTTAATAATTATTTTAATAACTTATAATAAAAAAAAATCATATACATTATAAATACATCTATACACATAAAACAATAATATAAATACAAACTAATCAAATATATATAACAAATTAAAAAAATATATTTTTAATCTTTTTAAAATTAATTATATACTACATTAACTAAAATAATACAAAAAATATTAGATAGCGGAGGTAATAAAATTACTATTCCAACTCCAAACAGTGCAACAGTAGGGAAAATGTTGGATAGCGTAGGGGTAAAAATTACTATTCCCACCCCAGTGAGTGCAACAGTAGGGAAAGTGTTGGATAGCGTAGGGGTAAAAATTACTATTCCCACTCCAGTGAGTGCAACAGTAGGGAAAGTGTTGGATAGCGTAGGGGTTAAAATTACTATTCCCACTCCAGGGAGTGCAACAGTAGGGAAAGTGTTGGATAATGTAGGGGTAAAAATTACTATTCCCACTCCAGTGAGTGCAACAGTAGGGAAAGTGTTGAATAGCGTAGGGGTTAAAATTACTATTCCCACTCCAGTGAGTGCAACAGTAGGGAAAGTGTTGGATAGCGTAGGGGTAAAAATTACTATTTCCACTCCAGGGAGTGCAACAGTAGGGAAAATGTTGGATAGCGTAGGGGTAAAAATTACTATTCCCACCCCAGTGAGTGCAACAGTAGGGAAAGTGTTGGATAGCGTAGGGGTAAAAATTACTATTCCCACTCCAGTGAGTGCAACAGTAGGGAAAGTGTTGGATAGCGTAGGGGTAAAAATTACTATTCCCACTCCAGTGAGTGCAACAGTAGGGAAAGTGTTGGATAGCGTAGGGGTTAAAATTACTATTCCCACTCCAGGGAGTGCAACAGTAGGGAAAGTGTTGGATAACGTAGGGGTAAAAATTACTATTCCCACTCCAGTGAGTGCAACAGTAGGGAAAGTGTTGAATAGCGTAGGGGTTAAAATTACTATTCCCACTCCAGTGAGTGCAACAGTAGGGAAAGTGTTGGATAGCGTAGGGGTAAAATTACTATTTCCACTCCAGGGAGTGCAACAGTAGGGAAAATGTTGGATAGCGTAGGGGTAAAAATTACTATTCCCACTCCAGTGAGTGCAACAGTAGGGAAAGTGTTGGATAGCGTAGGGGTTAAAATTACTATTCCCACTCCAGGGAGTGCAACAGTAGGGAAAGTGTTGGATAACGTAGGGGTAAAATTACTATTCCCACTCCAGGGAGTGCAACAGTAGGGAAAGTGTTGGATAGCGTAGGGGTTAAAATTACTATTCCCACTCCAGGAGTGCAACAGTAGGGAAAGTGTTGGATAGCGTAGGGGTAAAATTACTATTCCCACTCCAGTTAGTGCAACAGTAGGGAAAGTGTTGGATAGCGTAGGGGTAAAAATTACTATTCCCACTCCAGGGAGTGCAACAGTAGGGAAAGTGTTGGATAGCGTAGGGGTAAAAATGACTAATCCCACTCCAGTGAGTGCAACAGTAGGGAAAGTGTTGGATAGCGTAGGGGTTAAAATTACTATTCCCACTCCAGTGAGTGCAACAGTAGGGAAAGTGTTGGATAGCGTAGGGGTAAAAATTACTATTCCCACTCCAGTGAGTGCAACAGTAGGGAAAGTGTTGGATAACGTAGGGGTTAAAATTACTATTCCAACTCCAGTGAGTGTAACAGTGTGGAAAATGTAGGATAGCGTAGGGGTTAAATTAACATACTTTGCTCAGCTTTTTAGTGTATGGAAGGCTGCATTGTGTTTATTGTTATATAAGAGGAACGGCGTCAAACTCTACGCCCCAGGATAATAAACAACAGAGGAGGCAGAGGAGGAAGGCCAAACGCCGGGAGAGGCGTAGAGCAAGGCGCAAGCGAATCCACACGTCCTCAAACGAACATGAACAAAAAACCTATGTGAAGGATTTGGCGGCAGAAGTAAAATCAATAGAATCCAACTCCAACACGATAATTAATCTCTCACAAGTCAACCTAAGTGAGGCAGAAAAACAACTTCTTTCATTGGGCTTATCTTACTGCCCGGAATCGAACTTTGATTATACACAGACTAGGGTGGATGTCTATAAATACATAAGAAAACTTAAACTACAAAAATTTCATAATTTGAGACCTACAAATACAGAACCACCAATACTAAGTCCAACAATCCGGGAAATGGCACACCCTCTTTTGGTATCTGATGTAAATCTATTATGTGATATGCAGGCCTTACAGGATGATGTTTCATTATCATTTGACTCACAATCTATAGACCATATATTAGAGAATCAATCAATCCAAACGAATGCCATAATCAAAACTAGCTTTAAACCAAAGTCAACCTTTGTCCCGATCCTACCGAGGGATTCTATAGATACATTCAATGAGAACATTCTGATAGAAATTAAGAAATTAAATTACAAAATACAGACAACAGCCAAACATCAACAAGCGCGCCAACACCAATATCATCAGCTGATTAAAAAACTACAATCAGACAACTCCCTGGTTATAAGGAACTCAGACAAAGGGGGAAATGTGGTACTCTGGCCTAGGGCATTATATTTGGAGGAAGCACTCACGCAACTGAATGACCGATCATGCTACAAGATCAGCACCAAAATAACGACGGTTGCAGCACAAAATGAACTGTTTAAATATCTGTTGGGGTGGAAAAGTGCTGGTCTATTAAATCCAGATGAATATAAATTTCTTAAAAATGATTATCCGGTCATACCTGTGATCTATTTTATCCCCAAAATACATAAAAGTATCAGTAAACCACCAGGGAGACCGATAATTTCTGCTAAACAAAGTTTGTTAGAAAATGTATCTATATATATTGACTCATTTCTACAGGACTATGTGAGAACTCTGCCATCGTTCATTAAGGACACTACAGATTTTTTAAGGACTCTACAAGAGTGTCAATGGTGTGAAGATTATCTGTTAATAACTATAGATGTATCTAATTTGTATACTAGCATACACCATAAGGATGGCTTAAGAGCACTAAAATATTTCCTGGATAGGCAACCCATTCAATTCCATAACCATAACAAGATGTTGATAAGTTTGACTGAATTTTGTTTGAACAATAATTACTTTTGTTCCAGACCCAAATTTACCAACAAGTGAGAGGTGTGGCCATGGGGGCAAGTTTTTCTCCCAGTTTTGCTTGCCTCCATTTGGGATGGTGTGAGGAAATGATTGTCAACACATTATATGGAGATACTTTATCAAAACATGTAATCAAATGGGTCAGATATATAGATGATTTGTTTTTGATATGGTAGGGTGATAGAGCGAGTGCGGAGGCATTCATCACCAATTTAAACAACAATGACATCAATCTACACCTCACACATAACATCAGTGAAAAGTCTGTCTATTTTTTGGATGTGGAGGTATTTGTTGCCAATAACCATCTAGAAACACGATTATTTCGCAAACCTACGGCAGGAAACACGTTACTGCACGCATCCAGTTTTCATCCCAAACACACAATAAACAGTATCCCCTATGGGGAAATGCTTCGGATGCATAGGCTATGCAGTAGAGAGGAAGATCTTAGGCAGGCACAAAATCAATGCAAAGAACGTTTCCTAGCCAGAGGATACTCAGCCTCAACCATAGATGCAGCTATTAGAAAAACAGACCAACTATGTAGGGAAGACCTTCTATCTAAAACCACTGTAAAACCTGACTCTAAGTCTACTCCTGAAACCAGCAATCCCAGACTTATTCTGACGTACAGCAGACAGAGGGAGGACATATGCCGTATTATAAGGAAAAATTGGCATATAATACGCAACGATTCCACAATGGGAGATTTAATCCCCAAAAATCCTACTGTTACGTACAGAAGGGCAACTTCAACTAGTGATTATTTAGTGAAAAGCAGCCCAGAGTTTGTTTCCAATAAGAATTGGCTCTCAGGACAAAAGGGGTTTAGAAAATGTTTGGCTTGCAAGTTAGGCGTTAACAAAAATTCATACTGTACCCCTTTAAGGACCACACCTACCAACATTTCCAAGGTTTTGACTTGTAAAACTGAATATGCTATCTATGTGATGTAGTGCTCCTGTGGACTTAAGTACATTGGTAGTACTAAACTGCCAGTCCACAGGAGAATCCTCCAACACATGAGAGCCATTACTAATTTCGATCCAAGTTACCCAGTTGCTCGCCACTTCAGGAAATCCACAAGAATCAAATGCAAGATCTAAAATATTTTGTTGTGGATTCCATACCACCATTAAGAAGGGGTGGCAATAGAGAGGCTAACCTGAGAAAATTAGAAACTCACTACATTTTAGAGTTTGATCGTAAGAGTCCTAATGGTTTAAACACCACTGAGGACCTATATACGTGGCTCTAAAAACTCAGGTTGAGAAACTCGGTCTACAATCACACTTGGTGCCATTGTAAAATAAGAAATAAAAAGTGTACAAATAAATTTATAATTTTTACAGTTTATCAATTGAAAGTTAACTGTTAATATAGAAAAGCTTGTAGGATTAAGTCTAATCAAATTTTAGCAAGCTAACCTTTTTATTAAATCACGCGCAACCTCCATCATTTCCCGTAAAAGAAATAAGATAAAAATATAAAAAATCATTTTTTATGTTTTTACAAATAATCACTATTATATGTTCACTACAAATGGTGTTATTTTAGTTCAGCACTTTGGCACTTTATATTTAGTATTTTTAACACTATTGGTATGTAAATATTTTAGACGACTGTTTTGGATGTTTAAGTACAGCAGCAAGACATAAGAGATAACATATTACTGTTGGTAGTTGAAAAGTATTGGTCTTAAAAATAAGTAAAATGCGGAGATTGCAGTAAAATAACAAGGGAAGATGCCTTAGCTGCATAGTATGTGCAAAGTGTACTCAATGTTTATATTTATATTGTATAGATATGTTTTACCAAAAATCAACTAGAGCTTTTTATCTTAATTGTATTTATAGGCCCAAAGTAATATTTTATTCAATATTTTCATCATGTATTTAAACAGATATTATTGTGTTATTTATAAATGAAATTTATATGTATCTTGCTGCTAAAAAGACAAAAGTGAACGAGAAAACAAAACGAAAGTCTGTTTTCACTGTCGTCTATTGCACTGTCACTTTAAATAAGGGAATAATGCACTGACATGTCATGTGATCAAGGGCTTCAGAGCCCGAAACGCGTCATGGCAACATTTATGCACTTAAAATAAACTGGCACGAAGAAATTGTAGTCCGTTTCTCTTTTGCGAGTTCCTGAGAAAAATAGGACTGCAAAGCTGGAAAATTGATACATATATATATATATATATATATATATATATAGAGCTACATATATGTTTTTACACATATATGTTTTATATGTTTCCGGGGTCCCAGCGCATGGGCGGGAATATTCATGTGCTTATGACTTTGATGAGGATACCCCTGGAAGAGAACTAGGATTACAGGTAAGTAACTTATCCTTATGATTTCTCTCACACAATGTCAAAATGGCAATGCATAACTGTCACTAACCCTTTGCTTACTACCCTGTAGGTGACAGCGCATACGCCGTGCACAACTACATATTGACACCATACCTCAACCCAGCCACCCCAAATGAGCAGAGGTATAATGCAGCGCACATCGCTACACGAAATGTCATAGAGAGCGCACATTTGGGCTGATGAAAAGTCGCTTTCTCTGCCTCCACAAGACTGGCGGAACGTTGCAGTACCGGCCCGAGACCTGCTGCAGAATTGTGACGGCATGTGCCATTTTGCATAATATTGCTACCAGGAGAGGCATACCCATTGAACTGTCCGACAGCGAGCCTGAGGACTGGCACTGACAGACTACTGAGGCAGGACGCCTCCTCACTCCCCTCTCCCCCGTCACATTGCTGCCCCCAGCAGTAGCAGCCTGGAATTGTTCCACGGCATTAGTTACCTGGACCAGTGCCCTGGCCACATCCCCACAACAATGGCTTTTCAAGCTGCATGGCCACAGACCGACGGGACAGCAGTGCTGTGTTGGTGCTCAGGCGGTTGTTTGATTTTGTGTAGCCATCTAAGCGCAATAATAATTGGCGATGCCTTCTTCTTTGTGACACCTGGTCCTCCTGCATCACCCTGCTTAGCTCCTGCATGGCCGCATCAGACTGCCTATTGCCTTCCACCACTGCTGTTGTCAGCTCTCTCACACAGTCGCTCATAACTGCCATGTTGGTTGCCATTTTGCTAAGTTGTGCCTGCATTGATCTCATGTGTTTTGCCTGCAGGCGCTGCACCCTCAGCATCTGGCTCTCCAGCACACCCCAGACATTTGGACTCTGGTCCTCCTGTGATGACATCCACACCCTTGACCTGCGCCTCCGGGTTTGGATTGTGCTGCGCCGGACCTGTAACTGGGGTGTTTTTTGTGGGGGTACCTCGAGTTTGGCTTGTCTGTGGAGCTGGTTCACTCTCCTCCTCAAGTTCCATGGGCTGCAGTGGTGGAACTGGGGACCTGCGTCTAGTGGGTGCAGGTGCTGTGCATTGTGGGGCCACAGGTATTTCCACATCTGCCTCAGCCAGAGTCTCCTGTGTGTCTCCGCCTTCACTTTCCTCAGACTCATCTTCTGCTGCATCTGTGATGTTAAACAGTGCAATATTTAGTGATTGTAAAAGGAAAGTCGTGTCACATTCAGCATATTTTGGGTCTCATTAAATTACTATCTGACACACAGTATTCACGTGTCTCACTTGTTTGTTTGTATTTGCCTACCCTGCCTGTTACTCCCATAATGCATTTGGGTGTTGCAAGAAAATGTGGACTGGAGTTTGAATCGGAACACTAGAGCTGAACTGAGGTGATGTTCCCATATTAATATATATCTTGAAATGGACATTTGCATGCATCTTACCTTGTGAAGTATTGGCCGCTCTTAATGTATCTAACTGGGTCACTCCCACTACTGCTTCGGGCTTGAGTGTGGACTCGACTAGGTCCTCCAGGGGTGTATTTGCAGGCAGTGTTGCTGGTCCGCCTCCAGTCTTCTTAGCCTCCTTGAGCCTGTCCGCAATCCTCTCCTTAGCATGGCTGCGCAGGTCATACCACCTTTTTTTCAGGTCGTCAATTTTGCGGTGGGTGACCCCCACTGCATTCACTTTATTTTGGATCCTGAGCCAGATTTTTTTCTTCTCTGACTCCGGTACCTGGAGAGATGGCTTCCCAAAGACCTTATCGTGGCTCCTCACAACCTCCTCTATGAGGATTTCAATTTCTTTTTCACTGAATTTCAGTTTACGTTTTCGGGTTGCTGCACTCTTCCCTGGTGCTGCTGATTCAATTTTTTGGGCACAGGATAGTTCTACAAGCCCAAAAATTGCTTATCCTGCTCTGCTCCTGCACTCAGCCTCCTCCTCTCACTTTCTGAGTGCACTGAATGAAGCATGGGATGGATGACTTCCTGGTTGTGATGTCATCACCATGCATCACATGCGACGCGCTATTTGCGAATTCGCTAATTGTGATTTCGCAATTTGCGATATCGCAATTAGCGTACTCGCAAATAGGTATTTCTTTATTTGCGAATCGCTAAAATGTATTCGCTATTTGCAATTGCGATTTTTAGCGATTCGCTTTTTATTTGCGGTTTTGGTCATGCATTGGAGATAGCGATTTCTTAATAGCGATTCCTTAAAATTCGTTATTAAGAAATCGCTATTTCTGAGTTTAGTGCTGTTGTGTACTTCATAGGGTGTCCTTAAACAGGCTTTCTAGAATCATGACCATATATAGGCACAATCCAACCTGCCCTTATATAGGCATAGAATCCCAGACCTTATTTAGGCATAAACTATGCATACCAAATACAGGCATGGCTTCCGACATCCGTCCACCCTAGCGTCTCAACGAGTCCATGAACAAACAGACCCTCTGGCTGCGGGAGTTTCCCTTGCCCAGGACTATTGATTTCTTCAAGGTCTCATACATTATGCATGAACCTCTTATTCCCTAAGGGATTCATTCATGACGTCTTTCGCTACCCAACTCACGTCAATGCTAACATTTTCAGGTATAAATATACCTTCCCAAACCCCTGTAAATCAGAGGAGACCTCGACTTCAGAGGAGCCTGATTCCCGGCCAGACGCACTGAGAAGACGCTGCCCTTCCTGCACGCAGAGAGTCCAGCTTCCAGTGATCTAACTTCCCTTGCGGGGTGTTGGAGTTCGAGTCCGGATAGAGATTCCTACCTCTCTCATTCTTCAGGTATGGAGCAGACTAGAACCTAGAGGGACTCTTGGCATAATAGACTCTTGGCATGCTAGGCGTAACTTACTCTTAGTATACTCTAGTCAGGAATACAGCACCTACTTCTACTTCTCCCTACACCTAGGACAGGTTAGGCACACTGGGTAGAACTAGGCTAGAAACGCATCTTATGAGTACTCGCATTTTTAGGTTGTGTCATTTTATGTAAATGCATATATGCTAAAAAGATAATGCTGACGCAGTATTATTTATTTTTACTGCTCACCTTGTACATTATTTATCTCGCATACTGTCTTGTGATCATAACAGCACATATAACTTACAACAGAAACAAGACTGTTCAATAAATCCTTTATTGAAACGCCCGTCTGTTATTTCTGTGTAACTCTGAGAATAACTGAAACATGTACAACTGAGCTGAGTGAAATGGTTATCTATTGTTTCTACGACTCTGGGACACATCCTGATTCTGTAAGGGAAACACAGTGGTCATGTTCTGCGGCAGCCAGAAACTAATCCCTTCTTGTCGTCAAGAAGTTTCTAGTGGCATCTGAGCTAGCTGGCACAAGTAATTAAGTTTAATATACTCGATAGGGACATACTGACCTTAGTCCTATGTCAAACCTATAGGATATATTATTCCAATGCGCAGAGCCTATAAGGGAAATAGGAGCTACACTACATGGCGCCCAACGTTTGGTAAGGCAGTAATTCAACGTTAGATACTGAGTAACTCAGCTGTGCATATATTCTTTTCTCTCTCAGAAACCCCTACCCATATACTCCAAAAGACGTCTGGAGTGGGCAGGGATAGTATCCGCCACGGCTACATAGGGCAGTACCCTATATATTAGCTGTTTGGTTTGCTCAACGTTGAAGGATACAGTGTTCCACAATATTGTGCACCTTATCTTTGTTTCCTTGAAATTTGTTTTACATATTTTCAAGCAGAAAAATGTCAGGCACTGACAATCCCGCCGGAACCGGTGGAGCTGCGGCTGATCCAGCCCAACCAGCGTTATTTAACAACACAGGTTTAAATGAAGCCAAAGAGGGTGTCATAGACATTCCTCCTAACTTAAGAAGAGCCATTACTCTAAAACTTATAAAACATGGCCTATCTCCGAGAGGAGGTAGAGCAGTTTTCGTGATTGAGGCACATGAATCCTTTCAGACAGAGGTATTCTATTCATGGGTAATTCTTCCTGAATCTAATCCAGTAACACACTTGTTTCACTACTACAAAGAAGATGAAGCACCAGAGGAATACATTCCTTTCGAGGATATTGAGATTCCATTAACATACCAGGAGCATCAGCTCTGGTTTAAAGGCGCCCTAAAACACAATAAAAATATAACCAGGCTCGGTCCACTAGGTAGACCAGGAGCAACATGGCCGATTCTAGCCGGCTACACACCTCATCCAGACATCGAAATAATGTCAGACGAGGAAATACTTAATCAACTCACAGAGTTAATAAAAATATACAGACAATTGGTTCAATATGTCATGCGGACTTTCACAGTCCAACCACCATTAACAATTACAAATCATACTCCTCCACAGGGGAGTACACTAAAAATTACACCACAGACTCTATACGCAGTCATGGGTAAAATGCCCACTAAGCGGGAGAAAATTCCATTTTGGATAGCTCAAAAATTACTCAAATTGAAGCAGTATTTCCAAATACTAGCCCACATGAGAAACACAGAATCCTAACCATCAGTTTACCAATGGGGATCACACCACAACTGGAAGACTGCACCACTTGGGGCTCAGTCTTTGCTGCCATCTACACTAAAACACACGGCATTCTGTCAATTGCGGTAATACCAGATGTCCTAAAACAAATTCAAAACGAATATGGAGCAGAGCCTGCTTTAAATTTAGGTATGAAATTACTGAAAAATTTTGAACAGGTCTCAACGATAATATTATCTAATATTAAAGGGAGGCAGCAGCAGTGGCGATCCGACAAAAACTAAGGGAATTTGATGTTACAGAACATCAGACAGAGCTACCCAGAATTATAGAGCAATCATATGCAGAATTAGGCAGAGATAGTTTGGGTGGGAGACCAGCTAAACCAAAACTATCGGAAAGTCCTGAAAAGGACTCAATTAAACAAACTCCTACATCTTCTAAAAAGAAGTGGGAATCTAACAAACAAAATTCAAACGAGAAAGGTTCTCAATCCCGAGGTAGGTCTCCTCAAAAGGAGCCCTCTGAAAGGAGGTATAACCTTTAGGAATAGGGATAATTTGAGAAAACCTGATAGGTATCAAGACACTGATACACGTTCCTCTCGTCCCTTTCAGGTCTCATCACAGACTTCGGAAAGAAGAGGACGAACAGAACATAGAGAAGAACGCGTGAAATCGAATGACGACAAGCACGCAACAAAAATTAAAACTAAACCTCAATTCTCCAAAAGAAAGTAGCAGGTCTGAAGATAAGACATGCCGAGAATAATGAGATCGCAACTCAAGAACGGAGAATGGGCTCAGACAATGCTGGACAGTGCAGCAGAAGTCACAATAGCTCGCCAGAACCTGATGGAACTGCTGGAGATAGTGGACTTGAATGAGTACATTACAGTAGAGACTGTAGACACCAGGGTTAGTACTCCACAAAGGTTATATGAAATAACACTCCGGATGGAGGGAGACAAACCTAGACAGGTTAAAGCACTTTTTTGGGAAAGACTATCAAAGGGTTATGACATACTTTTAGCAGAAAAAGACTGGCCACCACAATTTGTCAGGGAGTGCCCACACGGCGAGGACATGATTATGCCTGCCTTCTCCAATCACATTCCAATTCACTTAAAATATACATATGCCAGAAAATGGGCAGTGGCCCAGGCTCCAGCATTATATAAAAATCATGTAGGATGGGATGAGGACTCCCCTCACCATAAAATACATCTGAAACATGAACCTACTGCTCAGAGGCAGTATCCTATTAAGCAAGAAGCTAAAAAACAGGTCAGGGAGATTTTAAATCAACTTGAATACCAAGGGGTGATTGAAACTAGCACCTCATCTATGAACAATCCTTTGTTTCCTGTCTCCAAACCAGACAATACATATCGTCTAGTTTTGGACTACAGACATTTAAACACTTGTTCTAAAACTTTTGCAGTGCAAAATGCACACAGCACAGCATTAATGAATAACATTGTGCGCAGAAAATACAAAACAACATTAGACATCTCAAATGGATTCTTTTGTCAAAATATAGCACCTGAAAGTAGGTACTTAACGGCATTCTCCATAATGGGGACCCAGCGTCACTTTTGTCGACTCCCACAAGGGTTCAAGAACAGCCCGGGGTTATTCTCAGCAAGAGTAACGGAGTTACTACAAATTTATGACAACGAGGCATTGTCCTATGTCGATGATATTTATCTGACAGACGATGACTTGGAAAAACACTTGAACAGGGTGAGCACCATTATATTGGGATTCGCCTCTGAGGGCTACAAGTTCAACTTTAAAAAGTGCCGAATTGCCCATCTCAATGTCCTATTTTTGGGATATGAGCTTTCAAGTGAAGGCAAGAGCTTGGCAGCTAACTTTCTAGAGAAGTGTGCGCTGCTCCAACCTCCAAAACGCTAAAAAATTTACAATCAATACTGGGATTCCTAAATTTTGGTAGAACATACATTCTAAACTATGCAGAAAGGGTTAAACCTCTCTACGCATTAATCAAACCTGATTTTTCAAATAAAAACTGGACACAGGAACACACAGAAATTTTGCGTTCACTTCAAGCTAACATGTTAGCAACGAATCACTTACAAACACGCGTAAGTCAAAGAAATTTGGTGATTCGAATAATTTCGGGTCAATGTGGATTCACTTACTTAACCTTTAACGAGGGTGAGAAAGTACCAATTGCATACAAATCGCATTTGTACACACAAGCGGAAATGCGTTTCAGTTCAACTGAAAAAATTCTGACAGCAGTTCAAACAGCTGTAGCAAAAGAAAGAGCCTTAGCCCAAGGGAAACGCATAATTGTCGTTACCCCAGTACCGGCTTTAGAAGCGGTCACGAAAGCGAGCATTCCGAATGCTAAAGCTTTACATCCGAGATGGATACAGTGGGTTAATTCTCTTGCTGCAACTGATGTTGAATATGTATTTGATCCAGATTTAAAAACACAGGCATTTCTCCAATATGAACAAGAATGTCCTCTGCCCACTGAGATTCTGCCTCTCGATCAGTATGAATTCGTAATTTACACTGACGGATCTGCACAGCCCGCAACAAGGAGTAAGCAAGCTTACAGTGCAGCGTGTGCTATCGTTAAAGGTTGCATGCGAAATGGCATCTTCAGACCTATGGTCACAAAAACTCAGTCACTAGGTGATTGTACAGCTCAGCGAGCTGAACTACAGGCATTCAAACTGGCACTTGAAAGTACGGATCGAAAATTCCTCACACTAATCGTGTGCGATTCCTTTTACTGTGTTCAGTCGTATAATAACTATATACGAACCTGGCTTGAAAATGGTTTTAAGGATGCAAAAGGTGGCACAATTAAGCACAAATTACTTTGGGAACAAGTAGTTCTGTTGAAAAACGAACTACCAAAGGCTCACGTGATTCACACACTGAGTCATCAGCGTGATGGCGTTCACGTTGCAGGGAATTCATTGGCTGACGAAGCCGCGAAGGGGGCTGTGCAAACGGCTTCCGTAGCTGCGATCACTCGTTCAAAAACAAAAATAGACGGTGAGATAATGTTAGCTGTCAATGCTTCAAGCAAAGGCAGCAGTGCAGCGTTACCAAAAAGTTTCCACTCAAGTAATCTTATGTAATTGATGCGAATAACGTTCCTTTTGCTCGAATCCCTGGAGTGGGGGATAGGGTAATTCCAAACATGGAACGAAGAGCAGCCTTGATTTATGAAACACATTTGGGGGCGGGTCTGTCACATCAAGGGATCTCAAAAACAATTTTGACATTAAAAGAGATGTACTGGTGGCCTGGAATGAATACACAAATTCACATTTTCATCAACAACTGCTTGGACTGTAAATTACAGCAAGAGAGCCACCAGACACCATGCAGCGAATGCGGCAGCCCAGTGCAGACACCACTGTTAGACAGCATTAGGCTATCTACTCGCCAGCGTCCTACTGGACAAAGGCATTCCCGCAAATACTGAATCTAGGTTCCTATGGTTATGGCCTCAGTGCTCAGCTGACGCTCGAACTGTTATAAAAGATTTGCGAGCCTTTATCGGCACATACGCAATAGGCACGTTTCATTCTGATCAGGGTCCTGCGTTTAGCTCTAGGGCTTACAAGGAGGCCATGGCCAGTCTGGGCGTTGCATTGCGGTACTCCTCTCCATTCCATCCTGAGGGAAATTCTGTTGTGGAAAGGAAAAACCGGGACATAAAGCAGTCTATAACAGCTAGGGTATTAGGCTCGGGTGATGGGTGGGTCAAACACCTCATTAGCGTTCAGCGCGCTATCAATAACTTGCCAAGAAGTTCTCTAGGGGAGTCACTCCATATGAGGTCCTATTTGGGACAAGAATGTGGGTTCCAGACTTAGAACACGTAGGCACAGTGGTGGACAAAAAAGCATTTGATATCAAAGATCGTTTGGCTGTTTTACAGGAACTTAACAAAGCAACGTATCCTTACAGCCAACCACCACTGGGGAAAAATCGGCGGTCCCAGCAAGGCCTGTCTGGATTCCAAAAGTTGGGGATCTAGTCAGAGAAAAAATCGCAGACAAGAAGGAATTTGGACCTTCTTACAGACAACCGGTACCTGTTCTAGCTGTTCAAGGAACAAGGACAGTACTTCTGCCGCCCCTTGCTGGAAGAAAGGAGAAAAGATTTGTGTCAATCGACCTGATCAAACCACAATATGTGGCCAATACTAAGCAGTAGGCCTCGTGGACTCCGACCTAGTAGCAGACGCACTCCTCTCGCTACTATTCAAGAGAGTCAGACTGAAAGACTGATCACGATCGAGAATTCAGCTGTAACAAATGAAGGACTATGCAACCAGGCTATGGAACTCATCCCTCTTGACAACCAAATAACAGTTCGTCCAAATACACCTGTCTACACCAACGTGACACGTGAAGAACTGGTTCCTGTGATTTCAACGAATCCTGATGCAATTCCAACAATTGACAGAACTGCTTCTGGCTATTTCATTGACTTTGATACGTTCTCAGTGGATCCAAGCGAACCTGAAACGACGCCAGCATCATCAAAACTCAAGCAGCAAGTACAAGACTTTATTCACTTTCTGAAAAAGACTTATCTGGTTTCTCCATGGATTGAACTCTGGATTACATCTGGACTTTTTGTTTTCCTGCTCTGGCTAGCTTTGGTAACAACAGTAAGCATGCTTATAAGTGGCAGATACATCCATGTGAACATTGAAGGAAAGGACATAAACGTGCTTTTGAAACCACATAAATCTTCCCATCGTGAAGCAAGAGACTTGTCATCAGTGAACATCACAGCTGTTCCTATACAGGATGGTATAGTGTGGGACAAAACAGATTATGAAATCTTCGGTCCAAGTGAACAATTGAACATTCCACATTTGTTTAAAATTTCACTAAGCGATTTGATAACGTCCAGTACCTATTCAGATGATTGGGACTTAGAGACTGTTCAAGATATAATGTTTGATCTAGAAAAATCTGCTGCATTTTCTAAAAATGAATATTTAGAGGGTACAAATGATTACGAAGAAATGTATTGTTACAACCACTATGGTCATCATTATTTGCACAAAACTGCATATCCAAGAAATGTGTTTATGTTTAATCAATGGGAACATTGTCCTACACCACCACATGGTAGTTCAAAAACTTTTGCCAGTAAATTTCCATATTTTTCAGGTTATAATACATCTGATCCAGAAACGTTTTACTATAAAAATGTAAACAAAACAGGACTGAAAATTATGTTAACAAATACAAAACAGATTTACTCTGAAGCATTTATTGCCCAACTGTGTACACAGGGTTTCAACTTATGGAAAGACACAATTGAGACAAAAACTGTCTGGGGTAGTAAAGATTGGCAAGTGCAGGGTATAGAAGCTTTATTTAGAGCCTGTATAATCCCTGAACAAATAATGTTTTTGAATGACACCGTCCAACAGACATCTTGTCTTGGGTTAGCCAAGATAAAAGAGATGAAATCACCTTCTGTGCCAACACCTGCCAGTGATAATAATACAAAGGCAGTGGTGACAGTCGACAATATACTACAACTCAACAGAACTCATCCAAATTGGAAGAAATGGTTGATCTGGCCCACAGACACAAACAACTGTCAGGAAAGGTTCTTGAACAAAACTCAGGGCTTTGCACTTCATAGGCCAGACCCAAGATATGTCCAAAGACAACATCCGGGGGTAGTAACAACATATAGTGTAGGAAAATTATGCCTCGATTGGCTGCATATGCGGTGAAGAATGCGTGTTGGACGCTTGTCTAACATATCCATCAGCTGCGCCAAAGGACGTCGATACTTTGCTGGTCCCGATAACGGTCCATGCTTCGTGTTGTCCCCAGAGGCTCCCAATACTGATGTCAGCATTCATTGAGATCTCACAGTCGCCTCCTGCTGCTGCTGAGGTACGAGAAACAACTCCAGGCACACAGGTAACAACGGACGCGAACATTGCTGCAGCAGCCTATGCTGAGGGCGATGCTTCCCATCTTTGTGCGGTCAATCTCTTACGTGGGGTGTTCGAACTTACACCAGCGACAGTGGATGATGTTTTGACCAGCGACAGTGGATGATGTTTTGTCTATTGAAATAGATGATCTAATGTTTACACCAGACCCGTGAACTGACTCTGTTTGGCATATTCTGTTCCAGTACAACAGCAACAATTTGGCCTTCATTTTTCAAAGACTTGGAACATTACCAGATTTGAACTTTTGTCCCATTTTTTTTTTTTCCGAACGAAAATGGCAATCCAATCTGCTTAAAGTAAAACTAGCCTTATAATACAGACTTGGCAGTACTTCCAGGGACGCTTAGTCATCTTGTGTGTCTAACTCAGTTCATTTGATTTTCATGACAGGGAATGATTTTGTTTTGAAACAACCTTGCATTCATTCTCGTCATATGTAAATATTGCTTTTATATTTCGTTCCGATTGCATTTACTTCACTCTTTTTGCAGGAAATGAAAAGCACTGCTTAATAATGTACAGCATCATTTGCATTTTAATGTATCTTTTAAGGCTTTTTAGGATATATTTTAATATGCGGTACTCCATTTTAATGTTTAGCATTTTAAATGTTTAGCATTTTAGTATTGTTGTATACACAAAAGAGGAGTGGGTGTTGTGTACTTCATAGGGTGTCCTTAAACAGGCTTTCTAGAATCATGACCATATATAGGCACAATCCAACCTGCCCTTATATAGGCATAGAATCCCAGACCTTATTTAGGCATAAACTATGCATACCAAATACAGGCATGGCTTCCGACATCCGTCCACCCTAGCGTCTCAACGAGTCCATGAACAAACAGACCCTCCGGCTGCGGGAGTTTCCTTGCCCAGGACTATTGATTTCTTCAAGGTCTCATACATTATGCATGAACCTCTTATTCCCTAAGGGATTCATTCATGACGTCTTTCGCTACCCAACTCACGTCAATGCTAACATTTTCAGGTATAAATATACCTTCCCAAACCCCTGTAAATCAGAGGAGACCTCGACTTCAGAGGAGCCTGATTCCCGGCCAGACGCACTGAGAAGACGCTGCCCTTCCTGCACGCAGAGAGTCCAGCTTCCAGTGATCTAACTTCCCTTGCGGGGTGTTGGAGTTCGAGTCCGGATAGAGATTCCTACCTCTCTCATTCTTCAGGTATGGAGCAGACTAGAACCTAGAGGGACTCTTGGCATAATAGACTCTTGGCATGCTAGGCGTAACTTACTCTTAGTATACTCTAGTCAGGAATACAGCACCTACTTCTACTTCTCCCTACACCTAGGACAGGTTAGGCACACTGGGTAGAACTAGGCTAGAAACGCATCGTATGAGTACTCGCATTTTTAGGTTGTGTCATTTTATGTAAATGCATATATGCTAAAAGATAATGCTGACGCAGTATTATTTATTTTTACTGCTCACCTTGTACATTATTTATCTCGCATACTGTCTTGTGATCATAACAGCACATATAACTTACAACAGAAACAAGACTGTTCAATAAATCCTTTATTGAAACGCCCTTCTGTTATTTCTGTGTAACTCTGAGAATAACTGAAACATGTACAACTGAGCTGAGTGAAATGGTTATCTGTTGTTTCTACGACTCAGGGACACATCCTGATTCTGTAAGGGAAACACAGTGGTCATGTTCTGCGGCAGCCAGAAACTAATCCCTTCTTGTCGTCAAGAAGTTTCTAGTGGCCTCTGAGCTAGCTGGCACAAGTAATTAAGTTTAATATACTCGATAGGGACATACTGACCTTAGTCCTATGTCAAACCTATAGGATATATTATTCCAATGCGCAGAGCCTATAAGGGAAATAGGAGCTACACTACAGTGCATGTGCCCCTAGATCTTCACCTGCAAAGGAAGAGACAAGATGAAAACAACGCGCTAGCAGGTTATACTCGCAAAAGGGATTGTAATAACTTTCTTCAGCCTGAACAATCCTTGTGAAAAGATCCTGTAAGACAAAAGATTGAAATTAAAGAATTCCAAGAACTTGTGAAAGCTGCAGTAAAGACTAAGATGTCATCGTTGCTTTATCTTTTTATGTAATGTATGTCATGTCATGTTGAAAAGTATCAAGTGGTGCAATGGTTGTGAAATTGTTTAGAACTGAGTAATATTTCATAAACGGTGTTTGAGGACTTTTGACAAGAATAATGAATAAATCCAGATTTCCTCACAGGTAGCCAGGAGTCGAGGAGGATCTGGTACTTAACATCATTCTATGGACACAGAGGGGTCGATTCCGATCTCGGCCGGTAGGGCACCGAATCGGATTCGGCTGAACCGGATCCGATTCGGAGCCCTTTTTCCCGACCGACTCGTACGTGCGTCCGGGCGAACGAGTACGATGCGAGCGCGTGCGAATTCGCCGACCGACTCGTTTGCAGGTCCCGACCGCTCCGACCGACTCGCACGGATGTGCCTCGCACCGCGCAATGGAGACGTTCCCCGGCCGGGCAAGTACGATGCGCGCCGCGAGCAGTCCGACCGACCCGCGCCGTCCGGCTCGAAGAAGCAGTCAGAGCCGCACTTTGGGGGTCCGTGTCGGACCCCCCTGTACGGTACGCGTAGCCGCGCGAGTCGCACACTGGGGGGACCCATGGGTCCCCCCTACCTGTGCGTGTACGGCGCGAGTCGCTTTGCCGCGTACACGCTGTAGGGGGCGCCCTTGTTCGCCTCGCACCCATTGAGTCAATGGGAGCTCGCGTACGCGTTGTACGACCGGCTCCCATTGACTTCAATGGGAGTCCGACCGACTCGAGTCCGATGTCATACGTGCGCATCGTACTCGTTCGGTCGGGCTGCTAGGGTCCGATTCGGTCGGAAATCTCTCCGGGTCCGGCTCGGTCGGAGAGATTTCCGATCGGAATCGGCCCCAGAGTGTATTTGCCAGGGTAATAGAAACTTGCAACAAATTAATATATTCATTCTTTTTAAGGAATTCTTGAGGACACATTTACACACCACAGACGCAAGAGAGGGAGAGAATCAGGATGCGGGAAAGAGAGAAATACAAGGTGTTACATGTTTTAAAAGCGGGGATGGGAAAGACGCTGGGATTGTGAAAGTGAAATAATCATCTTTCCCTTAGTTACAGAACCTGTCTTGAATATCCAGTGGTACAAACCATACACAAAGCGACCATAGGAACTGAACTCCGGCAGGGCAGGGAGCCATCTTATTACTCTCTCTCTCTCTCTCTTTATCCAATTCCCCTTTCCCTTCCTGGTCCCCCTATTCTCTCACTGTGATATTTTCATGAGAGAGGTGGAGATGCGAAAGAGGAGTTGGAAACTAGCAGCTTAAACTTCTGCATCGCTCCGACAGGATCAAAACAGGTCAGTGCTTGACACTGTGTTCTGGTGTCCTTTTTTCCATTGTTCCAGTCAGCACTTCTACTATGGTCCTTTACTCTGATTGGGCTTCTCTATTGGGACTTCATGATTTGAAGATGTGTTCACCTCAGTCACCATCTTTTGGGTCATGCTGGCTAATTTAGGGGTTGTTCATATTCAGATTCTAGTCCCTGTCTGTCTGGTTAGTTCCCTGCCTCCTATGGTGTGTCACGAAATTATGATCTGTCACCTTATCTCGCTCTCAGGCATGCAGGGAACAGTAGCACGACCGCCATAAACAGCTCTGTGTTGGTGTCATCAAGGAAAAGCATAACTTTGGTGTTGTCTACCATCTCACAACCTGGTTTCCTGGGTTGCTGGAATATTGCATCCCCATCTATACAACTCAGGATACATACAACCACTGGTCTCAGAGGAGGCCCTGGCGGTGGGGGCACACTAGGACCCCTCAACTGCATAAAAATTAGAGAGACCCTGGGACGACACCATTTGTCAAAGCCAGTTTTTCATATGTCTGGGTGGGCATCATTGGAGGTTCTAAATCAAGATATCCCATGCGTGTGGGGGCAAGGTGACTGGGTATTGATCATCCCCTGCCACTTCAGCCACGAGACACAGCCCAGTTCTCAATCCCTTACTTGCCCTCTGTGTCAGGCAGTGCACCTTTTAGGTTTTGCCTGCTCAGCGCTTGTGCGGTGCTTGTGAAATCTTTTGTAAGTAAAACAAGTATTTTTGGCATAGCAAATATGTCTCACCTTTGGGACCTTATAAGTGAGTAGCCATGCAGCACATTATCCTGGGTGCTACATCATCTACTATTCTTTAGCGTGATAGCTTTGACACTAATAGGCACAATATAGCACTGCATTGAGAAGTACTTATTTATAGTGTTATTTTTGTATTACTTGTCCTTATATATCTAGATAGATAGATTGTTACTATTGCTTTTATGTCATTTATGTACTCCAAGATGGAGTCCTTTGGAACACCCTGCTGACACACTTACCTTTGCAATAATTTGTCTTTGGAGCTCATGTAATCTGAAACGTCCCCGGCATTCGTTTTTGATCAATTTGCATTACTTAAAATTATCTATCAAACAAATTCCGCTAGGTTCTTTATAGCAAACCTCAGTAAAGCTTTTGTAAATTTTTTCAATCCTTGTATATGAATAAAATATATAGATTTCGATAAGAATTGTTTTTAAATAATTGTAAAATATGTCACTGTGAAATTTGCCTGTGAAAGAAAGGGGGTCTTCATTTTTATTGGTTCTTTTTAATCAATTTTAAATGCCACACGCACGCACACATTGACGTACCCATGTGCTTAATCATGTACACTCGTGTCAAGTCTACACCCAAGTGCTCCCCGGAGCATGTGGGCTCGCGCACTTACAAGTCTTCTCAAAAATATGCCCCCTTGATACAGTTAGTGTAAAACTCGTACCCGTGCCCCCAGCAGCACCCAGGCGGCGCCTTACAACCCTGCATCAGTGTAGACCCCGCAGGAGTCACAGGAAAGTGGTAGCTTCTAAGTCCATGGGAGAGGGCGAGGTACCAGGGACGTGTGACATCTTGTATTTTAAACTGCAGGCAGGATATTTTGGGACAATGCTTTTTTTTGTCATGTGTAGTCTTCTTTCCTTTCCTGCACATCAGGGAGTTTGAGACCATATAACGCCAAGATTCACAAAGCACAGAAACGATGAAAGTCAAGTATCTGAAGGCAGGCTTCTGTCCAGTGTAGGGGAGCAGGTGGGACAGGGAGTGATGACTGATTATGTACACACTAATGTACACACTTCTTGATGAAGTTGGCTTGTGCCTGGTTACAGTGTGTGCAGAACTAATCCCATCACTCGCCTGTGACTCATCCTGTGACTGTAGGCATTTTTTTTACCCAACCCGTGCAAAGCAGTAAATGTAATTATGAGTGTACTTAAGCGGGTGTGAAAGACAAATTGGTTTGGTTCTGATTTCACTTTAGCAATGGTACCCTTTTTTCCAATCTAAGCTATATTAATACTGTATTGGCTAAGCACAAACAAATATAGATATATTGTGAGGCATGCTTTGGCAATGCTTGCATGTATAATCGTGGCAAGAAGCCATTATCAGCACTATTGAATCGCACATTGCTGTCTCAGTAAATGTTCTAGCCGAACTGGGTTTGCAAGACTCTATGGCCATCACGCAGGCACCTGTCGTGTTCCGTATGTAGCCCTCGCTGTTTAGGAGACTACGGCCTCCATAAGGGTATAAGCCTATCATTGTGTTGCGTTGCATTTGACACTGTGAGCCATGAGGTGGCGCTAAGGGCTGCAATGAGGGTGGTGAGTTGATATTTTGCTGTTCCAACCTCCAGAACTAGAGTTTAGAACAGGGTCAGGATGCCTCGCTCAAAACCCAGATTCAAAGGGTTTGCATTAAAACAAGCAGCGATGAGGGGCAGAGGGACGGTGCAAGCTGCAATGCAGGGGGAGTTGGGACGGGCAAGCAGCGACCTCGGAGGGTTGGTGGGTGGGTTCAAGGAGTGTTGTAGGAGGGTTGGGGGTACATGGGGAGATTAAGTGACGGGCGCTGAAGCTGAAACACCGAAGACAGGCAAACAGTGACACAGCAGGAAACAAATGAAAAAAATAGTCCCCCAAATGAACACAAACACAGACGCGTAATGCTAACAGCAATTGGCCGGTGTTCCGTGGAAGGAAACCAAACACAAAAAGAGGGACAAAGAGGAAGGATTAACCACTAGCAAGTAAGAATGTTGAAACGACAATCGAAGGGACGAATATAATGGCAATGGGCGGGCTGTAAGCCCACAGAGTGAATACAGCATGTCTCGAAGAGACAGTGCATGCGCTACCTAGGCTCGACCTAAAAAATCATAAAAGGGGCTTACAGCCCACCCTTCCCTGCATTTGTTGGTGTTCTAGCCACTCTGTTTTCTTTGCTTTTAATTGGTTGTAACGTGCTATTTCCTGTTGGGTTCTGTTTTTTCTTCATGTGTGTATTTTATCAGGAGAGCCTTGACCAAGTACTCCTTACTTTGATCTTTTCACCTGTATTTCATTGACCTACTTTTTTCTTTCTGAACAAGCTGATTTGTGACTGGATGTTATTTGTGCAGCTGTGCTTTTTGTGAAATAAATGGCAAGATAAAGAGTATGCAGTTCCTATGGGGGTGGAAAGAGAGAGTTGGAGTTGGGGGTAAGTTCTGGGGAACCAGGAGTATTCGGGGGAGAGAGAAGGTGTAGGTGGGATAGCTCCAATTAGGAGCAAGGGCCCTCAGACACCCCGAGGGGTGTCATGCTTCATCATAGGGCAGCTCCTCGTTGGGCCGGCGCTGCAATGCCCAGCGGGCCCCGCGAGGGGGCTCTTTGCCAGAGATCTTCTCTTGTTGGCTTCGTGAAGCTGAAGAGTGGTAGCGGGGCATGTGTGTAGTGAGTAGAGCTGGGGGGTAGTGTGTGTAATTTAAAAATAGCTATAGGAATCCCACAGAGTATTTTATTAGTTGGGTTCCTATGCTATGCTATGAGTAAAAACAAACAACCAGAGGGTCGTAGCTAAAAAGGGAAAATTATACCCACTTGAGCTTGAGACGCTGCGGAAGTGGTCAACATGTTTCATGCCATATGTAGTCCCAAGGATCTTTGGCAATTCATCAGGACCGGGAGATCCTCATCTCCTCTAGTGGGGACAGTGGCGGCTCGCCGAGGGAGTGGGGCAGGGCGGGGGAGGGGCAGGGTGGGGGTAGTGGAGTCCGACATACGACGGACAGGAGTAAGGTAAATAATTAAATAAAACAATTTACCTTGCGCGCGCTGCATCGCTGAGTTGGCGATGCAGCGCAAGCGTAAATTGTTTTATTTATTTAATTACTTACCTTACTCCTGTCCGTCGTATGTCGGACTCCACTACTCCCCCACCCTGCCCCTCCCCCGCCCACCGCCCCGCAGCACTCCCTCGGCGAGCCGCCACTGAGTGGGGACAGTGTGAGAATGCATCATAAAGGTCCCGTCCCCTATGGTCTGGACTCTTGTGGTAGTCCTGTGTGAAAGTGGAAGGAGTGATAATGAATAAATCAAAAGGAGTGGATGTATACTTTCTTGAAAACACCTAGAAGGGGGGTTAATTAGCCCCAGCGGTGACTTCCAACGTTCTCGCAAATTAACGAGAGAAGAACTAGTAGTGAAGTCCTGTAAGGCGCGGGACCTACCCACGTCTGGTCGTCACCGGGTAGGTCCCGCGCCACACACACAGTCTCAAGCTCAAGTGGGTATAATTTTCCCTCTTTAGCTACGACCCTCTGATTGTTTGTTTATACTCATAGCATAACATAGGAACCCAACTAATAAAATACTCTGTGGGATTCCTATTGCTATTTTTAATTTACACACACTACCCCCCATCTCTACTCACTACATACACGCCCCGGTACCACTTTTCAGCTTCACTACAACAACAAGAGAAGATCTCTGGCAAAGAGCCCCCTCGCGGGGCCCGTTGGGCATTGCAGCGCCGGCCCAACGAGCAGCTGCCCTATGATAAAGCATGACACCCCTCGGGGTGTGTGAGGGCCCTTGCTCCGAATTGGAGCTATCCCACCTACACCTTCTCTCTCCCCCGATTACACCTGGTACCCCAGAACTTACCCCTACTCCAACTCTCTCTTTCGGCCGACCATAGGGACTGCATACTCTTTATCTTGCCATAACGATATGGGTCCTGTATGCTGAACCTACTAAGCCCCAGTCCCTCCTTCTGTGATGAATTTTGTGAAATAAAACGATTATTTTCTTTTATTGTGTATGTTTTTTTCTTTCTAAACAAGTGTATTTGACGACTGCATGCCATTTGTGCAGCTGTGTTATTTTATTCTTACCTTGATCAATGATTTCAATATTTGTAATACTTTTACCTTTCCTGATCTTTGGGTATCCGTTTAATTTGTGCAAACCTTCCGAACACATCCATCATTTTAATACGAATCATTTCATTATTTGCGGGCACAAATACTGTCACAATGTTTATGATTTGGATTATTCTAAACATTCGGCTTTGTGTTAGTGCATACTTCGTTATTTTTGATGACTGCAGCTGTGCTCCAATATATTCATTGGTTGGTTTTCTTGCTTACCAGAATGTACATTGTGCAAGTAGCCCTTTCTCGGAATATATGCATTATCTGATACGAAATGTGTCATTATTTGTTGCTGCACGGACACTTTTAACATTTTAAAAATAAATTGGGATTAATTAATGCTAGCACATAGTTCATTATTTTTAGTGACTGCAGCAGTGATTTTAAAGGAACACATCAATTGTTTGGTTGTCTTGGTTGTCTTGTTTGGCGGTAGGTCTTTCTCACATCTTGGCCCCTCACTCTGGAATGCTATGCCCTTAGCTCTTCGTACTGAAACTAATTACATCCAATTTCGTAAATCCTTGAAGACATGGCTTTTTAATCATTAGCCTGCTGCCTTTGCTTTGACATCAGCCTCTGAATCTGCGTTTGCGCCGGGAAACCCTTTTTGGGTAGCTGTTGCGCATTATAAGTTTAATTAATAAATAAATAAAAAGGCAAGTGTGGGGTCCATAGCTGAAGCACATTTTGACCATTGTGGCAATGGGGTCTAAACCCCCATCATCACAGTGACCAAAAGGCAAGTGTGGGGTCCATAGCTGAAGCACATCTTGAACATTGTGGCAATGGGGTCTAAACCCCCATCATCACAGTGACCAAAATGTAAGTGTTGACATTGAAAAAGCTGCAACTGCCAAACTGCATGGATGATTCCTGGTCACAGGACAACAAACACATCAGTGGCAAAGTAGTGCTTGTGTCCCATAGCAACATAGATTTGGGGAGGCAAACAGTGCAGTGCAAATAAGACATACCTTTGGCCATGTGCAGACAAACATCACCCATGGGGTCTGACACTGTCAACATTCATCAATGACACAATGACAGAAGTGACCATCATAATGCAGACCCACATATTTGCACCAATGGGCACACAAAATGTAGATATCCTGTGGAGACTGTAGATGTGAGGTGAACAAATACCATACCATGGCAGCAATGGGACACACAAACAATGATCATTGTGCTGACTGATGACCTAGGAGTCCCAGGGACAGCAGGTGAAACCCACCAAACAACATACAGCCAATGGCACACTAAAGATATGCCAATGCAGTGGTGCAGATGCACAAACACAAACAGGCAGCCCCACACTGCACATCAAACACAACAGGTGAGGGGGCGGGGGGGTGCCAGTGTCCCCAGGCAACCACACAACACATGATGAGGCCTGAATACCAATCACACAGTTGCGCATACAGTGCCACACAAAAGTAACTCATGGATCCAAATCCCCTATGTGGGCAATCAGGCATTGTTAGATGAGAGGGAGCACAAATCACACATGTCACACAAGCATGTAGGAACAGCAACTGACACAGCAAGACACAGACACACCACAGCACTACCCCCAGGGTCCCCACAATGTGGTGACCCTGGGCTGCATGACAATCCCACTGTGATGACAAAGCTAGATGTCGTTCACACTGAACCACAGTCATGTGTCCTGATCAACAAACTACCATCACACCTACACAAGCACAAATCAATCAGCACGGCCAGTAAGCCAAGGCCAACATGGAGGCAGGGGTCTAGCCGGGCAACAACTCTCATCTGCACACACTCAACACCACACACCTCGACCTCCAACAATGTGCAGCAGTGAAGCTCACATGCACTGGTGACATTGCACATGCACCCATGACAATCCCATGGGGGGTGGTGGGAACTAAGGTGCAGAAACACATCACATCACATCACATCACACATGGCCACTCAACAAGACTCCTGAATGTCTGACACACTGCACACTACGCTGTACATGGACATGACGGCAATACCACACCAACCAATGGGATCCCAGCCACAGTCCCACACCAATGAAGAAGCCAAGGTCACCCACAAAGAACACACATAGACAACTACCAACATTGCAGCCCTGACCCTGAGGAGTGCCAGCAGTCACACACACAACGTGTCACAATCACTGAAAGCTAACACAAACTGGAAATTACATGACAGGTGTAAACAACAAGTGCCAAGGGGAATCTTGACTGGGTCCCATCTGCGTTTGCCCACAAACTCAGCCCTGACAGAAAACACACCTATGGGTGACACCCTGATGACCAGTAATGTGCCATGCACCCACATCACAGAGAACCCAGGGAGAAGACTTTGGGGGAACATAGGTCAACTCAGCAAGCATCACAAACAGGAACATCACTAGGGATCCCAGCATGCACAGCAAAATGGAAGTGAACACACACAGACATGCTCACACAACACACACCTTGGGCTCAGGCAATGTCACAGGATTACACACTGCCATGAGGGGACTCCACTCCTGTGTGAGGAAAGCTGTGCCATATGTTGCCTCAGTAGGGCTCCATCATGTCAGCAGAACACTTGGTCACACAGTCAACAATTAGCACGAAATGAAGGCTCCCGTCATATCAGCCTGGTCATGGGAGTGTCAACGAAATCATCAGCACAGATCCAACACACATGTATAGCAAGTTGCACTGACAACACAGATGAGTCCTTCCCCATTGATGCCCAAACTTGCATGTCCAGTGAAGATGGCCACACGGTCAGGGAAGTAGACTAATTGAACAATGGCAAACACAACAGATGTGCAGGGGTGTAAGCCACAGATGTGATATTGCAAATGTAAGTAGGAAATCCCATTGCCAAATATTGAAAACATGACACCCTCATATGCTGCTAAGGATGACATGGATACACTACAGGATAGGACACATTACCCGTGGACCACATGGGTTCCTGCACAGTATCACTTCATTTTCATGAATGAGACCAAAAATCACCATCACTGCAGCAAGGGCACGGTTAGCATCATCAACATCATGTACGTCAGAAGCAAAACCACTAGAGAACAGAAAGTAGCTTTATTCAGCATATGTGGGTTCAAAAGTTAAAGTCCAGAAAAAAAGAAACAAAGGCCAATGGCCAGTCCATTCTGAAAGTCAAAACAGGGTGGCAGTGGCAGATGTCACCCTACGCATGCCTGCACTGCTACACACCAGGGACAATCCCCTCGGAGGGGCATACGGGGGGCAGGCCAGGCACCGCAGGGACAGGATCAGGGCTCACCAGAAGGAGGCAGGGAAGGGGTGGTGGGTGCTGGAGAGCCACTGACAACTGCAGTGGAGGTGTCTGACATGGTGTGTGCCGGCACAACTGGGGGGCATGACTCAGATGGTGTGGGTGCCGGCACGACTGCAGTGGGCCGTGCAGATGGAGTGGACAGGTTCCCCACTGCAGTGCCCAAGTCAGACGGGGTGGAAGTGGACTCCACTGTTGTGCCTACCTCCAGGGGAGGAGAATGGGGTTCAGGTAAGGTGGGCAGGACAGAGGGTGAGGACACCCTCTCCACACCAGTGGCACAGACATGCGCAGCGGGGGGTGTGGTGCCGGAAGAGCAAGTGGCAGGGGGAGAAGGCCGGATCATTTTGGGGATGGTGTATCTGTGGGTGGGGGAACCTGGGGCAGGTGTGGTGGGGGCACCTGTGAAGTGGGGGCCTGAGGGATGGAGGAAGGAGACTTGGTGCTTGAGCTGCAGGGCGGCGGCGGGGTCTTGCTCTTCCGGGTCCGGGGGACTTGCGGATGGGGGCGTCAGTCGGTCTGCGCCTGGGGGAGGGTGTCCGGGGGCGAGGGCACTCCCTCCGTGTGGGCGGGCTTCCTCTTCCCCCTGAATGCTGTATCAGCTGGATCGGAGGGGAAGAGGCCGAGGTCACTGAGGAAGACCCGCTGTGTCTTTGGGGTTGCAGGTGAGGGAAGGGGCCTTGGAGGGAGAGGTAACTGAGGACTGCGCAGTGCCCGTGGATGCGTGTGTGTGTGCCTGGGCCCCATCCCCTGTCAGTGTGGTTTCAGTCCCCTGACTGTGCGTGCGTGTGCGTCTGGATTTTGGCGTGTGTGTCTGTGTGCTGCCTGTGTCTGTGCTGGTGTGTGTCTGTGCTGGTGTGTGCCTGTGCCGGTGTGTGTGTGCTTGGGACAGGTAAGGTGCTGGGGAGTGTGGATGGGGCAGAGGTAGGAGGGGTGAGGGACTGTTGGAGGAGGGACACTGCTGCCGTCAGGGAGGAGTCCATGGACCTATTGCCCCTCTGTAGGGCAGACATGCCCGATGAGATGCCCTCCATGAATGACACCAGCTGAGTCAACAGAGTGGTGTGTGCATGGAGGACACTCAGCATCGTTGTCTGCCCTACATGGAGCTGGCGAAGGAGGTACACAGACTCCTCACTCAGGGCAGCAGGGGACACAGGGGCAGGGGTGCGGTGCCTGGCACGAAGGAGACACGCTCCCGAACATGGCAGCCTCCACGGACCTCGGGAATGGGAGCCGATGGGAGGGCGGTGGTGGTGGTGGTGGTGGCGGGGACAGCAACACTAGCTGGGGTGTGGTGGCTGCTGACACCCGCCTCCACAAGGGAGTCATCCTCCGAGCTGCTGTGGTCCTCAGCTGAGGTTGATGGTGCTGAGGACTCCTCGGTGTGGCTCCCCTCGCCCTCCGTGCCACTGGGTCCCTCCGACCACTCCTCGGCTGCTGACCCAGTCTGGCTCTGCGGCTCCTCCTGGTCCGTGGAGATGTCCCCTCCTGTGGCCGTGGATGTATCTGCAAACAATAGGGAAACAGACAGACATCAGTCACCTGCACCGAACGCACACACCACAGTAAGTACAGCACATTACAGAGCAAGCCCTGGCATCCTTAGTTGAACTTTGCCAAAAGTGCCCAAACAGAGTAGGGGAGGCCAATTGTCAGTCTGATGGTCAACCATGGCACTCACATCCCTCCTGGCCTTGCACCCATCTGTCTGGTGTCTGTCGGATGGCAATACCCCAGTGTGGACACATGCACCACCTACACAGTAGTTGGACAGTGCAGAGAACACGGTGAAGCATGTGAACAAGCACACATCACAACTCTTGCCACTGAGTCAGTACAGGTGTCCGGATAAAGGGATGCCTAGAGTCAATTTTGAAATGCATGTGATGCATACCAGCGACATACACCATGATGCACCCATGTCCTGATAGTCATTGCCACAATGGTGTGCATGTAGCACATGTCACTCCCCTGCAGGATCACTCATAGGAAGTTTCATGCCATGGCACAGGCATGCCTGCTAAGTCATACATCACTGTCTCCAGTCACATGGGCAGGGCAGCCAGACAAAAACAGTCTGCACTGTGTCACAATAGTAGGTCATGGGGAATGCAAGTCCTGGAGCTGAACAAGTGCACATGTACATCCCCCACACACCACATCATCTGAACCCTTATCTCTCCACGTCATACCAATTGGACATATGGGAGACCTGTAACACAACCCTCTGAACCTGAGCACCTCACAATCTGCTGTGAATGGGAAACAGCTGCCTGAACTTCACATTCGCATACCCCAGTCTGCACGGTCAGGTGATCAAACACCTATGTGTCACACAAGTATCGTCTCCTATGGTCACATCTCCGGTGGCATGCTGAGCCCCAACCGAGAAACACCCCAGTAGTCCTGACAACGAAGTCACAGCACACTGACACAGAGGCAGACACCTGAGGGGACATATCACTGAGCACAACGTGTCAGCTGATACACGTGAGTGGGAGTACATAGTGTATTGTATGGCCTGGAGTAGGCATGACTGTCCTGCCCCACGTGAATGAGGGATGAGCCCTGGACAGTAGGCAGGTGGCTAAGTATGTGTGACACACGTAATATACACACTCCTGGGGCCGAAACATTGTTCCCACCCGCAGCATGGGTGTGTGCCAGATACCCCAGGCACATGTGGTGGATCAGCTCAGCAATTGGACCACATATCAAAGTAGCATGCAGATTACATGTCATTGTGTAAGCAATGGACCCACCCATGATGCCCACCACAGAGTTAGGGGAACAAATGCTGTCCCCCACCTTGAGCTAAGCAAAATGCAAGGACACAGTACCCAAGTGACACAATTCCCTGACTGTAAGGGCCACACCTGGGTATCAGATGAGGAGTGGGCAGTGCACAATTGAGGGACATGGGTCCTGGACCACATGACTGATGTTCTGTGGAAGTTTAACCAGCCCAGAGGAGAGCACATAGCATGGCAGACAAAGTTCACAATGCAGTCATGGACTCACCCCCTCCTTGCTGCTCTCTGGCCTTCAGCTGCCCATCCAGATCAGGGAAGACCACCGCCAGGATCCTGAGCATGTGGGGGGTCAGGGTCCGGTGTCCGCCCCTCCTGCGAGGAGGCGACAGCTTCAGCTGGACCCGTGCGATCCTCCGGGTCCAGCCCCGAAGGTCCTGCCACCTCTTCTGGCAGTTGCGGATCCGGCGCTTGTAGACCCCCACGGATCTCACTGCCCGGACGATGGTCAGCCATATCTGCTGCTTCTGGTGGGCATCAACCTGTGAGGATGACAAAGTGAAAATGCCATTACTACACATTCAACATATCCGTGCATTACACAGTTGGATATACATGTCTCAATCACAGGGGCACATGATGTACACAGGCAGTGCAACGATGGCTATGGACAGTTTGCCAGCAGTTACTACATGGTATCATTGCCTGGGAAGTAAAACCTTGTTTAAATGCACTGTCACTGCACTATACCTGTTCAGTGCATGTAACTACACATTATGGGGGTGACAACTACTCAGTGAGCCTGCTAGCCAGTGGCGTGCAGACTGTAAGTCTTGCTAGTCAGACAACATGCACATTTAGTAAGGCAGTGGACAGCACACTCACCTGCTCCCCTGCTTTCCCATACAGCTTGCTGTACTGTGGAAGGAGGCTGTCCAGCAGGGCCTGGTTCTCCTCAGTGCTGAAGGCTGGGGCTCTATCCACAGTACGTGCCATTGCAGGATCCAGAGGGTGCAGATACAGCAGCAGTGGTGGTCGCAGATGTCGTCCTGGAGCATGTAGTGCAGGCAAGTGAGCTCTCAGGGGAACAGCCAGCATTATATGTGTGCTGCAGAGGCAGATACTGTCCCATGTGTCCAATGTGATAGGTCCAAGTCGTTTGCATCTTCTGAATCTGGCCAATCCATGGAATTGCACCACTTACACACGCCCACAGCATCCTTCAAAAGTTCAACGTCATGACACCCATGAATTTGCAACATTGTTGTGGGTGACCAACTGAATTCACAGCATCAGACTCGTTAAAGATTTGAAAACGCGTCCGTTGCCAGGCCAGGCCATAGCCAATGGGTGCGCACCGATCGGTCCATTGCTGTACAACGCGTATTGCGAATACAACGCATACCCGCTCACATTGTATGCAATGGCCAATGCGTGCGCACAGATCGGTCCATTGCTGTACAACGCGTACCCGCTCACATCGTATGTTAATGTTAATGTTATATTACTTTTATATAGCGCAAAATCACCTTCAGGTCTCTAAGCGCTTCTAGAGAAGAGTGAGCGAGTCACTAGGGCAGAAATGAAATAGCAGCGGCGGAGGCAGAAGATTACGCGGTCGTTAACGCCTCTCTAAATAGGAAAGTTTTTAAACGCTTCCTAAAGATGAGCAGAGCCGGTTCCCTGCGTAGGTACTCCGGCAGATCATTCCAGATCTGCGGGAGAAAAACATAGAACGCTCTAACCCCTTTGGATTTAGAGATGTACCTGGGGGAAGCTAACCTGCAGGCCTCAGAAGATCGCAGAGTCCGGCCAGGAACATATTTCTCCAAGCGATCTTTTATAAACTTGGGTGCCTGACCATAGATTGCCTTATGGGCAATACATAGACCCTTGAACTGCGCTCGCTGTTTAATAGGGAGCCAATGTAGTTTATGTAACAGAGGGGTAGCGCGTGTTTTTCTAGGAAGTCTAAAAATAAGCCTGGCCGCATCATTCTGCACCACCTGCAATCTCCCAATAAGCTTCTGGGAGGCCGATGTAAAGGGCATTCCCGTAATCCAGCCTGGAGATGACAGTGGCAGAGACAATTGACTGTAATGAAAATGTTGACAAGAGAGGAGCAAGTTTCCGTAGCTGCCTGAGTAAGCCAGTACAGGTTCCTACTACCGTGGTGACCTGGCAAGACATAGATAGTTCAGAGTCAATTTTCAGCCCCAGGCTTTTACAACCGGGACTGGTACCGGGACTACACCTAGTTCCGGAGGCCAAAAGATCACACCAGGGGCTATTTCTTGTTGGAATGACGAGCAATTCGGTCTTATCCGGATTTATTTTCAATGAGTTGGCCGTCATCCAGTTCACAGTGAACCTGAGCAACTTTTTGGCCGACTCCTGGGCCTGGCGAGAGTTGTTAAGCCGGATAAGAAGTTGAGTATCATCGGCGTAATTAAAGACCTGACAGTCCATGTGAGTCAGAGTCTCCACAAGGGGAGTCGGCAATGGCCAATGTGTGCGCACCGATCGGTCCATTGCTGTACAACGCGTACATCGGATGACAACACGTACCTGCTCACATCGTATGCAATGGCCAATGCGTGCGCACCGATCGGTCCATTGCTGTACAACGCGTACATCGGATGACAACGCGTACCTGCTCACATCGTATGCAAATGGCCAATGCGTGTGCACCGATCGGTCCATTGCTGTACAACGCGCATTGCGAATACAACGCGTACCCGCTCACATTGTATGCAATGGCCAATGCGTGCGCACCGATCGGTCCATTGCTGTACAACGCGTACCCGCTCACATCGTATGCAATGGCCAATGTGTGCGCACCGATCCGTCCATTGCTGTACAACGCGTACATCGGATGACAACGCGCACCCGCTGACATCGTATGCAATGGCCAATGCGTGCGCACCGATCGGTCCATTGCTGTACAACGCGTACATCGGATGACAAAGCGTACCCGCTCACATCGTATGCAATGGCCAATGCGTGCGCACCGATCGGTCCATTGCTGTACAACGCGTACATCGGATGACAAAGCGTACCCGCTCACATCGTATGCAATGGCCAATGCGTGCGCACCGATCGGTCCATTGCTGTACAACGCGTACATCGGATGACAACGCGTACCCGCTCACATCGTCTGCAATGGCCAATGCATGCGCACCGATCGGTCCATTGCTGTACAACGCGTACATCGGATGACAACGCGTACTTGCTCACATAGTATGCAATGGCCAATGCGTGCGCACCGATCGGTCCATTGCTGTACAACGCGTATTGCGAATACCATGCATACCCGCTCACATTGTATGCAATGGCCAATACGTGCGCACCGATCGGTCCATTGCTGTACAACGCGTACCCGCTCACATCGTATGCAATGGCCAATGTGTGCGCACAGATCGGTCCATTGCTGTACAACGCGTACCCGCTCACATCGTATGCAATGGCCAATGCGTGCGCACCAAACGGTCCATTGTTGTACAACGCGTACATCGGATGACAACGCGTACCCGCTCACATCGTATGCAATGGCCAATGCGTGCGCACAGATCGGTCCATTGCTGTACAACGCGTACCCGCTCACATCGTATGCAATGGCCAATGCGTGCGCACCAAACGGTCCATTGCTGTACAACACGTACCCGCTCACATTGTATGCAATGGCCAATGTGTGCGCACCGATCGGTCCATTGCTGTACAACGCGTCCCTGTACAAGTCACTGGCATATGTCACCATGCCTGTCACAGGTGAACATATATTTATAACAACAAAAGAGTGTGCCTTATCTTTAGAGAAAAGCAAGCATGAGGAATCAAACTCGATTCATTGAAAAGTAAAAAGAATCACACTGGATTCTTTTAAAAGCCCTCACTCACCAACCTAGTTGGTGACATGCTTCATCATCGGGCCCCACCAGGAGGACCGAATGCCCCCCTGGTGTGCTTCAACGCCAGAAATACTGCGGAGCAGGTTTTTAGTGTAGATAGTGTGAAAGTGCTAAGTGTGGTGAATTAAAATTGTCTAGATTGTGTCCAAAGAGGATTACTTTTATTAAGTGGCCAATCTGACAAAAAACACAAAATGAAGGATGTGTATGCTGAATAAATTAATCAGCTACATCCCTGGTGCATGGTCAACATGTTTCTGCCTATATGGTATCAATTGCCAGGCATTCTTCAGGACCAAAAATGTGAACCTCGGCGGTATGGGCGCGCTAAGGCCCACCCTAACCAGAGGTTAAAGTGTGATAAAGAATTAAAATTGGTACAGTGACTCACTGTTACCCGTCAAGTCCTCCTATTTTTGAAGAACCCGAATTAATTATGTGGTGTAACAACTAATCACACCATGGGTCTCGGGAAGGGGGTGGTGGCAAGTAGGCACACCGCCATCAATGCCAGGCACCCACTCGGTACCTGCTGCAATCCTTCAAAGCCGGTGAACATATGCCAGCCACATATACTTCCCAGGGAGTGAGGGGCACACCTACAACACCACAGCCTGTCCACACTGTGTCCTAAGGCATGTAAGGCTGCATTACCTGTTCCGTGTATGGGGGTCAACATGTTGTTTTTTGGGTGGCATTTGGGGGCAGCCACTCCCAGGCTGTGCACGTGTTCATGGGGACAGAATCCTTGGTGTGTTGTGCACATGAACACTGTGGTGTGCAACTGTTCATTTCAGGGCATGTGGCATGGTCACATTTCACGGTTGTGTATGTGTATGTCATGTCACATACCCCCTCAGTCCCATGTGGGACGGTATGTACGTCCCAGGGTGACCCATTGCCACAATTGTGATGGCCCTCCACAGTCTGTGTGCATGTTGTGTTTATAATGTCTCTGATTCCATGTGCACAATGGGAGACAGTCTCCACATCCACGTTGTTTGTGCATGGACTTTGATGTTGTGCGTGTGTGTGTCACAGACGTCCATGTCTGTCCTGCCGAGGCAACAGGGACCACTACCTGTGGGGGTCATGGTTGTTTAGCTGTGGTGTATTCATGATGCACCATGTCATGCCAGTGTCCATGTGGCAATACAGGGTCCCTGGGAATCTACCTGTCGATGAGCTGTGATGCCTGGGGCACATCTGTCCTCACATGTCACTGTGGTGTGTGTTTGGAACGTGACAGCAGTACATGGGTACTGTGACACAGCCTAATGATATCCCATAGCACAACCTGGGACTTGTTGAGGACACATGTTGAACTGTGATGTTAGATGTTAGCCATGTAGGTGCCATACATGTCCTTACGGAACGGCACACGCATCATGTACTTGTGTCTCGTAATGATGTATCATGTGATATTGAGTCTGGTCTATGCCACATATGTGGGGTGACTGACAATCTTTCTTTCTTCACCTATGCACTGCAGGGCACCAGCTGTCCATCGGCCATTCCCTGACCTTGCAACAATGGTTGAAAGGGACTGCATCCGACGGTACCGCTTCACCAGGCCACTGATTGAGGAATTGACGGTGCGGTTGGCCCCACATTTGCAACCTGGCCGGACATACCCTACAGCGCTGACCCCCAAGGTGAAGGTGATGGCAGCCCTACACTTCTTTGCCACCGGTACCTTTCAACACACTGTGGCGTCTGCTGGTGGGATGTCACAGACCATGTTCAGCCGTGTGCTCCGCGATGTTTTGGAGGCTATGTTGAGATACCTGAACCAGTACATCTATTTCCTAGACTTCAACAACTCACTGACGTGAAGAGTGACTTCTATGCCCTGGGGAGGATGCCGCATGTCATTGGCTCCATTGATGGGACACATGTGGCTTTGGTACCACCACAGGCCCAAGAGCAGGCATACAGGAACCGCAAACACTACCATTCGGTCAATGCACTGGTGGTATGTCTTGCAGATATGAGCATCTCACACATCTGTGCCCGTTTCCCCGGTTCTGCACACGATGCCTACGTGATGAGGAGTAGTCGCATCCCGAGGATGATGTCACAGATGCGGAACTAGCGTGCCTGGCTTGTTGGTGTGTACTGACTTTGTACCATTGTGTGTGTTCTGCAATGTAGTGTTCCACCCTCTTTTCCAAATCAGCTAATGTGCAATTGTCTGTATGTAGGTGACTCCGGATACCCCAACATGCCGTGGTTGCTGACGCCCCTCAGGAACCCTGTGACACCAGCCCAGATGCGCTACAATGAGGCACATGGTCGGACAAGGAGAGTGATTGAGCGGACATTTGGTCTCCTGAAGAGCCGCTTCCGCTGCCTAGATAAGACAGGAGGGGCCCTCCCATATGCCCCAGCAAAGGTGTGCAAGATTGTCATCGTCTGCTGCATGCTACACAACCTGGCAGTGCAGAAGGAGTTGCCTCTCATCCTGGATGACGATGACCAACATCCGCCACCTGTGGAGGATCCTGGGCTGGACCACGATGCCAGTGATGATGATGATGATGAGGGTGATGTCCGCACACAGCTCATCACCAACTTCTTCAGCTGAATATGAGGATCCAGGGTTGTTATGTCAATGATGTGAGTTTGCATGATATGTG